>CM061748.1:239686216-240353360 GCA_030979885.1 Lolium multiflorum | reverse complement strand
GACTGACGCGAAGTGCAATTTGATGCCTACCTCTGCACAGTACGCTTTGAATTCCTTGGATGTGAAATTACTGCCATTATCCGTGACGATGCTATGAGGTACCCCAAACCGAAAAACAACGAACTTTATGGCTGACGCTGCATCTGGTGAATTTATCGGCTTTGTCTATCCACTTGGTGAATTTGTCGACAATACGAGCATGTACTCGTATCCTCCTGGCGAAGCTTTGTGTAATTTTCCCACCATGTCGAGACCCCACTGAGCAAAGGGGCCAAGGTATTGGCATTAGTTCTGCTGCCGGAGAGTGAGGCTTTGCGGCAAATCTCTGGCACGCGTCGCAAGTTCGCACTATTTCCTTCGCGTCCTCGATTGTTGTTAACCAATAGAATCCAGCTCGAAAAACCTTAGCCGCAATAGCTCGGCTACTTGCGTGATGACCGCATACTCCTTCGTGTACTTCCTTCAGAATTACTCTTCCTTCTTCGGGTGTGACGCACCTCTGTAGCACACCCGAAATACTTCGCTTATACAATTCCCCTTTGACCACAGTAAAAGCTTTAGAACGTCTAATTATCCGCCTTGCTTCAACTGGATCGTCGGGTATTGTTTTCCTTAGGATGTATGATATGTACGCTTGCATCCATGGTATTTGCACCATCATGACTAGCTCTTGCCTTCTTCTTCTTCTTTCCAGTGGTTCTTTTGCAACACCCGAGGGTTTTTCATCCTTCCCTTTTGGTTCATCGGCTTGGTGGATCTCTCGCTTATTTCTTCCCAAAACACGCCTGGAGGAATCGCCAGACATTGCGACCCGATATTTGCAAGAACATCGGCTTCATCATTGCTCAATCTGCTGATGTGATTTACTTCGCATCCATCAAACAGTTTTTCTAGCTCATTATACATCTCCTTGTATGCTATCATACTCTCGTTGACTGCATCACATTGATTCATAACTTGCTGTGCCACCAATTGTGAGTCGCCAAAGATTTTCAGTCGGGTTGCACCGCAAGCTTTCGCCATCTTCATCCCATGTATAAGAGCTTCATATTCTGCCTCGTTGTTAGACGCGTTTGGGAACGTCATCCGTAAGACATACTTCAATTTGTCGCCTTCGGGTGATATTAATATCACTGCTCCAACGCCTTCTAACCTTTTGGACCCATCAAAGTTCATAGTCCAGGTTCTCAAAAATCCGGAGGTCCCGTATTTTGTAGCTCCATCCACTCGCGATGAAGTCTCGTAAGATTTGCGACTTTATCGCTTTCTTTTTTTCATATGTGATGTCCCGAGGGGAAAGCTCTATTCCCCAAAGGGAGACAATCCCGTAGCTTCTGGGTTGTTTAATATATTTGACAGAGGAGCCTCATTAACCACTATCTGCAAGCACAAAAATAGTGTCACAGCTTTGCTGTTGTAAAACCCGCACGCCTCAGCCTCTCGTATTGTGGGTACCGCTATTTTGAAGGCTTACACTACTTCACCGATGAACATACCCGTCCTCTCAGACACCATGGAGTTTTCTCTTCTTCCTTTCAATACTGCAGGCCATGCTGACCACCTGAGGTGTGGCTGCGATGTATAATAGGAGAGGTTCTTTATCTTTAGGCGACACCAAGATTGGTGGTGTTGAAATTGTCCGTTTAAGATCCTCGAAAGATCTATCTGCCTCTTCGTTCCACTGGAACTTTTCTCCTTGTTTGATTAAGGCGTAGAACGGTAACACCTTTTCTCCCAGCCTGGCGACGAATCTCGTTTAAAGCCGCAACTCGCCCGGCTAATTACCGTATTTCCTTTTCCAACTTTGTTGGCCTTCCTCATTGTTACAATGGCTTGGGATTTTTTTGGGATTTGCTTCAATCCCTCTTGCTGAAACCAGAATCCAAGAAGTTCTCCCAGGAACGCCGAAAGAACATTTCGTCGGATTCAACTTGAGACAAAATTTGTCGAGGTTGTCGAAGGTTTCTTTCAAATCTCGATCAATGTTTCCCCCTTTTTTGAAGTTATGACGACATCATCGATGTATACTTGTACGTTTTTGCCAATCTGTGTTGCTAGGCTCTGCATCATCCGTTGATATGTTGCTCCCGCATTTTTAAACCGAAAGGCATTGTTCTGGTAACAAAACACGCCATACGGTGTGATGAACGCTGCCTTGGCTTCGCCGTCTTTTTAACCGGATCTCGTTATAACCGAATAAGGTGCAAGAAGGAAAGACGTTCACACCCCTGCCATGGAGTCGATAATTTGATCGATCCTTGGAAGGGGAAAAGTGATCCTTTGGACAATGTTTATTGAGGCACGTAAAGTCGACACACATGTGAAGGACTTTCGTGTTTTTCTTCGGCACCATCACCGGGTTAGCTACCCATGTGGCTTCTGTAGATATCTCTTTAATAAAACCAGCATCTTTGAGTCGATCGATTTCTCAGCATAGCTTTGCGGTTTGGTTTCGAAAAACGCCGCAAGGTTGTTTGATTGGTCTCGCAATAGGATCCAAATTTAGGTGGTGTGCCTTCGCAAGTTCCCTCAGGTCCCGGGCATGTCAGTCGGACACTACATGCGAAGATTTTCCTTGCTCACGGAGGGAACTCATGAGCTGCCAGCTTTCCATGCGCAGGTCCATATTTGTTGCAATGGATGTTGTTTTACGGGTCCGTCTGTGGATCTCAAGACCCTTTGAATCCTTCTGTTAAAGGTTGGTTCCCCTCGAGTGGCCTCCCCGTGTCCTGCAACACATCATAATCAAAGTGGGAGCCTTGGCGCCATATATTCTGCTTGCATCCCAAAAGTTTCCGACAGTCGATGAAAATCTTTGTCGCACTTATCAGCTAACGCGAAACTTCCCTTGACTGTGATTGGTCCCTTGGGTCCAGGCAACCTCCATAATAAGTACGTGTAATGAGGTACCGCCATAAACCTGTCATATGCTGGTCGTCCCAACAAGGCGTGATATTGCGACGGGAATCCACAACTTCAAACTCCGCTTCTATCCCGTAGCTTTGGGTCCCAAACCGAACATCGTATTGATCTTGCCCAACGGGTAACTTGGCTTCTCTGGCGTGATCCCGTGGAAACGTGTATCAGTTGGTGTTAAATTTGCCAGGGATATGTTCATCTTCCTTAATGTATCTGCGTACATAAGGTTTAAGCTGCTGCCGCCATCTATAAAGACTCTCGACACGTCGAAACCGGCAATTACTGCGGGTAAGATAAGTGCGGATTGCCCTGGTCGAGGAACCTGCTGCGGGTGATCCGCAAGTGTGAAGCCGATGTCCTGTCCCAACCAATTTAAGTACTCGACTGTTGGTGGAGGCATCTTTTCTGCCATGAACACTTGTCGCGAAATTACTTTCTGCGCCCTGTTAGATGGCCTAGCTTTCTGAATCATCAAGACCGCACCATTAGAGTTAGGGTCAACATATGGAGGTGGATGTGGTGCTGCCGCTATTCAGCTGGTGTCGATTTTCGTAATCGCGGGAGGAGGTGGGAGGTGGATTTCACTCCTTGGCCCCTGGGGATTTCTATTTATTGCTTGAGCATTGGCTATCCCTGCGGCTCGCAACATTGCTTGAAAATTGACAATCCTTCCAAATGTCCTGACTGCCTTCCCATTATTGTCAAGATAGAAGTGCATCTGACATGGTCCATTCATCATTTCCTCGGGAGACACATATGGTCTCTGAAACCTTGGTCCACTATTTTGCCTGTTACCACGGAAGTCACCTCTATTGTCGCCTTGTTGCTCATTACTTCTTTGGTAATCATCTCGATTATTTCCTCCGGAGTTTCCTCGGAAGCCAGCCGATATGTGGCCAGGAGCATCATTATTGTAGAACTGGCGAGAAAATCGCCTTCTATTTTGGTTCGACTCGATCCTCCTCTGGCGACCTATGTCGCTTGTTGTGTATAGCATCTTCTCTGTCTGCCCACTTGTTCGCTATTTCCATCAATGCTGATATTGTTTTTGGGTTGGTTCTCCCTAGGTCTTTGAAGAAATCTCCCCGTCGAATTCCTGCCACGAACGCATCTATTGCCCTCTCGTCCGATATGTCCTCTGCCGAGTTTTTAATAATATTCCACCTCTGTATATATTTTCGCATTGATTCGTCGTGTTTCTGTCTACACGCCCTCAGCTCTTCCAGTGAAGTAGGTTTCTTGGAGGTGGATCGGAAATTCTTCACAAAGATGTCCTCAAAACTATCCCAGTTGTCGATGGAACCTGGGGAAGTTTCTTTATCCGGGGATCGTGCGGCTCCACTCGGATGTACTTGGATGCTGCATGGCTGTTGCCTGGTTCCTCCTATCAACTTTACCATCTCGAGATAATCAACGAGCCAATCTTCGGGATCCTGTAAGCCGTCGAATTTCTTGAAATTTTCGGGTAGTTTGAACCCTGATGGGACTCGAGTTTTTCGGACTCGTCTCGTAAAGCACGGAAGCCCGCACAGATCTTCATCGGCAACTTCTGGTGAATGCCGATGTTCTCTTCTTTCTTGTCGCGCTCTATCTACCCTTGCTTGAGCCGCTGTATCTCTTGCTCCACTTGTTCTCGGTGGATCTTGCACTGCTGCAGTGGGTCGTGGACTATTTTGCCTTGCAGTTCCTTCGGGAGGTGTAGCTGCGAATGCTGTTCCCATGACTCCTACTCCTGCCATTGCCATGTTGAACAATGCTTCTCTCGGATCCCCAGGAGGTGGTCTGGACGCGAGGATATAAGCTTGCGTTGCCATATACCCAGCTTCCGGTGTTTTAGGGATAATATTTCCCCTTGTGTCGATCGTCATGAAAGACATGTCGAGGTTTTGAACCAAATGCTCCCTCTCTGCTTCAGGTATATTTTGCAGTCGAGATCTTGCTCTCCTTCGAGCCTCTCTGTGACTATCTCCCGAAGTTCCTGATTGTCGACTTAGTTCTGCTCTTCGCCTGCTTGACGCAGAGGCTGCCTCCTTTCTTCTGTTCAAGGAAGCTGTTTGTTTTTCCAGTTCCCTACTCACACGAGCAAGTCTATATTGACAAGCTTGTAATTCTTCTACTGTAGCAGTTGTGGTCATTGGTTCTGAACCGTCCATGGCTCTTGCAGCTCTATCCCACGCTGCTTGCGGGAGTTGAACTCTTTCACGAGGTGAAGACCCGACATATTTAGTGCCTAGGCCTCTTCTGAGATCAGCGGGATCGACGTATGGGTTTCCCAAATCATCGAAAGCCTCTGACGTCTCTGGTTCTGCTCGGCTTTTCGATTGCATAGAATTGATGATATTTTGAGTGTTGGTTTTTGTCAGGATTGGTGACACCATCATAAAGATTGGTGAAGACCTTTCCAATGGCAGCAGATTTGTCGATGAAGTTGAAGCTGTCGACACTGTCGGAATCGCTGCTTATAAAGGAGTCCGCAGACGACTCGAAGGATGTGTTGCTGAAGATCTTGGCGAGCTTTCCGCTTGCCTTGTGTTGATGAAGCGTGGCGACAAAACTCTTCATCGCTCGATGAAAAGTCAGAATCGATCGTTGAAAATTCCGACGAGATCGGAACTTCGAGACGATAAGATCCTTCCTTGTTGACGCTAAATCAGAATTCTCCGAACGTCATGACGATGGGCTCCTCCAGATACGCATGCATCCAAACGGGAGGGCGGGTGAGGAATAAAATCAACTAGATCAGTTTTTTCCTGTTTACCTCGATCCATCGCATTGCTTGCAACCTCTAAATCCCACAGACGGCGCCAATTGACAAGGTATTAACTTGTCAATGCCTACGGATTGTAGACTAGGGTTTAGTTAGATGTAGAGGGCAAGTAGATCTCGAAGGTTTCAGCCGAAAAGTACTCGACGAATATGAAACTAGGGTTGTGTTGACAGTAAATTCGATCCTTTCTTTGTCCCTCGACTCCCCCTTATATAGGAGGTGGAGCCGAGGGTTTCGTAATACACAAGTTTACAGAGTCCGGGAGGGTTTCTAACCCGTCCCGCAAGATTACAAGTATCCTTTCCTAATACAACTCTAGTCTTCCTTAATAGTATCTTGGGCTTCCGAATCTTCTTATCCTTCGGGTCGTGGCCTTCAGTAAACCCCGGGTACCATCTTCGGCAGACCCATTGGGGATGCCTATGTCACTAAGTATGCTAAAGGGCGGTTTTCTGTATTCATTTTCACGCGCTAAAAATTATAAACTCTTTTAGGCATTACTTTTCACGCAAAAAATGATAAACCATCACCGATTTGTTGTAGCCATTAATTTTCACGCAAAAAATGATAAACCATCACCGATTTGTTGTAGCCATTAATTTTCACGAAAAAAATAATAAACCATCACCGATTTGTTGTAGCCATTAATTTTCACGCAAAAAATGATAAACCATCACCGATTTGTTGTAGCCATTAATTTTCACGCAAAAAATGATAAACCATCACCGATTTGTTGTAGCCATTAATTTTCACGCAAAAAATGATAAACCATCACCGATTTGTTGTAGCCATTAATTTTCACGAAAAAATGATAAACCATCACCGATTTGTTGTATCCATTACTTTTCACGCAAAAAATCTACCTATCTTTGTATAGAAGATCGTCTGTATGATTTTTTAGGTCATTTAGAGAAGGTAGAAAAAAATCCCTTTTGAGAAGGTCGAAAAAACCTAACTTGTTACAAAAGCTGGTTTCAGTGAGACCTAACAAAATTTGGCATACATGATGCCATATCTATAACAACAAGGAATATCTAAAAGGGAAAGTTTCACAAAATTTGAAATTTAGGGCGAAAATGATGCCATACATGATGCCATAACTTGTTACAAAATCTGAAAATCAATTGGGTATTATAAAGGGAAATAAAAAGTTCGAAAAATGTAAAAACGAAACCATCTATCTATCTATGTATAGAAGATCAGCTGTATGAAATTTGAGGTCATTTAGAGAATGTAGAAAAAATCACCTTGTTAGAAAAGCTGGTTTCAGTGAGACGAAACGGCATGCGTTTAAGCAAAGTGATTTTTTCGAACATCTCCAAATGACCCCAAATTTGCCATACATGATGCCATACGTGTAACAACAAGGAACCCTATCTAAAAAGTGTCAAAAAAGTTTGCCCAACCGTATAGCTCTATCAAAAAGAACCTCACCATGGCGCTAGTATAATTTTGGGCTTAGTTACAAACTTTCGTTACCTAACCTTCAACACGAAACTTGTTTCAAATCACTTTTGGCGTACAAGAAACAAATCCCACCTTGATTCGAGCACCACAGCCTCCAAACGATGCCGATGCCGATATCGGCATGGTCAGAACGACTATGCTCGCCGCCACTGCTAGGTCACCGTCGGGATGCACCGTCAATCCCGTCCCCTCATTCGATCACTGACACACCAGAGATACCGCCGAGGCCAATGCCGAACGTACATGCTGATGCCAATGCCGAACATGCATGCACGCCGCTGTGGGCACGGCCACGCCGCCCCGCTATGCTGGACGCCACAGACCACCGCGAGGTCTTTCCCTTCACCACCACACTCTTCTAGCACCCATCTATACACGCCAGAAAGGAGAGACACTAGTTTTCTCTACATTGCTCGCGTTCGTGTCCGACACGGTCAGTCAAAGTTTTGAGGTAGTCGTCGATGTCGTCGACCATTTCTTCTCTTCTTTGCATGGTTAAACGCGTCTAGTTCATATCTATCTAATGCGTCTGGTCTCGCCTCATGCAGTTCTTTGTGGACGTCGATCTCATCTCGGCACCCCGCAGGCCACCTCCTCCGTGCCATCGCTGTAGAGCTCCGTTTAAAAATCTATTCCTACCCGTGTATTGCCCATTGTATCAGCGCCATGGCCCACTTGTCATTCGATATACCGAAGCCCCACTCGTGCGCGTTTTGGTCAGGGATACACCGATGCTTACGGTCAAACAAAGATGGATGGTCTGACGTGTCTTTGCAGGCTCTATGTGGCCCCACTAGTCACAAGATAACGGTCAACCGTCGGGCAACCGGCCGTTACATCACGTGTGATGGTTTCAGACAAACGTTTGGGTAAAACTGAGGAAAAACTAAGGAGCTGGGGAAAACTGAGCACAACTAAGGACCCGAGGGCACGAAAATAGAAATCCCTTCTTACTATGGCATCTTGAGGTATTTCATCACCTGCACAAACATCAACTTGCCCCACTTGGGAGCCATCATTTTCCTCGAACTTCACACTACAAGATTCGATGATAATCTTGGAAGATATATCAAAGACTCTATAAGTGTGAGATTCGGCATCGTAACCAACAAATATACCCTCCAAGGCTTTAGGAGCAAATTTAGATAAACAAACTCCTTTGATTTTATAGAAACACTTACACCCGAACACCTTGAAGTATGAGATATTAGCCTTGTTTCCGGTGAGTATTTCATATGGAGTCTTGTTCAAGCCCTTGCGGAGATAGAGCCGGTTAGAAGAGTGGCAAGCGGTGGAGATGGCTTCGGCCCAAAAGTTATAGCGGGATTTGTACTCCGCCATCATAGACCTTGCCATATCCATAAGAGTCCGGTTCTTCCTCTCTGCAACACCATTTTGTTGAGGGGTGTATGCAGCGGAATATTGATGTCTTATCCCCTCATCACTAAGAAAATCATTGAGTGTGTAGTTCTTGAACTCGGAGCCGTTGTCACTTCTTATTGCCATAATAAGGAGGTTGTGTTGACGTTGCACCTCGGTAGCAAAGTCAATGAAGATTTGTTGAGTCTCATCTTTCTTCTTGAGAAAGTATACCCAAGTGTATCTTGAATAGTCATCAACAATTACCAAGCAATATTTCTTCGCACCAAGACTTGCATGAGTGGTAGGACCAAAGAGATCCACATGAAGGAGCTCCAAGATCCTCTTGGAAGAGATAATAGTCTTGCTTGGGTGCGGAGAGTCATGCATTTTGCCTTCAGCACAAGCCCTACAAACACAATCTTTGGCAAAAGAAACATTTTCCATTAGTCCCACAATATGGTTCCCCTTGTGGATACTTTGCAAAGTTCTCATGTTGACATGGGCCAAGCGGCGATGCCACAACCAACCCACATCCGCCTTTTCGAATAGGCACATCGCACTTGAAGTGGTGGCCCCCGAAAAGTCCACCACATACAAGTTATGTTCGCGATACCCAACGAAAGCGACTTTTAGAGTCTTGCTCCACAAGAGGACCACAATATCATTATCAATAAAGACGGCGAAACCCATCTTGCCAAGGGCGGAAACGGAAAGTAAATTGTAACCAAGGGTTTTGACAAGCATGACATCCACAAGAGTAATGTTGTGTGCAACCACAACCTTGCCAAAACCCAATACCTCGGATGTAGAATTATCGCCAAAGGAGACGGTGATATGATTTATGTTGGGCCTCAACTCCTTGATGAGGTTCTTGCCGCCGGTCATATGACTTGTACATCCACTATCAAGTACCCATTTTGAACCTCCGGCGGCATAGTCCTACATGAGATCAATTCTTGGATTTAGGTACCCATTTCTCAATGGGTCCTCTTTTGTTAGCAACAAGGGTCTTTGGGACCCAAATAGACCAAGCAACATAACCATCATAAGGGCCAACATATTTTGCATAGACATCACCATAATAATCTTTAAATAAAACATAGTGAGGGTTAGCAATTCCCGCATCATCATCATTAATGGTTTTGGCCTTAGGGGCTTCACCATTAGTGATAGCTTTCTTCTTTTCTTGTGCGGGCTTGGCCTTCTTCTTGTTTGCCTTCTTTGCCTTGGCATTATATCCAAGTCCCTCCTTCCCATTGTTTGACCTTTTCTTACTCAAAAGGCCATCCAAAGAAAGTTTACTTTGGGGAGAGGAGGCCTTAGCAAGTTCATCCTTCAACCTAGCATTTTCCTCAACTGTATTTGCATGATCACATGAAGGGGTAGAGGAACTAGGTATGTCATATGAAGCAAGCCTAATTTGAAGTTGCTCATTAGACTTGGAGAGGAGAGAGTATTCACTCTTCAAAGCTTTGTGAGCCTTGTCTAGTTCATCTAGATCCTTCACAAGTTTCTCATGATCAACACCAAATTTGGCATTTTCGTTTTTAAGCACTTTAGCCTTAGCCCTAGCAAGATCTCTAGCTTTAGTAAGTGATATCCCACAAGTATAGGGGATCATTTGTAGCCTTTTCGATAAGTAAGAGTGTTGAACCCAACGAGGAGCTAAAGGTAGGATAAACATTCTCTCAAGTTCTATCAACCACTGATACAACTCTACGCACACTAAGCGTTTGCAATATCTAGGAAATAAAACTAGAGCGATAACGGGTATGAGAGGTGACTTTGCAGAACAATAAAATACACGGAATAAATGTTAATGCTGCAGCAATAAAACAAACTAAACTAACAGTACCATGAGTGTGGAAAGGCGGTGGTAATAGTGGTGGCTTTGTCCAAGATCAATTAGTGAGGATCTTGGGTTCAATGTCTTCGATGCAGCTTTCTATGTAGGAGAGGCTAAATATACATGCTCTCCCTCCGGGATTACAAGTACTATATGATTGGCTTGCTAGCAAACATCCGTAAATACTAGCAAGCATTAAGGTTTCCCCAACCATAGCCTTAAGTAAATGGTCCTCTTACTCCCATACATGCAACTATCCGGTTCGCGTCCTCAGGTTTCTGTCACTCCGGCAGAACTTCCCCCTTCTAGTATACAAGTACTACCAACCCTATGGTGCTTGATCCATGCGCGCACAAATATAATGGGCACCAAGGATGGTAACATATCAACATACAACTCTAATGAACCAAAGAGAAACAACCAATCAATCAATGAACAAATAAACTATGGCAACATGACATAGATCATAGGATTATAACTTATAGCATCAAACACCATGTTTACATAGGGCGGTACAGAGGTTTGTGAGAGGATGGACCACTGAATACAATGAGGAGTTGGTGATGGAGATGGCGGTGAAGACGTCGGAGAGGGGCTCAGCGAGGAGCGCCGGGAGGCGGAGGCGTGGGCGGCGCCGGCGGCGGGACTCCTTCCCCGCCGCCGGCATCATGGGGGAGCGCTGCCCCTTAGCCTTCTTCTTCCTTGAGTTGGTGCTGGTGTAGATGAGTGTTTCCCCCTCCTTGGCTGCTGCCAAGGAGGAGGATTTTCGTGACAATGCTTGGGGGCCTCCAAAAATAGGGTTTCCCATCAATATATAGTGTTGGAGATGCAATCTAGGCCATGGGATGGATGCCCCTTTGATCCAAGGGCTCTTGGGCACCTCTAGAACCTTTCTAGGACTCCCCTCTGTCCTTCATGAGCCTCACAACTCGTGGCTGGGCCGAAATATCCAGGTATGGAAAGAGTTTGTGTCAAATACGTCACCAACTTTCGGAGTCCCGAGACTGCACGAACCTCTGCAGTAATTCTGCTCTGCCGGATGCATCCGTTGTCCGTTCTGGACGAATAAGATGTCCAAATTGTTCGGCTTGAAATTCTCTACAACTTTGTAGTTTACGACTTTTCCATTGGACGTCGTTTTGATGGAGTTTCGAAGCGATCTTTGAAAAGTGTTCAGCAGGGACAGATTCCGGGAAATTCCAGATTTCACCATAATGAGCTATTTCCTTCCATATTTGCCTATTTCCTGCACAACAAAGTTGAAACCAAGAACTTGTGCACTTTTGCAACTATTAATAGGTTAGTCCCTTAAAACATATAGTAATTGGTGTAAAACAAGCATGGAACATCAAAAATTATAGATACGTTTGCGACGTATCAGTAAGCTTGTTAATTTCATCTTGAGGCTCTTCAAGAGTTTCTAGCCTCTCTTCAAGAGAAGCTATAGTTTCTTGACTTTCCTCAAGAGCATTTTTAAGAGCATGTATTTCAAGAGAGTCTTCTCTCTCTATTTGACATTTTTTATCAAGAGTATCATCTAGTTGTGCTAGACGAACCATGAGATTTGAAACATGCCTTTTAGTGTCACCTTGTAAGTTAAGAATGAACTCATCGAAATCAAGCATTTCTTGTTTCACTTTTAAACTAGCATGATTAACCCCTAGATCATTTGATATGTTAGGCATAGAGGGGTTAGGGGATGATACCTCGGAGGATTTATCCATGAGACAACTTTCTTCCTCCATAAGAATGACCTCATTGGGGGATTCAATTGGTGATGAAGTGTTGTTGGAGAGAGAGGCAAGAGCCACCAATCCATTGGAAGTTTCATCTTCTTCTTCTTCATCATCATCATCATCCGGATCATCATATTCTTCTTGAGTTGAGTTGATAGCACAATAGATGTATCCAAGGAGGACCTTGCCATGAAGCAATGTGCATTCTTGATTTGAGGATTCTCATTGGGGGAATCAAAGAGAGATGAAGAGGGAATATTGGTGGTGGCAATGGCGGCCACTTCCCTTGAAGTTTCTTCTTCATCACTACTACTCTCAACTTCCTCGGAAGAATACTCTTCCTTAGTCACAAGCACAATTGACGTGGGCATTACCCTTCGGGTAACCGACGTTGCTCTACCCTATACGGTCCAGCTGGAGGCCCATGAAGGTACTCGATGGCAAGGTGGGCCACTAGGACGGTGCAACGGAAGATTCCTTGAAGTACAAGACACGGAAGGAGCCGAACAAGGAAAGTTTAGAGATAGATCTACTGTAAACCTAGTCGTACTCGATTAGACCTCTTGAGACCTGGCCTCCTATATAAAGGCCAGGAGAGGGGCTGTCGAGGGACACAATCAATCTTAGCAATCTTAGCCAACAGAAGCTTAGAGCTAGGTTACCCTAGTACTTAGCCATCTCGACGAGATCTCAGCCGAACTATTCGGCACCCCATTGTAACTCATTATCATCATAATCAAGAACAGACAGGCAGGACGTAAGGGTTTTACCTCATCGAGGGCCCCAAACCTGGGTAAATCGCTCTCCCGCTTGTCTGTGAACCGATGTCTCGTGTCAGCTTGCAGGATTCCATCAACCCTAAGCCCCTATCGGAGGGCATTGCCGAGGAGCACCCTCGACAATTGGCGCCGTCTGTGGGAACCATGTCGGCACAAGGCAGGTCATCGGCAATACCAGTCACATCTGCGGCGTTCGTACTCGAGTCACCAACGCCACCAGATCCAAAAGACCCGATCCGCTGCGGATCCTTTGAGTTCGTACCACATCTCGAGCCGCCGCACTCGATCCCTGCAGAATCGTGCGACGGCATGACCGCAACTTTCGGAGGCGTTCACTTCATCATCGACTCCGGAGGCTTTCTTCGCCTCCCTAGGGAAAGTACATCTGGCTCGAGAACCTCAGTCTCGGTAGGTGACATAGGCATCCCAAATGGGCCTACCGAAGATAGTACCCGGGGTTTACTGAAGGCCCACTACCCGAAGAATAAGAAGATTCGGAGGCCCAAGATATTATTAAGGAAAGCTAGAGTTGTAATAGAAAGTCTTATTTGTAATCTTGCGGGATGAGTTAGAAACCTTCCCGGACTTTGTAACTTGTACGGCACGAATCCCTCGGCTCCGCCTCCTATATAAGGGGGAGTCGAGGACGAGAAATCATCGAATCATTGTCTACAAACCCTAGTTTTCATAATCGTCGAGTACTTTTCGGCTGAAACCTTCGAGATCTACTTGCCCTCTACTTCCAACTAAACCCTAGCCTACAATCCATAGGCATTGACAAGTTAATACCTTGTCAATTGGCGCCGTCTGTGGGAACTAGAGGCGTAAGGATCTGATCTCGATGGCACGTTCAAGATCTTCGACATCATCAACCGCAAGCAACACAATGGATCGAGGTAAACAGATCGCTGCTGGTCCTGTCGATTTTGTTCCTCACCCACCCTCCCGTTTGGATGCATATGCGTATCTGGCGGAGCCTATGGAGATGACGTTCGGAAGGTTTCGCTTTCGCGTCGAGAAGGAAGGATCGTATCGTGTCGAAATTCCGATTTCGTCGGGATCGTCGGCGGTCGATTCCGATTTTTCAAGCTATACATCGTCAACCGAATCAGGAGAAGAAGAAACTTCGTCGACACGCTACGTCAGCACCAGGCAAGAGAGAAACTCGCCAAGATCTTCAGCGACATGTCGTTTGAGTCATCTGCGGACTCATATATAAGCGATGGCTCAAGCAGTGTCGACAGTTACGACTTCATCGACAAATCTACTACAGTGGGCAAGGTCTTCACCAATCTCAATGATGGTGTCACCAAACCCAACATAGATCTGAACACAAAATATCATCAGATTTATGTCATTGGAGAGCCAAGCAATGACCAAGAGGAAACATCTGAGGCTTTCGACGATCTGGGAAATCCATACGTCGATCCCTCCGATCTGCGACGAGGCCTGGGCAATAAGTACGTCGGGCCACAGCCGCGACACAGAGTTCGACTCCCGCAAGCAGCGTGGGATAGAGCCGCGAGAGCTATGGACGGCTCAGAACCAATGGCCACCACAGCCACGCCAGAGGAATTGCAAGCATATCAATATAGGCTCGCACGAGCTGCAAGAGAATTGGAAAAACAGACAGCTGAGTTAAACAGAAGAAAGGAGGCAGCTTCTGCATCCAGCAGGAGAAGGGCAGAGCTGAGTCGACAATCTAGAACTTCGGGTGATAGCCACAGGGAGGCTCGGAACAGAGCAAGATCAAGGTTACAACACATACCCGAAGCAGAAAGAGAGCACTTGGTCCAAAACCTCGACATGTCCTTTATGTCGATAGATACAAGAGGAAACATCATCCCTAAGACACCAGAGGCTGGGTACATGGCGACACATGCTTTTATCCTCGCATCTAAACCACCTCCAGGAGATCCAAGGGAAACACTATACAATATGGCGATAGCAGGAGTTGGAGCTATGGGGACAGCGTTTGTATCAACGCCTCCCGAAGGAGCGGCAAGGCAAAATAGTCCACGACCTGCAGCAGCAGCAGCGGCAGCCCCTGAAGGACCAAGTGGAGCAAGAGACACGGCAGCACAAGCAAGGGTCGACAGAGCGCGGCAAAGCAGAAGGGAACATCGGCAATCCCCAGAGCTTAACGACGAGGATATGTGTGGCTTGCCGTGCTTCACGAGGAGAGTCCGAAAAACTCGAGTCCCTTCAGGATTCAAGTTACCCGACAACTTCAAGAAATTCGACGGCCTTCAAGATCCAGAGGACTGGCTAGTTGATTATCTCGAGACAGTGAAGCTCACAGGAGGAACCAGGGCAACAGCTATGCAAAGCATCCAGGTGCATTTGAGTGGAGCCGCACGATCTTGGATAAAGAAACTTCCTCCAGGATCTATCGACAGCTGGGAAAGCTTCGAGGACGTGTTCGTCAAGAACTTCCGGTCCACATGCAAAAACCTGCGTCGTTGGAGGAGTTGAGAGCATGTCGACAAAAGCCGGACGAGCCAATGAGAAAATATATCCAAAGGTGGAACATCATCAAAAACTCGGCAGAAAATATATCGACGAGAGAGCGATAGATGCGTTTGTCGCAGGAATTAGGCGAGGAGATTTTGTCGAGGACTTGGGAAGGACCAACCCAAAGACAGTATCCGCGTTAATGGAAATAGCAAACAGATGGGCAGATGGAGAAGATGCTGTCCACAACAAACGGCACAGGTCACCAGAGGAGGACCGTGGTCGAAATTATCAACCGAGGCGACGATTTCCTCGGCAGTACCCGAACTATGATGCTCCAGGACAAATTTCGGCAGGTTTTCGGGCAAACACAGGAGGAAACAACAGAGATGATTATCAGAGAAGCAATGAGCAGCGAGGCGATAATAGAGACGATTCTCGAAACAACAGGCAAAATAGCGGGCCTAGGTTCCCGAGGCCTTTCGTGTCTCCCGAAGAGATGATGAATGGGCCGTGTCAGATGCACTTTTTCCTCGACAGCAACGGAAAAAGACAGTCAGGACATCTGCAGAAAGATTGTCGCAATTTCCAGGCAATGTTAAGGTGGGCAGAGCACGCTAACGCTCGAGCAGCACAGAGAAATCCTCGAGAACCCAGGAGCGAGATTCACTTGCCACCTCCTCCCGCGATTACAGAAGACAATCGACATCAGCTCAGAATAGCGGCAGCACCTCCACCACCACCTTACGTTGATCCTAACTCCAACGGAGCGGTGTCGATGATTCAGAGGGAAGGCCATCCAACAGAGCTCAGAAAGTAATCTCACGACAGGTGTTCATGGCAGAAAACATGCCTCCACCAACAGTTGAGTATCTTAATTGGTCAGGGCAAGATATTGGCTTCACCATAGCAGATCATCCGTAGCAAGTTCCTCGACCAGGACAGTCAGCACTTATCTTACCAGCAGTTATTGCGGGATTTGATGTCTCTCGAGTGTTCATAGACGGCGGCAGCAGTTTAAACCTTATGTATGCAGATACATTGAGGAAGATGAACATATCCCTAGCAAACTTGAAGCCAACAGACACGAGGTTCCATGGTATCACACCGGAGAAACCAAGTTATCCATTGGGGAAGATCAATCTCGATGTTCAGTTTGAGCTGGAATTTGAAGTTGTGGATTTTCCGTCGCAGTATCACGCTCTGTTGGGACGACCAGCATATGCTAGATTTATGGCGGTACCACATTATACATACCTGTTGTGGAGGATGCCTGGACCTAAGGGACCAATCACAGTCAAAGGAAGCTTCGCCTTAGCCGATAAGTGCGATAAGGATTTTCATCGGATATCAGAAACTTTCGGGATGCAAGCTGAGTATCTGGCGTCAAGGAGTATGACTGACTACGACGTGCTGCCAGACGTTGGAAGGCCAAATAAAGAATCAACTTTCAACACCGAGAAAAATTCTAAGGAGGTGCAGATTCACCCGACAGACCCGAAAAAGACGACGTCCATCGCAAACGACATGGACCTCGCATAGGAAAGCGCGCTCGTCGAGTTCCTCCGTGAGAACTGGAAAATCTTCGCATGGTGTCCAGCTGACATGCCAGAGTACCCAGGGAACTTGCCGAGCACCACCTAAACTTGGATCCACTAGCGAGACCAATCAAACAACCCTTGCGGCATTTTTCGGAACCAAACCGCAAGGCCATGCTGTCAGAAATCGATCGACTACGAGAAGCTGGTTTTATCAAGGAGTTGCACACAGAAGCCACATGGGTAGCAAATCCTGTGATGGTGCCGAAGAAAAACACTAAGGTCCTTCGCATGTGCGTCGACTTTACGTGTCTCAATAAACATTGTCCAAAAGATCACTTTCCCCTCTCGAGGATCGATCAAATTATCGACTCCACGGCTGGATGTGAACGTCTTTCCTTCCTGGACGCATATTCTGGTTACAACCAAATCAGATTGAAAGAAGAAGATGAAGTAAAAACAGTGTTCATCACACCTTATGGCGTGTTTTGCTACAGAACAATGCCATTTGGTCTGAAAAACGCGGGAGCAACATATCAGAGGATGATGCAGAAATGTTTGGCGACACAAATTGGGAAAAACGCGCAAGTATACATTGACGATGTCGTCATAACGTCAAAAAAGGGGACAACGCTGATCGAGGATCTCAAGGAAACCTTTGACAACCTCGACAAATTCTGCCTCAAGCTGAACCCGACGAAGTGTTCTTTTGGCGTCCCAGCAGGAGAACTTCTGGGGTTTCTAGTTTCAGCAAGAGGGATTGAAGCAAATCCCGACAAAATACAAGCTATCGTAACAATGAGGAAGCCAACAAAGTTGAAAGAAATACATCAGTTAACTGGGCGAGTCGCAGCTTTGAGCAGATTCGTCGCCAGGCTGGGAGAAAAGCGTTACCATTTTACGCTCTGATAAAGCAAGGAGAGAAATTCCAGTGGAACGAAGAGGCCGACAGAGCTTTCGAGGATTTGAAGCGCACAATCTCGACACCACCAATTTTGGTGGCGCCGAAGGAAAAGGAACCTCTCCTGCTGTATATTGCAGCCACGCCCCAAGTGGTTAGCACGGTGCTAGTTGTTGAAAGAGAAGAAGAAGGAAAACTCCATGGAGTGCAAAGGCCGGTATATTTCATCAGTGAAGTTTTATCGCCTTCCAAACAGCGGTACCCGCAGTACCAAACTAGCATATGGAGTAATTGCAACGGCAAGGAAGTTGCGCCACTATTTTTCACACCCGATAATAGTAGTCAACGAAGCACCTCTTTCAAATATACTGAACAATCCAGAAGCTACAGGCGTGTCTCCCTTTGGGGAATAGAACTTTCCCCTCGGGACATCACGTATGAAAAAAGAAAGGCAATCAAGTCGCAAGTTCTGCCAGATTTCATTGCAGAGTGGATGGAGCTACAAAACACGGGACCCCCAGATTTGTCGAGAACTTGGACCATGAACTTCGATGGGTCCAAGAGAGTAGAAGGAGCTGGCGCAGGAGTAGTACTTATATCACCTGAAGGCGACAAGTTGAAATACGTCCTTCGGATGACGTTCCCTAACGCATCCAACAATGAAGCAGAATATGAAGCCCTCATACACGGGATGAAGATGGCGAAAGCTTGCGGTGCAACTCGACTAAAAATCTTTGGCGACTCACAACTGGTGGCTCAGCAAGTTATGAACCAATGTGACGCAGTCAATGATAGCATGATGGCATACAAGGAGGTGTACAATGAGCTCGAGAAGCTGTTTGATGGATGCGAGGTAAATCACATCAGTAGATTGAGCAATGATGAAGCCGACGTTCTCGCAAACATCGGGTCGCAGTGCCTCCCAATCCCGCCAGGAGTATTTTGGGAAGAAATAGCGGAGAGATCCACGAAGTGCAGAAAAAAGCAAAGGAAGAGAAAACTTCGGCGCCCCTCAAAGAAACCACGGAGGACGAAGAGGACCAAGAGCTTGTGATGATGGTAGAAATTCCTTGGATGCAAGCATATATATCATATATCCTCAGGAAAGAAATACCCGACGATCCAGTTGAGGCAAGGCGAGTTATTCGACGATCCAAAGCTTTCACAGTGATCAAAGGGGAATTATACAAGCGAAGTATTTCAGGCGTCCTGCAAAGGTGTGTCACACCCGAAGAAGGAAGAATAATTCTGAAGGATGTACACGAAGGAATATGTGGCCACCACGCAAGTAGTCGAGCTATTGCAGCCAAAGTTTTTCGGGCAGGATTCTATTGGTTGACAGCAATCGAGGATGCCAAGGAAATAGTAAGAACTTGCGACGCGTGTCAAAGATTTGCCGCAAAACCTCACTCTCCAGCGGCGGAATTAACACCAATACCATTGTCGTGGCCCTTTGCCCAATGGGGACTTGATATGGTGGGCAAGTTGCACAAAGCTTCGCCAGGAGGATATGAGTACTTGCTGGTCGCTGTCGACAAATTCACCAAGTGGGTAGAAGCGAAGCCAATAAATTCACAAGATGCAGCATCGGCAATAAAGTTTGTGAAAGGCCTCGTTTTTTGGTTTGGAGTGCCTCATAGCATTGTTACAGATAATGGTTCAAACTTCACATCCAAGGAATTCAAGGAATACTGCGCAGAAGTAGGCATTAAATTGCACTTTGCGTCAGTTGGGCACCCGCAAACTAACGGACAAGTCGAGAAAGCCAATGGTATCATCTGCAACGGCCTCAAGAAGCGCCTGCTAGGACCGCTTGAAAAAGCTCGACATACTTGGCCAGAGGAATTGCCAAGTGTTTTGTGGAGCATCCGAACAACACCAAATACGGCGACACAAGAAACTCCGTTTTTTCTCGTCCACGGAGCCGAAGCAGTACTACCAATTGAAATAGAGCATGATTCTCCAAGGGTAACAGAGTATGACGAAGAAACATCACAAAAAGCTCGGGAGGATGATATGGACGCACTCGACGAAGCTCGCGATGAAGTACTTTCACGAGTCACCAAATACCAGCAAGACCTCAAAAACTACCACAGTCGACGGTTAAGACCAAGATCTTTTCAAGTTGGGGATTTGGTCTTGCGGTTAAATCAAAAAAGTACTGAGAAGCTCGAATCACCATGGTTGGGGCCTTACGTTGTCACGGAAGTCATCGACGGAGGCGCATACAGGATCAAGGACAAGAAGACAGGGGCTCCCGAGAAAAACCCCTGGAACGTGGCGCAGCTCAGGCGGTTCTACGCCTAGAGTTGAAATATAGTCCTTCTCTGTAAAAATACAATGTACTGAAACACCCGCGAGTTTTCAGACGCACTCTTTTCCTTTTTGGGGCACCGAGTGGGGCCGGAAAGGTTTTTAATGAGGCGGGCTCGCGGTGCTGCAATATAATAAAGATAGTGGAGATATACTTCTTATTCTTCGACACGCTCGGGGGCTCAACGCCTTCAAGTCTCAAAATACGTACAATATAGACAAACTAGACTTACCGAAATATTTCGCCTTGGTACACTTATACCTCGCCAAATATAAAAATCGGAAGCTAACAATTATAAATATAGTCTACACGTCAAAAATCTTATTGCTTTGGTCTAAGAACCTCGCAACAAAAATATAGAACTTCGACATTAAGATACTCGGAGGCTTGCAACCTATTTGGTGAAAAAATAAAGATATCTTCTTACGGCAAGAGGAAAAATCTTCGAGATGGAAAAAACAGTACAAACTCTAGCCAGAAGGCTCGGGGGCTCCAACAATATAGAGCACTTTACAATATACAACAAATTTCTTCGGAAATAAAAAAGAAATCAAAAAAGATACAGACATAATGTTTTCCAATATGGTACAAATCAGTCAAAGCCTAAAATACTATCTATGGACAAGCCTCTGGTTGTTTTATGTTCAGCATAGGACCCCTTGACGAAGAATTCTGAGTCCATCCGAAGAAGCTCATCTATCATCGACTCGGCCACAGGAGTTACCATCTCATTGATTGTGTCAATATCATTTTTTCGCCGCGATTTCTTGGCCAGGCAATCAGCAACAATCTTCGTCAGGTCTAATTTTGGATGGCAAATATTTATCATAATCATGGCGAACCTTGCTCCAGCAGTCAATTGAGCTCGCACAAAATTATGAATGCGGGGAGCATCTCTGAATATCTCCAGCAATTCAGGAAGAGTTTTGGGAACTTCATTTCGAGGAAACAAAGTCTTGTAAACAAGGGTTAATGTTGTCGTGCAAAAATTGAGAAATTCGCGCACTTGGCAAGCACGATCTTGGAACCTGATACGTCTCCGACGTATCGATAATTTCTTATGTTTCATGCCACATTATTGATGTTATCTACATGTTTTATGCACACTTTATGTCATATTCGTGCATTTTCTGGAACTAACCTATTAACAAGATGCCGAAGTGCCAGTTGCTGTTTTCTGCTTTTGGTTTCAGAAATCCTAGTAAGGAAATATTCTCGGAATTGGACGAAATCAATGCCCGGGGTCCTATTTTGCCACGAAGCTTCCGGAAGACCGAAGAGGAGACGAAGTGGGGCCACGAGGCCACACCCTAGGGCGGCGCGGCCCCCCTTGGCCGCGCGGCCCTGTGGTGTGGGCCCCCCGTGCCGCCTCCTGACCTGCCCTTCCGCCTACTTAAAGCCTCCGTCGCGAAATCCCCAGTACCGAGAGCCACGATACGGAAAACCCTCAGACGCCGCCGCCGCCGATCCCATCTCGGGGATCCAGGAGATCGCCTCCGGCACCCTGCCGGAGAGGGGAATCATCTCCCCGAGGACTCTACGCCGCCATGGTCGCCTCCGGAGTGATGTGTGAGTAGTCACCCTGGACTATGGGTCCATAGCGTAGCTAGATGGTTGTCTTCTCCCCATTGTGCTTAATTGTCGGATCTTGTGAGCTGCCTAACATGATCAAGATCATCTATCTGTAATTCTATATGTTGCGTTTGTTGGGATCCGATGAATAGAGAATACTTGTTATGTTGATTATCAAAGTTATGTCTATGTGTTGTTGATGATCTTGCATGCTCTCCGTTACTAGTAGATGCTCTGGCCAAGTAGATGCTTGTAACTCCAAGAGGGAGTATTTATGCTCGATAGTGGGTTCATGCCTCCATTGATATCTGGGACAGTGACAGAAAGTTCTAAGGTTGTGGATGTGCTGTTGCCACTAGGGATAAAACATTGGTGCTATGTTCAAGGATGTAGTTGATTACATTACACGCAATACTTAATGCAATTGTCTGTTGTTACCAACTTAATACTGAGGGGGTTCAGATGATAACCTGAAGGTGGACTTTTTAGGCATAGATGCATGCTGGATGGCGGTCTATGTACTTTGTCGTAATGCCCAATTAAATCTCACTATACTCATCATGATATGTATGTGCATGGTCATGCCCTTTTATTTGTCAATTGCCCAACTGTAATTTGTTCACCCAACATGCTGTTTATCTTATGGGAGAGACACCTCTAGTGAGCTGGGACCCGGTCCAATTCTATACTGAAATACAATCTTGCAATCTGTTCTACTGTTTTCTGCAAACAATCATCTTCCACACAATACGGTTAATCCTTTGTTACAGCAAGCCGGTGAGATTGACAACCTCACTATTTCGTTGGGGCAAAGTGCTTTGGTTGTGTTTGCAGGTTCCACGTTGGCACCGGAATCCCTGGTGTTGCGCGCACTACATCCCGCCGCCATCAACCTTCAACGTGCTTCTTGGCTCCTCCTGGTTCGATAAACCTTGGTTTCTTTCTGAGGGAAAACTTGCTGCTGTGCGCATCATACCTTCCTCTTGGGGTTCCCAACGAACGTGTGAGTTACACGCCATCAAGCTCTTTTTCTGGCCGTTGCCGGGGAGATCAAGACACGCTGCAAGGGGAGTCTCCACTTCCCAATCTCTTTACTTTGTTTTTGTCTTGCTTAGTTTTATTTACTACTTTGTTTGCTGCACTAAATCAAAATACAAAAAAATTAGTTGCTAGTTTTACTTTATTTGTTATCTTGTTTGCTATATCAAAAACACAAAAAAATTAGTTACTTGCATTTACTTTATCTAGTTTGCTTTATTTACTGCTAAAATGGCCAACCCTGAAAATACTAAGTTGTGTGACTTCACAACCACAAATAATAATGATTTCTTATGCACACCTATTGCTCCACCTGCTACTACAGCAGAATTCTTTGAAATTAAACCTGCTTTACTGAATCTTGTTATGCGAGAGCAATTTTCTGGTGTTAGTTCTGATGATGCTGCTGCCCATCTTAATAATTCTGTTGAATTATGTGAAATGCAAAAGTATAAGGATGTAGATGGTGACATTATAAAATTAAAATTGTTCCCTTTCTCATTAAGAGGAAGAGCTAAAGATTGGTTGCTATCTCGCCTAAGAATAGTATTGATTCATGGACTAAATGCAAGGATGCTTTTATTGGTAGATATTATCCCCCTGCTAAAATTATATCTTTGAGGAGTAGCATAATGAATTTTAAACAATTAGATACTGAACATGTTGCACAAGCATGGGAAAGAATGAAATCTTTGGTTAAAAATTGCCCAACCCATGGACTGACTACTTGGATGATCATCCAAACCTTCTATGCTGGACTAAATTTTTCTTCGCGGAATTTATTGGATTCAGCTGCTGGAGGTACCTTTATGTCCATCACTCTTGGTGAAGCAACAAAGCTTCTTGATAATATGATGATCAACTACTCTGAATGGCACATGGAAAGAGCTCCACAAGGTAAGAAGGTAAATTCTGTCGAAGAAACCTCTTCCTTGAGTGATAAGATTGATGCTATTATGTCTATGCTTGTGAATGATAGGACAAATGTTGATCCTAATAATGTTCCGTTAGCTTCATTGGTTGCACAAGAAGAACATGTTGATGTGAACTTCATTAAAAATAATAATTTCAACAACAATGCTTACCGGAACAATTCTAGTAACAACTATAGGCCATATCCTTATAATAATGGCAACGGCTATGGTAATTCTTATGGGAATTCTTACAACAATAATAGGAGTTCACCCCCTGGACTTGAAGCCATGCTTAAAGAATTTATTAGTACACAAACTGCTTTTAACAAATCTGTTGAAGAAAAGCTTGGGAAAATTGATATACTTGCTTCTAAAGTCGATAGTCTTGCTGCTGATGTAGATCTTTTGAAATCGAAAGTTATGCCTAATGAAAATCATCATAACAAAATTACTACTACAGCAAATGCCATCCAAGTTAGAATTAATGAGAATATAAGATTGATGGCTGAACTGCGTGCTAGGTGGGATAGAGAAGAAAATGAAAAACTAGCTAAAGAAAAGAATGTAGCTAAAGATTGGACTATTACCACCACTAGTAATGCTAATGCTACACATGTTGCTGCACCTCCTACTATTAATAATAAAAGAATTGGTGTTAGCAATGTTTCCACTTCTAATGCAAAGCGCGAGAAACTGCCTGAAACTGCTAAAACTGCTGAAACTGTCTGTGATAAAGCTGCTGAAATTTTTTCCAACATTGGGGATGATGATCCCATTGCTTTAGATTATAATGGTTTGAATTTTGATGATTGCCACATCTCTGAAGTTATAAAGTTCTTGCAAAAACTTGCTAAAAGTCCTAATGCTAGTGCTATAAATTTGGCTTTCACGCAACATATTACAAATGCTCTCATAAAAGCTAGAGAAGAGAAACTAGAGCGCGAAGCCTCTATTCCTAAAAAGCTAGAGGATGGTTGGGAGCCCATCATTAAGATGAAGGTTAAAGATTTTGATTGTAATGCTTTATGTGATCTTGGTGCAAGTATTTCTGTTATGCCTAAGAAAATTTATAATATGCTTGACTTGCCACCGCTGAAAAATTGTTATTTGGATGTTAATCTTGCTGATCATTCTACAAAGAAACCTTTGGGGAAAGTTGATAATGTTCGCATTACCGTTAACAATAACCTTGTCCCCGTTGATTTTGTTGTCTTGGATATTGAATGCAATGCATCTTGTCCCATTATATTGGAAGACCTTTTCTTCGAACTGTTGGTGCTATCATTGATATGAAGGAAGGTAATATAAAATATCAATTTCCTCTCAAGAAAGGTATGGAACACTTCCCTAGAAAGAGAATGAAGTTACCTTTTGATTCTATTATTAGAACAAATTATGATGTTGATACTTCGTCTCTTGATAATACTTGATACACACTTTCTACGCCTAGCTGAAAGGCGTTAAAGAAAAGCGCTTATGGGAGACAACCCATGTTTTTACCTACAGTACTTTATTTTTATTTTGTGTCTTGGAAGTTGTTTACTACTGTAGCAACCTCTCCTTATCTTAGTTTAGTGTTTTGTTGTGCCAAGTAAAGTCGTTGATAGAAAAGTTCATACTAGATTTGGATTACTGCGCAGAAACAGATTTCTTTGCTGTCACGAATCTGGGCTGTTTTCTCTGTAGGTAACTCAGAAAATTATGCCAATTTACGTAAGTGATCCTCAGATATGTACGCAACTTTCATTCAATTTGAGCATTTTCATTTGAGCAAGTCTGGTGCCTCGATAAAATTCGTCAATACGAACTGTTCTGTTTTGACAGATTCTGCCTTTTATTTCGCATTGCCTCTTTTGCTATGTTGGATGAATTTCTTTGATCCATTAATGTCCAGTAGCTTTATGCAATGTCCAGAAGTGTTAAGAATGATTATGTCACCTCTGAACATGTTAATTTTTATTGTCGCTAACCCTCTAATGAGTTGTTCTAAGTTTGGTGTGGAGGAAGTTTTCAAGGATCAAGAGAGGAGTATGATGCAACATGATCAAGGAGAGTGAAAGCTCTAAGCTTGGGGATGCCCCGTGGTTCACCCCTGCATATTCTAAGAAGACTCAAGCGTCTAAGCTTGGGGATGCCCAAGGCATCCCCTTCTTCATCGACAACATTATCAGGTTCCTCCCCTGAAACTATATTTTTATTCCATCGCATCTTATGTGCTTTGCTTGGAGCGTCGGTTTGTTTTTGTTTTTTGTTTTGTTTGAATAAAATGGATCCTAGCATTCACTTTATGGGAGAGACACGCTCCGCTGTAGCATATGGACAAGTATGTCCTTAGTTTCTACTCATAGTATTCATGGCAAAGTTTCTTCTTCGTTAAATTGTTATATGGTTGGAATTGGAAAATGATACATGTAGTAAATTGCTATAATGTCTTGGGTAATGTGATACTTGGCAATTGTTGTGCTCATGTTTAAGCTCTTGCATCATATGCTTTCCACCCATTAATGAAGAAATACATAGAGCATGCTAAAATTTGGTTTGCATATTTGGTCTCTCTAAGGTCTAGATAATTTCTAGTATTGAGTTTGAACAACAAGGAAGACGGTGTAGAGTCTTATAATGTTTTCAATATGTCTTTTATGTGAGTTTTGCTGCACCGGTTCATCCTTGTGTTTGTTTCAAATAAGCCTTGCTAGCCTAAACCTTGTATCGAGAGGGAATACTTCTCATGCATCCAAAATACTTGAGCCAACCACTATGCCATTTGTGTCCACCATACCTACCTACTACATGGTATTTTCCGCCATTCCAAAGTAAATTGCTTGAGTGCTACCTTTAAAATTCCATCATTCACCTTTGCAATATATAGCTCATGGGACAAATAGCTTAAAAACTATTGTGGTATTGAATATGTAATTATGCACTTTATCTCTTATTAAGTTGCTTGTTGTGCGATAACCATGTTCACTGGGACGCCATCAACTACTCTTTGTTGAATTTCATGTGAGTTGCTATGCATGTTCGTCTTGTCTGAGAGCGATCTACCACCTTATGGTTAAGCATGCATATTGTTAGAGAAGAACATTGGGCCGCTAACTAAAGCCATGATCCATGGTGGAAGTTTCAGCTTTGGACATATATCCTCAATCTCATATGAGAAAATTATTAATTGTTGTTACATGCTTATGCATAAAAGAGGAGTCCATTATCTGTTGTCTATGTTGTCCCGGTATGGATGTCTAAGTTGAGAATAATCAATAGCGAGAAATCCAATGCGAGCTTTCTCCTTAGACCTTTGTACCGGCCTTTGTGACACTTGGTTAAAACATGTGCATTGTGATGATCCGGTAGTCCAAGCTAATTAGGACAAGGTGCGGGCACTATTAGTATACTATGCATGAGGCTTGCAACTTGTAAGATATAATTTACATGATACATATGCTTTATTACTACCGTTGACAAAATTGTTTCATGTTTTCAAAATCAAAGCTCTAGCACAAATATAGCAATCGATGCTTTTCCTCTATGGAGGACAATTCTTTTACTTTCATTGTTGAGTCAGTTCACCTATTTCTCTCCACCTCAAGAAGCAAACACTTGTGTGAACTGTGCATTGATTCCTACATACTTGCATATTGCACTTATTATATTACTCTATGTTGACAATATCCATGAGATATACATGTTACAAGTTGAAAGCAAACGCTGAAACTTAATCTTCCTTTGTGTTGCTTCAATGCCTTTACTTTGAATTATTGCTTTATGAGTTAACTCTTATGCAAGACTTATTGATGCTTGTCTTGAAGTGCTATTCATGAAAAGTCTTTGCTTTATGATTCACTTGTTTACTATGTCATATACATTGTTTTGATCGCTGCATTCACTACATATGCTTTACAAATAGTATGATCAAGGTTATGATGGCATGTCACTCCGAAATTATTCTTTGTTATCGTTTTACCTGCTCGGGACGACAGAACTAAGCTTGGGGATGCTGATACGTCTCCACGTATCGATAATTTCTTATGTTCCATGCCACATTATTGATGTTATCTACATGTTTTATGCACACTTTATGTCATATTCGTGCATTTTCTAGAACTAACCTATTAACAAGATGCCGATGCCGCTTGCTGTTTTCTGCTATTTTTGGTTTCAAAATCCTAGTAAGGAAATATTCTCGGAATTGGACGAAATCAACGCCCGGGGTCCTATTTTGCCACGAAGCTTCCGGAAGACCGAGAGGGAGACGAAGTGGGGCCACGAGGTGGCCACACCCTAGGGCGATGCGGCCCCTTGGCCGCGCGGCCCTGTGGTGTGGGCCCCTCGTGCCGCCCCCTGACCTGCCCTTCCGCCTACTTAAAGCCTCCGTCGCGAAACCCCCAGTACCGAGAGCCACGATACGGAAAACCTTCCGAGAGACGCCGCCGCCGATCCCATCTCGGGGTTCAGAGATCACCCTCCGGCACCCTGCCGAGAGGGGAATCATCTCCCGGAGGACTCTACGCCGCCATGGTCGCCTCCGGAGTGATGTGTGAGTAGTCTACCCTGGACTATGGGTCCATAGCAGTAGCTAGATGGTTGTCTTCTCCCCATTGTGCTTAATTGTCGGATCTTGTGAGCTGCCTAACATGATCAAGATCATCTATCTCGTAATTCTATATGTTGCGTTTGTTGGGATCCGATGAATAGAGAATACTTGTTATGTTGATTATCAAAGTTATGTCTATGTGTTGTTTATGATCTTGCATGCTCTCCGTTACTAGTAGATGCTCTGGCCAAGTAGATGCTTGTAACTCCAAGAGGATTTATGCTCGATAGTGGGTTCATGCCTCCATTGATATCTGGGACAGTGAGAGAAAGTTCTAAGGTTGTGGATGTGCTATTGCCACTAGGGATAAAACATTGGTGCTATGTTCAAGGATGTAGTTACTGATTACATTACGCAATACTTAATGCAATTGTCTGTTGTTAGCAACTTAATGGAGGGGGTTCGGATGATAACTGAAGGTGGACTTTTTAGGCATAGATGCATTTGGATGGCGGTCTATGTACTTTGTCGTAATGCCCAATTAAATCCCACTATACTCATCATGATATGTATGTGCATGGTCATGCCCTCTTTATTTGTCAATTGCCCAACCTGTAATTTGTTCACCCAACATGCTGTTTATCTTATGGGAGAGACACCTCTAGTGAACCTGTGGACCCACCCAATTCTCTATATCGAAATCAATCTAATGCACATGTTTCTCGTTTTCCGCAAACAATCATCTTCCACACAATACGGTTAATCCTTTGTTACAGCAAGTCGGTGAGATTGACAACCTCACTGTTTCGCAGTACTTTGGTTGTGTTGTGCAGGTTCCACGTTGGCGCCGGAATCTGGTGTTGCGCCGCACTATATCCCGCCGCCATCAACCTTCAACGTGCTTCTTGGCTCCTCCTGGTTCGATAAACCTTGGTTTCTTTATGAGGGAAAACTTGTGCTGTGCGCATCATACCTTCCTCTTGGGGTTCCCAATGAACGGTGTGGTGACTCTTGGACCTCGGACACTGGGTTCGTTCAGGGGTGGCCCAGAATAAACAGCCATGGTTAAGGGAAAGATTGACAAGAAGATTTGTTCTCTCGTTTACTCTTCGATCTTCGGCGGCAGCATCAAGAACCGAGCCTATTAAGCGACAAGGCAAGAAATTTGAAGGAGGGCACAGCAAAATAAAGAGGAGGCATTGTGAGGTTGGAAAAACATACCTAACATATCTGTGCTAGCCTCCAACATTAGCTCGAGCATGCTATTTTCTCGGGTAGTGGCTCCTTTTGCTTCCAATACAGCAGTATCCTTGGCAGCCATAGCCTCTTTGGCTTGTTGGAGAGCAAGTTTTTCTTGTTCGGATGCTTTCCGAGACTGTTCCATCATTGCCAGAGTTTGTTTCTTCATGGATTGAAGTTGTTGTCGAAGTTCTTGCAAATCCTCCGAGAAATGTTTGCTCGAAGAACCTTCAAGGGGGTCGTTATCAACTAGCATTTTCTTCGAGAAGGAAGAAGCAGGTGAAGCATCGGCAGAGCAAGGATTGGTCGAATAGTTATCAAATATTAACTGGAAAAGAAAGCGCCAGGATCAATGATAGTGCCAGAAGGAATTTCATTAATTTCTAGAAAAATTTACATAGACATTACAAAAGAAGTTTCTCCAAAAGGACTACCAGGATAATTGTCGCCACAGCTAAATTGGCGACAAGGGCAAAAGAGACAGAGAAAGCAAAAAACAAAGAGGCATGCAACTAGACCTCCGGCCTCGATGAGCTAGGAGTTGAAGATGGCTTGATCCCGAGATAGGCCAGAATTTTCTTCGTATTGGGCTTGGCTGCCTTGATCAAAGACCGCCATTTTGTTTGCTCTATCTGCTCGGTGTCGCCAACCTTCATCCAGTCAACAGTTTGTTGGCTGTCAGCGACCAAGGCAACAGTGCTCTCGACAGCAATCTTCATGTTCTCCTGGCGCATTTTCAGCCCAAGGTCCTCTGATGGATTGAAGCTCTGGGCAAGGGCAAGGAAAGTCTTGGGCTCCTCTTTCTTCGGGAAGAAGTAGGGGAACAGCTTTGACAATCCTGCGTCAGCATTCACCACGCCTTCACGAATTTCGGATCCATGAAACTCCAAATAAGAAAGTGCGTCAAGGAGAGGATCATTGTCGGGATTCTCCAGATCAAACTCTTGGTTTGTTTGGCCTGCCACAGGAAATAAACGTTGGTCAAAAGCAAGAAAAAGCAGGTCCTATAAAAAATAGAAGGGATCGATAAAATTACCTTGGAAGCGCCGATTTTGCGAATTCAGGCGCTTGAGGATCCCCTTTTCACGAGTAGCCTGTGCGGCTTTGTGCTCGTTTAAAGCAGTTTCAGCATCTTCAAGTCTCTTCTGCAGTTTCGACACTAGCAGCTTTTGCCTTGGCTTCATTAGCCTCTGCTTTGGCTTCGCTAGCAACAAGTTCGGCTTTCTTGCGGGCCGCTTCACTTTGCTCCAATTTTTGAGCAAGAGTGTCGGCAAGCTTGTTGGCCTCTGCAAGTTTCTCTGTCGAAATAGAAAAGAAAGGTCAAAATTGCGACAAAAAACAGGAGCAAGAAGTCAGAAACAACGACAGCAAAAGTTATTACCTTCAGTTCTGCTGGCATACTCACGGTACCCAATGAATTGGGATCCGATGCGAATAAGCTCTTTGATCGTGGGCTGTCAAAGAAGAACAAAGAAAGAGAAACATCGGTATGAAAGGAAGTAAAAAAAAGCAAATAGAGGAAATATAGATATTGGCAAGAAAATTAAAAAAAAACTTACATCATCCAAGAGCGGAGTAGAAGAGCTACCCAATTGAGGGGCAGGCTCAATGATCGTTTCAATCCTTGTCCTTTTTGGTGAAGGAGCAAGGGGGCTTGAAGGTGGAGTAGTGGTGACGACGTTTTGTTGAGGAGGCGAGGATTCTTCTCCTTCAACTAGCGTATCCGAGGCAAGTAAAGTATGTGACGTGCTCGTCCGAGGAGCCACGTCAAAAGTTGGTACTTCTTCCTCATCATCGCTGTGATTAAAAATCGATAGCATAAAAAGCAAGACAAGACAAAAATTTCGAGTACAGAAATAAGGAGAAATAAAAATGACTTACGAGCTGACGAGGGATTCAAGATAAGGATCATAAGTTGCCTTCGACGTGAAGGATCAACTTCTTCGGCTTTGGAAGTGCCGGAATCTTCGACGTCATTCCTCTTCCTTTTGCCTTTTGGAGAAACAGCGGGAGGAGGAGATAGTGCCGACGCAGTGCCTTCGGAAGATCCCGCAGATTTTCGAGAATCCACGGGTTCATTCACAAAAGACGGAGCTTCTTGATTGTCATCAGTGACAATGGCCCTTTTTCGACTTCTCCACCTTCAGGGAAGAGGAGGAAGCGAGACAAGGTCTGATGATTCTGTGCAAAATAAAACAGGGAGAGACGTCAGAAAAGAAGTTACAAAAAAGAGCAAAGCAACAACAAGACAATAAACAAAGATTACCTTGGGGAGTGGATTGGCGGCGCTGAATGGTTTTACACGACAAGAAGCAGGGACAGGATCTTTTTTGCTGAGAGATGAGATTTTTCGGACAAGCTTTTCCAAGTCCTTGACCTCCAAATCCACCGACAGCCGATCTTCATCCTTCTCGCCAGCATATTTCCAGAGAGGATACTTGCGAGCTTGAAGTGGCTGCACTCTAGTCCTAAGAAAGTATGCAGTGATTTGGATACCCGATAATTCTTTGCCGCGAGTATTTTGCAACTCGTGGATGCGAGCCATCAAGGTTTCTGTCGACGCCCTTTCTTCTTCGGTAGCCTCTGCGTCCCAGGAGTGGCGGCGGAAGATTTTCGGCACCATCAAAAGGAGGGATGTTGTCCTCGAGCATCCGTGGTTTTCCTCCTGAATGTACACCACTTCTTGCGCCATCCTTGAACGGAGTCGGGGAGTTTTACATCGAAGTAGTCGACAGTGGACCGAACAGAAATTACAATGCCGCCTATATTATAGGCGACATTGGGAGAGCCATTACGGCGACAGAAGAAAATGTGCTTCCATAGCGCCCAGTTAGGCTGGACGCCAAGGAAGGCCTCGCAAAGAGTGATGAAAATGGAGATGTGAAGAATGGAGTTTGGCGTGAGGTGGTGGAGTTGCAGACCGTAGATAAAAAGCAGTCCACGGAGAAAAGGATGAATGGGGGCAGAGACCGCGGATGAGGTGATCGACAAAACTTACCCGGTACCCCATTGGAGGGGTTGGGTAGCTCTCCTCACTGGGGGAAGCACAATGCCTTGGGTTTCTTGCTGATCCCCAGCTTCTTGAGCATGTTGATGTCTTGAGTGGAAATCTTTCGATCTTTCCCACTCCGCCGCCCCAAGATCCACGGCGGCCATGGAGGATTCCGGCGTGCTGTGCCTTGTCAATCGACGCGGTGGCATCAACAATGGCGCAGGGTTTGCAGCTTGGAGGCGAGGAGCTTAGGAGGTTGTGGATCGCAGGAGGAAATTTGCAGATGAGAGAAGGAGGACGGCGCGAGCGGAAGTGCTCGAGGAGGAAGAAGACGATCTTATATAGGGGTGCGGTGAACCGGCGGACCGTTGGATAAGGAAAGTGTGTGGCAGATGATAGCCACGTGGCAACAAGGGTAAAAAAGTAATTCAACGTTGGGGAAGTTACGGTACGTGCGCCAGAAAAAAGCGGAGGACCTTTGTCCCCCACTTGCACGACGTGTCAAGATAGTGGATCAATTGGGCCCGCAAGGCAGTGGGAGAAGGCTTCTCGCGATTTTCGGATCACAATCGTGGCAATCGTCAGCAATAACTTCACCTTGGCAGAGGAAGAAATTCGACTCTACAATTTCATAAAAGGTGACATGGAAAAATAATGCTGAGCCTTTGATCAAATACAAGTTTTTGATCAAATGCTCGGGGGCTACTTTGGAAAAAAGAAAAAAGATCCAGAAAGACAAAATAGAAATGGCGTGAGCCTATGATCAAATATAAAATATTTGCTCATAGCCTCGGGGGCTACTCCCATGGAGCTGCTCGCGCACCCGAGGAATTATAAAACTTCGGGAGATAAAAAGAAAATATAGCGGCATATGTGGAGCCTACAACCAAGTACAAGTCCTTGGCTGTAGCCCCGGGTTACTCCCATGGAACGCTACTCGCGTGCGATGAAATCATAAAAAAAAGAGAAGAAGGCGAGAAAGAATGAAAGAGCAAAAAGAAAGATAGCAAGCAAAAGAGTATATTTATAAAATAACTCGCATATACTCCCATCGGGAGAGCAATATAAGTCATCTTTGACTCGATAAAATGTGCCATTCCAACAGCCAAAAGCACTCGACAATATATTCTCAGAACGCCAAAGTTGCGATCAATTTCTGAATGCCGCAAATTTGCGAAGGTAAGACCCCATCCGTTCTTGGGCGTGGCATCGCAGAAGACTCGCACTCTGCTTTTTATCCGTATCAACATACGAAGAAAAACTAACGGACGCGTTAGGTACTCGATAAATTTTCCGGGACTCGAATGGTAAGACCGTTGCGGCACTTGTCGGGTTTACACCAATATCCGAGGTCATGTCCGTGACGTGATCTTGAAGTAGGTTTTTATGATTGCCACGAGAGCAGTTTAACTAGTACCGATCCGTCGATGAACTAGCCCCAACTACCGTCATCCCTGTACAATATAGAAGTTTATGAGAAGAAATATAGAAAAGTTGAAGTTGTCGAATAAAAATAAACAGTGGAGATTTTCCTTAACTCTGCGATTCAAGCAAAATCTCGGGGGCTACTGACATAGGCATCCCAAATGGGCCTGCCGAAGATAGTACCCGGGGTTTACTGAAGGCCCACTACCCGAAGAATAAGAAGATTCGGAAGCCCAAGATATTATTAAGGAAAGCTAGAGTTGTAATAGAAAGTCTTATTTGTAATCTTGCGGGATGAGTTAGAAACCTTCCCGAACTCTGTAACTTGCAACACGAATCCCTCGCTCCGCCTCCTATATAAGGGGAGTCGAGGGGAAGAAATCATCGAATCATTGTCTACAAACCCTAGTTTTCATAATCGCAACTTTCGGCTGAAACCTTGAGATCTACTTGCCCTTTCTTCTAAACCCTAGCCTACAATCCATAGGCATTGACAAGTTGATACCTTGTCAACAGGTGACGTTCCGGCAGCAACCTTGGAAATCCCGCCCGGAAACGAGCAAGGAGGCAGCCGAGGAAGTTTCGACCTCGCAGCGGGACGAAGGAAAAGACAAAGGGATTCGCGCCGTGGAGAGGAAGAACGTACAGCGACTCACCCTCGGCAGACCGAACGAGGGCAACAGGACAAGCAACCGATCCATGGCCGCACCCGCTCGCCGTATTTATCGGCCACAGAGCAACTCGAGGCACCATGCTACCTCCACTCCTACATTGATCCGAAGGACGGTCGAGAGAAATCTAGTCACCTATTAAGGAACTGCTGACACTTCCTGGAGATTCGACAGTTCTGTGATGATCTTAGAAGCGAAGTTATATCAGAGTTGTTCAATGGAGAAAGGCAAGGTCTTACAGCCATCCGCCAGAACCGTATGTACCAGAGCCGTACGAACCGATGGAAAAGGACGAGTATGTACCAGCCGAAGCGTTCCCAGAGCCATGCGGGCAGGTCAACATGATCCATAAAACCAGCTTTTCAAAAAGAGAAATCAAGAAATTCTCGCGAGAAGTGAAGTATGCGGAAGTTGCTATGGTTGACACACCCGAATTCATCGACTGGTCGGAACAAAGCATCTCCTTCGACAGGACAGACCACCCGAAAGCCGTCCCTAGACCAGGTCATGCAGCCCTTGTCCTTGAGGCGCAGATTGGAGGGTACAATATGAGCAAAGTATTCATGGATGGAGGAAGTGGCTTGAACCTACTATTCGCCAACACAATGAGAGCAATGGGTTTAACAGTCGATATGCTAAGAGAGTCTGACACAGGATTCCATGGCATTATACCGACTCGACCCGCTTATTCTCTTGGTAAAACATCATTGGATGTAGTCTTTGGTACGCCCAACAATTTCAGGAAAGAGAAGATCGAGTTCGAAGTAGTCGACTGGGAGTCTCAATATCACGCCATCCTCGGCAGGCCCGCGTTTGCCAAATTCATGGCCGTACCTCATTATGCGTACCTAAAACTGAAGATGCCAGGCAACAACGGGACCCCAATAACCGTTCATGGGAGCTTTGCTCGATCAGACACCTGCGATAGGGAGTTCCAGAAGATCGCCTCGAAGTTCGGTGCCAAGGAAGAACTCAATGCAATCGACGCTGCCACATAACATATGCAACCACCAGCCGACAATCGAAACGTAGATCCGACGAGTTTGACGCTACGAAGAAGCCAAGAAGTGGCAGTGCATCCCACTAACCCGAAGAAAACGGTCAATATCACTGACCTTACGGTCGCATAGGAGCGCGCTCATCGAGTTCCTCCGTGAGCGCTGAGATATTTGCATGGGAACCATCCGACATGCCAGGTATCCCCAGGGAACTCGTGAGCACGCCCTTAATGTTGACCCGACAGCCAAACCAGTGCAGCGTCGATGCGGTTTTCCGAACCAAAGAAGAGAGCAATTGGCGAGGAAATCAATCGACTCCATAAAGCAGGATTCATTCAGGAGCTCAAGGAAGCGAGTGGGTGGCCAACCTGTCATGGTGCCCAAAGGACACCACCGCTCTACGTATGTGTATCGGTACACCGGCCTCAACAAACACTGTCCTAAGGACCACTTCCCCTTACCTCGTATTGATCAGATAGTCGACTCCACAGCTGGATGCGATCGCCTCTCCTTCCTTGATGCGTACTCCGGATATAATCAGATCAAGCTGAAGAAAGAAGACCAGGAGCTAACCGCGTTCATCACCCCACACGGCGTTTTCTGTTACAACGTCATGACTTTCGGGTTGAAAAACGCAGGAGCAACTTATCAACGTTGCATGCATGCTTGCCTTGGAGAGCAGATCGGGAGGAACATCGAAGTCTACATCGACGATATCGTGGTGAAGACGAAGCACGCTGCCACTCTCGTCGATGATTTGCGGGAAACTTTCGACAACTTAGACAAGTATAAAATCAAGTTGAATCCCAAAAAATGTTTCTTTGGAGTGCCAGGAGGACAAGTACTCGGGTACTTCATCTCAGCCAGGGGGATTGAAGCCAACCCTTTGAAGATCAAAGCTATTCTCGATATGGAGCCGCCAAAGAATTACACCAAGTGCAGCAGTTGGCAGGACGTAGCAGCGCTCAGCAGGTTCATCGCCAAGCTAGGAGAAAAAGCTCTGCCCTTCTACAATTTGATGAAAAAATCAGAAAAGTTCGAGTGGACAAAGGAGGCGCAGGAATCATTCGACAATCTGAAGAAAATCTTGTCGACATCCCCAGTCCTTGTAACCCCCCGTGAGAAGGAAACACTGCTCATGTATATAGCTGCGACATCCCAAGTCTTTCAGCGTCTTGGTCGTCAAACGAGAAGAAGCAGGAGAGTTCATGGCGTGCAGAGGCCCGTTTACTACCTGAAGTGCTCACACCCGCAAGACAGAGGTACCCCCATCATCAGAAGCTGGCATACGCAGTGTGGAGGTCAGCTCGCAAGTTACGGCACTACTTCACAGAGCACCCGATTATCGTCGTGAGCGAAGCACCACTGAAGAACATAATGACCAATCCAGAGGCCACAGGTCGAGTGTCCCAATGGGCTATCGAGATAGCACCACACGACATAACTTACGTCAATCGAACAGCGATAAAATCCCAAATCCTCCCAGATTTTGTGGCAGACTGGATCCAATCACAGACACCAGCAGCACCCGACATGTCGGGGTCATGGATAATGTACTTCGACGGGTCGAAACGAAGCACAGGTGCAGGAGCAGGAGTGGTGTTGATATCACCACAGGGAGATAAGATGAAGTACATACTACGTATGAATTTCTCAGTGCCGATGAACAATGAAGCAGAATACAAGCGCTGTGCACGGAATGAAGATGGCAAAGGCATGCGGGGCAACTCGTCTGGAAATCTATGGAGACTCAAACTTGGTGGTGCAGCAGTCGATGAACCTGTGCGACGCGGTCAGCGACAACATGATCGCCTATCGGCAGCTGTATCAAAATATGGAAGCTAAATTCGAAGGATGTGAGCTCAAACATATCGGCAGAGCCAGCAACGAGGAAGCCGACACTTTGGCAAACATCGGGTCCATGTGCTCCCCTATTCCAGACGGAGTGTTTTACGAAGTGATCACTCAGCGATCAATAAAAGAGAAGGCGTCGGCACCTCTTGAACCGTCGGCTGATGAATTGGAGGCGAGCTCACAGCAAGCTGCCGAAGAATCTCCAACTCCTCCTGCCGAACAAGTCCTCCTCCTCGAGCCACTATGGACCAAGTCATTCCTAGCGTATCTAACGAAGCAGGAGTTACCAGAGGATCCGGTAGAAGCGAGACGAGTCGTTAGACGATCGAAAGACTTCACCATAGTGAACGGTGAACTTTACAAGCGCAACATTTCTGGTATTTTCCAAATATGCATTGCCATTGACGATGGAAGAGCACTGTTGCGCGAGATACACGAAGGAACTTGCGGACATCACGCAGGAAGCAGGGCCCTCGTGGCGAAGGCCTTCAGAGCGGGATTTTACTGGCCAACGGCGGCATCGGATGCTCGAGATTTGGTCATGAAGTGCGACCCCTGCCAGCGATTTTCACAAAAACCACACGCCCCTGCCACAGACCTGATGACGATACCTCTGGCGTGGCCGTTCGCTCAATGGGGACTCGACCAAGTTGGACCACTGCCAAGATCATCGCCTGGAGGACACACGTATCTATTGGTCGCGGTCGACAAATTCACAAAGTGGATCGAAGCAGTACCGGTGCGAAACCAGAAAGCAAAAACAGCAGTCCAATTCTTCAGGGGAATAACATGTCGATTTGGTATGCCTCACAGTATCGTCACAGACAACGGAACCAACTTTGACTCCAAAGAGTTTCGAAAATTTTGCGATGACGGAGGAATCAAACTAAAGTTTGCATCAGTGGCCCACCCACAGACCAATGGCCAGGTGGAAAGGATCAACGGTCTCATAGGGGATGGCCTCAAGAAACGCCTTACAGGTGCAGCTGGAGCCTGGGTTGAAGAATTACCATCCGTACTTTGGAGTTTGCGTACTACACCTAACAGGTCGACTCAGTACACCCCATTCTTCTTGGTGCATGGAGCCGAGGCAGTCCTACCAGCCGACGTTCGGTTTGAAGCACCTCGGGTGACAGCATACACGGAATCTTCTTCCAATATCGCGCTACAGGACGTTGTGGACCTCCTCGATGAGGCACGAGATATTGCCCTGGCAAGAACGACGGTATACCAGCAGGTGCTGAGAAATCATCACAGCCGACGAATACGCATTCGAAGCTTTAATATCGGGGATATGGTACTTCGGCTGAAGCAAGAGAGACCCTTGAAACTCGAATCCCCATGGGAAGGACCGTATATCGTCACCGAAGTGATACCAGGAGGAGCCTATCGGCTCAAAAACCTAGCTTCAGGAAAAGACGTTGAGAATCCATGGAACATCGCACATTTGCGACGGTTCTATACATAGGATACAATTGTTCTTAATTACTCGACAGCCCTTAAGGTTGCTTTTGCACTATGAATAAAAGTTCTAATCAGGTTTTCTACCTTTTTTCTTGCTCCAGGCCTTATCACCCGAACATACCGTATGGGGCCCTACCATTGGCTCTTACTCCCATCGGGAGCGCTGGCCTAAAAAATACGCTTACACAGTGTCATTAATTAAATACTCTCAACGGGAGCTAAGATTAATGATGCACAAAAACAACCAATCCAAGCCTCGAGAAAATACACGAGTGCTGCAGTCGATGGTTACATTATCACAAAATAAGGCTCAAACCGGTGCACCGCGTGACGAAGCCAAGCGTCTAATTCCCTCGACTAAGTCGATGGGTCTCGCTCTTACAAAACTTACATATAGGCTTCGCAATAACATTGCATAATTCAACGAAGTCGTCGAGAGAGCAGGTTGAACTGATCACTCAGCCGCCCTCGACAATAAAATATCAATCAAACTAACATAGCGTGCAACGTACGCAGTAAATTTATACAAAACAATCTTATGCAGGTATAAGGCTATTACATTCATGATCGGGCTCCCCGGTCCCAGTGGGCCTTCAGATCTTTCTCAAGGCATGACTCCATCCGAGAAACAATGGTGTAAGCAGGACCTCTAGCAACATCATAATATTGGCCTAAACTCCTCTCAGTGTTTGCTACGGCTCCCAAGTCTAAAGACGGATGGCACGCCAATATTGAAGCAAAGGCAAGCTCAGCACCAGCCAGGAGTTCTTTCCGCACCAACTGGCGAATCCTTTCGGGAGACTTGAATCGGGTGAACAGGGCAGATAAAGTTTCGGTGCTTGGTCCAGGGGAAACAAGGTGTTCCAAACCATCATGAGATGAGCGTGGAACTTATCAAAGTAATAATGCGCCTTCCCCACCCGGTACTTAAACTTTGCCATGACAACAGCCTTCGGACGATGCAGCCATAAATCGTGCTTCGGGTGCGTAACGTCAGTCATCGCCTCAACCTCTTCACGGATCTTCTTGTTCTCCTCAGTTGCATCTGAAGCTACGACTGGAAAGGAACGAATGTCAGTTAAAAGAACATTCAAGCTATGTCAGGAATCAGAAGATGGGCTAATACTTACAGCCCAAACTTTCGGTAGCAACATGAAGACCATCGAGAGCGTATTGTTCGATAGCAGTCGCTATCTCTTTCTTCACCAAGGCTGCCATCGCGCGAAGAGAAGTGATGTCTTTATTTAGACAAGGCACTTGGTCACGTAAGCGGCGAACAAGGCCTGATTCATCATTACTCGAAGGGTTCGGAAAAAGCTCGGCATGGGAAGAAGATGAAGGAATCTGCAGTACAGTCCCCAGTTCAGACCAGCATTAACATAAAAACTCCCATCGGGAGCGCTTGGCATATATGATACATTCAAAAGGATGTTCGAATTGGCAACAGAGCCAAAATAAAATAGGACTAAGTCAAATTACGGTTGATCTTATTTACAACAAGTCAAGCAAAAGTTCAAGGGTTCGCCGATGATGAACCAGGGGCAGATTCAGGAATAGGCTTGGCTTGTGCTTCATCTACCAGCTTCAGAAGTTGATTGGCACAAGTTACTGCCGATCTTTTGAAAGGCTCAAGGTCGACTAAATGGTTGTCATCATCGACAGGCAATGCCTTAGATAACTTTTCCAATTCTGACCTCATCCCATGGCCCATGAGAAACTGGAAAGTAAGAACCGCCCCAAATAAGCGGTTACGGCGTTTCAATACCTCCACAGGCTCGGAAGGATCAACAAGGAAAGCATCCGCCATCTCGTCGAGAGTCTTGTCCTGCTTCATCTTCGGGAAGATCATCGAGTATAGCCTCGACAATGCTCCTTTGGTCTTTTGCAGAAGTCCAAGGACTTGGACATTAGACTCAGCGGCAAGCGACAAGGCATCGGCTGTAGAGTCCTCCCGAAGCTGATGACGGCAAGTGACAGTTATGTCGGCGGCCTCTGAAAAAAAGACAGATCAATAACCAGTGAAGAAACACCAAGAAAGAAACTGCGTGTCATGGATTTTACCTAATAAATCCTTAATGGATTCGCGGAGGACGCCTTCCTTCTTGTCGGCTGCAACCGCTGCCGCACGCCTGGCATCTTGTTCATCCTTCATCTGCCGCTTCAGCTTCTTCACCTCCTCCTTAGAAAGGCATTTTCATTCTTGGCATCGGTGGCAAGCCTATTGGCTTCAAGCACCTGATCAGCCGAAGATCTGATAGTCTTTCGAAGTTGGGAGTTTTCAGCCTCTAGTCGGGTGAACTGCTCGGCGAAATCCACCACAGCATCGACTGTGGCATAAATTAGCTGCAGCAAGAAAAATCAAGAAGACTCGGTCGATAGAAACTAAACGAAGCAGATTGAGTACTTACATGATCGCGACCAGCCGACGAAGTGGGAGCATCGCCAGGAGGAATAACTTTCGACACAACCTTCACAACTCGTTCGCGAGGGAGGTGTCGACTTCGCGGGAGAGGGATTCGATTCCTTAGCTGATGACGCCCTTCCAGAGGCTAATTTGGCCCTCTTCGCGAGAGGAACTTCATCATCATCATCATCATCAGAGCTACTTAAGTATAGTGCACGGTTAGCATACAAAATGATAGGAAATGAATCAGAAAAAGAGTATAGATGCTCACAGGTCCAGATCATCTTCGGCTACGAAGAAACTTGTCGAACTCTTCTTGGCGGGAGGAGGCGAAGCAGTTCCATCGGCATCATTATCTCCTCCGCTAGGACTTGATTCAGCCGTTGTGATAAAATCATCGTGTACTTGCTTGCGGCGCCTACTCCTGATGAAGGCGTCATCTTCGGCAGCCTCTTCCTCTTGGACATCGCTGTCCTCAAGGGCATGCTGGGCATCCTCGGTCCCCTCAGAATCATCATCATCATCCTCTAGTTCCACACCGCTCTCGGGTGTAGGAGGATAGCATTGAGCAACGGCGGGGGCCTGTCGAAGGAAAGAAATTTGTGAGACACGACGAAAAAGGAGAAACAACAGCAAGCGAGAAACAACAGAGGATTACCTCGGTTGGAAGATGGTCAGAATCAAAAGGAGGACGAGCCGATGTCAGGACGATGTTGTCCTTCATACTAAGGCACGTCAAGCGGCGGACTTCATCTCGGAGGTCTTCAGCCGAAAGGTCGGCAGAGCTGACTCTGGACCTATCGTCCTTGCCCATATAAAGCCACAGTTGATGGGGTCGAGACATTAACGGTTGCACTCGGCGTTGTAAGAAAACTGAGACTTAACCTCGGTCTGCACATGCAATCAAGCCTCCGTATTCTTCGGGGACAGCGACTTGATCGAGAGCAAGCTTGTGGGCGTCGATCTTTCTTCGGGAAAGGGTGTTTTGCCGGGACTTCTTCGGCTTAGCTATCAGCTTATCTTCAAAGGAGGAAGGTTCGGCGCAGTCCGAGGCACCTAAGGTCTACATGAGATAAAACCGCCCATTGCTTGACCTTGGGCCGGATTCCTTCATGGATAGTCGAGATAATCGGCTTCCTTCACGACAACAAAGCCGCGCCGCCTACGACGGGAGGACCATTGCTGTCGTTGTGACGCTTTACATAGAAGAACATCCTCCAAAGACCCCGAGTGGGAGTCAATGCCAAGGGAAGGCTTCGCTAACAGTGATAAAGATAGAAAGATGGAGAATCGAATTAGGGGTCAGCTGCCAGAGCTGAATCCCGTAGAAGAAAAGAAGGGAACGTAGAAACTCGTGGGCAGGAAGAGAGAGTCCACGGAATAAGAAAGCAGTGAACATAACGGTGAAGCCCTTAGGAGGCCTTGGGCGAGAAACGGCACCTGGGAGACGGATGTCATCCTCAGATGAGGAGATGAGGCCAAGGGCTCGCAGCTTGTTCACATCTCGGTTGGAAATGGCGGAGGCGCTCCAGTCATGGCTGACCTTGCTTGCGTCGGAGGCGCTGGCACCCTTCTTTTTGCCCATGGCGCCTGAAGCTTTTGAGGGAAGAACAGAGGAAACATGAAAGGACGGGCGAAGAAGATGAGCAGTGGGAGGCGTAAAAAGTAAAAGCAAGAAGGCCCCCTATTTATGTCGTAAAAACTGAGGCGAGATCATGGCCATAACTCCATAAACGTCGTGGGAGGTGGAGCAGATACGCTGTACACGTGGTGCTTAAGAAGGCAGGCTTGACGCCCATTATTCCCACGTTTGCGCGAAAATCGAGGAGCGCCTCGGTCGGCTGCGCATGCAATGGTCAAATCCTAGAAACTGCCCGTGCGAGAACTAGGGCGGGCCCGTTAGGTCAAGTCTATCAATCAGGCCACGATGAAGCACGTCATCGATGACATCATGGATGTCAAAGCCGATCGAAGGAATAAAAGTATCGGATAGCGAACTTGAGTCTACGCGCGGACTGCAAGCATCCGCACCTAGACTCGGGGGCTACTCCCATCGGGAGCGCTGAACGCCACCCGATAGAATGAAGACTCGAAGGAATAAACCTTGAAGTAAGGGATGATTGCTCGACTCGATCACTCGATTTGCAACACGGTGCCCAGACTCGAGCTACTCCCATCGGGAGAGGCGGGGCGCGCACCGCGAACTTTGCACTCGGGATCATGCAGGGACTTGATTGTGTAGTAGATGCGTTGTTTGCCATCGGCAGTTAACCAGCAAAAGTTGGGCACGTTACTCATTATCCCTTGCATGAGGAAAATATATCGGATGACCTACGAAGACTCGCGGAAAAACTTCGGCAGAGCAAAATGTTCGAGTGGTACAACTTGAGTCTACGGGCGGATTGCGAGCATCCGCACCTAGACTCCGGGGCTACTCCCATCGGGACGCTGACGCGTGCCCGATAGAAAGAAGATGATGCAGACAGAAGGAAAACAAGAACGATCAAGGAGAAGGACATCGGAAGAAGACATGCTGGTCTCTACCCGAACTATGTTCGGCTAGACACTCGGGCTGCGCGTGGGCATTGCATGGGAGTAGCCGACGTTGCTCTACCCTATATGGTCCGGTGGAGGCCCATGAAGGTACTCGATGGCAAGGTGGGCCACTAGGACGGTGCAACGGAAGATTCCTTGAAGTACAAGATACGGAAGAAGCCAAACAAGGAAAGTTTAGAGATAGATCTATTGTAAACCGGTCGTACTCGATTGACCTCTTGAGACCTGGCCTCCTATATAAAGGCCAGGAGAGGGGCTGTCGAGGACACAATCAATCTTAGCAATCTTAGCCAACAGAAGCTTAGAAGCTAGGTTACCCTAGTACTTAGCCATCTCGACGAGATCTCAGCCGAACTATTCGGCACCCCATTGTAACCCATTATCATCATAATCAAAGAGACAGAGGCGGGGCCTAAGGTTTTACCTCATCGAGGCCCCGAACCTGGGTAAATCGCTCTCCCCGCTTGTTTGTAACCGATGTCTCGTGTCAGCTTGCAGGATTCCATCAACCTAAGCCCCTATCGGAGGGCATTCCTTAGTCACTAGCACAATCTTGATGGCCTCTTGCCCTTCTTGCTCTTGTTGTAGAATTTCTTGTTGGGGGCATTTGAATCTTTGCTCTTGCCTTGGGGATGAGCCTTCCACCATGAGTTTCTCTATGCTCATAGGGACACTCGGCTATGAAATGGCGCTTGTCACCACAATTGTAGCACGATCTTGATTTTGGGACCAAGCTCTTGAACCCACTTGAGTTGTTTCTCTTGATGTTGTCTTCCTTGGCCTTGGATGGATCAACCCAAAAGGTTTTTGCATGGAATGCCATGTGGTCATTGTAGTGGTATTCCAAATCATCCGGATAGGACATGCTCCAAGATGTCCTATATGGTTCTTGAGTGTTCACTTCTTCCACGGAATTGACCGCCAAGGCAAGGTTGGTCCCTCTTGACATCCCAATGGCTCGATTGCGAGAATCATGAGAGTTTTGCTCGAGCACCTTGAGAGCTTGCAACTCGTGCACCGCTTGTTGAGAAGTGAGGGAGGAAAAACATTCTCTCCCAACAAGAGTCTTGACATCAACGGGTTCAAACGGCATCATGCAGTCAATATACTTATCTTTGATCCAAGAGTCATCAATGTGTTTGGCACCCACATTCCGGAAAGCATCGGCAACGGTGATAAGTCTTCTATACATGACTTGATGATCTTCATCCGGTAGCCTCATGAATCCTTCGGCTTGATTCCGAAGGGCATTATACTTGTTCCTTCTCATGCTTTCACTTCCCATGCAACTAGCGGCCAAACCATCCCAAGCTTCCTTGGCGGTGGAGAAATTTCGAACAAGAGACAAGTCCTTTGTCCCCACACTAGTTTGAATCATGTGCAAGGCAATGTCGTTGAGTTGATTATCAACCTCTTCTCTTCTAGTCAACTTGTCGGGGTTGTAAGGCTTGAAACCTTCCAAGATGATTCTCCAAAGCTCATTGGAGGCACTGCGAACATGAGAGCGAAACTAAAATTGCCATGTATCGAAATCTTTATCATTAAACTTAGGTGGGTCGCCCCGAATGTTTATATGAGGATGGGGAACCGGGATGTCGGGAGAGCGGAAAGGCGGAGCCACTTGATTGTAGCTAGCACCTCCACTAGTTCCCCTAGGAGAAGCAATGGGGGTTTTAATAGTGTTTAAGTTATCACCATTCAAGGGAGTGGTAGAGGAGGGTAATACCGAAGCACCTCCCTCTAACGCACCCTTGTCCTTTCCCTCTATGATGGGGATGACGGAGGGAGCCGTTGGCAAGCGGTCGGAAATCATTTTCATCAAGCTTTCCATTTGAGCTTCCATGGTGGACCTCAAGGATGTTTCCATTGACTTGAGATCATCCATGGAGACCGGCTTTGCGGCCCCTTCTGTGGCCTCATCTTCCGGCATACTCTTAGGCGGTTAAGCCCGAAATAAGAGCCGAGGCTCTGATACCAATTGAAAGGATCATATGCTGCACCTAGAGGGGGGGGTGAATAGGTGCTAACCAATTTTTAGTTCTTTTTCAATTTAGGCTTGAAACAAAGGTAAATTCTCTAGATATGCAACTATGTGAATTTACCAATATGACAAGGTCAAAGGCTAAGCAAGACATAGCTACGCAATATATAGGGGAGATACAGGATAGAGGTAACCGAGAGTGGAGCACGCGGAGACACGGAGTTGATTCCCGTAGTTCCCTTTCTTTGCAAGAAGGTACATCTACGTTCGGAGGAGTGTGGTCGCTACGAAAGCCAGACCAACGCCACGAAGGCTTCACATCTCCTGTGAGCAACGCCACGAAGGCCTAGCCCACTTCCACTAAGGGATTTCCTCGAGGCGGAAACCGGGCCTTTACAAGGTTCTTGGGGCACACATCCACAACCAAATTGGAGGCTCCCAAATCTGTTACAACACAACAATCAACAAGAATACATCAACAACAAACAACTAGAGATCCAAAGAGGAACACTAGCAAAGGGGCCCTCAAGCATATGAGGGGGAAATGCAAATCGCTTCGGTGAAGATGTAGATCGGGGTCTTCTCCTTCGATTCTCCAAAGCACAAGGGATTTGGGTGGTTGAGGGAGGAGATCTGACGATTTTGGTGTTCTTGGTGGCTCAGCAATGGTGGAGGAAGACTTTAGGGTTTGAGCACCTTTCCAAGGTAGGGGAAGGGTCCTATTTATACCCCACCCACTATTCTGCCCGTTGGAGAGGTATCGCTGGCAGTGCCGGCCCTGAGACGGCGGCAGTGCCGGCCAAACTTTTGGTTCAGCTGGTTGACGGGAAGGCCGGCAGTGCCGGGGTGGAACCGCCGGCAGTGCTGGCCCGACACCACCGGTAGTGCCGGCCAGGTAATTTCTTCAGCTTCTCTTTTCTTCCTTTTTGAGTGGGTCGAGATTTATCAGATGATATCTTTTCTATATCCGTTACACACTTAGCACACAGTTAGATTGTCACCGGTGTTGTTAACAAACACACAAAACCTCAGAGATCATGAAATGTTCTTTCAATTTTTCCTCGCCACCACGGCCGGCCGAGGAGAAGGCAAAGATCTCGAGCTTGGCACAAACCTGGGCTTTATTGACTCTTGTGGAGGGAAGAGCAGCACCACTGTTCGCACTCCATCCACTAAGCTCCAGAGCTGTGAACAACCTCCTCCGGCCGCCATAGCCGCCCACAAGCCATGGCCGAGTCTCCACCGGCATCATGCCAAACCGGGACAGAGCCCGCACACAACAACTACTAGACCTAGATCTACTATATACAGACCGGCCTCCTCCCTCCCGCCGCCTCCAGCCGGTGGAGCCACAGGAGAAGAGGGAGGGAGGAGCCGGGAGGTGGCGGGGGACTCTCAAGGTGGAGCGGGCGGAGAGAGAGGGGAAAGGGGGAAAATGAGCCTCCGTATTGCTCGTTTGATTGGGCTGTTGTTTACTAGGCATAGCAACTGCGAGCAAGCATTGGTCGGGCATTGGTTCGAATGGACAACCGCACCGTGTCCGGTCCGACCGCACAAAACCAGATAGCCAACCACGCGATCTCGTCCTTCCTCCCCGTTTCGGTTCGCCGCCTTTCCCCCCTTTCGACTTTGGAGCTTTCCCGCGCGCTGCGCCTGCTCCCCGTTCCTCTCTCGCTCTAGGCCGCGGCCGCGACGCGATGCAGCTGGACAACTCGGACGGCGCCCTCGATTCCTGGGCCCGCTTCTGCGCGCTCACCGGCGTCCTCGTCGGCGGCGCCGGCGACCTCTCCGTCGGCCCGCGCCTGGCGCCAGTCGCGCGGGTTGTGAACCTGGGGTACGGATCGCGTTGCGTGCTGGGTGTTTGTGAGAATGCCTGCGCCGAATTGCAGTGGGCGTAACGTGAGAGAACGGGGTCGAGACCAAGGACCTGCGCGTGTGTTTGTGGAAATCTCCCAGTGAACATCTGGAGTTGAATCAAGCGTTGCAATGCCGAATTTATGATTGAGTAAGCCTGCATGGAGTGGAATCACATTTTAAACAAGCATATCTAAGATAATTTTATGTCCATATATTATTATAGTATATCTGGTTCCAATACCATGTGTAGAGCCCACACATGTTGTGAACTTACTACGAAATCTAACTTGCAAGAAAATTTGCCAACGGTTAGAAATGTCTATAAGTATAAGTACTTAACAATAAAATAGAACCACATCTAAGATATTTATTTGATTGTATGATTTATAGATCTGTATCATGGTAACTGTGGATATTAATATATATACACACAATATATATATATATACATATATAAATTACCTATATAAATACATAATATAATTTGAGCAACAAGTGAAAAATAGTTTAATTATTGCAATGTAAATTTAAATAAGCAAAAAAACTACGCATTGTATTCATTACAGTTGTACAAGAGAGAACTAATATCCAAAAATAGTGTAATGTTGTTAGTTAAGCAATCTAGTAATCTAAAATTATACTTAATTTGACTATAATATGATTATGATAGTTTAATACAAGTATAAAAGTTTTGTATAAAATATCTTGCCAACTTTAAAATATATTTATTCGGCTATAATGTTATGAAATCGAAAACAGCAACATGAATCCATGTTGTTCGTCGCAGAACGGGATGAGGTTCGCGTCCCAGAATTAAATACCTAACTGCGCAAGAAACCAGGTTGCTTGCTGGAATAATCGATCCTCCTCATCTGATACGGCCACGAAATCTCACCTACAAACCCACACGGTACCACAGATTCTCGGCGCTAAGAAGAACCCACCGCAAAATGTTTCAGAGAACGACCTTCTCATCTTTGTCCAATACCACCACCAAATTAAACCGAAAAGACAAAGCAAAGCAAGATACACGGGTTCTCGGTGGTAAGATCAATATGAAACGCACCACGAAATGATCGGAGAAGGTAGCCACACCATGCGGTGGTTGATCATCGCGTAGGACTAAACCGCAGCAAGACGAACGAGGAGCAGAAGTGGAACCACAAGCCGAAGCATCAACAGATGATTCTCTCGACGAGAAAGGAGAGGAGACGGGAAGGGAGAGGAGAGGGGGAGGGGGTTGTACTAGAGCTGGACGGGAGAGGAAGAAGCACTACCTCTTCTGGCGCTTCCTTCTCTGCCGCTTGGCTTCTGCTGGAGAAGACGCCAAGCGTTCCATTTATTCAGATTCCGAACTGAATTCAGGGGCAGAGCTCGGTGCGCATCACTGCCATCCATCCTGATCGAACGGCTTTGGATGATCCCAGCTCCACTCAAGTCGGGGTCCCAGCCTGTCTGTCGGATCGCTGTGCGGGCCCACCTGGGCGATGCGGGGCCGTGACGTCACGCTCGTACGATGCCTACTGTAACATCCCAAATTTCAACTTAATAAAGAAAAGGAATTTCAATTACTCAAATTTTACAACTAACAAAAACTTTTATTTGCATATAGTGCTATGCATAGTGTGCATGTATTCTTGTGTGCTATTGCCATGTTGAGTATTGGTGTGTTTATCAAATGTGCTTAAACCCTAGTACATGATCATAGAACCCCAAATAGAGAGAAATAAAATAAATGGAAAAATGCAAATTTCACTCACATCACATATGGCCATTTTTGCAAATCCTTAACCAAGGCCACCATGACTTGTGCCAATGCTTGTGAAACACCAATAGATCAATAACAAACACTTTTGCATCAAAGAAACACAAATCAAAGCAAAGGAAATATCAAAATTCAACTACATATGATAATGGTCAAATTGAGCTTTTATATCATCATGACCACTTTGAGCCCCTGGATTAGAAGATTCTTAAACTAAAACCTCTCACTTCTTTCCACCTCATCCAAGACCATACCAAGATGAACATTTTTGGTGTTGACCATCAGAGTTGACTCTGCCTACATTGCTCAATATAAAGATGACAAGTGGCAACATTAAAACAAAGTGAAGATCATCCCCATTTTGAAACTTTGCAAACCAGCACCATTTTTCAAACCACCACCACCATTCTACTCCATTTATTATTCAAATCAACTCCACCAAAAGGATTTGAAAAATTCAAATATTTTCTTTATGCGGCCATTGTGTCGAACACTTGGCAGGCACAAATTTGAAATGAACACACACTCTATTATTCACTGGATTTTTGACTAAACCTCTTTTGTTCAGAGATGATCATTGATCCTCTGTCTCCTGCATCAATGCCAGTACTTGCTCTTGATGATTAAAGCATGGAGAGATCAAATTCATCACCATGCCGTGCACATGCCGGCCCTCATGCCACTCATCATATCTGATCCTCTCTTCTCTTTTCTTCTTGTCCTGGAACATCTCCTGATCACCCTGATCATCATCGTGCACGGCCCTGGCATGAGGGAGGCTGGCATTGGCCAGGCCAGAGCGCGCCCAGCACGCCCAGGCACGCAAGCGTGCGCACTCACCATGCCCTGGACGCGCCAGAGCATGGGCTCGACCCATCTCCTCCGTCCTCCCCTACACCTCTCCCTCTGCATCGAGCAGCACCCCTCCAGCTAGCCAGTAGACATGCTCAAGCTCCTGCGCGTGCACCGTCGCCGTCGTCCTCGTCGACTTTCCGCCGCCAGTACCGTGGCAGGTTCTTCATCATCGCGAGTGATCCCATCGCCCTTTTGCTGCGCCAGCTAGCCGTTGAGCATCGCCATGATGCCACCTACACCATGCCGTCCTCGCCTTGGCCTTTCGCGCACCGGAGACGCCGCGCCATGCTTGACCTTCACGGCCACCCGCAGCACCTCCTCCCCTCTATAAATAGAGCACTCCCGCGCCTCATTTCTTCACACTCATCGCTTCTCCTCCCATCTCTGCTTCTCCTCGAACCAATCCCGAGCCAATTCATCACCGGAGCTGCGCCAATTTGACGCCGGAGCCCGCCAGTACCCGCAGATCGGCGCCGTCGATTGGAGCCTCCTCGAGCGAAGCCGCCGGTACCAGGAGCCTCGTCGTCCACGCCAACGTCGCTGCGCACCTCGCCATCGACCGCCGGAGCATCGGTAGGCTCTCCCACCCCCTAGCCTCGCCGCCAGCACCACGGGTTCTCACCGGAGACGACGATGAACGCCGGCCGTTAGATCTATTTCTAATCCTACGCCCCAGATTCGCCATACCGTTTCGCGTTTGAATAGCCGCTGACAGGTGGAGCCCACCATGTCAGGCAGCCCACGTGTGAGAGCCACGCTGCTGGGCTGGCCCGTTTGATTTTCCTCTCTGTGGCCCGTTTAGCTTTCCCGCCAGGCCCAGAAATTCAAATTTCGTTTTTCTGTTTTAATTCAAATTCAACACTGGATCCTTTTTCAAATTTAAATAGAATAAAATCTACTTAACCAAATTGGACAAATTTTATATATTTAGAAAGCTTATTAAATTATCTACACAAACCCACTGGTCTCACTTGTAGATTCATTTTAGAATTTACATAGTAAAAATAACAAGGCGGGGCCTTTTCAAACTTCAAGCATTTATTAAAAATGAACTATAAATGATTTTTAGTTGATTCCAACTCTCATAAATCATAATTCAAATACTCTACATGATTATGTGAAAATATGACATGGTTACCTCATATGATCATGGACTAGAGCAAAATAATGGCTATGTGGCCATTTCTAGTTCATTTAAATCATCTCAATTAATTTATTTAAATAGTATGAGAGTTACTCTCCCATTTAAATCTTGATCCTAAGTAATTCAATAAGGGGTAATGACCTTGGTCTAATGAACCTCATATTTTATTACTTAGTGATATTAAATCATTACCATGCTATTATTAAAATGCATGAGGTGTAGCACCTCATTTAAATCATACTCCCAAATAATAAATATGAAGTGTTGACCTGGGTCAACATATATTCATACCTTATTATTATTTGAGGAGATTAAATCTTAATAAGATTCAATGAGAGGAAATTATTTCTCCAAAGAATTAAATAGCAATACTAATCAATATTTATAATGAGAGGAAATTATTTTTCTTTAAAAGAAAACAAAGTCAATCACCATGCTATGAATGATGTGATGCTAGAATAAGCTTGTGTGAACCTTTGGTGTGTTTAGTCTAGCACTTAAGCTTTGTTTGGTGATTGTATACCTCGTATTCGTGTATAGACGCTAGTACCGAGGAGTACCAGGAGGAGGAAGTCTACTCTCAGGAGGAGGAAGAGAACTTTGATCACTACCCCACTCAAGGCAAGCTAATATATATTCTTGCAATCCACCCTAATGCAAAGCTCCACAAGAGCAAGGCACCATTACATGTTACTTTATGTTTAATGATCCTATCCCATGTTTTTACCTTGCAATTATTTTGCTTATTGTATTTCAAAGTTTACCTTTTTGATTCATGATTCACTTGGGCTAGGATAGAACAAGAGCATCAAATTTAGCCGCAATCAAAGCTAGATAGCACCCCTCATGACTAGTTGCTAGTGCTAAATAAATAAAATTGACTACTCTAGATGAGAACATGTGAAAAGAAATGACTTTGAAAGATTTTGAAGGTGAATGTGCCATGAATGACTTGGTGAAGTTTGATGAAAACTGATGATTGGGTTCGGATGCGATACCATTCCAATTATACAAGTATCCCCACAATACCTGATTATGGGTAGGTCTTAACTAGAAGCTTATGTAGTTTAGTATGGGTTCCCTCTAAACAAGCATCATAGGGGTTATGCCGAGGCTGCCTCCGTTGAAAGTGAAATGATGTGAATATGAGGTGAATGTTCGGACCCAAGCTGTGCAGTTCCCGGGTTGACGGTTTGTCTTCACCGGGAGGCCAAGCTCATGGGGAGAGGTGCCTATACTAGGGTATATAAGTGAAAGGTTATGGTTGATGATCCGCGTACTGAGTTACGATGATTCGGGGTTATCCCGGCGGATGTAATCAAAAGTTGTGGCACAAGAGTACAACCTCTGCAGTGTTAAACCTATTCGAATAGCCGTGTCCACGCGTTACGGACGATTGGAAAGGCCATCTTGTTTCGTTATGGATCTTGGTCTTAAAAGGAATGATGAATTGAAAGGTGACTTGACTTGAAACACAACTGAGTTGTGGGAATGACACTAATGTTCCCACTTGAGTTAGTCTAGCAAATGAAGAGTCTTTACTAAATGTTTATGAACTAAACTTGGCTTTATGCAAACAACCCTAGAGCTTAGCACCCCCGTACTAAAATTGATAAGTACTTACATTAGTGTTAGTTTGCGAGTACTTCAAAGTACTCATGGCTGTGTCCCTGGCTATTCTAATGCCAGACTATGAAGAGGAGCAACAGTATCAAGACGACGGACAACAGGACGTCTACGATAACTAGGAGCATCTTCTAACGTCAAGCGTTGCATGTGGAATAGATAGTCCACTACTACTACGCTTCCGCTATGTATTGTGTTCGTTGATCATTAGATCAACTATTTGTGTAATATTGGATCATGTGATCTGTTGTTGTAAGACGATTATGTGTTGTAATAAATGATGACTCTATGATATTCAACTGTTATGTCTCGCAAAAACAATCTTCCTGGGATTGCGATGTATGACATAATAGGCATCTGGACTTAAAAATCCGGGTGTTGACAAGTTGGTATCGGAGCCATTGTTTGACCTTAGGAGACCTAGTTAGAATGGACGTCCGAAAAACTTAGTTTCAAAATCAATGAAGTGAATAGTTATGAACACATATTCACACTCTTACCCTTGAGATCTTTTCCAAATAATAAGTTCATGCTCTGACTTATAAAGCTACCTAAAATTTTGAACACTTGCACTTCTCTAACTTACTCAACCAATTCCTCTACAGATGGAGTAGTTCACCCAGACCCAGTTTTACCAATTGGGAAGGAGGAGGCCTGGTTTTCGAGAAGGACCTGACGGAGCTAGCTGAGTTCCTCGGGCGCCCGTTCCCGGAGTTCTTCGGGGGTCAAGTCAACGACCAGCCCGGAGGACAACTCCAGTGGGTCATCATCGCTGACCTGCGCGGGAAGCTGGAGCCACCCATGACCGAGAGGATCCAGTTCTCCTTAAGGGAGAACAACTGGGCGGACGGACTCGCTCGCGCCATGCGAAGCACTTGCCCGTGTGTGGGCACGGGAGCCTGATTCGGGGAACCCGCTTCTTCCATCTTGCAAGGCATGACTCCACGGGAGCACCGATGGATCTGTCACCTCACCCCGAGGTGAAGCACCATGTGGAGCATCTTGACTTCATGTTGTGCGAAACTCGCATGGAGCTGGACAACTCCCGCGCCTACGCCAACCACACCTACCTCCAGCAGGCACAGCAGGCTGAGACCATCAAGATCCTTGCCAAGGAGCGCAAGACTCTTCGCCGCCAGAATGCGAAGAAGGACTACACCATCGCTCGCCTCCGCACCAAGATCGCCTCACTGAAGGAGACCGTCAAGGCCCAGGAAGACCAGCTCAAGGACCTGGAGGGAGAAGGAGAAGGAGAAGACATCCAGGGGGTGGATACTCCTACGTGAGCAATGACGATGACTACGAGGAGGAAGAAGATGAAGACCTGGCCTTCCACCCCCATGTGGATGGCTATGAGTTCATGGAAGCCGGGATGGATGATTCCTTCCCGATCAATGTTGATGAGGAGTAGTTCACATGAGCACTTTGAGTAGGTGTGAGTTGTATCGGTCCCTTGTATCGTAGAACGGTGAAATGGTTCTTCAAACCATCCGGTGTGTTAGTTTGTAATGTGTGTGGCTTGAATGAATAAAAAGTGTGTTTAATTTCAACATGTCAAGAACTCAAGTTTTAAATTTTAACTTACCCAAAATAAGCCATAGAAATTTCCCTCTCGTCTCATGATCTATCTCAATGTTGAGATGGCCCTCAACTCAGCCCAATCAGGATGCAATGATGCGAGATGTTGCGGATGATGATGGCAGAATAGAAGGCTGAAGAAGCTGAAGGCAAGCCAATATCTTTGCATTGCAACGGATAACTCAGAACAACCAAGCCATGGAAATCATGATCACCGGGATCCAGGCTAGAACTTCAGTTCAACCCCACCTTGTTCAGCAAGAGTGAAGAGCCCCTTGATGCTGACGATTGGCTCCAAACCATGGAGAACAATCTTGAAGTTGCCGGAGTGGAAGCCAATGATAAGGTGCTTTGTTCACCCACTACTTGGCGAGGACACACAGGCTGGTGGACGAGTGCCCGTGCATTGAATGCTGGGACAAATGATGACTTGGGCAGATTTCAAGCTCAAGTTTAGCAAGTATCACGTGCCCCGGGTCTAATCAAGAATGAGGGACAGTGGGAACTCAAGCGGAAGCGAGAAGTGGTGGTAGAATACCTTGATTCCTCACTTTGTCAAGGTACGCCGGATGGAGAGGACACCACCGAGAAGAGGAAGGAGAGATTCTGAACGGACTGCAGATGAGATGCAGGCTGTGCTGGTCAACATTCCTTCGCTGACTTGAAGCCCTGGTTGACTCAGCCATCCAGATGGAAGGAAAACTCAACCAAGCCAACGAGAACCGCAAACGCCGCATGATGCACTAGAGTGGGCCCAGCAATACCCCAAGGCCTCGCAGCTCAAGCGGAGGGTTTGCCAGAAACAACAAGCCCCAGATGCAGATGTCACGTGGGTTCAGAACCGGATGGAGGACACCCTAGGCAGGAGGCCACAACAACAACAACAACAACCCCCACCATGCCAACACCAACCACTTCAACCGGCCCCAATGAGAGCCCCCACAACGCAGCAACACACAGAACTGGGAGCAATGCTGTTCCCATCACCCCCAAGGACAAGGCCACAATCACTTGCTATGAATGTGGAATTGTGGGACACTACTCCAACGAGTGCCCCAAAAGGTTAGCCAAGATTGCTGCCAATACCGCTGCACATGCTCAACAGCAACGCCGTGTCACCAACGGCAAGAAGTTTGCCCCAAACAACCCGAACAACCGCAGCGGCCGCCTCTTTCATGATGAAGAAGCCCAGGAAGCGCCAGATGTTGTCTTGGGTATGTTTTCTGTTAACTCAGTACCTGCAAGAGTGTTTTTTGATTCTGGAGCATCGCATTCATTTATTCCGAAGATTTGCATGCACTAGTAAGATTCAACCCATCAGTTTGAAGCATGTCATGATAGTTCAAATACGGTTCAACTACAAAAGCTAGAAAAATTTGCAAAGATGTACCCATGAATTCATAAATAGATTTTTATGCAAATTTGATTGTTATGGGAGCAAAAAGGTTTGGATAGTGTTGGGTATGGATTGGATGTCTAAACATCATGGATTGATTGATTGTGCCAAGAAGGCCATCACCATGACTAGTAGCGGAGTGTTAGTAGTACACATATAGAGCGCGCGGATTTACAACGAGTTTAGCCAAGCCACCTTGGATCAGATCAGAATTAAATCTGTAGATACTGATGTGTTTCACGATGATCTGGTATCCCCAGATCGGGATATCGAGTTTATCATTGAGTTAATTCCTGAAATAGGACCCATAGCCCGAGAGAGCTTACAACATGAACGCAGATTAGTGGAGCTAAAGAAGTAACTGGATGATATGCTAGCCAAAGGTTTGATCCAACCAAGTGCATCGCCTTGGAGATCCCCAGTTTTGTTTGTGGATAAAAAGGACGGTGCCACTCATTTATGTACGGATTACCGTAAGCTTAACGATGTCACCATCAAGAACAAGTACCCCTTGCCAAAGATAGAAGACCTGTTTGACCACCGGTGCCACAGTGTTCTCTAAGATTGATCTTAGGACTGGTTATCATCAGCTGAAGATTCGTGCAACGGATATTCCCAAGACCCTTCACCACCAGATATGGGTTGTATGAGTACAACGTCATGTCATTTGGATTGACAAATGCCCCCGCTTACTTCATGAACCTCATGAATAAGATCTTTATGAACTTCTTGGACAAGTTTGTCGTTGTCTTCATCGATGACATTCTAATCTACTCCAAGTCGGAGGAAGAACATGAGCAACACCTGGAGATTATCCTAGAAACACTTAGACAGCACAAGTTGTATGCCAAGTTCAGCAAGTGTGAGTTTTGGTTGAAGGAAGTAGGATTCCTGGGACACATCTTGTCTGCAGGAGGAATTGTCGTGGACCCCGCAAAGATCAAGACCGTTGCAGAATGGCAACCACTCAGACTGAAGTTCGTGCATTTCTTGGATTGGCGGGATACTACCGCAGATTTGTTGAAGGATTCTCCAGCATAGCAAGACCAATGACTCAACTGTTGAAGAAGGACAAGAAGTTTGAATGGACTGAAAAATGTGAAGAGAGTTTCCAGAAACTCAAGAGCAGATTAACCTCAACCCCAATACTGATCATGCCAAACATCACCAAGCCATTTGACGTGTACTGTGACGCCTCCAAGATTGGTCTTGGATGTGTGTTGATGCAAGAAAGCAAAGTGATATCATATCTGTCTAGGCAACTGAAGCAACATGAGCAGAATTATCCAACCCATGACTTAGAGCTTGCAGCAGTTGTGTTAGCCTTAAAAGTTTGGTGTCTTTACCTCATGGGTAATCGATGCGAGATCTATACGGATCACAAGAGCCTGAAGTACATTTTCACCCAGAAGGAGCTGGATATGAGGCAAAGGAGATGGATAGAGTTAATCAAGGATTATGACCTAGAAATTCACATCACCCGGCAAGGCCAATGTGGTAGCGGATGCTTGGAGTCGACAGCCGTGTCAGCTGAACTCCATGATCGCTGAAGAGCAACCTAGCTTATATCAGAATTCGAGCAGTTTAGGCTGGAGCTAGTTAGCGAAGGATACCTCGCAAGCATAGAGCTTCAGCCTATTGATTAGCCAAATCAAAGAAGCACAGAAGGAAATGCTAGTATTGACGGAATCAAAGAGTCAAATAGCTGCAGGAATAGCAGGGATTAGCCAAAGATGAAGAAGGTGCTTTGGTAAAACGGACGCCTATGTGTGCCGTTAGATTGAGTTGAAGCAAGTTATCTTGAAGGAAGCCCATGACACCTTTACTCCATACATCCCGGAGGAACAAGATGTACCAAGATTTGAAGGAACAATTTTGGTGGCATGGAATGAAGAGAGAGTTGGAAGCTACATCGCCAAGTGTGATATCATCAAAAGAGTCAAGCGAACATCAACGACCCAGGGATTGCGCAGCCCTGCAGATTCCGAATGGAAGTGGGATTCGGTAAATGGACTTCATCACCGGATTGCCCAAATCTAGTAAAGGAAATGATTCTATTTGGGTAGTGGTCGACAGATTGACCAAGGTCGCCCACTTCATCCCCGTCAAGACCACCTACCAAGGACCAAAGTTAGCTGAGTTGTATATCTCACGGATAGTCACCCTGCACGGAACTCCGAAGTCAATCGTGTCAGATAGAGGATCTCAATTCACCTCAAGATTCTGGCAGAAGGTACACGAAGGACTAGGAACCCGGCTGAACTTCAGCACCGCCTATCACCCGCAGACTGATGGACAGACTGAACGAGTCAATCAGATACTTGAGGATATGCTGAGAGCATGTGTGCTTGAGTATGGATCCAAGTGGGAAGACTGCTTGCCTTACGCAGAATTCTCGTACAACAACAGCTATCAAGCCAGTTTGCAAATGGCCCCCTTTGAAGCCCTGTACGGAAGGAAGTGCCGTACCCCTCTGAATTGGTCGGAAGTCGGAGAAAGCCAAGTGTTTGGACCAGATATTCTCCGAGAAGCTGAAGAGAAGGTGCACAAGATCCGAGAATACCTCAAGACAGCCCAATCAAGACAGAAGAGTTACGCTGACAAAAGACGCCGAGAGATGACCTTCGAGATCGGAGACTTTGTGTATCTCAAAGTATCCCCTCTTAACGGAATGCAGGGATTCCAACTTAGAAAGCTTGATATGTCGGACCCTTTAAAGTCTGAGTTGCGAGTAGAAGTATCCTATCTGGAACTACCGGAGGAAATGTCAGTGATGCACAATGTGTTCACATCTCGCTCTCAGAAATGCTTGGAAGTGCCGGAGAAGACCGATTTTCAAGAACATCGATCAGGAGCTGTGGATATCAACTCAGACTTGACCTATCGCAAAGTACCTATTCGCATCTTGGAAGAAGCTTTCAGAACCACCCGCACCAGGAGTATCAAGTTTCTGAAGATCCAATGGAGTAACCATAATGAAGAAGAAGCCACTTGGGAGCGAGAAGACTTCATGAGGACTGAATACCTTGATCTCTTTAGTACCTAATTTTCTTTAAGATCTCGGGACGAGATCTTTTGTAAGGGGGAAGGGTTTGTAACATCCCAAATTTCAACAAAAATAAAGAAAAGGAATTTCAATTACTCAAATTTTACAACTAACAAAAACTTTTATTTGCATATAGTGCTATGCATAGTGTGCATGTATTCTTGTGTGCTATTGCCATGTTGAGTATTGGTGTGTTTATCCAATGTGCTTAAACCCTAGTACATGATCATAGAACCCCAAATAGAGAGAAATAAAATAAATGGAAAAATGCAAATTTCACTCACATACACATATGGCCATTTTTGCAAATCATCAACCAAGGCCACCATGACTTGTGCCAATGCTTGTGAAACACCAATAGATCAATAACAAACACTTTTGCATCAAAGAAACACAAATCAAAGCAAAGGAAATATCAAAATTCAACTACATATGATAATGGTCAAATTGAGCTTTTATATCATCATGCCCACTTTGAGCCCCTGGATTAGAAGATTCTTAAACTAAAACCTCTCACTTCTTTCCACCTCATCCAAGACCATACCAAGATGAACATTTTTGGTGTTGACCATCAGAGTTGACTCTGCCTACATTGCTCAATATAAAGGTGACAAGTTGCAACATTAAAACAAAGTGAAGATCATCCCCATTTTGAAACTTTGCAAACCAGCACCATTTTTCAAACCACCACCACCATTATACTCCATTTATTATTCAAATCAACTCCACCAAAAAGATTTAAAAAATTCAAATATTTTCTTTATGCGGCCATTGTGTCGAACACTTGGCAGGCACAAATCTGAAATGAACACACACTCTATTATTCACTGGATTTTTGACTAAACCTCTTTTGTTCAGAGATGATCATTGATCCTCTGCACCTCCTGCATCAATGTCAGTACTTGATCTTGATGATTAAAGCATGGAGAGATCAAATTCATCACCATGTCGTGCACATGCCGGCCCTCATGCCACTCATCATATCTGATCCTCTCTTCTCTTTTCTTCTTGTCCTGGAGCATCTCCTGATCACCCTGATCATCATCGTGCATGGCCCTGGCACGAGGGAGGCTGGCATTGGCCAGGCCAGAGCGCGCCCAGCACGCCCAGGCACGCCAGCGTGCGCACTCCCCACGCCCTGGACGCGCCAGAGCATGGGCTCGACCCATCTCCTCCGTCCTCCCCTACACCTCTCCCTCTGCATCAAGCACCACCTCTACACCCTCTAGCCCGTAGACATGCTCAAGCCCCTGCGCATGCACCGTCGCCGTCGTCCTCATCGACTTTCCGCCGCCAGTACCGTGGCAGGTTCTTCATCATCGCGAGTGATCCCATCGCCCTTTTGCTGCGCCAGCTAGCCGTTGAGCATCGCCATGATGCCACCTACACCACACCGTCCTCGCCTTGTCCTTTCGCGCACCGGAGACGCCGCGCCATGCTTGACCTTCACAGCCACCCGCAGCACCTCCTCCCCTCTATAAATAGAGCACTCCCGCGCCCCATTTCTTCACACTCATCGCTTCTCCTCCCATCTCTGCTTCTCCTCGAACCAATCCCGAGCCAATTCATCACCGGAGCTGCGCCAATTTGACGCCGGAGCCTGCCAGTACCCGCAGATCGGCGCCGTCGATTGGAGCCTCCTCGCGAAGCCGCCGGTACCGGAGCCTCGTCGTCCACGCCAACATCGCCGCGCACCTCGTCGTCGACCGCCGGGCACCGGTAGGCTCTCCCACCCTCTAGCCTCGCATACACCACGGGTTCTCGCCGGAGGAGCGACGATGAACGCCGGCCGTTAGATCTATTTCTAATCCTACGCCCAGGTCGCCATACCGTTTCGTTTGAATAGCCGCTGACAGGTGGAGCCCACCATGTCAGGCAGCCCACGTGAGAGCCATCTGCTGGGCTGGCCCATTTGATTTTCCTCTCTGTGGCTGTTTGCCTTTCCCGCCGGGCCTAGAAATTCAATTCGTTTTTCTGTTTTAATTCAAATTCAACACTGGATCCTTTTTCAAATTTAAATAGAATAAAATCTACTTAACCAAATTGGACAAATTTTATATATTTAGAAAGCTTATTAAATTATCTACACAACCCCACTGGTCTCACTTGTAGATTCATTTTACAATTTAAATCGTAAAAATAACAAGGCAGTGCCTTTTCAAACTTCAAGCATTTATTAAAAATGAACTATAAATGATTTTTAGTTGATTCCAACTCTCATAAATCATAATTCAAATACTCTACATGATTATGTGAAAATATGACATGGTTACCTCATATGATCATGGACTAGAGCAAAATAATGGCTATGTGGCCATTTCTAGTTCATTTAAATCATCTCAATTAATTTATTTAAATAGTATGAGAGTTACTCTCCCATTTAAATCTTGATCCTAAGTAATTCAATAAGGGGTAATGACCTTGGTCTAATGAACCTCATATTTTATTACTTAGTGATATTAAATCATTACCATGCTATTATTAAAATACATGAGGTGTAGCACCTCATTTAAATCATACTCCCAAATAATAAATATGAAGTGTTGACCTGGGTCAACATATATTCATACCTTATTATTATTTGAGGAGATTAAACCTTTGGTGTGTTTAGTCTAGCACTTAAGCTTTGTTTGGTGATTGTATACCTCGTATTCGTGTATAGATGCTAGTACTGAGGAGTACCAGGAGGAGGAAGTCTACTCTCAGGAGGAGGAAGAGAACTTTGATCACTACCCCACTCAAGGCAAGCTAATATTCTTGCAATCCACCCTAATGCAAAGCTCCACAAGAGCAAGGCACCATTACATGTTACTTTATGTTTAATGATCCTATCCCATGTTTTTATCTTGCAATTATTTTTCTTAATGTATTTCAAAGTTTACCTTTTTGATTCATGATTCACTTAGGCTAGGATAGAACAAGAGCATCAAATTTAGCCTATAGAAATCAAAGCTAGATAGCACCCCTCATGACTAGTTGCTAGTGCTAAATAAATAAAATTGACTACTCTAGATGGGAACATGTGAAAAGAAATGACTTTGAAAGATTTTGAAGGTGAATGTGCCATGAATGACTTGGTGAATTTTGATGAAAACTGATGATTGGGTTCGGATGCGATACCATTCCAATTATACAAGTACCCCCATAATACCTGATTATGGGTAGGGCTTAACTAGAATCTTATGTAGTTTAGTATGGGTTCCCTCTAAACAAGCATCATAGGGGTTATGCCGAGGCTGCCTCCGTTGAAAGTGAAATGATGTGAATATGAGGTGAATGTCAGACCCAAGCCCTGTGCAGTTCCCGGGTTGACGGTTTGTCTTCAGGGAGGCCAAACTCATGGGGAGAGGTGCCTATACTAGGGTATATAAGTGAAAGGTTATGGTTGATGATCTGCGTACTGAGTTACGATGATTCAGGGTTATCCGACGGATGCAATCAAAAGTTGTGGCACAAGAGTACAACCTCTGCAGAGTGTTAAACCTATTCGAATAGTCGTGTCCACGGTTACGGACGATTGGAAAGGCCATACTGTTCCGTTGTCAGATCTTGGTCTTAAAAAGGAATGTTGAATTGAAAGGTGACTTGATTTGAAACACAACTGAGTTGTGGGAATGACACTAATGTTCCCACTTGAGTTAGTCTATCAAATGAAGAGTCTTTACTAAATGTTTATGAACTAAAATTGGCTTTATGCAAACAACCCTAGAGCTTAGCACCCGTACTAAAATTGATAAGTACTTACATTAGTGTTAGTTTGCGAGTACTTCAAAGTACTCATGGCTGTGTCCCTGGCTATTCAAATGCCAGACTATGAAGAGGAGCAACAGTATCAAGACGACGGACAACATGACGTCTACGATAACTAGGAGCATCTTCTAACATCAAGCATTGCTTGTGGAATATATAGTCCACTACTACTACACTTCCGCTATGTATTGTGTTCGCTGATCATTAGATCAACTATTTGTGTAATATTGGATCATGTGATCTGTTGTTGTAAGACGATTATGTCTTGTAATAAATGATGACTCTATGATATTCAACTGTTGTCAACACCCGGATTTTTAAGTCCGGATGCCTATTATGTCATACATCGCAATCCCAGGAAATTGTTGTTGCGAGGCATAATAGTTAAGTATCACAGTCATCATTCATTACAAACCATAAGGTCTTACAACTTGGAATCACCTGATCCATATTACACAAATAGTTGATCTATTGATCAACGAACAAACACAAGTTCATAGCGGAAGCGTAAATGAGGACTCTCTAGTCCACAGGCCAACGCTTGACGTTAGAAGCTCCTAGTTGTGGTAGACGTCCTGCTGTCCTCCTCGTACTGCTGCTCGGCTTCATGGCCATTTGAATAGCCGGGACAAAGCAAATGAGTACTTTAAGTACTCGCAATCTAACACTAAAGTAAGTACTAGCATTGACATAAAGGTGTTCTAAGCTCTAAGTTTATTTGCATAAAGCCAATTTTATTTCATAAACACTTTTATAACAACTCCTCAGTGCTAACTAACTCAAGTGGGAACATTAGTGTCATTCCCACAACTCAGTTGTGATTCAAAGTCAAAGTCACCTTTCAAGTTCAAGTTCAAAAAGATATAAATTCTGATGACGAAAACAGAATGGCCTTTCAATGTCCATATCCGGGACGCGTATTCGAATAGTTCTACACTCTGCAGGGTACACTTGTGCCACAACATTTGATTTCATCCGTGGGAATAAAACTGAATAATCGTAACTCGTACGGAATCATCAACCATAACCTTTCATTTACACATCTAGTATAGGCACCTCTCCCCATGAGCTTGGCCTCCCGGTGAAAAAACTGTACCCGGGAACTGCACAAACTTGGGCCGGACATTCACCTCATATTCACGTCATATCTCATCATCTCTTTTGTTGTAGAGGCAGCTTCGGCATAACCCCGATGACGCTTGTTTAGAGGGAACCCATACTAAGACACATAAATTTCCAGCTAAGCCCTACCCATAATCAGGTATTGTGGGGGTACTTAATATCGGGAAGGTATCGCATCCAACTCAATCATCAGTTTTTAACCAAAGTCACCAAGTCACTTCAGTGTCATATTCACCTTCAAAATCTTTCAATGGAAATGACTAATCATTCCAAGGTTTTCACCATCATCAAAAATCAGCAACACATGTTCCCATCTAGAGTAGTCATCTTAACTTTAGCACTAGCCACTATGTGTGAGGGGTGCTAAGTATTTGCTTCTAGGCTAAGTTTGATACTCTTGTACTAACTCCATACTACTCTAGTAAAACATAAATCAAAAAGGTACTTTGATAAAACAAAAGTAAATAAAGCTTGTAAAGTAAAACTGGGAAATAGGATCATAAGCATAAAGTAAATGGGGTAATGCCTTGCTCATGGTGAGCTTTGCACTTTGCAAGAGTATTATCTTGCCTTGGTTGGGAAACTGGTCAAAGTGGTCTTCTTCTTCCTGGAAGTAGACCTCCTCCTCCTCTGGTACTCCTCGGTACTAGCGTCTAAAATACGAATACGGGGTACACAATCATCACACCAAACTAATCTACTAAACTATGCACAATCATGGTTCACACACTTAAACTAGCATCACAATTTACTATTAAGTTGGTGGATGGGTTCTTCTTATTAATTAAGAAAAATAATTTCCTCTCATACTAAACTTAAGTGTTACTTTGAATTATTCAGAGAAATAAATTCCTCTTATTATCTTATTTAAGATTTAATTTCTCTTATGCATAATATGTGACCTAGGTTGACCCAAGTCAACCTCTTCACACTTAGCATTTGGAGAAAAGATTTAAATGAGGTGAGCACCTCATACCATTTAATTCTAGCATAACAAAGATTTAATATCACCAACAATTCCTATGGGACCTAAATAACCAGAGTCTCCACTTCACTTGGAATTGGTGGTGACAAGATTTAAATGAGGGAAAACTCCCCATAAGATTTATTAATAGTTTTGGACAATATCTTTGACTAGAAAATAGCCATAAGGGCATTTAAATCAACTAAACCATGATCATTCAAAGTAAGCATGGCATATTTTTGTAGAAACAATTAGTATAAGTGAAAAGTGAATTATTGGAGGTGGAATTAACTGAAAAGCATGTTTGATTGATTTTTAAGAATTATTACAAGACAGAAAAGTCCCTGCCTTGTTTAATTTGTCATTTTAAATTTACAAAAGATCTATGGTTCTATCCAGTGGCAAAGTGTAGATAATTTCATAAGGTTTCCAAAAATATAAAGTTTGTAAAATTTGGCCGAGTAGATTTGTCACAATTGAATTTCAAAGTTTGCATCAGATTGTATATTTCATAAACTCTGGAAATTCGAATTTGAATTGGTGGGCTCGCGCGGGAAAAAGAGTTGGGCCGGCCCACTTCGCGTCCAGCGCGAGCAGGCCGTCTGACGGCGGGACCCACACGTCAGCGGAACTAACTTACCGAACCGGTACGGGGAAGGAGAGACGTTGGATCAGGCGATGATCTAACGGCTGGAGGTTGTCGTCGTCGACGGCGAGAGGCAGTGGCGAGCGCGGCGGCAGCAGGGGGTCGGAGCCGTCGTCGGAGCTCCGGCGGTCGTCGGAGGGGTGCGCCGCGTCGTTGTCGATGATGGGGAGGCGCCTGGAAGCAGCGGCGCGTCCTGGGGCGGCCTCCTTCTCCGGCGGGCTTCGGCTACAGTATGCGGCGGCGAGCTAGCAATTGGGGCGAGGCAGTGGCTAATCGATGGAATTGAGGCGGCGAGGAGAACTCTGGTGAGGTGGGGAAGAGATTGGCGTGCTTAGTTTGGGGCGCGGAGTGCTCCTTTTATAGCGGCTGGAGGTGGCCGCGGCGGAGCTAGCTGGTCGTCGACGGAGTCGTCGTTCCAGGGGCGCCAAGGGGCAAGTGATGGGCGCGGCTGGTTGCTGGTGCTCTGGCGAAGCTGACGCGCTTGGCGGTGATGAAAACGAGGCACTACAGCGGCGGCGATCGTGATGGGAGCTTGCGGGTCATGGCGGAAGGGCGTGGATGCTCACGTCGTCTGCGGCGTTCCCGCGGGCAAGTGGACGTGTCCAGGCGGTGCAGGGTGCCGTCGCGCGTCTACTGGCGTTGAGAGGGAGTGCGGAGGTGACGCAGGGGCGCGGGGCTTCGTCACGCTCTGGGCGTCCAGGGTGAGCTCCATGCGCGCTCTGGCGCGGCATGGGTGAGTCCTGGGCGTCCCTGGGCGCGCGTGTGCTGACGCGTGTGCACTCGATCTTGGTCAAGGGCTGGCATGAGCTCGTCCAGGGAGGTGAGAGGGAGACGTTTGACATGGTGTGGCATGCTGGAGATGACCAGGTGAGAGGATGGCACGATGAGGCCATGCCATGCCACGGCATGGCATGTTTGAGGTTGTTTAATCCAAACCTTGGTCAGTGCAAGTGGTGGTGATGGTGTGGTGAAGTGAGAGGGAAGCTCCAGGGTGCAGAGAGAGCAAGATTGGACCAAGTCCAAGTAGAAAAATGAGGTATGGGCTTAAGTTAATACCCTGCCTGCAATGTGTTCGACAGAATGCCCGCAAGAAAGTTATTTTCGAATTTTGAAAATCTTTTTGGTGGGTTGAAAACATAATTGAAAAGGAGCATTTTGGTGGTGGTGGTGGTCAAAATGGTTTTGATATGCAAAATCACATTTTGCATATGATCTTGTTTTTGTGAAAAAGTTCCAACTTTGCTTGCTTGCCATTTGAAATTGGTGAAGATTTTGGGGTGATGGTTTTGGGCAAAGTTGTAGTGCTTGATGTTGTCTTGGATGAGGTGTAAAGAAATGGTCCAGGGTAGAAGTGAAAACTCAAAAGCCAGGGGCTCAAAGTGAGCATCAGACTAAAAATGGCACAAGTGACCATATTTCATGTGCCTTGGAATTTGAATTTGATTTTGGTTTGAGTTGAGTTTCTTCACTTCCAAAAGTGTTTAAAAGTGTTTAGTAACCATTTACACACAATGGTGCAAGCCAAAGTGGTCTAGGTTAAGATTTGCAAAAATGGCATAGGCCTTATGTGTGTGTAAAGTTGATTTTTCATATTTCTTTTCTATTTCTTTTATTTGACTTTGGAAAGATCAAGTGATCATTGCTAGGGTTTTAGAGTGAGAGAGAACACATAAGCAAACATCATGGCAATTGCACACTCAAAATAATTAATAAGGTGATCTATATGCATAGTCCTATATGATGAGAAAAAGTTTTTGTTAACCCTGATTTTTGGATTCTTGAAAACTCTCTTGTTCCTTTTATTGAAACTTGGGATGTTACAAACCCTTCCCCCTTACAAAAGATCTCGTCCCGAGATCTAGAGAAAACTAGGTACTAAAGAGATTTGGGTACTCTTTCTTCATATCTTCCTCGCGTTCCCAAGTTGCTTCTTCCTCGGTGTGGTTACTCCATTGTATCTTCAGGAACTTGATACTTCTGGTGCGGGTGGTCCTGAATGCTTCTTCAAGGATGCGAATAGGCACTTCGCGGTAGGTTAGGTCCTTGTTGATATCAATGGCTCTGTGGTCGATGTTCTTGAATACTTCGGTCTTCTCAGGCACTTCTAGGCACTTCCGAAGCAGTGAGATGTGAAACACATTGTGTACGGCGGACATCTCTTCTGGTAGTTCCAACTGATATGAGACTTCTCCTCGGCGATCTAGAATCTTGAATGGTCCGACATATCTAGGGGCGAGCTTTCCTTTGAGTTGGAATCTCTGCATTTTTGAGGGGTGAGACTTTGAGATACACAAAGTCTCCGATCTCGAACGTCATCTCTCGGCGTCTCTTGTCGGCGTAGCTCTTATGTCTGATGGGCGGTCTTGAGGTATTCGCGGATCTTGTGCACCTTCTCTTCGGCTTCGCGGAGAACATCGGGGCCGAAGACTTGACTATCTCCGACTTCCGACCAGTTCAGAGGGTACGGCATTTCCTTCCGTAGGGCTTCAAGGGGGCCATGCTGGCTTGATAGCTATTGTTGTAGGAGAATTCTGCATATGGTAGGCAGTCTTCCCATTTGGATCCGTACTCTAGCACACAGGCTCTCAACATATCTTCTAGGATCCTGGTTGACTCTCTCGATCTGTCCGTCGGTCTGTGGGTGGTAAGGTGCTGAAATTCAGACGGGTTCCTAGTCCTTCATGCACTTTCTGCCAGAATCTTGAGGTGAATTGTGATCCTCTATCTGACACAATTGACTTCGGGGTTCCGTGCAGGCTGACGATTCTGGATATGTATAACTCAGCTAGTTTTGGGCCTTGGTATGTGGTCTTGACAGGGATGAAATGGGCAACCTTGGTTAATCTATCGATGACTACCCAAATGGAGTCATTTCCTCTGCTAGATTTGGGCAATCCTGTGATAAAGTCCATACCGACAGAATCCCATTTCCACTCTGGAATCTGTAAGGGTTGCAACAGTCCTGCGGGTCGTTGATGTTCGCTTTGACTCGTTGACAGATATCACACTTGGCGATGTAGCTTCCTATCTCCCTCTTCATTCCACCAGAATTGTTCCTTCAGGTCTTGGTACATCTTGGTACCTCCGGGGTGGATTGAGTAAAGGGTGTCATGGGCTTCTTGCAGAATGACTTGCTTCAAGTCAGAGTCCGATGGTACGCAGAGGCGTTCGTTGTACCAAAGAACTCCTGCTTCGTCTATGGTGAATCCTGGTGCCTTTCCTGCAGCTATCTGTCTTTATTCCGTCAATGCTGGCATTTCCCTTCTGGGCTTCCTTTATCTGGCTCATCAAGGTGGGTTGGAGTTCAATGCTGGCGAGGAATCCTTCGCTCACTAGCTCTAGTCTGAATTGTTCAAACTCTTGGTGCAGGCTTGGTTGCTCTATTGCGATCATGGAGTTTAACTGACACGGCATCTGCTCAAGGCATCCGCTACCACATTGGCCTTGCCGGGGTAGTGGTGAATTTCCATGTCATAATCCTTGATTAGTTCTATCCATCTGCGCTGTCTCATGTTCAGCTCTTTCTGGTGAAAATGTACTTCAGGCTCTTGTGATGAATATATCTCGCATTGATTACCCATGAGGTAATGACGCCAAACCTTCAGGGCTAACACTACGGCTGCTAACTCCAAGTCATGAGTTGGATAGTTGTTCATGTTGCTTCATTGCCTTGATAGGTAAGATATCACTTTGCCCCCTTGCATCAACACACATCCAAGTCCAGTCTTGGATGCATCACAATAGACATCAAATGGCTTGGTGACATCAGGCATGATCAAGATTGGGGCTGTGGTTAATCTGAGTTTGAGTAGCTGAAAACTTTCTTCACATTTGTCATTCCAATCAAATTTCCGGTCCTTCTTCAGCAGTTGAGTCATTGGTCTTGCGATGCTTGAAAATCCTTCAACGAATCGGCGGTAATATCCCGCCAATCCTAGAAATGCTCTGACTTCAGTCTGGGTGGTTGGGGCCTTCCATTCCTCAACTGTTTTGATTTTTGCGGGATCTACAGCAATTCCTCCTGCAGACAAGATGTGTCCCAGGAATCCCACTTCTCTTAACCAAAACTCACATTTGCTAAACTTGGCGTACAACTGATGTTGCCTAAGGGTTTCTAGAACCACTTCCAAATGTTGCTCATGTTCTTCTTCTGATTTGGAGTAGATAAGGATGTCGTCGATGAAGACAACGACAAACTTATCCAGGAAGTTCATAAAGATCTTGTTCATGAGATTCATGAAATAAGCGGGGGCATTGGTCAGTCCAAAGGACATGACATTGTACTCATACAATCCATATCTGGTGGTAAAGGCAGTCTTTGGAATATCTGTTGCTCGGATCTTCAGTTGATGGTAACCTGTCCTCAGATCAATCTTTGAGAAAACTTGGGCACCGGTCAGCTGGTCAAACAGGTCTTCTATCTTTGGCAGAGGATATTTGTTCTTGATGGTGACATCGTTAAGCTTACGATAATCCGTAACCAAACGAGTGGCACCGTCCTTTATCCACAAACAAAGCTGGTGATCTCCAAGGCGCGCACTGGTCGAATCGGACCTTGACATATCATCAGTTGCTTCTTCAGTTCCATCAATTCTCGGGCGTTCATGTGTAGGCTCTCTGGGCTATAGGTCTGTTCCAGGGATTAACTCGATGATAACTCGATATCCCGTCCGGGGGCATACCGGGTAGATCATCCGGAAACACATCAGGGTATCGACAAACGACCCTGATTTGATCCAGAGTTGGCTTTGCTACACTTTGGTTGCAGGTGAATTTTCTTGGTAGTTTTTCAGATAGGTGTTCTATTATTATTCCGGTGCTACTTGTCATGGTGATGGCCTTCTTGGCGCAGTCTATCAATCCATGATGTTTCGCCATCCATCCATACCCAGGACTACTTCCAATCCTTTTGTTCCCAGAACAATCAAATTTGCATAGAAGTCTATTTCATGGATTCTGATGGGTACATCTTTGCAAAATTTTCTAGCTTTAGTTGTTGATCCAGGTATTTGAACTACCATGACATGTTTCAAGCTGATTGGTTGAATCTTACTAGTGCACACAAAATCTTCGTAACAAGCGAATGCGATGCTCCAGAATCAAACAACTCTTGCTGGTATTGAGTTAACAGAGAACATACCCAGCACCACGTCTGGTGCTTCCTGGGCTTCCTCATTCATGTGGTAGAGGCGACCTCCGCGGTTGTTCGGGTTGTTGGGGGCGAACTTCTTGCCGGTGGAGACACGGCGTTGCTGCTGAGCAGGTGGTGCGGGGTTGCCTGCGAGCTTGGCGAGCCTCTTGGGACACTCATTGGAGTAATGCCCCACTACACCACACTCATAGCAAGTGATGGTGGTCTTGTCTTGCTTGTTCGCGACGGGGATTGCATTGCTCCCGGTCCTTGGGCGGTGTTGGTGTTGCTGTTGCTGTTGTTGTTGTTGGGGGCTCTCGGCGGAGCGCGGTTGAAGTTGTTGTTGTTGTTGTAGTTGCTGTTGTTGTGGTGGCCTCCTGGCCTGGGGTTTCCTCCACTCCGGTTCTGATAAACCGGACGTGACATCTGTGCATTGGGCTTGTTGGTTCTGAAACCTCCGCCGGAGTTGGGGCGATACCTTGGGGCATTGCTAGGCCCACTCTGATTCATCATGCGGCGCTTGCGGTTCTCGCTAGCTTGGTGCAGTTGCCTTCCATCGGATGGCGGAGTCAACGAGGGCTTCGAGGTCGGCAAAGGGGATGTTGATCAACACGGTCTGCATCTCATCATGCAGTCCGTTCAGAACCTTTCCTTCCTCTTTCGTAGTGTCGGTCTCATCCGGGGCATACCTTGACAGTGTGAGAAACTTGTCGCGGTATTCCACCACGGACATCCGGCCTTGCTTCAGTTCACGGAATTCATCTCTCATCTTCTTTATCAGACCCGGGGGCACATGGTACTTGCTGAACTTGAGCTTGAAATCAGTCCAAGTCATGAACTGTCCCGCGTTCATGGCACGGGTGCTTGTCCACCAAGCTCTTGCTGGTCTGCTAAGTAGTGCGTTGCAAACAGCACTTTCTCATTCTCTTCCACTCCTACTTCTAGATTGTTCTCCATAGTTTGGAGCCAATCATCGCATCCAGATGGTTCCTCAGTCTTGCTGAAAACTGGCGGGTTGGTATTCTGGAAGTTCTTGAGCTTGGATCCTGGATGATCATGGTGGCCTTGGTTGTTGTTGACCAGCTGTTGGAGTGCTGCAATATTGGCTTGCCTTTCAGCTCTTTCTGCTTCTCTATCTTCCAGCATGACTTGCAACATCTGCATCATAGCATCTTGGTTCGTGTTGCGAGTTGGAGGGGCCATCTGAGTATTGAGATTGATCATGAGAAAAGAGGGAATTTTCTATGGCTTGTTTTGTGTTGTGAGTTCAAAGCTTAAACTTGAAGTCTTTTCATGATGACACAAACATACATTCATTCATAGCAAACAACACACATTACAAGCTAACAAACTAAGGGTTTTAAGAACCCTTCTTCTCCAAGCTACGATACATGGGGCGGGATACAACTCACACCTACGATAGTGCATAAGTGAACTACTCCTCCTCCTCATCAACATCGATGGGGGTGTGCTCCTCATCTTCATCGTCCAGGAAGTCGTAGTCTTCCCCCTCGGTGTTCTCATCCTCCTCGAAGTCGTCGTCGTCACTCAGGTAGTTGCTTCCTCCCTGAATGTCTTCTCCATCTTCCTCCATCTTCTTCATCTGCTCTTCTTGGGCCTTGACAGTGGCCTCAAGTGCTGCGATCTTCGCGCGGAGGCGGTCGATAGTGGCATCCTTCTTCGCGCGCTGCTGGCGGAGAGTCCTGCGGTCCTTGGCGAGCATCTTGATGCAGTCGCCTTGCTCGATGATGCGGGCGTGAGTCTGGTTGGCGTACTCACGGGAGTGGTCGAGATCCTGCTGAGTGTGGTACAGCATGAAGTCGAGATGCTCCACGTGGTGCTTCAGCTGCGGGTGCGATGACATGTCCATGGGTTCTCCAGCAGAGTTACGCCTCGCGAGGTGAGAAAAGCGAGGGTGCTGGAGTGCCTCCCCGCTCATCCCGCACAAGCGTGCGAGTCCCTCCTGAAGTCCGCGAGCAAGTCCGTCCAGCCAGTTGCTCTCCATGAAGGAGAAGAGGATCCTCTCAGAAGTGGGAGGCTCCATCTTGCCCCTCAAGTCAGCGGTGATGATCCACTGCAGTTCGCCTCCTGGCTGGTTCGCGATCTGCGATCCGTGGAACTCCGGGTGCGGGCGACCAAGGTGGTCGGACAGGGCGTTGAGGTCGTGCTCGAAGATCAAGCTTCCCCCATTCCCAAGCTGGTAAAACTTCGTGTTCACGGGCTCCATCTGAAAGTGAAGTAAAGGATTAAGTTAGAGAAGTGAACAAGTGTGGCAAAATTTTAGTTATATTTCTAAGGAAGAGCATGACTTCTTGTTTTTCCAAAGAGCTCAAGGAGAAGACAAAGATTAAAATTTTCAGAAATACTTCATTCCTTTTTGAAACTCAATTTTTCAGAACGTCCATTTCTAACTAGGGTCTCCTAAGGTCAAACAATGGCTCTGATACCAACTTGTCAACACCCGGATTTTTAAGTCCGGATGCCTATTATGTCATACATCGCAATCCCAGGAAAATTGTTGTTGCGAGGCATAATAGTTAAGTATCAATCATCATTCATTACAAACCATAAGGTCTTACAACTTGGAATCACCTGATCCATATTACACAAATAGTTGATCTATTGATCAACGAACAAACACAAGTTCATAGCGGAAGCGTAAGATACAAGGACTCTCTAGTCCACAGGCCAACGCTTGACGTTAGAAGCTCCTAGTTGTGGTAGACGTCCTGCTGATCGTCCTCCTCGTCTGCTGCTCGGCTTCATATTCGGCCATTTGAATAGCCAGGGACAAAGCCGTGAGTACTTTAAGTACTCGCAATCTAACACTAAAGTAAGTACTAGCATTGACATAAAGGTGTTCTAAGCTCTAAGTTTATTTGCATAAAGCCAATTTTATTTCATAAACACTTTTGTAAACAACTCCTCAAGTGCTAACTAACTCAAGTGGGAACATTAGTGTCATTCCCACAACTCAGTTGTGATTCAAAGTCAAAGTCACCTTTCAAGTTCAAGTTCAAAAAGATATAAATTCTGATGACGAAAACAGAATGGCCTTTCCAATTGTCCATATCCGCGGACGCGGCTATTCGAATAGTTCTACACTCTGCAGAGGTCGCACACTTGTGCCACAACATTTGATTTCATCCGTCAGGGGTAAAACCCTGAATAATCGTAACTCAGTACGCGGATCATCAACCATTAACCTTTCATTTACACATCCTAGTATAGGCACCTCTCCCCATGAGCTTGGCCTCCCGGTGAAAACCAACTGTTAACCCGGGAACTGCACAGGGCTTGGGCCGGACATTCACCTCATATTCACGTCATATCTCATCATCTCTTTTGTTGTAGAGGCAGCTTTCGGCATAACCCCGATGACGCTTGTTTAGAGGGAACCCATACTAAGACACATAAATTTCCAGCTAAGCCCTACCCATAATCAGGTATTGTGGGGGTACTTAATATCGGGAAGGTATCGCATCCAACTCAATCATCAGTTTTTAACCAAAGTCACCAAGTCACTTCAGTGTCATATTCACCTTCAAAATCTTTCAATGGAAATGACTAATCATTCCAAGGTTTTCACCATCATCAAAAATCAGCAACACATGTTCCCATCTAGAGTAGTCATCTTAACTTTAGCACTAGCCACTATGTGTGAGGGGTGCTAAGTATTTGCTTCTAGGCTAAGTTTGATACTCTTGTACTAACTCCATACTACTCTAGTAAAACATAAATCAAAAAGGTACTTTGATAAAACAAAAGTAAATAAAGCTTGTAAAGTAAAACTGGGAAATAGGACCATAAGCATAAAGTAAATGGGGTAATGCCTTGCTCATGGTGAGCTTTGCACTTTGCAAGAGTATTATCTTGCCTTGGTTGGGAAACTGGTCAAAGTGGTCTTCTTCTCCTGAAGTAGACCTCCTCCTCCTCCTGGTACTCCTCGGTACTAGCGTCTAAAATACGAATACGGGGTACACAATCATCACACCAAACTAATCTACTAAACTATGCACAATCATGGTTCACACACTTAAACTAGCATCACAATTTACTATTAAGTTGGTGGATGGGTTCTTCTTATTAATTAAGAAAAATAATTTCCTCTCATACTAAACTTAAGTGTTACTTTGAATTATTCAGAGAAATAAATTCCTCTTATTATCTTATTTAAGATTTAATTTCTCTTATGCATAATATGTGACCTAGGTTGACCCAAGTCAACCTCTTCACACTTAGCATTTGGAGAAAAGATTTAAATGAGGTGAGCACCTCATACCATTTAATTCTAGCATAACAAAGATTTAATATCACCAACAATTCCTATGGGACCTAAATAACCAGAGTCTCCACTTCACTTGGAATTGGTGGTGACAAGATTTAAATGAGGGAAAACTCCCCATAAGATTTATTAATAGTTTTGGACAATATCTTTGACTAGAAAATAGCCATAAGGGCATTTAAATCAACTAAACCATGATCATTCAAAGTAAGCATGGCATATTTTTGTAGAAACAATTAGTATAAGTGAAAAGTGAATTATTGGAGGTGGAATTAACTGAAAAGCATGTTTGATTGATTTTTAAGAATTATTACAAGACAGAAAAGTCCCTGCCTTGTTTAATTTGTCATTTTAAATTTACAAAAGATCTATGGTTCTATCCAGTGGCAAAGTGTAGATAATTTCATAAGGTTTCCAAAAATATAAAGTTTGTAAAATTTGGCCGAGTAGATTTGTCACAATTGAATTTCAAAGTTTGCATCAGATTGTATATTTCATAAACTCTGGAAATTCGAATTTGAATTGGTGGGCTCGCGCGGGAAAAAGAGTTGGGCCGGCCCACTTCGCGTCCAGCGCGAGCAGGCCGTCTGACGGCGGGACCCACACGTCAGCGGAACTAACTTAGAACCGGTACGGGGAAGGAGAGACGTTGGATCAGGCGATGATCTAACGGCTGGAGGTTGTCGTCGTCGACGGCGAGAGGCGGTGGCGAGCGCGGCGGCAGCAGGGGGTCGGAGCCGTCGTCGGAGCTCCGGCGGTCGTCGGAGGGGTGCGCCGCGTCGTTGTCGATGATGGGGAGGCGCCTGGAAGCAGCGGCGCGTCCTGGGGCGGCCTCCTTCTCCGGCGGGCTTCGGCTACGGTATGCGGCGGCGAGCTAGCAATTGGGGCGAGGCAGTGGCTAATCGATGGAATTGAGGCGGCGAGGAGAACTCTGGTGAGGTGGGGAAGAGATTGGCGTGCTTAGTTTGGGGCGCGGAGTGCTCCTTTTATAGCGGCTGGAGGTGGCCGCGGCGGAGCTAGCTGGTCGTCGACGGAGTCGTCGTTCCAGGGGCGCCAAGGGGCAAGTGATGGGCGCGGCTGGTTGCTGGTGCTCTGGCGAAGCTGACGCGCTTGGCGGTGATGAAAACGAGGCACTACAGCGGCGGCGATCGTGATGGGAGCTTGCGGGTCATGGCGGAAGGGCGTGGATGCTCACGTCGTCTGCGGCGTTCCCGCGGGCAAGTGGACGTGTCCAGGCGGTGCAGGGTGCCGTCGCGCGTCTACTGGCGTTGAGAGGGAGTGCGGAGGTGACGCAGGGGCGCGGGGCTTCGTCACGCTCTGGGCGTCCAGGGTGAGCGCCATGCGCGCTCTGGCGCGGCATGGGTGAGTCATGGGCGTCCCTGGGCGCGCGTGTGCTGACGCGTGTGCACTCGATCTTGGTCAAGGGCTGGCATGAGCTCGTCCAGGGAGGTGAGAGGGAGACGTTTGACATGGTGTGGCATGCTGGAGATGACCAGGTGAGAGGATGGCACGATGAGGCCATGCCATGCCACGGCATGGCATGTTTGAGGTTGTTTAATCCAAACCTTGGTCAGTGCAAGTGGTGGTGATGGTGTGGTGAAGTGAGAGGGAAGCTCCAGGGTGCAGAGAGAGCAAGATTGGACCAAGTCCAAGTAGAAAAATGAGGTATGGGCTTAAGTTAATACCCTGCCTGCAATGTGTTCGACAGAATGCCCGCAAGAAAGTTATTTTCGAATTTTGAAAATCTTTTTGGTGGGTTGAAAACATAATTGAAAAGGAGCATTTTGGTGGTGGTGGTGGTCAAAATGGTTTTGATATGCAAAATCACATTTTGCATATGATCTTGTTTTTGTGAAAAAGTTCCAACTTTGCTTGCTTGCCATTTGAAATTGGTGAAGATTTTGGGGTGATGGTTTTGGGCAAAGTTGTAGTGCTTGATGTTGTCTTGGATGAGGTGTAAAGAAATGGTCCAGGGTAGAAGTGAAAACTCAAAAGCCAGGGGCTCAAAGTGAGCATCAGACTAAAAATGGCACAAGTGACCATATTTCATGTGCCTTGGAATTTGAATTTGATTTTGGTTTGAGTTGAGTTTCTTCACTTCCAAAAGTGTTTAAAAGTGTTTAGTAACCATTTACACACAATGGTGCAAGCCAAAGTGGTCTAGGTTAAGATTTGCAAAAATGGCATAGGCCTTATGTGTGTGTAAAGTTGATTTTTCATATTTCCTTTCTATTTCTTTTATTTGACCTTGGGGAAGATCAAGTGATCATTGCTAGGGTTTTAGAGTGAGAGAGAACACATAAGCAAGCATCATGGCAATTGCACACTCAAAATAATTAAGAAGGTGATCTAGTATGCATAGTCCTATATGATGAGAAAAAGTTTTTGTTAACCCTGATTTTTGGATTCTTGAAAACTCTCTTGTTCCTTTTATTGAAACTTGGGATGTTACAGTTATGTCTCGCAAAAACAATCTTCCTGGGATTGCGATGTATGACATAATAGGCATCTGGACTTAAAAATCCGGGTGTTGACACCTACCACCCCGAGAGGGGGAGGCGCTTTCTTCGCCGGAGGGCCCTCGCTCGACGGCCGCCGCGCACCGACCGATTCGCCATGCCCCTCGGTGAAGGCGGATGCTGCTGCAGCGACCACCCCGCCCGCCGCTGCCTCGAACCCCGCGCGACCTTGTTGCCGCTGTCGTCGTACTGAAAAAATTATAATTATACCAATTTTTTGTTTCAAATGTATTTTTATATACATAGATTATTTTTTTCAAGGATAAAGCACGAAAAATGGAAGCACCTTATTCGTTGGAACGGAGGGAGTAAATGATAAAACGACAATGCATCAAATTCATAGTCTACTTTAAACTACCTACTACCTTTTTTTTGCTTAAAGAGTTATGTTTCGAGACTTGATTAAGAAAATTGTAATAATGATATATTTCCTCCGTTCCTAAATATAAGTCATATAGTTTTGGCACGGAAATTAAAGAATGTTTTTGTCACCTTATTTGTTGGAACGGAGGGAGTAAGTGATAAAACGACAATGCATCAAATTCATAGTCTACTTTAAACTACCTACTACCTTTTTTTTGCTTAAAGAGTTATGTTTCGAGTCTTGATTAAGAAAATCCATGTCTCTTATAAAGCAAAACTCCACTAGAGGATCATTTAAGTTGTCTATCTCAACATGCAAGCTATCCACATCATCCATTCTATTAGCCATCCAATTGTCCATGTCACCCCCACTAACATTAATTAATACTCTACATGAAGCCACATCATCTATTTTTAAGCCATCCAATTATCCACATCATCAACTTTTAGCCGCCAACTACATAACTATTTCAAGTCAGTTTTTTTAAGTTAGCCTCTTGACTATTTACGCCAATTGAATTCTGCATGTTCCTACAAATAACATCTTATTCCAATCAACTTATATCCTTTTGTTTTTCACAAAATAGAGTTATCGGAGAAATTCCCGCTGCAACGCGCGGGGTATCCTTCTAGTTGTAATAATGATATACTCCCTCCGTTCCTAAATATAAGTCATATAGTTTTTGGCACGGAAATTAAAGAATACATGTTGAGAGAAAATTACACCAGATTTGGGCAGGATTACCCCTATACATTTGACATAATAAAATAAAGTACTTTACATAATATAAGAAAATATAATCAAATCCCTAAAAAAATCCATACAAGTGGTGTGTCGCACTAAAGATTATATTATGGATTTTTTCTCGAAAAACTATATGGCTTATATTCAGGAATGGAGGGAGTATGCTCTATCTATATTATTTTTTCTTGATTTTTTTCACGGATTTTAGGGCGATGTTCTCAAATTAAGGGTTATCTCACATCTAGGAGTGTAGTATATATTCCACACTCATGCTATAGAACAAATTATCAGATTACACATGCCAGCATACACGCGCATGCATCATGATTTTTTTTGTTAAGCATGCATCGTGTGAACAAATTGCTAATGTTTATTGCATGTTGGTAATATTACTTATAAACATGATCCCTAGTACATGTTTTACATTGACAACAACCATGCATAAGATCTAGATAGTAAGGAGGAGTCAAATTCTTTTTTTTAACCTAGATCTACCTCTTCTCTACCAAATCCCAAAGTATCAATGAAGCCGAAGCAAAGCAGTAGGAAAAAATCTATAAAAAAATTGAGCTCAAGAACAATGGAGAAGAGAGATAAAAGTTGGGACCTACCTTAAGAAAGAAGGAGGGCTATTTATACGGTCCCTCACAATTATAACTGTTACGTGCAGAAAATGCAGGCTGGGGGTGGGTACATCTGACCTTGGTACAACCGTGCCAAGTACCATGCTAACATCCGGGGGAACCTCAACCCAACACCACACTCACATAGCCCAGCTGACTCCCTTGAACTGTTGCATCCGGCCAAGCACCCGCTAACATTCGAGGGCACCTCGTGCCAACGTAGTGTAGCGCAGCTTGGACCAACCCGACAGCCGTGGTCCGGGCTTAAAGGAGGGCTGAAATTCAGGGTTGCAGTGCATTTTACCGCACACCAATGCTTTTACAAAGTCGTGCAATCCTATTTGCGTAAGATTTGCTTGTTCTAGCTAACTGTGTAGGAGAACCAACATGTGGTTAGATTGTTAGAAGGACACTGATAACCCTAGCCCACCAGAGATCAAACCTCAGGTTTGACGCTTTGGTGTCTCATAAAAGACGGAATATAATTTCAGTGAGATGGCTCAGTTAATCCCAAGAACCGTCAGATCAGTTTTGTTGGACTCAGTCTCTCGGAGGTTATCGTAAGATTAGGGTGTGCCTATGTTAGTTTATATGGATACATATTTGTGAGAGACTGCTTTATATTGAGTTTCGCAACAAAACAAAAAAGAAAACTTGACCCGAAACGTTGGAATAATAGTGTGTCGAATTTTGGAAACAAAAATACCAGGTGGATTAAAATGGTCAATTGATTGAGCTGTGGTTTACTTGTCGCGACATGGTGGCATAGCAACTGCGAGCGAACCACGTGATCTTGTCCTTCCCCCGTTTCGGTTCGCCGCCCTTTCCCCCGTTCGACTTTGGAGCTTTCCCGCGCGCCGCGCCTCATCCCCGTTCCTCTCCCGGTCTCGGTCGCGGCCGCAAGGCGATGCAGCTGGACGGCTCAGACGGCGCCCTTGTTGAATATAGAAGCAAATATCCATATGAAATAATCCGTACAAATAATTGATAAATCATGACTATGAAAACAACAAATAAACTAATTGTGCAGACTAGTAAGATAGATGAACAGATCACATCTAAACAAGATAAACCAATCGCATCTACCATAGAAACTAGAAGAAGGAACTCTAACAGAAATTGAAAGAGAAATGACAAGATCACATACTTCGCAGCAGCGTCGTTGTCTCCCATGTTGAGGTTGTCGAAGAAGTCGCTGAGGTCCGGTAAGAAGTTGTCGGTGTGGAGGAACTCGTCGTCCGATGATGACGTCGTGATGCCACTAGTCGCGCCTGAGCGCTCCCCAAAAACCTGATTGCCCCTCACCCGTACAGGTTCACGAGAGGCAGGGTTCCGAAGGCCTACTGTCCCGGCAGTCGGTGCACACCGACGGACGGGATGAGGAAGACGAAGGCGGCGGCGCAATGAACTGGAAACAGGTAGTCGCGTATGCGTCTAGTACAGGCTAGGGTTGGCGTCCGCGCTTATATAGTGCGATTCGGGAAGGTCGTGGGACGCAACCCATGTACGAATTCACGATCCAGAAAAACCGGAACGAAAACGGTTGTGTTAACGTCCGTTAATGTCTCGTAATTGATTACACAATTAATTTTCCAAACAGCAAAAAGATAAGCTCGGCTCGGCGAGATTCCCGCAACCCGCGGTGCGTCGTGACGAGGTGAGGCGTGGCGAGGCGGGCGGCGGAGGAGGAGGAGTGCACGAGGACTCTCTCTCTTCTCACTCACTTACTAGGACTAGAACAGCCCACCTTATATACCACTCCAACTCTCTTCCAACTAGCAATGTGGGACTAAACTTTAGCCCCCACTAGTGCTGCCACTGATTTTTGAAATGGGCCATGTGAGTTTCAGAATTTGATAATGGGCCATGGGCCAAAGGCCAAATGCCCAAAATTCCAGCAATCCCCCACAAACTCTCATTGGCACATCTCATCAATAAGTTTCCAGAACATTGTTTTATATACCGGTATGTCGTGGAGACTGTTAAGTTGAACTTCCACTTAAAGCTTCATATTACACTAGATTGCAACTTGGATAGTGGACTATGCCTTGAACTACAAGTTTTCTGCGCACTAGCTTCATACAAAGCCTAGACCGATACTAGGCTGCCGCGAGGCTTCCTCGCGGTTTGGAGCTTATACATCATACTCCAGGGCCTTTCATGAGTTTACTAGAGAGCACCCAACTCTCATAGATTGCGACGTTTAACAATCATACTCATATATGTGTGTTCTTCAAAAGATGTTTTGCAGGACAACATCTCTGCTAAAATAAGCCACTTAGAACACATTAAGATAATTATCAACCTGCCATGCAGATTAGGAGAGTATTGCATCTTACGGAGTGGTAAAATTGCTATAGGGATATATACTCTCCTCCCAACTGACCAACAGCTTGTCTCCCAGTTCTAATTCACGGGATCTCCGATCACATAGAGTGGGTTACCACCGTGGGCAGCTCATAGTGTGGGTCTCATACCCATCTCCCTCGATGCATTTTCTATCACATTTCGTGATAGTCCCTTTGTGAAGGGGTCTGCCAGGTTTCTAGACGTATGGATATAATCCAACGCTATAACTCCGGAGTTTCTCATTTTCCTGACAGTTTTCAGTCTCCTCTTCACATGCCTTGATGACTTCATATTATCCTTAGAACTGTTTACTTTGACGATCACAGTTTGATTATCACAGTTCATAGGAATAGCGGGTATTGGTTTCTCAACCACAAGTAAGTCCATCAAGAGCTCACGAAGCCACTGTGCTTCAACAGTGGCTGTGTCTAATGTTGTGAGTTCTGCTTCCATAGTTGACCTCGTAATGATGGTCTGCTTGCAAGACTTCCAGGAAACAGCACCACCTCCAAGTGTAAACAAATAACCACTTGTGGCCTTAGTCTCATCAGCATCAGATATCCAATTTGCATCACTATAACCCTCAAGTACCCTTGGATACCCAGTATAGTGAATGCCATAACTCGCAGTGCCTTTCAAATAGCGCAAAACTCTCTCAAGAGCATGCCAATGAACATCTCCAGGTCTAGACACAAAACGGCTGAGTTTACTTACAGCAAAGGAGATGTCAGGCCTCGTGGCGCTGGCTAAATACATAAGCGAGCCAATGATCTGCGAATATCGCAATTGATCTCTAGCAATTCTTTTATTCTTACGAATTATCACACTAGGATCATAAGGCGTTGGAGAAGATTTGCAGTCGCTATACCCGAAGCGACTCAGGATCTTTTCCACATAGTGGGACTGAAGCAATGTAATCCCACCATCGTCATCCTTCAGCAGCTTGATGTTTAAGATCACATCAGCTACTCCCAAGTCCTTCATCTCAAAACAACGAGATAGGAACTCCTTGACCTCCTTAATCACAGTAAGGTTGGTCCCAAATATCAATATGTCATCGACATAGAGACAAAGAATAACTCCCTCGCCCCCACCATGGCGATAGTATACACACTTGTCAGCTTCGTTTACAACAAAGCCTTCAGCGGTTAAAGTTCTTTCAAACTTCTCATGCCACTGCTTAGGCGCTTGCTTAAGCCCATACAAAGACTTCAGTAATTTACACACCTTTCCTTCTTGACCATCTACTACAAATCCATCAGGCTGCTCCATATAAATTTCCTCTTCAAGCTCTCCATTTAGGAAAGCAGTCTTAACATCCATTTGATGAACGAGAAGACCATGTGAGGCAGCCAAGGATAGTAGCACTCGAATGGTGGTCAATCTGGCAACAGGTGAGTATGTATCAAAGAAATCTTCACCTTCTTTCTGGGTATAACCCTTGGCCACAAGACGTGCCTTGTACTTTTCAATAGTACCATCATGCCTAAGCTTTTTCTTGAACACTCATTTACATCCTACAGGTTTGCACCCATAAGGACGATCAGTAATTTCCCAAGTTCCATTGGCTAAGATGGAATCCATCTCGCTACGGATAGCTTCCTTCCAGTAGTCAGCATCCAGAGATGCATAGGCTTCTGAAATAGAAGTGGGAGTGTCATCCACGAGGTACACAATGAAATCATGTCCAAAGGACTTTGCAGTCCTCTGTCTCTTGCTCCTTTTGGGAGCTTCATTGTCATCCTCCACAGGATTATCAAAGTGTTCTATAGCCATGGTAGGTTCAGGAAATAATTCCTGAGTAGATGAACTGGGCATCTCCTGAATTGATGAGCTAGACGTTTCTTTCATAGGAAAGATGTCCTCAAAGAAAGTCGCATCATTCGACTCCATAATTGTACCAACATGCATGTCGGATACCTCAGATTTTACTATCAAAAATCTGTAGCCAATGCTATGAAATGCATATCCCAGAAGAACACAATCCACGGTTTTTGGTCCAAGCTTGCGCTTCTTGGGTATCGGCACATTTACTTTCGCCATACAGCCCCAAGTTCGTAGATAAGAGAGTTTCAACCTTTTCCTTTCCCATTCCTCAAAAGGGGTAATGGTTTTGTTCTTTGTGGGGACACGGTTTAGGACATGACACGCAGTCAATATCGCCTCCCCCACCATGCCTTGGATAGACCCGATGTATCTAACATGGCGTTAACCAAATCAGTTAGAGTACGGTTCTTTCTTTCGGCCACCCCATTTGACTGAGGTGAGTAGGGAGGCGTCCTCTCATGGATAATACCATGTTCCGCACAAAAAGAATCAAACTCGTTGGAAAAATACTCTCCACCACGATCAGACCTTAGCCGCTTGATCTTTCGATCAAGTTGGTTTTCTGCTTCAGCTTTAAAGATTTTGAAGTGATTAAGAGCTTCATATTTAGATTTCAGGAGGTACACATAACAATATCGAGTAGAATCATCAATTAAAGTCATGAAGTATCTTTTTCCTCCTTTTGTCAATTCACCATTCATTTCACAAAGATCCGAATGTATAAGCTCCAGTGGTGCCAAGTCTCTTGCCTCCGCAGTCTTGTGAGACTTACGTGGTTGCTTAGCTTGCACACATACTTGGCACTTGGATTTCTTGACAATAGCAAATTTCGGAATTATATTCATATTTGCTAGCCGCGTCATGCACCCAAAATTAATATGACAAAGTCGTGAATGCCAAATATCGGACTCACTATCATTGCAAACATGATTAATAATTTGAGTACATATGTCTAACAAAGATAAGTGGAACAAGCCTCCGCACACATAACCTTTTCCAACAAATTGTCCACACTTGGAAATTACAACTTTATTGGACTCAAAAACTAACTTAAAACCATCTCGACATAAAAGCGATCCGCTAACGAGATTCTTATTAATGGAGGGAACGTGCTGCACATTCTTCAGCTGGATGGTCTTTCCCGAAGTAAACTTCAGATCCACCGTACCAACACCACGAACAGAAGCACGTGAGCTGTTTCCCATCAGCATGGAGGAAGTCCTTGCGACCTGATAAGAAGAAAACATAGAAATATCAGAACATACATGTGTATTGGCTCCGGTGTCTATCCACCAATCAGGAGAATTACATACTGAAAGGACAGTAGGAGAAATACCGTACCCAACGTCCTTCATCTCAGTATCAACGCCAATAACAACATTTGCGGACTTGCCGCTGTTCCCACGCCGATCATGGCGTTCTGGGCAATCAGGAGCCCAATGTCCAGGAGCGCCACAAACATGGCAGTTCCCTTTCTTCTTATAAGGAGTCTTCCTCTTGAAGTTGGTTGAGTTGGAGGCTTTGTTCTTCTCGTCAAACTTGCCTTTTCCATTGTTCTTATTCTTAGACTTGTGAGATTGGAAGTTCTTCTTCTGTACCACATTGGCACTAGAACCTCCCTCAAAACTACGAGCGTGTGTGTCCTTTGCTCTCGCCTTCTCTTCCACATGAAGCGAGCCAATGAGATCCGAAACGGAAAACTCTTGTCTCTTATGTTTCAGAGAAGTAGCAAAGTTCCTCCACGAAGGAGGAAGCTTGGCAATAATGCCACCGGCCACAAATTTGTCCGGTAAGGTACACTTAAACTGCTCGAGTTCTTTGGCAAGGGACTGAATCTCATGAGCCTGCTCAACCACGGAGCGCTCATCAGTTGATGGCGTGTATTTCACACGTTCGTTGGGCAACCCCAAGAGGAAGGTATGATGCGCACAGCAGCAAGTTTTCCCTCAGAAAGAAACCAAGGTTTATCGAACCAGGAGGAGCCAAGAAGCACGTTGAAGGTTGATGGCGGCGGGATGTAGTGCGGCGCAACACCAGGGATTCGGCGCCAACGTGGAACCTGCACAACACAACCAAGATACTTTGAAACAGTGAGGTTGTCAATCTCACCGGCTTGCTGTAACAAAGAGTTAACCGTATTGTGTGGAAGATGATTGTTTGCGAAAACAGTAGAACAAGTATTGCAGTAGATTGTATTTCAGTAAAGAGAATTGGACCGGGGTCCACAGTTCACTAGAGGTGTCTCTCCCATAAGACGACAGCATGTTGGGTGAACAAATTACAGTTAGGCAATTGACAAATAAAGAGAGCATGACCATGCACATACATATCATGATGAGTATAGTGAGATTTAATTGGGCATTACGACAAAGTACATAGACCGCCATCCAACTGCATCTATGCCTAAAAAGTCCACCTTCAGGTTATCATCCGAACCCCTTCCAGTATTAAGTTGCAAAGCAACAGACAATTGCATTAAGTATGGTGCGTAATGTAATCAACAACTACATCCTTAGACATAGCATCAATGTTTTATCCCTAGTGGCAACAACACAACACAACCTTAGAACTTTGTCACTGTCCCAGTGTCAATGCAGGCATGAACCCACTATCGAGCATAAGTACTCCCTCTTGGAGTTACAAGCATCTACTTGGCCAGAGCATCTACTAGTAACGGAGAGCATGCAAGATCATAAACAACACATAAGCATAACTTTGATAATCAACATAACAAGTATTCTCTATTCATCGGATCCCAACAAACGCAACATATAGAATTACGAGATAGATGATCTTGATCATGTTAGGCAGCTCACAAGATCCGACAATGATAGCACAATGGGGAGAAGACAACCATCTAGCTACTGCTATGGACCCATAGTCCAGGGGTAGACTACTCACACATCACACCGGAGGCGACCATGGCGGCGTAGAGTCCTCCGGAGATGATTCCCCTCTCCCGGCAGGGTGCAGGCGATCTCCTGGATCCCCGAGATGGGATCGGCGGCGGCGTCTCTGGAAGGTTTTCCGTATCGTGGTTCTCGGTCGGGGTTTTCGTCACGGAGGCTATTTGTAGGCGGAAGGGCAGAGTCGGGGCCGGACGAGGGGGCCACACCATAGGCGGCGCGGGCCCCCTGGGCCGCGCCGCCACGTGTCGCCACCTCGTGGCCCTACTTCGTGTGTTCTTCGGTCTTCGGAAGCTCCGTGGAAAAATAGGCCCCTGGCGTTGATTTCGTCCAATTCCGAGAATATTTCCTTACTAGGATTTCGAAACCAAAAATAGCAGAAAACAACAACGGCACTTCGGCATCTTGTTAATAGGTTAGTTCCGAAAATGCACGAATATGACATAAAGTGTGCATAAAACATGTAGATAACATCAATAATGTGGCATGGAACATAGAAATTATCGATACGTCGGAGACGTATCAGCATCCCAAGCTTAGTTGCTCGTCCCGAGCAGGTAAAACGATAACACGATAATTTCGGAGTGACATGCCATCATAATCTTGATCATACTATTTGTAAAGCATATGTAGTGAATGCAGCGATCAAAACAATGTATATGACATGAGTAAACAAGTGAATCATAAAGCAAAGACTTTTCATGAATAGCACTTCAAGACAAGCATCAATAAGTCTTGCATAAGAGTTAACTCATAAAGCAATAATTCAAAGTAAAGGCATTGAAGCAACACAAAAGAAGATTAAGTTTCAGCGGTTGCTTTCAACTTGTAACATGTATATCTCATGGATATTGTCAACATAGAGTAATATAATAAGTGCAATAAGCAAGTATGTAGGAATCAATGCATAGTTCACACAAGTGTTTGCTTCTTGAGGTGGAGAGAGATAGGTGAACTGACTCAACATTGAAAGTAAAAGAATGGTCCTCATAGAGGAAAAGCATCGATTGCTATATTTGTACTAGAGCTTTGATTTTGAAAACATGAAACAATTTTGTCAACGGTAGTAATAAAGCATATGCATCATGTAAATTATATCTTATAAGTTGCAAGCCTCATGCATAGTGTACTAATAGTGCCCGCACCTTGTCCTAATTAGCTTGGACTACCTGGATTATCACCGCAATACATATGCTTTAACCAAGTATCACAAAGGGGTACCTCTATGCCGCCTGTACAAAGGTCTAAGGAGAAAGCTCGCATTTGGATTTCTCGCTTTTGATTATTCTCAACTTAGACATCCATACCGGGACAACATAGACAACAGATAATGGACTCCTCTTTTAATGCTTTAAGCATTCAACAACAATTAATTCTTTTCTCATTAGAGATTTGAGGATGTTTGTCCAAAACTGAAACTTCCACCATGGAACATGGCTTTAGTTAGCGGCCCAATGTTCTTCTCTCACAATATGCATGCTCAAACCATTCAACTCAGAGTAGATCGCCCTTACTTCAGACAAGACGAACATGCATAGCAACTCACATGAAATTCAACAATGAGTTGATGGCGTTCCCCAGTAAACATGGTTATCGCACAACAAGCAACTTAATAAGAGATAAAGTGCATAATTACATATTCAATACCACAATAGTTTTTAAGCTATTTGTCCCATGAGCTATATATTGCAAAGGTGAATGATGGAATTTTAAAGGTAGCACTCAAGCAATTTACTTTGGAATGGCTGGAAAATACCATGTAGTAGGTAGGTATGGTGGACACAAATGGCATAGTGGTTGGCTCAAGTATTTTGGATGCATGAGAAGTATTCCCTCTCGATACAATGGTTTAGGCTAGCAAGGCTTATTTGAAACAAACACAAGGATGAACCGGTGCAGCAAAACTCACATAAAAGACATATTGAAAACATTATAAGACTCTACACCATCTTCCTTGTTGTTCAAACTCAATACTAGAAATTATCTAGACCTTAGAGAAACCAAATATGCAAACCAAATTTTAGCATGCTCTATGTATTTCTTCATTAATGGGTGCAAAGCATATGATGCAAGAGCTTAAACATGAGCACAACAATTGCCAAGTATCACATTACCCAAAACATTTATAGCAATTACTACATGTATCATTTTCCAATTCCAACCATATAACAATTTAACGAAGGAGAAACTTCGCCATGAATACTATGAGTAGAAACCAAGGACATACTTGTCCATATGCTACAGCGGAGCGTGTCTCTCTCCCATAAAGTGAATGCTAGGATCCATTTTATTCAAACAAAACAAAAACAAAAACAAAAGACGCTCCAAGAAAAAGCACATAAGATGTGATGGAATAAAAATATAGTTTCAGGGGAGGAACCTGATAATGTTGTCGATGAAGAAGGGGATGCCTTGGGCATCCCCAAGCTTAGACACTTGAGTCTTCTTGATATATGCAGGGGTGAACCACCGGGTGCATCCCCAAGCTTAGAGCTTTCACTCTCCTTGATCATGTTGCATCATACTCCTCTCTTGATCCTTGAAAACTTCCTCCACACCAAACTCGAAACAACTCATTAGAGGGTTAGTGCACATTATAAATTGACATATTCAGAGGTGACACAATCATTCTTAACACTTCTGGACATTGCATAATGCTACTGGACATTAGTGGATCAAAGAAATTCATCCAACATAGCGAAAGAGGCAATGCGAAATAAAAGGCAGAATCTGTCAAAACAGAACAGTTCGTATTGACGAATTTTAAAATGGCACCAGACTTGCTCAGATGAAAATGCTCAAATTAAATGAAAGTTGCATACATATCTGAGGATCATGCACGTAAATTGGCATAATTTTCTGAGTTACCTACAGGGAGGTGGACCCAGATTCGTGACAGCAAAAAAATCTGGAACTGTGCAGTAATCCAAATCTAGTACTTACTTTTCTATCAACGGCTTAACTTGGCACAACAAAACACAAAACTAAGATAAGGAGAGGTTGCTACAGTAGTAAACAACTTCCAAGACACAAAATAAAAACAAAGTACTGTAGGTAAAAACATGGGTTGTCTCCCATAAGCGCTTTTCTTTAACGCCTTTCAGCTAGGCGCAGAAAGTGTATATCAAGTATTATCGAGAGATGAAGTGTCAACATCATAATTTGTTCTCATAATAGAATCAAAAGGTACCTTCATTCTCTTTCTAGGGAAGTGTTCCATACCTTTCTTGAGAGGAAATTGATATTTTATATTACCTTCCTTCATATCAATAGTAGCACCAACAGTTCGAAGAAAAGGTCTTCCCAATATAATGGGACAAGATGCATTGCATTCAATATCCAAGACAACAAAATCAACGGGAACAAGGTTATTGTTAACGGTAATGCGAACATTATCAACTTTACCCAAAGGTTTCTTTGTAGAATGATCAGCAAGATTAACATCCAAATAACAATTTTTCAGCGGTGGCAAGTCAAGCATATTATAAATTTTCTTAGGCATAACAAAATACTTGCACCAAGATCACATAAAGCATTACAATCAAAATCTTTAACTTTCATCTTAATGATGGGTTCCCAACCATCCTCTAACTTTTTAGGAATAGAGGCTTCACGCTCTAGTTTCTCTTCTCTAGCTTTTATGAGAGCATTTGTAATATGATGCGTGAAAGCCAAATTTATAGCACTAGCATTAGGACTTTTAGCAAGTTTTTGCAAGAACTTTATAACTTCAGAGATGTGGCAATCATCAAAATTCAAACCATTATAATCTAAAGCAATGGGATCATCATCCCCAATGTTGGAAAAAATTTCAGCAGCTTTATCACAGGCAGTTTCAGCAGTTTTAGCAGTTTTTTTCGCGCTTTGCATTAAGTGGAAACATTGCTAACACCAATTCTTTTATTAGTATGAGTAGAAGGTGCAGCAACATGTGTAGCATTAGCATTACTAGTGGTGGTAATAGTCCAAACTTTAGCTATATTCTTCTCTTTAGCTAGTTTTTCATTTTCTTCTCTATCCCACCTAGCACGCAGTTCAGCCATTAATCTTATATTCTCATTAATTCTAACTTGAATGGCATTTGCTATAGTAGTAATTTTATTATGATGATTTTCATTAGGCATAACTTTCGATTTCAAAAGATCAACATCAGCAGCAAGACTATCAACTTTAGAAGCAAGTATATCAATTTTCCCAAGCTTTTCTTCAACAGATTTGTTAAAAGCAGTTTGTGTACTAATAAATTCTTTAAGCATGGCTTCAAGTCCAGGGGGTGAATTCCTATTATTGTTGTAAGAATTTCCATAAGAATTACCATAGCCGTTGCCATTATTATAAGGATATGGCCTATAGTTGTTACTAGAATTGTTCCGGTAAGCATTGTTGTTGAAATTATTATTTTTAATGAAGTTTACATCAACATGTTCTTCTTGTGCAACCAATGAAGCTAATGGAACATTATTAGGATCAATATTAGTCCTATCATTCACAAGCATAGACATAATAGCATCAATCTTATCACTCAAGGAAGAGGTTTCTTCAACAGAATTTACCTTCTTACCTTGTGGAGCTCTTTCCGTGTGCCATTCAGAGTAGTTGATCATCATATTATCAAGAAGCTTTGTTGCTTCACCAAGAGTGATGGACATAAAAGTACCTCCAGCAGCTGAATCCAATAAATTCCGTGAAGAAAAATTTAGTCCTGCATAGAAGGTTTGGATGATCATCCAAGTAGTCAGTCCATGTGTTGGGCAATTTTTAACCAGAGATTTCATTCTTTCCCAAGCTTGAGCAACATGTTCAGTATCTAATTGTTTAAAATTCATTATGCTACTCCTCAAAGATATAATTTTAGCAGGGGATAATATCTACCAATAAAAGCATCCTTGCATTTAGTCCATGAATCAATACTATTCTTAGGCAGAGATAGCAACCAATCTTTAGCTCTTCCTCTTAATGAGAAAGGGAACAATTTTAGTTTAATAATATCACCATCTACATCTTTATATTTTTGCATTTCACATAGTTCAACAAAATTATTAAGATGGGCAGCAGCATCATCAGAACTAATTCCAGAAAATTGATCTTTCATGACAAGATTCAGTAAAGCAGGTTTAATTTCAAAGAATTCTGCTGTAGTAGCAGGTGGAGCAATAGGTGTGCATAAGAAATCATTATTATTTGTGGTTGTGAAGTCACACAACTTAGTATTTTCAGCGTTGGCCATTTTAGCAACAGTAAATAAAGCAAACTAGATAAAGTAAATGCAAGTAAACTAATTTTTTGTGTTTTTGATATAGCAAACAAGATAACAAGTAAAGTAAAACTAGCAACTAATTTTTGTATTTTGATTTAGTGCAGCAAACAAAGTAGTAAATAAAACTAAGCAAGACAAAAACAAAGTAAAGAGATTGAGAAGTGGAGACTCCCTTGCAGCGTGTCTTGATCTCCCCGGCAACGGCGCCAGAAAAAGAGCTTGATGGCGTGTATTTCACACGTTCGTTGGGCAACCCCAAGAGGAAGGTATGATGCGCACAGCAGCAAGTTTTCCCTCAGAAAGAAACCAAGGTTTATCGAACCAGGAGGAGCCAAGAAGCACGTTGAAGGTTGATGGCGGCGGGATGTAGTGCGGCGCAACACCGGGATTCCGGCGCCAACGTGGAACCCGCACAACACAACCAAGATACTTTGCCCCAACGAAACAGTGAGGTTGTCAATCTCACCGGCTTGCTGTAACAAAGAGTTAACCGTATTGTGTGGAAGATGATTGTTTGCAGAAAACAGTAGAACAAGTATTGCAGTAGATTGTATTTCAGTAAAGAGAATTGGACCGGGGTCCACAGTTCACTAGAGGTGTCTCTCCCATAAGACGAACAGCATGTTGGGTGAACAAATTACAGTTAGGCAATTGACAAATAAAGAGAGCATGACCATGCACATACATATCATGATGAGTATAGTGAGATTTAATTGGGCATTACGACAAAGTACATAGACCGCCATCCAACTGCATCTATGCCTAAAAAGTCCACCTTCAGGTTATCATCCGAACCCCTTCAGTATTAAGTTGCAAAGCAACAGACAATTACATTAAGTATGGTGCGTAATGTAATCAACAACTACATCCTTAGACATAGCATCAATGTTTTATCCCTAGTGGCAACAGCACAACACAACCTTAGAACTTTCTGTCACTGTCCCAGGTGTCAATGCAGGCATGAACCCACTATCGAGCATAAGTACTCCCTCTTGGAGTTACAAGCATCTACTTGGCCAGAGCATCTACTAGTAACGGAGAGCATGCAAGATCATAAACAACACATAAGCATAACTTTGATAATCAACATAACAAGTATTCTCTATTCATCGGATCCCAACAAACGCAACATATAGAATTACAGATAGATGATCTTGATCATGTTAGGCAGCTCACAAGATCCGACAATGATAGCACAATGGGGAGAAGACAACCATCTAGCTACTGCTATGGACCCATAGTCCAGGGGTAGACTACTCACACATCACACCGGAGGCGACCATGGCGGCGTAGAGTCCTCCGGGAGATGATTCCCCTCTCCGGCAGGGTGAGGCGATCTCCTGGATCCCCGAGATGGGATCGGCGGCGGCTCTGGAAGGTTTTCCGTATCGTGGTTCTCGCGGGGTTTTCATCACGGAGGCTATTTGTAGGCGGAAGGGCGAGTCGGGCCGGGCGAGGGGCCACATAGGGCGGCGCGGGCCCCCGGGCGCGCCGCCACGTGGTGTCGCCACCTCGTGGCCCTACTTCGTGTGTTCTTCGGTCTTCGGGCTCCGTGGAAAAATAGGCCCCTGGGCGTTGATTTCGTCCAATTCCGAGAATATTTCCTTACTAGGATTTCTGAAACCAAAAATAGCAGAAAACACAAGCGGCACTTCGGCATCTTGTTAATAGGTTAGTTCCAGAAAATGCACGAATATGACATAAAGTGTGCATAAAACATGTAGATAACATCAATAATGTGGCATGGAACATAGAAATTATCGATACGTCGGAGACGTATCAGTCATCTTGTAGTCATAGTATTGCTCCATGACATACAATTCAGTGCCAGCGTCCGAGACCCCAAATTTGGCCTCGAGCGCATCCCACACATCTTTACCATGGTCGAAAGCCATGTACGGGTCAACAATGTTGTCCCCAAGAATGTTGAACAAGGCCGCCTTAAACATGGCGTCGACCTTCTCAAACTTTTCCTGCTCCTCTGCAGAAAGAGGCCCCTCAGGTCTAGCATCTGTGGCGCTAAAACAACCTAGGTTTGTAAACCATAGAACTGCCTTTGTGCGCCACCTCTTGTAATGCATACCATCAAAGAGGGGAGGTCGAGTAGCGGCAGCAACGCTGCTTGAATTGATTTGCCTATAATCAGGTTTTTGGATTGTTGAATATATAAGCAAATATCCATATGAAATAATCCGTACAAGTAATTGATAAATCATGACTATGAAAACAACAAATAAACTAATCGTGCAAACTAGTAAGATAGATGAATAGATCACATCTAAACAAGATAAACCGATCGCATCTACTGATGCGTGTAGTTGACACGTCCGTTGGGAACCCCAAGAGGAAGGTGTGATGAGCACAGTAGCAAGTTTCCCTCAGTAAGAAACCAAGGTTTAATCGAACAGTAGGAGTCAAGAAGCACGTTGAAGGTTGATGGCGGAGGAGTGTAGTGCGGCGCAACACCGGGGCGCCAACGTGGAACCTGCACAACACAATCACAGAACTTTTCCCCAACGTAACAGCGAGGTTGTCAATCTCACCGTCTTGCTGTAAACAAAGGATTAGATGTATAGTGTGGATGATGATGTTTGTTTGCGAAGAACAGTAAAGAACAATTGCAGTAGATTGTATTTCAGATGTAAAGAATAGGACCGGGGTCCACAGTTCACTAGTGGTGTCTCTCCCATAAGATAAATAGCATGTTGGGTGAACAAATTACAGTTGGGCAATTGACAAATAAAGAAGGCATAACAATGCACATACAAATATCATGATGAGTACTATGAGATTTAATCAGGGCATTACGACAAAGTACATAGACCGCCATCCAGCATGCATCTATGCCTAAAAAGTCCACTTTCAGGTTATCATCCGAACCACCTCCAGTATTAAGTTGCAAGCAACAGACAATTGCATTAAGTATGGTGCGTAATGTAATCAACACAAATATCCTTAGACAAAGCATCGATGTTTTATCCCTAGTGGCAACATCACATCCACAACCTTAGAACTTTCTGTCACTGTCCCAGATTTAATGGAGGCATGAACCCACTATCGAGCATAAATACTCCCTCTTGGAGTCACAAGTATCAACTTGGCCAGACTAGCAACGGAGAGCATGCAAGAACATAAACAACATATATGATAGATTGATAATCAACTTGACATAGTATTCAATATTCATCGGATCCCAACAAACACAACATGAAGGATTACAAATAAACGATCTTGATCATGATAGGCAGCTCACAAGATCGAACATGATAGCACAATGAGGAGAAGACGACCATCTAGCTACTGCTATGGACCCATAGTCCAGGGGTGAACTACTCACACATCGATCCGGAGGCGATCATGGCGATGAAGAGACCTCCGGGAGATGATTCCCCTCTCCGGCAGGGTGCCGGAGGCGATCTCCTGAATCCCCCGAGATGGGATTGGCGGCGGCGTCTCTGGAAGGTTTTCCGTATCGTGGCTCTCGGTACCGGGGGTTTCGCGACGGAGGCTTTAAGTAGGCGGAAGGGCAGGTCAGGGGGCCACACGAGGGCTCCACATGCCAGGGCCGTGCGGCCAGGGGCTGGGCCGCGCCGCCCTGTTGTGGCGGCGCCTCGTGGCCCCACTTCATCTCTCCCTCGGACTTCTGGAAGCTTCGTGCAAAAATAGGCCCCTGGGCGTTGATTTTGTCCAATTCCGAGAATATTTCCTTACTAGGATTTCTGAAACCAAAAACAGAAAACAAATGGCTCTTCGGCATCTCGTCAATAGGTTAGTGCGGAAAATGCATAATAATGACATATAATGTGTATAAAACATGTGAGTATCATCATAAAAGTAGCATGGAACATAAGAAATTATAGATACGTTTGGGACGTATCAAGCATCCCCAAGCTTAGTTCCTACTCGCCCTCGAGTAGGTAAACAATAACAAAGATAATTTCTGAAGTGACATGCTATCATAATCTTGATCATACTATTGTAAAGCACATGAGATGAATGCAGCGATTCGAAGCAATGAGGAAGATAATGAGTAAACAAATGAATCATATAGCAAAGACTTTAATGAATAATACTTTCAAGACAAGCATCAATAAGACTTGCATAAGAGTTAACTCATAAGCAATAAGTTCAAAGTAAAGGCGTTGAAACAACACAAAGGAAGATATAAGTTTCAGCGGTTGCTTTCAACTTCAACATATTTATCTCATGGATAATTGTCAACACAAAGTAATATAACAAGTGCAATAGGTAAACATGTAAGAATCAATGCACACAGTTGATACAAGTGTTTGCTTCTAAGATAGAAAGAATAGGTAAACTGACTCAACAATAAAGTAGAAGATAGGCCCTTCGCAGAGGGAAGCATGGATTACTATTTTTGTGCTATAGCTTTTATTTTGAAAACAAGAAAGCAATTTTGTCAACGGTAGTAATAAAGCATATGAGTTATGTATAAGATATCCCATAAGTTACAAGCCTCATGCATAGTATACTAATAGTGCTCGCACCTTGTCCTAATTAGGTTGGGTTAACACGGATTATCATTGCGTAACATATGTTTCAACCAAGTGTCACAAAGGGGTACCTCTATGCCGCCTGTACAAAGGTCTAAGGAGAAAGCTCGCATTGGATTTCTCGCTTTTGATTATTCTCAACTTAGACATCCATACCGGGACAACATAGACAACAGATAATGGACTCCTCTTTTAATGCTTAAGCATTCAACAACAGGTAATATTCTCATAAGAGATTGAGGTTTTATGTCCAAACTGAAACTTCCACCATGAATCATGGCTTTAGTTAGCGGCCCAATGTTCTTCTCTAACAGTATGCATACTCAAACCATTTGATTGTGAAAACCGCCCTTACTTCAGACAAGACGAACATGCATAGCAACTCACATGATATTCAACAAAGGTAAAGTTGATGGCGTCCCCAGAAAACATGGTTACCGCTCAACAAGCAACTTACTAAGAAATAAGACACATAAGTACATATTCTTCACCACGATAGTTTTTAAGCTATTTTGTCCCATGAGCTATGTATTGTAAAGGTAAAGAATAGAAATTTTAAAGGTAACACTCAAGTAATGTACTTTGGAATGGCGGAGAAATACCATGTGGTAGGTAGGTTTGGTGGACACAAATGGCATGGTTATTGGCTCAAGGATTTGGATGCACGAGAAGAATCCCTCTCAATACAAGGCTAGGCTAGCAAGGTTGTTTGAAGCAAACTCAAGTATGAAATGGTGCAGAAAGACTCACATATAAACATATTGTAAGCATTATAAGACTTTACATCGTCTCCTTGTTGTTCAAACACCTCAACCAGAAAATATCTAGACTTAGAGAGAACAATCATGCAAACCAAATTTTAACATGCTCTATGTAGTTATTCATTAATGGGTACAAGGTACATGATGCAAGAGCTTAAACAAGATCTATATGAGCACAACAATTGCCAAGTATCACATTATTCAAGACATTAACCCATTTACCACATGCGGCATTTTCCATTTCCAACCATATATCAATGAATGAAATAGTTCAACTTTCGCAATCAACATTTAAGAATAAAGCTAAGAACACATGTGTTCATATGAAACAGCGGAGCGTAATATCTCCAATATAAAGGATTGTGGGATCCAATTTATTCAAACAAACGAAAATAAAAACAAACAGACACTCCAAGTAAAGCACATAAGATGTGACGGAATAAAAATATAGTTTCACTAGAGGAACCTGATAAGTTGTCGATGAAGAAGGGATGCCTTGGGCATCCCCAAGCTTAGACGCTTGGGTCTTCTTAAAATATGCAGGGATGAACCACGGGGGCATCCCCAAGCTTTGACTTTTCACTCTTCTTGATCATATTGTATCATCCTCCTCTCTTGACCCATGAAAACTTCCTCCACACCAAACTCGAAACAAACTCATTAGAGGGTCAGTGCATAATTCATATATTCAGAGGTGACATAATCATTCTTAATACTTCTGGACATTGCACAAAGCTACTAAAAGTTAATGGAACAAAGAAATCCATCAAACATAGCAAAACAGGCAATGCGAAATAAAAGGCTGAATCTGTCAAAACAGAACAGTCCGTAAAGACGAATTTTAAAATGGCACCAGACTTGCTCAGATGAAAATGCCCAAATTGAATGAAAGTTGCGTACATATCTGAGGATCACGCACGTAAATTGGTAGATTTTTCTGAGTTACCTACAGAGAATTCTGCCCAGATTCGTGACAGCAAGAAATCTGTTCCGCAGTAATCCAAATCTAGTATTGGCTTTGCTATCAAAGACTTTACTTGGCACAACAATGCAATAAAATAAAGATAAGGAGAGGTTGCTACAGTAGTAAACAACTTCCAAGACTCAAATATAAAACAAAGTACTGTAGTAAAATGATGGGTTGTCTCCCATAAGCGCTTTTCTTTAACGCCTTTCGCAGAAAGTGTGAATCAAGTGTTATCAAGAGATGAAGCATCAACAGAGGAGTTTGGAGTTTTCTCAACTATGCATTTTATCTTATCTATGTGAGTTTCAGAGGCTCCCTTTTCATTATTCTTAGGTTTGCTATCCTCGTCAAATAAATTTTCAGGGACAAGCCAACCATAATTAGTTTCTAGAGCATCGCTCATTCCTAGGAGCTTACAAGGTATTGTTGTCTTAATCTCCCCACCATCATTAATATCATTAGTGTACCTTACTCTCTCCATGTCCATCTTTTCAAGGATACTAACAAAATTGGTATAAGAGCCAAGCATATTGTATTTAATAAAGACCTTTCTAGCCTCTCTTGCTACACCACCAAATTCTTTAAGAAGGGTTTCTAAAACAAAATCTTTCTTTTCCCCTTCCTCCATATCACCGAGTGTGAGAAACATGTGTTGGATTATAGGATTGAGATTAACAAATTTAGTTTCCAACATGCGAACTAAAGAAGCAGCAGCAATTTCATAAGTAGGAGCAAGTTCTACCAAGTGTCTATCTTCAAAATCTTCAGCGGTACTAACATGGGTGAAGAAATTTTCTATATTATCTCTTCCAATTATAGACCCTCGGCCTACCGGTATGTCTTTTAGAGCGTACTTAGGAGGAAACATGATGAAATAAACAAGAGGTAAATAAAGTAAATGCGAGTAACTAATTTTTTTGTGTTTTTGATATGGAGAACAAGACAGTAAATAAAGTAAAACTAGCAACTAATTTTTTTGTGTTTTGATATAATGCAGCAAACAAAGTAGAAAATAAAATAAAGCAAGACAAAAACAAAGTAAAGAGATTGGAAGTGGAGACTCCCTTGCAGCGTGTCTTGATCTCCTCAACGGCGAGAAATTTGCTTGATGTGTGTAGTTGACACGTCCGTTGGGAACCCCAAGAGGAAGGTGTGATGAGCACAATAGCAAGTTTCCCTCAGTAAGAAACCAAGGTTTAATCGAACCAGTAGGAGTCAAGAAGCACGTTGAAGGTTGATGGCGGAGGAGTGTAGTGCGGCGCAACACCGGGGATTCCGGCGCCAACGTGGAACCTGCACAACACAATCACAGAACTTTGCCCCAACGTAATAGCGAGGTTGTCAATCTCACCGGCTTGCTGTAAACAAAGGATTAGATGTATAGTGTGGATGATGATGTTTGTTTGCGAAGAACAGTAAAGAACAATTGCAGTAGATTCTATTTCAGATGTAAAGAATAGGACCGGGGTCCACAGTTCACTAGTGGTGTCTCTCCCATAAGATAAATAGCATGTTGGGTGAACAAATTACAGTTGGGCAATTGACAAATAAAGAAGGCATAACAATGCACATACAAATATCATGATGAGTACTATGAGATTTAATCAGGGCATTACGACAAAGTACATAGACCGCCATCCAAAGATGCATCTATGCCTAAAAAGTCCACTTTCAGGTTATCATCCGAACCCCCTCCGGTATTAAGTTGCAAAAGCAAGACAATTGCATTAAGTATGGTGTGTAATGTAATCAACACAAATATCCTTAGACAAAGCATCGATGTTTTATCCCTAGTGCAACACACATCCACAACCTTAGAACTTTCTGTCACTGTCCCAGATTTAATGGAGGCATGAACCCACTATCGAGCATAAATACTCCCTCTTGGAGTCACAAGTATCAACTTGGCCGAGCCTCTACTAGCAGGAGAGCATGCAAGAACATAAACAACATATATGATAGATTGATAATCAACTTGACATAGTATTCAATATTCATCGGATCCCAACAAACACAACATGAAGGATTACAAATAAACGATCTTGATCATGATAGGCAGCTCACAAGATCGAACATGATAGCACAATGAGGAGAAGATGACCATCTAGCTACTGCTATGGACCCATAGTCCAGGTGAACTACTCACACATCGATCCGGAGGCGATCATGGCGATGAAGAGACCTGCGGGAGATGATTCCCCTCTCCGGCGACTGAGAGCGATCTCCGATCCCAGAGATGGGATTTGCGGCGGCGGCGTCTGGGAAGGTTTTCCGTATCATGGCTCTCGGTAGGGGTTTCGCACGGAGGCTTTAAGTAGGCGAAAGGGCAGGTCAGGGGGCCACACGAGGGCCCCACACGCCAGGGCCGCACGGCCAGGGGCTGGGCCGCGCCGCCCTGTTGTGGCGGCGCCTCATGGCCCCACTTCGTCTCTCCCTCGGACTTCTGGAAGCTTCGTGCAAAAATAGGCCCCTGGGCGTTGATTTCGTCAATTCCGAGAATATTTCCTTACTAGGATTTCTGAAACCAAAAACAGCAGAAAACAGCAACTAGCTCTTCGGCATCTCGTCAATAGGTTAGTGCCGGAAAATACATAATAATGACATATAATGTGTATAAAACATGTGAGTATCATCATAAAAGTAGCATGGAACATAAGAAATTATAGATACGTTTGGGACGTATCAAGCTCCCCAAGCTTAGAAGGAACTCTAACAGAGTGAAAGAGAAACGATAAGATCACATACTTCGCAGCAGCATCGTTGTCGCCCATGTTGAGGTTGTCGAAGAAGTCGCTGTGGTCCAGGAAGAAGTTGTCGGTGTGGAGGAACTCGTCTTCCGATGATGACGTCGTGATGCCAGTAGTCGCGCAGCGCTCCCCAAAAACCTGATTGCCCCTCACACGTACGAGGTTCACGAGAGGCAGGGTTCCGGAGGCCTACTGTCCGGCGGTCGGTGCATGCCGACGGACGGGATGAGGAAGACGAAGGCGGCGGCGCAATGAACTGGAAACAGGTAGTCGTGTATGCGTCTAGTACAGGCTAGGGTTGGCGTCCCTGCTTATATAGTGCGGTTCGGGAAGGTCGTGAGACGCAACCCACGTACGAGTTCACGATCCAGAAAAACTGGAACGAAAACGGCTGTGTTAATGTTCGTTAATGGATCGTAATTGACTACACATTTAATTTTCCAAACAGCAAAAAGATAAGCTCGGGTCGGCGAGATTCCCACAACCCGCGGCGCGGCGCGTCGTGACGAGGCGAGGCATGGCGAGGCGGGCGGCGGAGGAGGAGGAGTGCGCGAGGGCTCTCTCTCTCTTCTCACTCACTTACTAGGATTAGAACATCCCACCTTATATACCACTCCAACTCTCTTCCAACTAGCAATGTGGGACTAAACTTTAGACCCCTAGTGCTGCCACTGATTTTTGGAATGGGCCATGTGAGTTTTAGAATTTGATAATGGGCCATGGGCCAAAGGCTAAATGCCCAAAATTCCAGCAGCCCTCGATTCCTGGGCCGGGTTATGCGCGCTCACCGGCGACCTCGTCGGCGGCGCCGGCGACCTCTCTGTCAGCCCGCACCTGGTGACAAGGGATTAACTTGTCAATGCCTACGGATTGTAGACTAGGGTTTCGTTAGATGTAGAGGGAAAGTAGATCTCGAAGGTTTCAGCCGAAAAGTGCTCGACAATGTAAAAACTAGGGTTGTGTTGACAGTAGATTCGATGCTCTTTTTGTCCCTCGACTCCCCCTTATATAGGAGGCGGAGCCGAGGGATACGTGATACACAAGTTTGAGAGTGGGAGGGTTTCCAATCCATCCCGCAAGATTACAAATGACAACTCCTATTACAACTCTAGCTTTCCTTAATAACAACTTGGGCTTCCGATTCTTCTTATACTTCGGGTCGTGGGCCTTCAGTAAACCCCGGGTACCATATTCGGCAGGCCCATTGGGTATGCCTATGTCAGTAGCCCCCGAGATTTTGCTTGAATCGCAGAATCAGGGAAAATCTCCACTGTTTATATTTACTCGACAACTTTAACCTTTTCTATATTTCCTCGTATGAATTTCTATATTGTGCAGGGATAATGGTAGTTGGGGCTAGTTCATCTGACGGATCAGGTACTAGTTAACTGCTCTAGTGGCAATCCGCAAAAACCTACTTCAAGATCACGTCCCCGGACATGATCTCGGGATACTGTGTAAACCGACAGGTGCCGCTTAGGTCTTACCATTCTGTCGAGTCCCAGTCATACTTTATCGGGTACCTAACGCGTCCGTTAGGATTTTTCTTCGTATGTGTTGATACGGAAAAAAAGTAGCCGACGTCAGGAGACGGCGCCACGCCGCACAGAACGGATCTGGGTCTTACCTTCGCAAATTTTGCGGCATTCAGAGATTTATTTGCAACTTTGGCGCTCTGAGAATATATTGTTGAGTGCTTATTCGGCTTTGGAATAGCACATTTTATTGAGTCAACGGATGACTTATATTGCTTTCCCGATGGGAGTATATGTAGAGTTATTTGTATAACTCGAAGTATACTCACTTCCTTTTTCTTTTCTTTTTCTCTCTTTTTTTTATAATTTCATCGGGCACGCGAATAGCGTTCCCGATGGGAGTAGCCCGAGGCTACAGTCAAGAACTTGTGCTTGAGTGTAGGCTCCACGCCTTATGTCGCTATATTTTTCTCTTGTCGCATAATTTTTAAATCTATCGGGTGCGCGAAGCGCTCCTGGGAGTAGCCCGAGGCTATGAACAAATACTTGTATTTGATCATAGACTCTTGCCATTTCTTATTTTGACTTTCCCAACCTTTTCATTTTTTCCAAAGTAGCCCCCGAGCATTTGGGCAAAAACTTGTATTTGTTCAAAAGCTCTCGAAACAATCTTATGTTGTCGCCATTCTTCCCAAGCTTCATAACCGAGATTTTCTTTTACCAAGGTGACATCACTGCTGATGACAGCCACGACCAATGTATCTGGAAATCGCGAGATGTTCTCTCTCACTGCCTTGCGGGCCCAAACTCCGCATCATATTGACACGTCGTGCAAGTGGGGGACACACGTCCTCCGCTTTTCCTGGCGCAAGTACTGTAGTTGCTGCACTTTCTCGTCTATATGAAATTACCGTTTACCCCTTGTCCACGTGTACACCATCTGTGGCGTAATTTGTCAATCCAACGGCGTGACGGTTCACCGCACCTCTATATAAGGGCATCGTCTTCCTCCTCTAGTCCTTTCGCTCGCGCCGCTCCTCCGTTCTCCTCTGTCAAAAAATCCTCCCTTGCGCCGCAAAGCTCTTGAGCTCAACCATACTCGCACCTTGCTCCGACGCCATTGTTGATGCCTCCGCGTAAACTCACCAGGCATAGCACACCTGAATCGAAGATGGCGACTGAAGATCTGGCGAACACAGAGTGGGAGAGATCCAAAATCTCCTCCCAAGACATCAACCTGCTGAAGAAACTGGGGATCAGCAAGAGACGGGATGCGATTCGCTTCCCCAGTGAAGAAAGTTATCCAACTCCTCCGATGGAGTATCGGGTTAGTTTCGTCGATCATCTCATCCGCGGCCTCTCTGCCCCCATTCACCCTTTTCTTCGGGGGTTGCTTTTCGTTTATGGACTGCAACTTCATCACCTCATACCCAATTCTATCCTCCATGTTTCCATTTTCATCACTCTTTGTGAATCCTTCCTCGGCGTCCAACCAAACTGGGCGTTGTGGAAGCGTATCTTTTTCTGCCGCCGTAATGGCTCTCCCAATATCGCCTATAATATAGGCGGCGTTGTTATCTCCATTCGCCCAGATGTCGATTACTTCGATGTCAAATTCCCTGATTCAGTTCAAGGATGGCGCAAGAAGTGGCTGTACATCCATGAGGAGAACCATGGATGTGCTGAAGACAATATTCCTCCTTTTGACGGTGCCGAGAAAATCCACCGCCGCCGTTCCTGGGATGCAGATGCTACCGAAGAAGAAAAAACGGCGACGGAAGCACTGATGACCCGCATCCGCGAGCTGCAAAACACCCGCGGCCAAGAACTATCGGGTATTCAAATCACAGCCTATTTCCTTAGAATCAGAGTGCAGCCTCTGCGCTCGCAAAAATCCTCTGGAAGTATACTGGCGATAAGGATGTGGATCGCCTGTCGGTGGATTTATCGGTCAAGGACTTAGAAAAGCTTGTTCGAAAAATTTCCTCCCTCAGCAAAAAAGATCCTGTTCCGTCCTCTTGTCGAGTAAAACCATATAGCGCCGCCAATGCGCTCCCCAAGGTAACTTTTTATCGACTCTCTATGTTTGTTTGACATCTTCTGCATAACTGCTTTATTGACATCCCTTTTTTCTTTATACAGAACCATCCAAATATTGTCTCTCTTCCTCCCCTTCCTGAAGGTGGGGAAGTCGACGAACGAGCCGTTATCGATGATGATAACCAAGATGCTCCTGGCGCTGATAGTGAACCCGCAGGTTCTCGAAAATCTGCGGGATCTTCTGAAAAGGAAGCTGAATCCGAGGATACTACCTCGGCACACTCTCCTCCTCCTGCTGTATCTCCAAAGAACAAAAGGAAGAGGACTGATGTCGAAGATTCCGGCACTTCCAAAGCCGAAGAAACTGCTCCTTCACGTCGGAAGGCAGCTTTCGATCCATACTTGGAAGCTCTCGTCAGTTCGTAAGTCATTTTCTGTTTCTTATTGTTTTGCTACTTGAAGACCTTTGTCTATCTTGTTTCTTATCTTGTCGTCATTTCATCGTAGTGATGACGAGGAAGAAATGCCAGCTCTTGATGCGACTGCTCGAACGAGTACGTCGCATACTCTAGTTGTTTCTGAGGTGCACGTTGAAGGAGAGGAATCTTCGCCTCCTCAACAAAACACCAACGCACCTACTCCTCCTGCAAGCCCTCTTGTCCCTTCACCAAAAAGGGCGAGAGTTGAATCAATTACACAGCCTGCCCTACAATTGGGTGGCTCCTCGACTCCTCTTCTGGATGATGTAAGTTCTTGAATATTTTCTGATGCTGCCGATGTTTTTTCTGTGTACTTTATTTTGTGCTATCACCCTTTATTCCGTACCGACGCTTTCTTTCTCTCTCTTTCTTTTAACAGCCTTTGATTAAGGAATTCATCCGTTTCGGTGCCCAATTTGTTGGGTACCGTGACTATGCCAGTAAAGCTGAAGGTAATGCCTTGCTGCTTCTTTTTGCCCTTGCCTTCTTACTCCTTTGTTGTCGATGTTTTTAACTAAATTTAACTTTCTTGGCAGAAAAACTGGCGGAGGTCAACGAGCGTGCCAATACACTTGCTCAAAAATTAGAGCAAAGTGAAGAGGCTCGTAAGAAGGCCGAATCAGATGCTATTCAAGCTAGAGCAGAGGCTGACAAAGGCCGATGCTGCTGGTGTCGAAGATCTTAAAAAGAAACTTCACGATGCCGAAACTTCGCTGAGCGAGCATATAGCCGCACAATCTGCTCGCGAGGAAGCGATTATTAAACGCCTAAGGTCGCAAAACCGTCGCTTTGTCAGTAAGTATCTGAACCACTTCGCATCCTTTGGATTTTCTTTCCTTCACTCGTTTGGTGATCAATAAGTTTTTATCTTGACAGATAAAACATCTCAAGAATTTGAACTTGAAGATCCCGACAATGATCCTCTCCTTGACGCCCTTTCATTCCTTGAGTTTCATGGAACAGAAGCACGCGAGGGCATTGATCAAGCTAAAGCAGGGCTGTCGCGACTCTTCCCCTACTTCTTCCCGAAGAAGGAGGAACCCGCAACTTTCCTTGCTCTTGCCAAGTGCTTTAATCCGCCAGAAGATCTTGGGCTGAAGGTGCGCCAGGAAAATATGAAGGTCGATGTTGAAAGCACTGTTGCCCTTGTTGCCGACAGTCAGCAGAACATCGACTGGACCAAAGTTGGCGACACACAGGAGATGGAGACTACGAAGTGGTGGTCACTGATCAAGGCTGCGAAGCCCAACACAAAGAAGGTCCTCGCTTATCTTGGATTCGCGCCTACTCCTGCGCCTAGCTCGTCCAAGCCGGAGGTCTAGTAGACCACCCTGTCTTCTCTTTTAGTTTTTTCTATCTTTTGATGCTGTCGCCCTAGTTATTTTTAGCGACAGCTGCTTCAATAGTCCCGTAGGGACCTTTATTTTGTAATAGCAATGTACATACTCTGAGAATCAACGGAGATCTATCTTTGCTTGATGATTGATGTCACGCCTTTTCTTTCAGTTGATTTTTGACAACTATTCTGCGACTCCTCGTCCTTCTGATGCGTTACCTGCGTCGTCCCATTCGAAGAAAATTCCTTTGGCTGTCGAACATGTTGAAAATTCTTCGAGTACAAATTCAGCAGAGGATTTGGAAGAACTTCGCCAGCAACTCCAGACTTTGAAGAAACAATCACTTATGATAATGGAGCAATCTCGAAAATCATCCGAGAGAGAAAATTGCACTTCAACAGGCTCAAGATGCCATAGCTGCTAAGGAAGCCGCTGTTTCTGAAGCTGAAAAAGCGACCATCCGAGAAAATTGTATGCTTGATTTGATGAATGAAGCCAGTGCGGATATGTCAGGTATAATATTGCACATCAAGACTTCTTCTACTTCCTTTGTATTTCTGTGTTGCGATTCTTATGCTGTCGCCAAATAGGATCATTTCTCGACGCTGCTGCTGAAGACGAGAGGGTCAACATAAGGACTAATCTCCTTGTTAACCTTTCTCTTGAACATGGTTCTCTTTTCTGGGCCACTCCAGAACGTACCCGACAGATTATCAGGTTTCAAGATCGCGCCTATCAGGTTCATGATTTCCTTGATTTCTGCACCAAGACCTTGTCCTTGGTTTACAAGACCATGTTTCCTCGGAACGAGGCACCCGACACTCTTCTTGGTTTAATGGAAAAATTTTGGGATGCTCCTCGTATCCATAATTTTGTACGGGCTCAACTATCTGCCGGTGCCAGGTTTGCTATGATGATGATCAAAATCTGCTATCCCAAATTTGACATGAGCCAAATTGTTACCAAGTGTTTAGCCAAGATGGTGAAAAGAAAGAGGGACATCAGTAAAATTGATGATCATGTGACCCCTGTTGCAGAAGATATGATGGACGAACTTCTTCGGATGGACTCTGAATTCTTTGTAAGGGGCAGCTATGCTGAACATAGTACCCGCACTGCAAATGCTGGGCGAATGACCATAGATAATATACTGAGCCGGAATTGACTTTCTTTTTCTTTGGACTTGTCGATTTTTCTCTTAAAGTGGCATCCTGTATGGTTGTAAACATATACTGTATTGTAAAGTTTTAGGGAATATTTCTATTTTTCTTCCTCAAGCCCCCGAGTGTTTCGGTGGTAAATCTCTTTATTTTCTATGCGAGGTTGTAAACCAAGGCATCTGAATTTTTATTTAGTATACTATATTTGCGGGTATAAGCCCCCGAGTGTTTTTGCTCTGTTTTCGTTGCTACTTTGTGTCTTCTTTTTATCTGGTGAGGTATTCGGTACCAAGGCGAGATAATTTTGTCAGTTAAGTTCATCTATATTGCAGCTTCGAGGCGTAAGCCCCTGATCGTGTCAAAGAAAAGATATATATTTCCACTATCTTTATTTTATTGCAGCCCCGCGAGCCCGCCTCATTAAAAACCTTTCCCGGCCCCACTCGGTGCCCCGAAAAGGAAAAGAGTGCGTCTGAAAGCTCGCGGGTGTTTCAGTACATTGTATTTTTATAAGGAGGACTATATTTCGACACTAAGCGTAAAAACGCCTTAGCTGTGCCACGTTCCAGGGGTTCTTCTCGAGATTCCCTGTCTTCTTATCCTTGATCCTGTACGCTCTTCCTTCGATGACTTCTGTGACGATGTAAGGGCCAAGCCATGGTGACTCAAGTTTTTCAGTACGCTCTTGATTGAGTCGCAGAACTAGGTCTCCAACCTGAAAGGACCTTGGTCGCAATCATCGACTGTGGTAATTTTTGAGGTCTTGCTGATATTTAGTGACCCTTGACAGTACTTCGTCTCGAGCTTCGTCGAGTGCGTCAACGTCGTCTTCCAATGCTCTTCTGGAGGTTTCTTCATTGTATTCCGTGACTCTCGGAGAGTCGTGCTCTATTTCTATCGGCAGCCTGCCCCATGGACCAGAAAACGGAGTCTCTGTGTGTATTTGGCGTTGTTCGGATGCTCCATAACACGCTCGGCAGCTCTTCTGGCCAAGTGTGTCGAGCTTTTTCCAGCGGCCCTAACAAACGCTTCTTCATGCCATTGCAGATGATGCCGTTGGCTTTCTCGACTTGACCATTGGTTTGAGGGTGTGCAACTGACGCAAAGTGCAATTTAATGCCTACCTCTGCACAGTACGCTTTGAATTCCTTGGATGTGAAGTTACTGCCGTTGTCCGTGATGATGCTATGAGGTACTCCAAACCGAAAAACGATGCCCTTCACGAATTTTATTGCTGACGCTGCATCCGGTGAATTTATCGGCTTTGCTTCTATCCACTTGGTAAATTTGTCGACCGCGACGAGCATATACTCATATCCTCCTGGCGAGGCTTTGTGTAACTTTCCGACCATATCGAGACCCCACTGAGCAAAGGGCCAAGATAAAGGTATGGGCATCAATTCCGCCGCCGGAGAGTGGGGTTTTGCGGCAAATCTCTGGCACGCGTCACAAGTTCGCACTATCTCTTTTGCGTCCTCGATTGCTGTTAACCAGTAAAATCCAGCTCGAAAAACCTTGGCCGCGATAGCTCGACTGCTTGCGTGATGGCCGCATACTCCTTCGTGTACTTCCTTTAAGATTATCCTTCCTTCTTCGGGTGTGATGCACCTTTGTAACACACCCGAAATACTTTGTTTGTACAACTCCCCTTTAATCACTGTGAAAGCTTTGGAGCGCCTGATAACTCGCCTTGCTTCAACTGGATCGTTGGGTATTGTTTTCCTTAGGATATACGATATGTACACCTGCATCCATGGGATTTGCACCATCAGTACTAGATCATGTTCCTCTTCTTCTTCCTCTTCCAATGTTTCTTTCACAGCCCCCGAGGGTTTCTCGTTCTTCTCCTTCTTTGGTGATTTCTTCGGCTTTGTGGATCTTTCTGTTATCTCTTCCCAGAACACACCTGGAGGAATTGCGAGATACTGCGACCCGATGTTTGCAAGAACGTCGGCTTCATCATTGCTCAGCCTACTGATATGGTTTACTTCGCATCCGTCAAACAGCTTCTCCAGCTCATTATACATCTCTTTGTACACCACCATGCTATCGTTGACCGCATCACATTGGTTCATGACTTGCTGAGCTACCAATTGTGAGTCGCCAAATATTTTTAGTCGAGTTGCGCCAGCTTTTGCCATCTTCATCCCATGTATGAGGGCTTCATATTCTGCCTCATTATTAGATGCGTTTGGGAACGTCATCCAGGACGTATTTTAATTTGTCGCCTTCGGGTGATATGAGTATCACCCCTGCTCCAGCTCCTTCTAACCTTTTAGACCCGTCGAAGTTCATAGTCCAGGTTCTCGATAAATCCGGAGGTCCTGTGTTTTGCAATTCCATCCACTCTGCGATGAAGTCTGGTAGAATTTGTGACTTTATTGCCTTTCTTTTTTCATACGTGATGTCCCGAGGGGAAAGTTCTATTCCCCAAAGGGAGACACGACCCGTAGCTTCTGGATTATTGAGTATGTTGGATAAAGGCGCCTCATTGACCACTATTATCGGATGCGCGGAAAAATAGTGGCGCAATTTTCTTGCGGTTGTGAATACTCCATATGCTAGCTTTTGGTACTGCGGGTACCTCTGTTTTGAAGGCGATAATACTTCGCTGATGAAATATACTGGCCTCTGCACTCCATGGAGTTTTCCTTCTTCTTCTCTTTCAACAACTAGCGCCGTGCTGACCACCTGAGGTGTAGCCGCAATATATAACAGGAGCGGTTCTTTCTCTTTTAGCGCCACTAGAATTGGTGGTGTCGAAATTTTCCGTTTGAGGTCCTCGAAGGCCCTATCTGCATCTTCGTTCCACTGGAACTTCTCTCCTTGTTTGATTAAGGCGTAGAATGGTAACGCCTTTTCTCCCAGCCTGGCGATGAATCTGCTTAAAGCTGCGACTCGCCCATTAACTGTTGTATTTCCTTCAACTTTGTTGGCTTCCTCATTGTTACGATAGCTTGGATTTTTTCGGATTTGCTTCAATCCCTCTTGCTGAAACTAGGAACCCGAAGTTCTCCAGGGACGCCGAAAGAACATTTCGTTGGATTCAACTTGAGACAAAATTTGTCGAGGTTGTCGAAAGTTTCCTTCAAGTCCTCGATTAATGTTGCCCCCTTTTTTGATGTGATGACGACGTCGTCGATGTATACTTGTACATTTTTCCCAATCTGTGTTGCTAAGCACTTTTGCATCATCCGTTGATATGTTGCTCCCACGTTTTTCAACCCGAAAGGCATTGTTTTGTAACAAAATACGCCATACGGTGTGATGAACGCTGTTTTGGCTTCGTCATCTTCTTTTAATCTGATCTGGTTATAACCAGAATATGCGTCCAAGAAGGAAAGACGTTCACATCCTGCCATGGAGTCGATAATCTGATCGATCCTTGGGAGGGGAAAGTGATCCTTTGGACAATGTTTATTGAGGCACGTAAAGTCGACACACATGCGAAGGACTTTCGTGTTTTTCTTCGGCACCATCACTGGGTTAGCTACCCAAGTGGCTTCGGTAGATATCTCTTTAATGAAACCAGCTTCTCTAAGTCGATCAATTTTTGACAGCATGGCTTTGCGGTTTGGTTCCGAAAAACGCCGCAACGGTTGTTTGATTGGTCTTGCTATTGGATCCAAGTTTAGGTGGTGCTCGGCAAGTTCCCTGGGTACTCCTGGCATGTCAGCTGGACACCATGCGAAGATTTTCCAGTGCTCACGGAGGAACTCGACGAGCGCGCTTTCCTATGCGAGGTCCATGTTTGTCGCGATGGATGTCGTTTTCTTCGGATCGGTTGGGTGGATCTGCACTTCCTTAGAATCTTTAGCGGTGTTGAAAGTTGATTCCTTGTTGGGCCTCCCTACGTCTGGCAGCACATCATAATCAGTCATGAGCCTTGACGCTGCGTACTGCTGCATCCCGAAGGTTTCGATAGTCGATGAAAATCGTGTCGCATTTATCGGCCAGCGCAAAGCTTCCTTTGGTGTGATTGGTCCCTTGGGTCCGGGTAACCTCCAAAGTAAGTATGTGTAATGTGGGACCGCCATAAACCTGGCATATGCTGGTCGCCCCAACAAAGCGTGATACTGCGACGGGAAATCCACAACTTCGAAGTCCAACCTTTCTATCCTGTAGTTTTCTCGGGTCCCAAACTGGACGTCGAGATTGATCCTCCCCAGTGGGTAACTTGGCTTTTCTGGTGTGATGCCGTGGAAACGTGTGTCGGTTGGTTTCAAATTTGCGAGGGAAATATTCATCTTCCTTAGCGTATCTGCGTACATAAGGTTTAAACTGCTGCCGCCATCTATGAATACTCGAGATACATCGAATCCCGCAATTACTCTGGTAAGATCAGTCTTTGCCCTGGTCGAGGAACTTGCTGTGGATGATCAGCTATTGTGAAGCCAATATCTTGCCCTGGCCAGTTAAGGTACTCGACTGTTGGTGGTGGCATTTTCTCTGCCATAAACACTTGTCGCGAGATTACTTTCTGAGCTCTATTGGATGGTCTGCCTTTCTGAATCATCGAGACCGCTCCGTTAGAGTTAGGATCAACATAGGGCGGTGGAGCAGGTGCTGCCGCTATTCTGAGCTGATGTCGATTTTCATCGTAATCGCGGGAGGAGGTGGCAAGTGAATCTCACTCCTAGGTCCTTGAGGATTTCTATGCGCTGCCTGAGCATTTGCATGTCCTGCCCATCTTAACATTGCCTGGAAATTTCGGCAATCCTTTTGCAAGTGTCCTGACTGTCTTTTTCCATTACTATCGAGAAAGAAATGCATCTGACACGGCCCGTTCATCATCTCTTCGGGGGACACAAAAGGTCTTTGAAACCTTGACCCGCTATTTTGCCTGTTATCTCTATTGTCGCCTTGCTGTGCGTTGCTTCTCTGGTAGTCATCTCTACTGTTTCCTCCATTGTTTCCCGAAAGCCAGCCGATATTTGGCCAGGTGCATCGTAACTTGAAAATTGATGGGGAAATCTGCGTCTATTTTGGAAATTTCGACTGCGATCTTCCTCTGGGGACCTATGTCGTTTGTTATGTACCGCATCTTCACCATCTGCCCATCTGTTTGCTATTTCCATTAATGCTGATACTGTTCTTGGGTTTGTCCTCCCCAAGTCCTCCACGAAATCTCCTCGTCGAACTTCTGCCACAAATGCGTCTATCGCTCTTTCGTCAGATATATTTTCTGCCGAGTTTTTGATGATGTTCCACCTTTGGATGTACTTCCTCATTGATTCATCATGCTTTTGTCGACATGACCTCAACTCCTCTAGTGTCGCAGGTTTCTTGCAAGTTGACCGGAAATTCTTGATAAACACGTCCTCAAAACTTTCCCAGCTGTCGATGGAACCTGGGGGAAGCTTCTTTATCCATGATTTGGCGGCTCCGCTCATATGTATCTGGATGCTCTACATGGCTGTCGCTCTGGTCCCGCCTATTAATTTTACTGTCTCGAGGTAATCGACTAGCCAATCCTCGGGGTCTTGCAGGCCATCGAATTTCTTGAAACTATCGGGTAGCTTGAATCCTGATGGAACTCGAGTTTTTCGGACTCGTCGTGTGAAACATGGAAGTCCACACATGTCCTCTTCAGCGAGTTCTAGTGAATGCCGACGTTCCCTTCTTTCTTGTCGCGCTCTATCAACTCTCGCCTGAGTTGTTGTGTCTCTGGCTCCACTCGCTCTTGGTGGATCTTGCACTGCTGCGGTAGGTCTCGGACTATTTTGCCTTGCAATTCCTTCGGGAGGTGTAGTTGTGAACGCTGCTCCCATGGCTCCACATCCTGCCATGGCCATGTTGTACAACGCTTCTCGTGGGTCTCCGGGAGATGGCCTGGACGCTAAGATGAAAGCTTGTGTCGCCATGTACCCTGCTTCCGGTGTTTTTGGGATAATATTCCCCCTCGTGTCGATTGACATAAAGGACATGTCGAGGTTTTGGATTAGAGTCTCTCTTTCAGCTTCCGGTATATTTTGCAGCCGAGATCTTGCTCTCCTCTGAGCTTCTCTGTGACTATCTCCCGAAGTTTCGATTGTCGACTTAATTCCCTTCATCGCTGCTTGATGCGGAAGCTGCTTCTTTCTTGTTCAAGGCAGTGTCTGTTTTCCAATTCTCTTCCAGCTCGGGCGAGTCTATATTGATAAGCTTGCAGTTCTTCGACGTAGCAGTTGTCTCCATTGGTTCAGAGCCGTCCAAAGCTTTCGCAGCTCTATCCCATGCTGCTTGTGGAAGTTGAACTCTGGCACGTGGTGTGGGCCCGACATATTTAGTGCCCAAACCTCTCCTTAGATCTGAGGGATCGACATAGGGATTTCCCAAATCGTCGAAAGCCTCTGATGTCTCCTCTTGATCGCGACTTGCTTCTCCAATGGCATAAACTTGGTGATATTTTGGAGCTTTTACTTTGCTTGGTTTGGTGACACCATCATAGAGATTGGTGAAGACCTTCCCAATAGAGATGGATTTGTCGATGAAGTCGAAGTTGTCGGTGTCGCTCGAATCATCGCTTATATAGGAGTCCGCAGATGACTCGAAGGACATGTCGCTGAAGATTTTGGTGAGTTTTTCGCTTGCCCTGCTGCCGATGAAGCGTGGCAACGAAATCTCCTTGTCGCTTGACTCGATGGATGATACTGAGTTTGAGAAATCAGGACCAACCGCCGATAATCCCGACGAGATCGGAACTTCGAGACGATACGCTCCTTCTTTCTCGACGCGGAAGTGGAACTTTCCAAACGTCATCTTCATGGGCTCCTCCAGATACGCATATGCATCCAAACGGGAGGGCGGGTGAGGAATAAAATCAATGAGACCAGTTTCGATCTGTTTACCTATGTCCATGATGTTGCTTGCTACTGATGAAGTCGACGATCTTGAACGTGACATCGAGATCAGCTTCTTGTCGCCTCTAGATCCCCACAGACGGCGCCAATTGACAAGGGATTAACTTGTCAATGCCTACGGATTGTAGACTAGGGTTTCGTTAGATGTAGAGGGCAAGTAGATCTCGAAGGTTTCAGCCGAAAAGTGCTCGATAATGTAAAAACTAGGGTTGTGTTGACAGTAGATTCGATGCTCTTTTTGTCCCTCGACTCCCCCTTATATAGGAGGCGGAGCCGAGGGATACGTGATACACAAGTTTACATAGTTCGGGAGGGTTTCCAATCCATCCCGCAAGATTACAAATGACAACTCCTATTACAACTCTAGCTTTCCTTAATAACAACTTGGGCTTCCGATTCTTCTTATACTTCGGGTCGTGGGCCTTCAGTAAACCCCGGGTACCATATTCGGCAGGCCCATTTGGTATGCCTATGTCACCTGGCGCCAGCCGTGGCGGACCTCTGCGCCCGCGGCCTCGCCACGCTCGTTCGCGACTACTTCCTCCACAACCTCGAGGTCCGCAGCCCCCTCTTCTCTCTCCCCCTCACACCCGCAACCTCTGTTTCATTGCGCTGCTACTTCCTCGTCGCGCGGGTTGGGAACCTGGGATACGGGTCTTGTTGCGTGCTTGATGTTTGTGAGAATGCCTGCGCCGAATTCCATCAGCCTTCATAACCGTTTTATAAGTCATGGTATACAGAGTTTTTGTCGCGACGGACACGCTCTAAGAATATATTGTCGAGTGCCTTTGTTCGGCTGATGGAATGCTTCATTTCTTCAAGTTGATATTTTTTTATTGAATAATATATTGGCTCTCCCGATGGGAGTACATGACGAGTTTATAAAACTCGAAGATGTCTACCTACGGCCAAAATTCTTCGAATTTATTCGCTATATTGCTCTTTCTTTATTAACAATTTCCATCTGTTGCGCGACCAGCATTTAGGCAGCATCCGATCAAATAGCCCGTAGAATGACTTCTGTACATTCCATTGTGGCAATCCCTGCACTTTCCCTCTTGTCATTGGTTCATTCTACACCCCTACTCGTGATGGGAATGTGATTGAGCGCAAACAACTTCACTCTGATTGCTGGCGGGTGATGCACGCGAGGATGCAACACATGCTCTTTCGCTCGGTGACATCTCACACAATCGCAATGCAAGAAGGAAGGAAATCGGTCATGGCTCGGATAGGCCATGGTAGGTTGGGCGCACGACAGTGATCCGAGCAGCCCAAGCAGAAGTCGGTTTTCATTTTGGTTTATGGTGTAATTGCATAATCGACCATGAAGATGAATGGTGACATTATGTCCCTTGTTCGGAATCAATTTTACTCGTTCATGTCATTACCTATTTGTATATACACCGCATGTGATAGATTCTCATGTATAATTTCGTTCAAAAAAAATTATATGAACAACTAGCCGGAGCACTTGCATACACCATATGAACACTAATCACATTTTAAACAAGCATATCTAAGGTAATTTTATGTCCATATATTATTATAGTATATATGGTTCCAATACCATGTGTAGAGCCCGCACATGTTGTGAACTTACTACGAAATCTAACTTGCAAGAAAATTTGCCAACGGTTAGAAATATCTATAAGTATAAGTACCTAACAATAAACTAGAACCACAACTAAGATATTTATTTGACTGTATGATTTATAGATCTGTATCATGGTAATTGTGGATATATGTATATATGCACACACACACACATATATACATACATATATAAATACACAATATAATTTTAGCAACAAGTGAAAAATATTTTAATTATTGCAATATAAATTTAAATAAGCATAAGAAACAATGCATTGTATTCATTACAGTTGTACAAGATAGAACTAATATCCGGAAATAGTGTAATGTTGTTAGTTAAGCAATCTAGTAATCTAAAATTATACTCAATTTGACTATAATATGATTACGATAGTTTAATACAAGTATAAAAGTTTTGTATAAATATTTTGCCAACTTTAAAATGTTGCGTCACGAACCGACGCTACGGATTGGAGAGCACGCGCGCGGTACGAAAACAATAAAAGAAGCACTACGTACTGAATCCATGGCTCTATTCGGTTCAAGCATCAAGGAGAGAGGAGATTGGGAGGGGTGGATACTTGCAGAAGAAGAGAAAACACGGTAGAGAGGGGATGGGGAAGGGAGAAAACCCACTTTTTCCCCGTTGCTCGCTCCCTTCTGTTTCTGCGAGGGCCTGGAGCACTGGAGGAGCTGCTGGCTAATGCTTCAGAATGAAGCGGAGATATATACACACACCTCGGCTTTCTTCCTCCGATGTTGTCCCACTCTGCGCGCCGTCCGATGGCATCGTGCGAAAATCGAACGGTCATGAACGATGTCACCGGGTCGGATCACCGCGGGTGGGCCCCATGTGGGTGGGTGGGCCCACGATACGCTCACGTGACGTCACACATGTACCTTCGCCACCCCGCGGCTTCCTGCGCCGGAGCTGCTCGACGGCCGCCGCACGCATGGTCGCACCGACCGGTTCGGCATCCCGACACACCTTCGAACCGAGCAGGCTTCAGGAATCCCCCACTCCCCTCGCTCCATCACCGTCGACCCCCGCTTTCTCGTCTTCTGCTCGGGGGGCGGGGGGGACCCACACCAGGCGGAGGCCGGTCGAATGGAGGCTTCCCTCACGGCGCCCGGGCCATGGAGAGCTTCGGACTCCAAGAAACCCCGCCCGTGCCGCTGCCGTTGACCCCCGCAGCCCCGCTAGTTCAGTATGCACTGGCGGAAACCCTCCAACCTAAACTCCTTGAGTTCTTCCCCACGGCGTTCAGGCGACGGAGATGGGTCGGGCTCAGAGGAATCCCGCCCACAATGTCGATGCGGAACATCCGCCTCCAGAATCCCCCTCATCCACCGTCCGTGTACCCCTACTTCCTACCGCCGCCGGAGAAGCGAGGAGAGCGGATTTTGTGCGTGTGTGTGAAGAGGAGAGCGGTCTATTTTCCCAAGCCTTCCTTTTTTTCGATATGCAGCCGGACCGCTCCTGCCGTCCAGCAAACTGCGTCTGCTCGTCTAATAAAAAATTGGGCTATTTTACATTGCTAAATATAAAAAAACACTACACTAATATTACATGAAATTATTAGAACAAATTTAATATCCAGATTACGAAACAAAAAAGAAGTCCAGTGTTGAAGTCTCGATTTGTATCATAGCTCGAGGAGTTCCTTCGCTTCAACTATTGCTTCGGTGTCCCCCCCGGCGAACGACGTTCTATTTAGACGGTTAGGATCTGCTGATACCCCTTCATGGGTTGACTTAACATGTGTGTTTGGTTCATGGGCAAACATGTACGGGATGGGATGGGATAAAATATGTTTAATTAACGATTAAAAGAAAAGGATAAATATACCATTAACACACCGGTTAATATGTAATTAACGGGTCCTTTTCCCTTTGTGGTGGAGGCCGGACCTAGCGGGCGGCCGCCTACCCGTGCCTAGCAAGGTCACTACCCGCACATATTTAGCGATGCCGTTTCTGTCGACTGGGTGTGGCGCGGATGTAGCAAGCTCGTTGCTCGCCACGCCATGGAGGCTACCGCCACCGAGCTAGGGAGCCACGTTGAAAATCAAGCCCGCCGCTTACCGCGCCCTGGAGGCCGCCGATGTCGAGCTGGGGAGCCACGCGGAAAAGCAAGCCCACCGCTCGCCGTGGCATGGTGGCCGCCGCTGAGCTGGGGAGCCACACATACGACGGTGGCAGGTGTCGGAGTCGCGTCGACGGCCATGGATTCTCAGGCGGCTACTGAGATTAGTCATGAAATTCACGGATCATAAGGTCCAGCCTTTCTCAGAAATATTCGGCTTTTGGGATAGGATCATCCATATTTTCTGATCACGAACCAAACGCACGTTTACCACCTGAACGTCGTTCGCCCGGGGGGGACACCGGAGCACAGCCCTCAACCAATTCATACATTCTTAAGAGCATCTCCAACACAGGCCCGAAACGGCGCGTCATCGAGTTTCAACCGTTTTTTGCCGCGCGCGAACCCTCCTGCGCTCCTCCAGCGGACGCGCCAAACCAGCACAGGAAAAAAATATTTTCCTGCGCGCTATTGCACTATCCGAGCGCTAAAGTTGCCGCGCCGCGTGCGCGCAACAAACCGCCACGCAAAGTTTCACCTGCCGCTTCACCATGACCCGCCGCGCCACGCGTCGCCGCCGCTCTCCTTCATCGTCACCACCTCCGCTCCTTCGTCGCCAGGATGCCGCCGCGCCGCCGAGGGTCGTCCGGTTTCCGCGGCATCTGAGCGCGTCCGAATGGTAGGTTCTACGCGGAGCTTCGCACCGGCGGCTTCCGCCTCACCCTCGGCACCTACAACACGCCGGAGATGGCGGCACGCGCTTACGATGCGGACGCGTGGCGATTCCGGCGGCCACGGCGGGACCTCAACTTCCCGGACGACGAGTCGCTGGCAGAGGCGGAGTTCCTCGCACCAGTGGCGTTCCTCATTGACGAGGAGGACCGTCGCCGCCACCGCCAGGCGCAGCGCCGGATCGCCATCGCCGAGCGCGACGAGGAGCTGATGCGCCAGTGGAGGGCGCAGTTCCCCAGCGATGTCGACAACACAGAGGCCTTCTTCGCCGACCTCAGGGTGCAGCGTAGGGCAGACAGGCGCCGCCATCAGGACATCGCCGAGCGCGAGCTCGTCAACCCGACTATGGCTTGGGCCGACGATGACCCTCGTTGGGACGACATCTGGACTGAGACCACCTCCGACGACGAGTAGACTAGTCCTTTATCTATTTTAATTATATTTTCAATGTTTTTTTAGATCTTCTATTTATACTATCTACTATAAAAATGTGTTTCCGGCGCTGTAAATTAGCGCTTCCGCTGCGGGCGCTTTTTCAGCGGGCTGCCCGCGCTGCGAAATAGCACCTCCGGTGGAGGGGAATTCGGCACAGCGTGCGCACAGCGTTTACAGCGCGCGAAGTGGGTTTTGCAGCGCCATATTATTGCGTCTGTGTTGGAGATGCTCTAAGAGCGTCTACATTCACTCTCTAAAGGCCTAAAAAGGGAAAATTGAAGGCACCGGCGATAAAAATCGCTTCCAGCCGCACCTTTAATTTTATTTTTGCGCTAGCGCGACCCAACTTATAATTCGGATGTCCTCAGGCCGACCCCAATCCAGAGGGGTTAGTTGGGGCACCGGGGGAACGAAATAACATCGCGGGCCAGCCTTGTCGGCGAGACTAGCAGAAAACCCTCCTCGTCTTGCTCTTTCCACCTCGTGACGGCCGCCCGCGCCCCAGATCACTGTTGTAACCAGCCCTCGCCGTCATTGGCCATCTGTCTCTGGTAGAAATCCCTCCACGGCCGCATATACTTGTTGCCATTGTGATTCAAACTTGTTACATTATTTATGTGCTTTGTTGAACTTAAATTATTTGTTTACTATGTCGAGATTGTTGAATATTTTTCTATGATTTGTTGAATTTGTAATAAATTGTTACAGTTTATTTGTTGTTTCAAATTTAAAATATACCAAAAATAGTGTATGGGTGGGGGAAGGGGCGTATGGAGTAAACGGCTGGACGCCGACACCTCCCCATAACCACATCCACGCCAATGCCCCCCTCCCATATAGGCCAAAAAGATGACTTCGTCGGACGCCGTATTATGCGGGGGTAAGTGGAGATGCTCTAAGTTTTACTCAAGTTAGCATGGGTTATTCAAAGTGATGATGGGTCCAATTCTTAACCCAATTTAAACTACGTACTATTCAAAACCTTTTTTATCCTTTTTGTTCTAATGTTGTGTTCTGAATCCTGATTTTGAAAAATAGTGACATGACATGGTGATACGTTATGACATTCTAAAATTTTTGTGGCCTTTGCCAGGATGTTTCCGAATAAGAGTATAGAATATGTTTCTCGATGGAACCAAAGGGTTTACTAAACGGCTCCACACTCATGTATTACAACAGATTACCATCTTACACAGGTCAACACGTATATGTGTTTGCATCATAACAACAATGCTAAGCATGAACGAACTCGAAATATTCATTTGCATGCCGGTAGAATTCCTCATAGGCATGACCAATAGCACATGTTTTGCCTTCACAACAACTATGCATGAATTGCGCAAGAAATGATAAGTGGACTTTTTTTTTGACAAAGACACAGTAGGAGAGGCTCCTACTGTGATATTTCATTCATTACCACAGATATTTACATAGTTTGGTGTAAACACCCTTTACAATGACCGACACGACAAGATAATAGTACAATGTGTCTATAAGACTATAAATGTGATCTACCAGGTTTTAAGGTGCCCTGAACCTAAGCAAAAGTAAGTCAGAGTAAACTCTTTCTCTCCAAGACGCTCTAGCTGGTCTAATATCCCTAAAAATAAGATTGTTTCTCTCTTTCCAGATTCCCCACGCACAAATGATAAATTTCTCAAAGAAGAGTGGACCCTGATGCGTTGAGTGAGCCTGAGATATGATGTCTAATGTGTAGCTTGCATCAGACCACGTTATGTTTAATCTGGGCCAATAACTAGAGCTAAAGGGGCATTTGAAGAATAGGTGTACAAGTGTTTCTTCTTCTCCAGCGTTGCATAAGGGGCAAGTGAAATTATTTCCAATATTAATATTCCTCCTTTTGAGCATATTTCTCGTATTAAGTCTGTCCGCCAGTAATAACCATGCAAAGAATTTTAGTTTTGGCCAAAGTTTTGATTTCCATATCCATAAAAAGGAGCCGGCGGTGTGATGTTTCGGAAGCAATAGTTGTAGAAGCTTTTAGATGTAAATTTACCTCCCCATTTATATTTCCATGTATCATTCTCCAAAGTAATATGCAGGTTTTCTTCTGTGGTACTTTGTAGTTGTTCCCACTCGTTGAAAGCTTCAGGAGTTAAGGGCAAGTGGAACAAATCCCTAAGGTCATTGGTTGAACAGAAATCCGCCATTGAACAGTCCTCATTTAAAACGTATGAGTATAAGCATGGATAGTTATTTTGCATGATACCATGGTTCCAATCATCTTTCCAGAATAACACTGATGAACCTTGACCAACTGTGCATTGAGCTACTCCTCTATAAATTGGTGATAATTTCATAACCGATCTCCACCAGAAAGATCCACAATTATCAGCAGCATGAGGTACTGAATTTTGATAATATGATGACCATACTAAATCAACCCACTTCAGATCCTTTTTATTATAAAACTTGTCCAGATATTTCATAAGTAAGGCTTGATTTTGTGTTTTCATATGAATTATTCCTAGTCCCCCTTTGTCTTTTGGTTTGCAAACCATATCCCCAGCCGCCAATGAAAAACTTTTCTGAGAATCATCTTTTTTCTTCTCCCATAAGCATATTCGTCTTAACCTTTCAATTTGTTCCATTGTCTTCGGATTTATTTCTATGGAGCACATCGCGTACATAGCAATTGATGACAAAATGGCATTAACATAGGCAAGCTTTCCTGCATAAGATAAAAGTAGAGTTGAAGTAGTAACTTTCCTTTCAATTCTATTCACAAGCGGTAGCCGTGGGCTTAGTTGTTCCCATTGGCAGACCCAGGTAAGTAAATGGCATTTGCGCAACCGAACAGCCAAAAATATCTGCCAACTCTTGTGCTCTTTGTCCAGAAATGTTTATTGAAACTAAGTTGGATTTATGAAAATTTATCTTTAATCCTGTAGAGACTGCATAGTCGACTAAAATACTCTTAAGATGAGCCAGCTGAGTGCCACATGCTTGCATAACCAGAATTGTATCGTCGGCATATTGAATTACTGGGAAATATCCACCACAGGGAATAGGTAAATTTAGTCTGCCATTCTGATACTCCTTGTTAATTAATTTTTGTAAAAGCTCAGCTCCAGCGACAAACAATAAAGGCGAGAGAGGATCGCCTTGCCTCACACCCCGCTTGCAATGGAACGTGTTACCAGGTACACCATTTAGTAAAATTGAGGAGTGACCAGAGTCTAAAATACATTTCATCCACTTTATCCAAACATCATCAAATCCCATATGGGCCAATATTTTTAGTATAGTATCATGTTCCATCATATCGAAAGCTTTCTCAAAGTCGAGTTTCAAAATAATGATTTCTCTTTTAGGGGTTTCACATTGATGAAGAAATTCAAAGGCCCAAGCCAAACAGTCCTGTATGGTCCTCCCCTTGATAAAACCATATTGGTTGGGGTGTATTAATTTCAAAATCCATTCTTGAAGTCTATCAGCAAGTAATTTTGTAAGTAGTTTCAGGCAAGAGTTCAATAGTGAGATAGGTCTATAGTCGTTTACCCCAGTTGGAGACACTTTTTTGGGAATCAGAGTTATTAATGAGTTATTGATATCATCCAGAAACACTTTGCCTTCAGCAAAATCTTGTAAAAGAGTATAGAATTCAGGAGCTATGATACCCAACATGTTTTGAGAAAGCAACCATTAAATCCATCAGGCCCCTGGTGCCTTATCAATCGGAATTTTTTTAACCACCTTGTTAATTTCTTCTTTAGAGAATGGACTAGATATACTCTCCAACCTTGGAAGTGGGGTAAATAAATCATTTAAATCAAACTTCATTTGGTGTGGGTCTGAAACTCCCAATCTTTGTTTATAAGCCTGGAACAAAACTAAAGCTTTTCCATCATGATCTTGTACGTGTGAGCCATCAGGTAAAGTGATGGATGCAATAGCATTCCTTCTATGCCTCTCAGTTGCTACTCTATGGAATTTTTTTGTATTTTCATCTCCATATTTAATCCATCTTTCGGTGCATCTTTTTTTCCAATATTGTTGTTTGTAAGATTGCAGTCTAGTTATATGAGCTTTAAGAATTTTTCTAAAATTCCATTCAGGAGTTGTGAGCATTCGCTGTTGCTCTAGTTCATCCATTTGAGCTAAAACCATTTGACATTTATCAATCAGTAAGGATAATTGTGATATGGATTTGCTCCACTTCTTTAAAGCTAATCTCACATTGTTAAGCTTTGCATTTAAGATACTGATAGAATTAGAATGATTGACTGACAAGTTCCAAGCAGTGTTAACCGTTTCTTTAAATCCTGGGTGTTGCACCCAGAAGTTTTCAAACCTAAATAGTTTACTTCTTGGTATTTTAGATTCTATAGATATTAAGCATGGAATGTGATCAGATACTGGTCTCGACAAAGCTTTAACTTGTGTATTTGGAAATATTGAAGTCCAATTATTAGAAGTGAGAAACCAGTCTAAACGCTTAAGAAGTGGGTCCGATTGCATATTACTCCAGGTATATGTTGCTCCAGTAAGAGGCAGGTCAACTAGATTATGTGATCTGATAATATCATTGAAGGTAAACATATCATCAATATTTCCCCCTTCTTTATTTCGATCAGTTGGTGATCTGTAGAAATTGTAGTCCCCTATTAAAAGCCAGTTCTCATTATCCGATATCTGTAACTCATAAAGCCATTCAACAAACTCATTTCTTGCTTCCCCTGAGCATGGGCCATATATATTTGATAAGTACCAGGTACTATTTGATTGAGTTGATTGGAATTTAGCTGTAGTTGCCCATGATCGATTTTCAATTATTTCTCCAGTAAAGATTGAACTATTCCAAATTATAATTAGGCCTCCAGAATTTCCCATAGATGGGAAGAAAGCAAATTTGTCAAACCTCCGCGGACAAAATTTTCTAGTATAAGAGTGTTCAAAGTGTTCACGTTTAGTTTCTTGTAAGCATATAATTGAGCAGCCAGAGGCATCAATGTGTGTTCGAAGAGCATTGTGTTTGTCATCAGAATTGACTCCTCTAATATTCCAGCATAGCACATACCATTGCTTTAAAGTTGAATTCATACTAAAACTTGAAGCAAATATAAATAATTCGGCTTAACTGAGAACAAGCAAAAAGCTAAACACACTGGAAAAAATCCTCTTATGAAAAGTATAACTAAAGAAGGGAATGAACTTATTCTTATTCAGCGGCGGCCTTTCAAACTGCATCATCCTCGGAGCTAGCAGTTTCCTCTTCATCATACGTCTTCTCCTTTTCGAGTTCAGTTTCTTCGAGTTCCTCTGCTGGAATTCCACAAATATTCACTCCAATTTTCTGCAGCACCTTTATAGGAGTTGGAGGAGGTGGTGGAGGAGTTGATTTATTTGTAGCAGAGTTTGCAGCTTTTGTATCAGCATTATTGGGAGATGCTTCACCAGGATCCACAATGGGCTTCACTTTTGACTTTCTCTTTTTTGAATCAGTGGGCATCTGCACCTTATATCCCCCCGCATGATTTCTTGGGCTTCTACGAACAACAGTAGTGATCTGAGGCGTTTCCTTTTTCTTCCTAACAGTCTTCTTGGCAACCAACACAAAGTCATCAGAAGCAGATTCAGTATTTTTGTCAGCACACACAGTATCATCACCACAACTATCATAAGCTGAATCAAATAAAATCATAGAGGATTCTGAAGTTGGTGTGGCATCAAAGCATAGTTTCCTTGCCACTCTTCTATTCACTGAAGTGACAACATCTGACATTGATTCTGAATCTTCTATATGTTGCACAAACTTCATCAGAGAAAAAGGAAGTGTTTTGCTTTAGCAAAAGCTTGGATCCCATGAAGATGTTAGGCTGCTGCATGGAAAGGATAACTGATCTGGCAAACATGAACACATGAGGTATCTCTTCATTATTTGCAGAGTTGTTGTATGGCACAACTGCAGAATCAGGAGAACTATCACCAATAGGAATAAAATCCTCTTCATTAGAGAAATTCATATCCATGCTCGGACCGGTGGCCTGTTCACTGTTACCAGTACTAGTGCTTCCATCAGAGAGCATATCATTCCAAGCTGATAGCGGGCTGTCCAAGATGTTGTTATCGGGAACAATACCATCAGAGAAAAGACACCCCTGATCCCTGAGCATTGTTTGATAATTAAACTGACCTCTAACAGGCATCTGAAAGTTCTGCGGAGGTGCATCAACAAAAGCCTGATTAACAACCCGATTTCCTCCAGCAACACCATTACCTCCAGCTGCTCCTGGCTGGCCAATGGCATTCTGCTGCAGCCATATCTGTAACCTTTGCTGAAGTCTCATCTCCGCTGTGGCATGTGGCCCAAAAAAAGGATGTGGATTTCCATCCGCAGGTGATGGATCTTCGAAGTCAGCTGTCACATTATGCAAAGGTGCACTCCAAGCATCAGAGCGAAGCAAATACACAGGTACAGACCAACAGTTACGTTGTCCACCCATCTGTCTCATGACAATACTTTTTGGCACCAGAGCATCCTTCATGACCCAAACCTTAACTAACATACGAGCATGGCTAGTACTAGGATTCTGCCAAACTAGTAATTTACCAAAAAGAGAGACTGCCTTTTCTACCCAATAATCAGTCTGGTAGTCGAGGGGAAAACATAGCATCATGATCCACCTTTCTTCCCCCAAACTAGCAGGTCTCCTATTCGTAGCCTCATCATACTTAACAAAATTAACTTGTAGCGAATCATTTATGGAGAAAGTATGACCAACAACAATATCTCTGACAAATTCATTGGCAAAGGCATAGAGACCTAATCCTATGGGATAATCTTCCCATTCGCTGACCTGATAACCATCATGGTTGAGCATCCTTCGCAGAACCCCTCTGGCATGAAAACGCTGCTGGATCTGAACTGCCTGATTGGTTTCGGCCACTGCATAGTTACTATGGTTGAGAGGAGCCACAGCACTAAGAGCAAGATCAGAACGTACTCTCCTTCCAGCAGGACCATGATCAATGGCTAAACCAGTGGGCACGAAGGCAAACGGATTGCAGGGTCGATTCAAACAGATTTGGGTTCCAAAAATATCTGCTTTTTGCACAAGGTGTCTGGTTGTGGGTCATTCTTCTATCAATTGTACCGCCAGCCCCAGGTGTCAATGGTGTTCACGATATGGGCATTCGGTTACAGGTTGTTTTTCTGCCAAGAGTCCACCGCAAAAAAATTGGAGGGTTAAGCATCCCACGCCAATATTAAACAAACTCGGCAGCAACATTACTTCTGTTATTCCCTCTTCTTCTGGCGGCGCGCCATCTACACCTCCTGATAAGTGGACTTAGCGAATGTTAACCATGGGTTAGTTCACGGAAGTGAGAAAAATGGGTAAACGATGGAGTCAACCCCCAAAAAGGTAACAACACACTTAATCAGGCTTTGAATTAGCAGGAAATGTATAAATGTATGTTACGTTGTAGTGAAGAGTAAAAGGGGAATATACACGGAAACTCCAAAAGGAGCATGCGCTCACAGGAGGCCGAATTTTGAAGAATTCAAAAACTTTATTTTTTTATCTCAAAATAGATCTCTTTCCGGTTTCCTTTTCTTAACGCGTTTAATTTAATTTTCTTTGGTCAAAGCGGTGCTGGACCCACCATCGAACAAATCAGCAGTTATTTTGCACTAGATCGTGGCATCGTGGCGTGCGTCGTCCAGTTCTGGACGTTTCCCCGATATCTCCACCTCCACTCGAAGCTTCTCTTTGGATGAGCTCCTTCCCATGGCCGCCTCAGCCAGCCCGTGGGCATCCCCTCCGACCCCGGCCGTTTCCCATGTCGCAGCACATGCTTGCCGCTCCGTGCGCGCCGCCATCCGGCATGGGTGCTGCGTGAGTGATACGTCTCCAACGTATCTATAATTTCTTATATTTCATGCTAGTTTTATGACAATACATACATGTTTTGTTCACACTTTATATCGTTTTGATGCCTTTTCCGGAACAAACCTATTAACAAGATGCCGAAGTGCCAGTTCCTGTTTTCTGCTGTTTTTGGTTCCAGAAATCCTACAAAGGAAATATTCTCGGAATTGGACGAAATCAACGCCCAGTATCTTATTTTTCCCGGAAGCTTCAGAGCACCGAAGAGGGGCCAGAGGGGAGCCAGGGGGCCCCACCCCACCTGGCGGCGCGGCCAAGGGGGGGCACCCCCCTATGGTGTGGCTCCACCAGGACTCTTCCGAGGCTGCCCTTTCGCCTATATAAAGCCTCCGTCGCGAAAACTCTAAAGGAATAAGCGACGGGACGAGAAAAGTTACGCAGCCGCCACCATCGCGAAGCCAAAATTCAGGGGGCAGAAGTCTCTGTTCCGGCACGCCGCCGGGACGGGGAATTGAAGGCATCTCCATCGACATCACCGCCATCTTCATCGCCGCTGCTGTCTCCTATGATGAGGAGGGAGTAGTTCTCCCTCGAGGCTAAGGGCTCTACCGGTAGCTATGTGGTTAATCTCTCTCTCATGTACCCCAATACAATGATCTCATGAATTTCCTTGCACGATTGAGATCCATATGATGAGCTTTGTATCACTATTAATCTATGTGCTACTCTAGTGATGTTATTAAAGTAGTCTATTCCTCCTTCATGATGTAAAGGTGACGGTGTGTGCATCATGTAGTTCTTGGCGTAGGTTATGATTGTGATCTCTTGTAGATTATGGATTTAACTATTACTATGATAGTATTGATGTGATCTATTCCCCCTTTCATAGCTTAAAGGTGACAGTGTCTATGCTATGTTAGTACTCGGTCTAAATTGCAACGGTCTATTATGCTCTAGAGGTTACTTAAATATGAACACCGAATATTGTGGCGCTTGTTAACTCCGGCTCGAGGGAGCTCTTGTAGCCCTACACAATGAATGGTGTTTGTTATCAAACAAGAGAGTGTATGTAGCACAAAGGAAGAGAAGTTATTTATTTATGTGATTATTGTTGAGAGTGTCCACTAGTGAAAGTAGGATCCCTAGGCCTTGTTTCCGAATAGAAAAGTTACACCACAGAGAATTGCCTCCCACGCCAGCAAGCTATTTTCTGGCACCGCTTGTTTACTGTTTTACTGCATCTTTACTTCCTGCAATATTACCACCATCTATACCACCTGTGTTTTACTATCTCTTCGCCGAACTAGTGCACCTATTGATAACCCACAAGTATAGGGGATCGCGGCGGTCTTCGAGGGAAGTAAAACCCAAATTTATTGATTCGACACAAGGGGAGGTAAAGAATACTTATAAGCCTTAACAACTGAGTTGTCAATTCAGCTGCACCTGGAAAAGCACTAGTAACAGGGGTGATGTGAAAGCAACAATAATATGAGAGCAGTAGTAACAGTAACACAGCAGCAGTAATAGTAATATGAGAGCAATGGCACCAGAAAATAGTTGATACTACTTCCAATGACATGTAGAACGAGTATATAATGATGAGAGATGGACCGGGGTTCCCAGCTATCTACACTAGTGGTAACTCTCCAATAACAAGTGTTGGGTGAACAAATTACAGTTGGGCAATTGATAGGATTGAAATAGCATTAAGACAGAACATCAAGATCATTAATCATGTAGGCATGTTTCCCATATATAGTCATACGTGCTCTCAATGAGAAACTTGTACAACATCTTTTGTCCTACCAGCCGGTGGCAGCCGGGCCTCTAGGGAATCTACTGGAAATTAAGGTACTCCTTTTAATAGAGCACCGGAGCAAAGCATTAACACTCCGTGAAAACATGTGATCCTCATATCTAAGCCTTCCCCTCCAGTTGTCCCAATTTTGTCACTTTGGGGCCTTTGGTTCCGGACATAGACATGTGCATACAACTTGTAGATACAATCTAAGCAATAAGTATAGAGCTTAAATCTAAGATCATGCCACTTGGGCCCTAGTGACAAGCATTAAACATAACAAGATTGCAGCAACAATAACTTCACAAACTTTGTAGATAGACAATCATAACGTAACAATCCATCAGATCCCAACAAACACAACACCGATTACATCAGATGAATCTCAATCATGTAAGGCAGCTCATGAGATCATTGTATTGAAGTACATGGGGAGAGAATACCAACTAGCTACAGCTAGAACCTGTAGTCCATGGGGGAACTACTCACGGAGCATGATGGAGGCGGTGGCGTCGATGGAGATGGCTTCCGGGGCACTTCCCCGTCCGGCGGGTGCCGGAACAGAGACTTCTGTCCCCCGAATTGGAGTTTCGCGATGGTGGCGGCGCCCCTGGAGTCTTTCTGGAGTTTCGTCAATCGGTCTCGCGTTTTTAGGTCGAAAGGCTTATATAGGCGAAGAGGTGGCGCAGGAGGGGCACCAGGGCGCCCTCCCATAGGCCGGCGCGGCCGAGGCTGGCCGCGCGGCCCTATGGTGTGGGGCCCCAGGCTCTCCCCTCCGACTCCCCTTGGTGTCCTGGTCCGTCTCGGTGAATTATGATGGTTGGTCTTCGTTTCGTCGAATTCCGAGAGTATTGCCCGAACAAAAACAGCAGAAAACAGGAACTGGCACTGTGGCATCTTGTTAATAAGTTAGTTCCGGAAAACGCATAAAAACATTATAAAGTGCAAGCAAAACATGTAAGTATTGTCATAAAACAAGCATGGAACATCAGAAATTATAGGTACGTTGGAGACGTATCAGCATCCCCAAGCTTAGTTCCTGCTCGCCTCGAGTAGGTAAACGATAAAAGAGTAATTTCTGTAGTGACATGCTACTTACATAACCTTGATCATACTATTATAAAGCATATGAGATGAATGAAGTGACTCAAGGCAATGATCTATAGTTGCTAACAAATAGATAACATATAGCAAAACTTTTCATGAATAGTACTTTCAAGACAAGCATCAATAAGTCTTGCATAAGAGTTAACTCATAAAGCAATAAATTCAAAGTAAAGGCATTGAAGCAACACAGAGGAAGATTTAAGTTTCAGCAGTTGCTTTCAACTTTCAACATGCATATCTTATGGATAATTGTCAACATAAAGTAATATGATGAATGCAAATATGCAAGTATGTAAGAATCAATGCACATTGACACAAGTGTTTGCTTCTAAGATGGAAGAAAGTAGGTAAACTGACTCAACATAAAGTAAAAGAATGGCCCTTCGCAGAGGGAAGCAGGGATTAAATCATGTGCTAGAGCTTTTTAAGTTTTGAAATCGTATAGAGAGCATAAAAGTAAAGTTTTGAGAGGTGTTTGTTGTTGTCAACGAATGGTAATGGGTACTCTAACTACCTCATCAACCAGACTTTCAAGAGCGGCTCCCATGAAGGACGTTATCTCTACCAGCAAGGTAGATCATTGATGTCTACGTTCCCCCTCCTTTCCTGTAGACAGTGTTGGGCCTCCAAGAGCAGAGGTTTGTAGAACAGCAGCAAGTTTTCCCTTAAGTGGATCACCCAAGGTTTATCGAACTCAGGGAGGAAGAGGTCAAAGATATCCCTCTCATGCAACCGTGCAACCACAAAGCAAGAAGTCTCTTGTGTCCCCAACACACCTAATAGGTGCACTAGTTCGGCGAAGAGATAGTGAAATACAGGTGGTATGAATATATATATAAGCAGTAGCAACGGTGCCAGAAAATAGCTTGCTGGCGTGTAGTGATGGATGGTGGTATTGCAGCAGTAGTAACGCAGTAAAACAGTAAATAAGCAGCGATAACGCAGTATTTAGGAACAAGGCCTAGGGATTACACTTTCACTAGTGGACACTCTCAACATTGATCACATAACAGAATAGATAAATGCATACTCTACACTTTTGTTGGATGATGAACACATTGCATAGGATTACACGAACCCTCAATGCCGGAGTTAACAAGCTCCACAATAATGCTCATGTTTAAGTAACCTTATAGTGTAAGATAGATCAATAGACTAAACCAAGTACTAACATAGCATGCACACTGTCACCTTCATGCATATGTAGGAGGAATAGATCACATCAATATTATCATAGCAATAGTTAACTTCGCAATCTACAAGAGATCATGATCATAGCATAAACCAAGTACTAACACGGTGCACACACTGTCACCTTTACACACGTGCAGGAGGAATAGAACTACTTTAATAACTTTGCTAGAGTAGCACATAGATAAATTGTGATACAAACTCATATGAATCTCAATCATGTAAAGCAGCTCATGAGATCATTGTATTGAGGTACATGGGAGAGAGATGAACCACATAGCTACAGCGAAGCCCTCAGCCTCGGGGGTGGATTACTCCCTCCTCATCATGGGGGCAGCGATGGCGGTGAAGATGGCGGTGAAGACGGCGGTGGAGATGGCTCCGGGGCAATTCCCCGTCCCGGGGTGCCGAAACAGAGTTCGTCCCCCGGTGGAGTTTCGCGATGGCGGCGGCGCCCGGAGTCTTTCTGGAGTTTCGTCAATTGGTGCTGTTTTTAGGTCGAAAGGGCTTTTATAGGCGAAGAGGCGGCGTAGGGGGGCACAGGGCGCCACACCCTAGGCCGGCGCGGCCGGTGCGGCCGCGCCACCATGTGGTGTGGTGGCCCCGGCCCCTCTCGACTCTTCTTCGGTGTTCTGGAGCCTTCGGGAAAAATAGGAGGTTTGGCGTTGATTTCGTCCAATTCCGAGAATATTGCCCGAACAGCCTTTCTGGAACCAAAAACAGCAGAAAACAGCAACTGGCCTTTCGGCATCTTGTTAATAGGTTAGTTCCAGAAAATGCATAATAATGACATAAAGTGTGAACAAAACATGTCGGTATTGTCATAAAACAAGCATGGAACATCAGAAATTATAGATACGTTGGAGACGTATCAGCATCCCCAAGCTTAGTTCCTGCTCGTCCCGAGTAGGTAAACGATAAAAGATAATTTCTGAGGTGACATGCTACCATCATAATCTTAATCATACTATTGTAAAGCATATGAGATGAATGCAGCGATTCGAAACAATGTAAATGCAATGAGTAAACAATTGAATCATATAGCAAAGACTTTTCATGAATAGTACTTTCAAGACAAGCATCAATAAGTCTTGCATAAGAGTTACTCATAAAGCAATAAATTCATAGTAGAGACATTGAAGCAACACAATGGAAGATTAAGTTTCAGCGGTTGCTTTCAACTTGTAACATGTATATCTCATGGATAGTTGTCAATGCAAAGCAATATAACAAATGCAATAAGCAAGTATGTAAGAATCAATGCACAGTTCACACAAATGTTTGCTTCTTGAGGTAGAGAGATAGGTGAACTGACTCAACAATAAAAGTAAAAGAATGGTCCTTCAAAGAGGAAAGCATCGATTGCTATATTTGTGCTAGAGCTTTTATTTTGAAAACATAAAGAGAGCATAAAAATAAAGTTTTGAGAGGTGTATGTTGTTGTCAACGAATGGTAGCGGGTACTCTAACCCCCTTGCCAGACAAACCTTCAAAGAGCGGCTCCCATTTTATTTTATTTTTGGATGGCACTCCTTCCAACCTTTCTTTCACAAACCATGGCTAACCGAATCCTCGGGTGCCTGCCAACAATCTCATACCATGAAGGAGTGCCTTTTTATTTTAGTTTTATTATGATGACACTCCTCCCAACCTTTGCTTACACAAGCCATGGCTAACCCTTCGGGTGCCGTCCAACAATCACATACCATGGAGGAGTGTCTATTTTTGTTAATTAATTTGGGACTGGGAATCCCATTGCCAGCTCTTTTTGCAAAATTATTGGATAAGCGGATGAAGCCACTAGTCCATTGGTGAAAGTTGCCCAACAAGATTGAAAGATAAACACCACATACTTCCTCATGAGCTATAAAACATTGACACAAATCAGAGGTGATAAATTTTGAATTGTTTAAAGATAGCACTCAAGCAATTTACTTTGGAATGGCAGGAAATACCATGTAGTAGGTAGCTATGGTGGACACAAATGGCATAGTGGTTGGCTCAAGTATTTTGGATGCATGAGAAGTAATCCCTCTCGATACAAGGTTTAGGCTAGCAAGGTTGTTTGAAGCAAACACAAGCACGAACTAGTACAGCAAAACTCACATAAAAGACACATTACAAGTATTATAAGACTATACATCGTCTTCCTTGTTGTTCAAACACCTCACTAGAAAATATCTAGACTCTAGAGAAACCACTCATGCAAACCAAATTTTAACAAGCTCTATGTATTTCTTCACTAATAGGTGCAAAGTATATGATGCAAGAGCTTAAACAAGAGCACAACAATTGCCAAGTATCACATTACCCAAGACATTCTACCAATTACTACATGTAGCATTTTCCGTTTCCAACCATATAACAATTAACGAAGCAGTTTCAACCTTCGCCATGAAAATTAAAGGCTAAGAACACATGTGTTCATACGAACCAGCGGAGCGTGTCTCTCTCCCACACTAGCATTTATTCAACAAAAACAAAAACAAGAAACATACTGACGCTCCAAGAAAAGCACATAAGACGTGACCGAATAAAAATATAGTTTCAAGAGAAGGAACCTGATAATTTGTCGATGAAGAAGGGGATGCCTTGGGCATCCCCAAGCTTAGACGCTTGAGTCTTCTTGATATATGCAGGGGTGAACCACCGGGGCATCCCCAAGCTTAGAGCTTTCACTCTCTTGATCATAGTATATCATCCTCCTCTCTTGACCCTTGAAAACTTCCTTCACACCAAACTTCTCATAAACTTCATTAGAGGGGTTAGTACATAATCAAAAACTCACATGTTCAGAGGTGACACAATCATTCTTAACACTTCTGGACATTGCTAAAACTGGAAGGTAATGGAACAAAGAAATCCACCCAACACAGCGAAAGAAGCAATGCGAAATAAAAGGCAGAATCTGTCAAAACAGAACAGTCCGTAAAGACGAATTTCTAATAAATACTTCCGTTGCTCAGATCAGAAAACTCAAAACTAATGAAAGTTGCGTACATATCTGAGGAACACGCACGTAAATTGGCATATTTTCTGATTTTTCTACAGAGAAAACAGCCCAGATTCGTGACAGATAGAAATCTGTTTCTGCGCAGAAATCCAAATCTAGTATCAACCTTCGATTAGAGGCTTCACTTGGCACAACAAAACACAAAACTAAGATAAGGAGAGGTTGCTACAGTAGTAAACAACTTCCAAGACACAAATATAAAACAAAATACTGTAGCAAAATAACACATGGGTTATCTCCCAAGAAGTTCTTTCTTTATAGCCATTACGATGGGCTCAGCAGTTTTAATGATGCACTCGCAAGAAATAGTATTCGAAGCAAAAGAGAGCTTCAAGAGGCAAATTCAAAACAAATTTAAGTCTAACATGCTTCCTATGAAGAGGAATCTTGTACACAAATGAATTCATGAAGAACAAAGTGACAAGCATAAGAGGATAAAACACGAGTAACTTCAAGATTCTCAACATAAAGAGGGGAAACTTAATATTATTAAGATGCATACGACCATATTTCCCTCTCTCATAATAACTTTCAGTAGCATCATTGATGAAATCCACAATATACCCATCACTTAAAACATTCTTATCATGGTTCATATGCATAGAAGTATCATTAAATTTGGCATAAGAAGAGTTATTCTCATTAATAGTAATTGGAGCAAGATTATTATCAAGAATTTGAACATGGTAAACAAGTTGCATATTAAGGGAATTGTTTTTGGTAATCCAATCATGACTATGACAAGTTTCATAAGGATAGTTATAACCTATATCATAGCATTCTTTATAATAATCATCAAAGATCGGAGGCACAGTGTCATCATAAGAAATAGAATAGTTATCTTTCACAGTCGGTTTATCTATGACCATACCATCATTATTGTTAGAAGGAGATGTATCAAACACATAATGATCAGTAGCAAAAGGATTTTCAAACACCTCTTCCCCAAGCTTAGAGCTTTCTATATCATTATGGGAGGAAGCATGGATAGCACTGACACTATGGCAATTATTATCATCATCATTTTCAGAATTAGTTTCCCAGAGATTTGCAATATCAAAAGTAGTGTGCTCATTCAAATCATGATTGCTAATGTATGTAAAGGGTATAGGAAGATCATCGTATTCAGATTCATTATCACAATAATCATTAGGAGCAACATACTTACGGTTACTTAGCGTTATCTCATTCACGCGGGGATACGCCGTTACCTCTTTCTTTTTATTCTCCTTCTTCTTCTTCTTCTTCTTCTTCTTCTTCTTCGTTCCCTTCTTCTTCTTCTTCTCTTCCTTCTCCTCGTTCCCTTCTTTAGGAGGAAGAGGCTTGAAGGGTGGCTTGTCCGCATAACCTGATTTACTTTCAGAAACAATAGAAGAAACTTGGGAGGATCCCTCCTTTTCATTAATTAGTTGAAAACACACAGCGGTCCTATCATATTTTGGCAAGGTGTCATCTTCTAAAATATTTTGTATGTAAGTATTTGTATGGCTATTATCAATGCAATAAGAAAAACACCCATGCAGGACATCATCAATATCAAGATCACTCATATGTAACAAAGAGATTTTTCTCGACAGTTCTTCATACCCCAAAAATAAAGTAAGTTCATCATGCTGATTAAGAGTAATTTCACCATCACAATACAAATTTGCAGCACTCATTGGGTTCAAATTATCATTGGAGGAGCATTGAAAATTAAAATGACCCACTTCATGGCAAACTTCACAAATAAAAGGATAGAAGGCACAAACTTTTTTACCAAGATCATCTAGAGCCCTAAGCCACTTTCTAGTTTTTTCATTAATATGATGGATGCAATATTCATCTTTGACTTGATTAATTCCACAAGGTCTATGCATTCCACAAAAATTAACATGCTTATAAGAAATAGCATTCTTAGGAATTTGAGCATGCTTATTGCAATAATTAACAACAATTTGATTCTTCATGCAAGCCTCTTTAAAAGGTTCATGATACTTATCAAAATTCTTTTTAGGCAATTCAAAATGAGAAGCAAAGGCTTTATAAAGATTTGCAGCAACTTGAGAGTCAAGACCATAAGTAGCACTCATATTTCGAAATTTATTGGTATCCATAAAAGCTTCAATGCATTCATAATCATAATTTATACCTGACTCTTTACCTTTGTCGTTCTCCCATCCTTCAGCGTTGTCCTCAATCCGATCAAGGAGATCCCACCTAGCTTCTACCTCCTTGCTTGTGAAAGATCCCTCCGAACACGCGTCCAGATAGTCCTTGTGTTGTCCTGAAAGCCTCGCATAAAAATTATTAACAATAACATTACGGGGGAGCTCATGAATGGGACATTTGAGCATTAGTGACTTTAGTCTCCCCCACGCTTGAGAAATACTCTCTCCATCACGAGGATAAAAGTTATAAATATAATTCCTATCAATATGCACTTCATGAGGAGGATAAAATTTAGAATAAAACCGGGGCACAATATCATTCCATTCAAGAGAATCCCCATTATCCAGTAATTTATACCAATGCGCCGCTTTACAGACACGATATAGAGAATAGTTTCTTCCTCACTTCATCCATAGCAATACCTGAATAATAAACCGCATAATTCATGCAAGAACAATAAATGATCTCCAGGGTGGACAGTTCCATCCCCTGTATAACGGTTATCCATAACGCGTTCAATAATTTGCATAGGTATTTTATACGGAATACTTTCGGCAGTGGTTTAAAATATCAGAAGCATCATTAGAGTTATCGCATATAGGAGATAAAGCATTATCAGAGCAAAATATTTCTTCCAAAGCTGAGGAGCAAAAAAGATTATTTTTATATAAACTAGCTTCCCCAAGCTTAGACTTATCCATAGTATTAGCAGTAATTGCATTCATACTAATAACATCACTACTAGCATGCAAATAAGGTTCCATAGGTTTTTTAATTTTTGCATCAAACAATTCTAAATCAGGAAAAAGACTAAAAGGCTCACCAATTTTGTTGTTGTTTTCCATTATGCCTAACTAGTGTAAACAAGAAACAAAAAGTTGCAATTGCAGGATCTAAAGGAAATAGCTTCGAGTACTTACAATGGCGGAAAATAGCTTGGTAGCCGAGGTCCGGAGTGTGAGTACCTTTTACCTTTCCTCCCCGGCAACGGCGCCAAAAAATAGCTTGATGTCTACGTTCCCCCCTTTCGTAGACAGTGTTGGGCCTCCAAGAGCGAGGTTTGTAGAACAGCACAAGTTTTCCCTTAAGTGGATCACCCAAGGTTTATCGAACTCGGGGAGGAAGAGGTCAAAGATATCCCTCTCATGCAACCCCAAACACAAAGCAAGAAGTCTCTTGTGTCCCCAACACACCTAATAGGTGCACTAGTTCGGCGAAGAGATAGTGAAATACAGGTGGTATGAATATATATAAGCAGTAGCAACGGTGCCAGAAAATAGCTTGCTGGCGTGTAGTGATGGATGGTGGTATTGCAGCAGTAGTAACGCAGAAAACGATAAACAAGCAGCGATAACGCAGTATTTAGGAACAAGGCCTAGGGATTACACTTTCACTAGTGGACACTCTCAACATTGATCACATAACGAATAGATAAATGCATACTCTACACTTTTGTTGGATGATGAACACATTGCATAGGATTACACGAACCCTCAATGTCGGAGTTAACAAGCTCCACAATAATGCTCATGTTTAAGTAACCTTATAGTGTAAGATAGATCAATAGACTAAACCAAGTACTAACATAGCATGCACACTGTCACCTTCATGCATATGTAGGAGGAATAGATCACATCAATATTATCATAGCAATAGTTAACTTCGCAATCTACAAGAGATCATGATCATAGCATAAACCAAGTACTAACACGGTGCACACACTGTCACCTTTACACACGTGCAGGAGGAATAGAACTACTTTAATAACTTTGCTAGAGTAGCACATAGATAAATTGTGATACAAACTCATATGAATCTCAATCATGTAAAGCAGCTCATGAGATCATTGTATTGAGGTACATGGGAGAGAGATGAACCACATAGCTACGGGAAGCCCTCAGCCTCGGGGGTGGATTACTCCCTCCTCATCATGGGGGCAGCGATGGCGCTGAAGATGGCGGTGAAGACGGCGGTGGAGATGGCTCCGGGGGCAATTCCCCGTCCGGCGGAAAGGAGTTCTGTCCCCGAATTGGAGTTTCGCGATGGCGGCGGCGCCCGGAGTCTTTCGGAGTTTCGTCAATTGGTACTGTTTTAGGTCGAAAGGGCTTTTATAGGCGAAGAGGCGGCGCGGGGGCACACAGGGCGCCACACCCTAGGCCGGCGCGGCCGGTCCGGCCGCGCCGCCATGTGGTGTGGTGGCCGCCTCTCCGACTCTTCTTCGGTGTTCTAGAGCCTTCGGGAAAAATAGGAGGTTTGGCGTTGATTTCGTCCAATTAAGAGAATTGCCCGAACAGCCTTTCTGGAACCAAAAACAGCAAAGCAACTGGCCTTTCGGCATCTTGTTAATAGGTTAGTTCCAGAAAATGCATAATAATGACATAAAGTGTGAAAAAAACATGTCGGTATTGTCATAAAACAAGCATGGAACATCAGAAATTATAGATACGTTGGAGACGTATCAATCATCCCTCTTCTCTTTTGTTTACACATGTATTTTAGTTTTATTTATGGTTGACACTCCTCCCAACCTTTTGCTTTCACAATCCATGGCTAACCGAATCCTCGGGTGCCTTCCAACATTCACATACCATGGAGGAGTGTCTATTTGCAAAATTAAGTTGCTTACTGATGAATCAGAGCAAAACATGTGAAGAGAATTATTAATGAAGGTTGATTAATTGGGGCTGGGAACCCCGTTGCCAGCTCTTTTTGCAAAATTATTGGATAAGCGGATGAAGCCACTAGTCCATTGGTGAAAGTCTGTCAAAAGTAAATGACAAGATCGAAAGATAAAACACCACATACTTCCTCATGAGCTATAAAACATTGACACAAATAAGGAGTAATAAAGTTTTGAATTGTTTAAAGGTAGCACATGAAGTATTTACTTGGAATGGCAGGAAATACCACATAGTAGGTAGATATGGTGGACACAAATGGCATAGGTTTTGGCTCAAGGTTTTGGATGCACGAGAAGTATTCCCTCTCAGTACAAGGCTTTGGCTAGCAAGGTTGTTTGAAGCAAACACAAGTATGAACCGGTACAGCAAAACTTACATAAGAACATATTGCAAGCATTATAAAACTCTACACTGTCTTCCTTGTTGCTCAAACACTTTTACCAGAAAATATCTAGACCTTAGAGAGACCAATCATGCAAACCAATTTCAACAAGCTCTACGGTAGTTCTCCACTAATAGGTTTAAACTACATGATGCAAGAGCTTAATCATGATCTACTTGAGAGCTCAAAACAATTGCCAAGTATCAAATTATTCAAGACATTATGAAGCACTTTCTGTTTCCAACCAAATATCAATAAGTGCAGCGGTTTTCAACTCCGCCATGAACATTAAAATAAAGCTAAGAACACAGTGTTCATATGAAAAAGCGGAGCGTGTATCTCTCCCACACAAGGATTGCTAGGATCCGAATTTATTCAAACATAAACAAAAATAAAAACAAACAGACGCTCCAAGTAAAGCACATATGATGTGACCGAATAAAAATATAGTTTCAATAGAAGAAACCTGATAAGTTGATGAAGAAGGGGATGCCTTGGGCATCCCCAAGCTTAGACGCTTGAGTCTTCTTGAAATATGCAGGGATGAACCACGGGGGCATCCCCAAGCTTAGACTTTTCACTCTTCTTGATCATATATCATCCTCCTCTCTTGACCCTTGAAAACTTCCTTCACACCAAACTTCTCATAAACTTCATTAGAGGGGTTAGTACTCAAAAAAACTTGAATCCACCTTGGCCCTGTAGTGACACATTGCAAGTACTCAATAAAACATTAGCTACAGCTCTCCACGTCTAGAAAGCCTTACTTAAAGTCCACAAGAGACAATGCAAAAAACAGAGACAGAATCTGCCAAAACAGAACAGCCAGTAAAGATGAATTTTAAAACGGTACTTCCGTTGCTCAAATCAGAAAACTCAAAACTAACAAAAGTTGCGTACATATCTGAGGAACGCGCATGTAAATTGGCAGATTTTTCTGAGTTACCTACAGAGAGTCCTGCCCAGATTCGTGACAGATAGAAATCTGTTTCTGCGCAGAAATCCAAATCTAGCATCAACCTTCTATTAGAGACTTTACATGGCACAACATTGCAATAAAATAAAGATAAGGAGAGGTTGCTACAGTAGTAACAACTTCCAAGACACAACAAAACAGTAGCAAAATAAACACATGGGTTATCTCCCAAGAAGTTCTTTCTTTATAGCCATTAAGATGGGCTCAGCAATTTTAATGATGCACTCGTAAGAAATAAGAGTTGAAGCAAAAGAGAGCATCAAGAAGCAAATTCAAAACACATTTAAGTCTAACCCACTTCCTATGCATAGGAATCTTGTACACAAATAAATTCATGAAGAACAAAGTGACAAGCATAAGAAGATAAAACAAGAGTAACTTCAAAATTTTAAGCATATAGAGAGGTGTTTTAGTACCATGAGAATTTCTACAACTATATTTTCCTCTCTCATAATAATTTTCAGTAGCTTCATGAACAAACTCAATAATATAACTATCACATATAGCATGCTTTTCATGATCCATAAACACATAATTTTTATCAAGCTCAAAAATAGTGCGATTAAAACTTTCAAACACACTTTTATCAATAATATAACAAGATGGTTGATCAATCTCAAGAGATATGGGACTCATAGATAATGTCAAGACCTCTCCAATCCCATTTTCATTAGTAGTACAATTAATATTATTAAGTAACATAGGACCATCATCAAGAGCTTTATCATAAACATTTGCTACGCAAAATTCTTTAGTACCATGCATTTCGACATCAGGCACAAACAAAGCATTATCATAAGATTTATCAAAGTAGCATGGATTATCATAAATAACAGTAGCATAATTATTCTCACAAGTATTACTCATAGGAAATATTTCAAGAGAATCCACAGGAACATAACATTCAACCTCTTTCGGTAAGCATGGAGGACAATCAAATAGTGTAAGAGATAAAGAGTTACTCTCATTAGAAGGTTGGCATGGGTAGCTAATCCATTCTTCTTCCTTTTGTTCATCACTCTCCTCTTTTTTTTTCATCCAATGAGCTTTCAGGTTCATCAATTTCCTCCTCTTTTTCATCCAATGAGCTTTCAGGTTCATCAATTTCTTCTTCCACAGGTCCCTGCAAATTGTGAGTGCATTCTTGTGCATTAATGAGTCTCTCTTTATAATCAATGATATAAGGATTATCAGTGTAACTTTCATTGCAAAAATTAAGGATAGAAGAGACATAATCTTTAAGGTCCTTACAAACAACACAAGTTTCATAATTTTTAACCATGAAGGATTCTATCTCAGAGGCTCCCATAAATATGACAAATTGTTCTACCTCTTCAAACCCAAAATGAATATAACTATTCCGATTATAGTTCTTAATTAAAAATTCCTCACTAAAGCCACATTGAAATTTAAGATGTTTAGTGTCCTGTTGAGAGCAACAGTTTATATCATGGCGTTTAAGCAAGATTTTAGCAATTGTATTCAATTTTTCTATCACAGCACTCATCACTTTTCCCGCTCTTGATTCTCTATAATTATTATAATATTCTATAAGCTCCAAGTAGGTTGTAGGTTCTCCCATAGCAACAGTTTTTAATTTTTCGGTTTTTCAAATTTTTATGGATTTTCGGGTATATAGGAAAATAAACAAAACAAAAACAAACTAGACAAAAGTAAACTAAGCAAAGTAATACTAGACAGAAATAAACTAAGCACAAATAAACTAGACAAAATTAAACTAAGCAAAACAAAATAAAATAAAACAGAGAGAGAGGTGTAGTGTACTCCAGGTGAACTTATGAGTAGAGCTATGCCTCCCCGGCAACGGCGCCGAAAATCTTGATAACCCACAAGTATAGGGGATCGCGGCAGTCTTCGAGGGAAAACCCAAATTTATTGATTCGACACAAGGGGAGGTAAAGAATACTTATAAGCCTTAACAATGAGTTGTCAATTCAGCTGCACCTGGAAAAGCACTAGTGAGGGGTGATGTGAAAGCAACGGTAATATGAGAGTAGTAACAGTAACACAGCAGCAGTAATAGTAATATAAGAGCAATGGTACCAGAAAATAGTTGATACTACTTCCAATGACATGTAGAACGAGTATATAATGATGAGAGATGGACAGGGGTTCCCAGATATCTACACTAGTGGTAACTCTCCAATAAAAGTGTTGGGTGAACAAATTACAGTTGGGCAATTGATAGGATTGAAATAGCATTAAGACAGAACATCAAGATCATTAATCATGTAGGCATGTTTCCCATATATAGTCATACATGCTCGCACTGAGAAACTTGTACAACATCTTTTGTCCTACCAGCCGGTGGCAGCCGGGCCTCTAGGGAATCTACTGGAAATTAAGGTACTCCTTTTAATAGAGCACCGGAGCAAAGCATTAACACTCCGTGAAAACATGTGATCCTCATATCTAAGCCTTCCCCTCCAGTTGTCCCAATTTGTCACTTTGGGGCCTTTGGTTCCGGACATAGACATGTGCATACAACTTGTAGATACAATCTAAGCAATAAGTATAGAGCTTAAATCTAAGATCATGCCACTCGGGCCCTAGTGACAAGCATTAACAAGATTGCAGCAACAATAACTTCACAAACTTTGTAGATAGACAATCATAACGTAACAATCCATCAGATCCCAACAAACACAACACCGATTACATCAGATGAATCTCAATCATATAAGGCATCTCATGAGATCATTGTATTGAAGTACATGGGGGAGAGAATACCAACTAGCTACAGCTAGAACCCGTAGTCCATGGGGGAACTACTCACGGAGCATGATGGAGGCGGTGGCGTCGATGGAGATGGCTTCCAGGGCACTTCCCCGTCCGGCGGGTGCCGAACAGAGACTTCTGTCCCCCGGGTGGAGTTTGCGATGGTGGCGGCGCCCCTGGAGTCTTTTTGGAGTTTCGTCAATCGGTCTCGCGTTTTTAGGTCGAAAGGGCTTATATAGGCGAGGCGGCGCGAGGGCACCGGGGGCGCCCTCCCCATATGCCGGCGCGGCCAGGGGCTGGCCCGCGCGGCCCTATGGTGTGGGGCCCCGTGCCTCCCCTACGACTCCCCTTCGGTGTCCTGGTCCGTCTCGGTGAATTATGATGTTTGGTCTTCGTTTCGTCGGCCGAGAATATTGCCCGAACAGCCTTTACGGAACCAAAAGCAAAAACAGGAACTGGCACTGTGGCATCTTGTTAATAAGTTAGTTCCGGAAAATGCATAAAAACATTATAAAGTGCAAGCAAAACATGTAAGTATTGTCATAAAACAAGCATGGAACATCAGAAATTATAGGTACGTTGGAGACGTATCACCTATACATCTGACAAGTGTATTAGGTGTGTTGGGGACACAAGAGACTTCTTGTATCTTAATTGCAGGGTTGCTTGAGAGGGATATCTCTGACCTCTACCTCCCTGAGTTCGATAAACCTTGGGTGATTCACTTAAGGAAACTTGCTGATGTTCTACAAACCTCTGCTCTTGGAGGCCCAACACTGTCTACAAGAATAGAAGCGTGCGAGACATCAAGCTATTTTTGGCGTTGTTGGGAGGTAAGGTAAAAGGTATTCACATCCTCCGACTACTAAGCTATTTCCTAGCACTGTTGCCGGTGTGTGAGTGCTCGAAGATATTTCCTTTAGATCCTGCAATTATATCTTTTTGTTTCTTGTTTTCACTAGTTAGGCTTAATGGAAAACAACAACAAAATAAGAGATTTTTATGAACTTTATCTTGAATTAGGACATGATATGTTTGAAGAGAGAATTAAAAAACCCATGGAACTTTTGCATGCTAACGGGAATGTTATTAGTATGAATGCTTTGAACATCATTGTTGCTAATGATATGGAGAATTCTAAGCTTGGGGAAGCTGGTTTTGATGAGCATGATATTTTTAGTCCCCCAAGTTTTGAGGAGAAAATTTTCTTTGATGATACTTTACCTCCTATTTATGATGATTATAATGATAGTGGTATTTTGGGGCCACCTACTATGGAGGATAAAGGTTATTACGATTATACCATGCCTGCAATTTATGATGATTACAATGATGGTTATGGTAGTTTTACTCCCACTATTACTAATAAAATTGATTATGCTTATGTGGAGAGTAATAATTTTATGCATGTAGCTCATGATAAGAATGTTTTATGTGATACTTATATTGTTGAGTTTGTTCATGATGCTACTGAAAGTTATTATGAGAGAGGGAAACATGGTTACATACATCTTAATAATATTAAGTTTCCCCTCTTTATGTTGAGAATATTGAAGTTGCGCTTGTGTTGCCTTCCTATGCTTGTTGCATTATGCTTACATGACTTGTTTATTTACAAGATTCCTTTTCATAGGAAGTGGGTTAGGCTTAAATGTGTTTTGAATTTGCTTCTTGATGCTCTCTTTTGCTTCAACTCTTATTTCTTGCAAGAGCATCATTAAAATTACTGAGCCCATCTTAATGGCTATAAAGAAAGCACTTCTTGGGAGATAACCCATGTTTTTATTTTGCTACTATTTTGTTGTGTCTTGGAAGTTGTTATTACTGTTATAAAATTACGCAAAAAAAGTAGATCAAACAAAGAACAAGAACACGGATTTTTACGTGGAAAACCCAAATGGGAAAAACCACGGAACGCACGGCGGCGTATCACTATAATTGGAGGAGTATTACAATACACGAGAGGACAAACCCTCTACGTGCTATCAATATGGTGTATCTTTCTCTCATCTATTCCATGACTACCTGGGACTATATATAGGGGCAAACAACTCTCTTTCTTGGTGGACACGAAATAGAGTTGTAGATGTGCTACGTCTAGCACGGTTCGTACGCCGTAGTCCGTTAGGACCCTTCCATAGTACAACAGGTAAACAGATTTCGGATCACCATACAACAAACTCCACCTTGAGCCGAAATCCCTTGCAACAATCATAGATAGCATTCAACTCCTCAACTAAGAAACGTCCATAGGACTAATAAACTTCTCAGAAGTCACAATGAGCAAATTAATCTTGGGTCGTCCAGAAAACAACACAGCTATCAACAAAGCAGACAAACGAACTTGGATCTCCAATAGAACCCAACAAAAGTCTGAGTCTGTGCCACTGACCTCAAAGAAAACTGAACTGCTCAATCATCAAATGACATAAGTCATCATATCTCCTGTGGTGCCCGAACGAGCGCATAGCTCATAGTGCAACATCTCGGTGCACATAACATTGTGAAGAACTCATCTCATGGAATCTGAAACGTGCTACAAACAGCACAAACCTCGGCAAAAATACTCATGCAAGAGCATCTGGTACGAAGGGCATCACGTACACAACAACTGCCGATTTGTAATGGTCAATGAAAAATCCATGACATGGTTAAAACTGTCTCTGTTGAACAACTGGCGGATGAAAGAACCTCAATATGCAATGGAGCTTCAACTCTGCAATATACCCCTCTTGAAAGAGCAAAGACAACTGAATTGCACTGAAAATTACAGTACTAAATGTTGTAGTAACTAGCAGAAAACAATCTCCTTCTTGCACCTCAAATAATCTTCATCGCGAATCTTGAGTAACAAAGCAAAACCTTCACATGCATAACAACAAAAACTCGGAGAGCAAAGAGTATAATGCTGGCTACCAACAGGCATAAAAATTACCTCCTCCATATTTTTTTCTTCAATTGTGTTCATGCAATTGCAGCAACATAACATCTAAACTTGCATCCATCATCACTCCCAACAGGCTATAATTCACCAAACTCCACCTTGAACTGAAAACTATAAAACGATAATCATACCAGCGGCAAATCATCGATCATAGGTGGCGCAGGAATTCTTCCTTTTCTCCTTGTCAATCCAAACAAACCTATCCAGTGCATCCTTATAACTGGCTTGCGCCAACAACGCTCGCATCTCGACTGATAGTATCTTGGATGGACGTAGCAATAACGAGAGCCGGAAAAATAAATCTGAACCAGTACTCCTCTGGAACTTCACGTGAATTAGCAGAATCGGATTTGATACCTCGCCTTGAAACTTGAACTGACCTGCTTCATGTGCGTGTACTTTGAACCAATCTGGTAATCCTCTGATGAAACGCACGTACAGCTTCAGTCGATCTGGGACAACTCTGAATAAAATACTTGGCAGGCGGAGGCGACACAGAATCCAGCAGCGGATGGGATACAGATGCAGAAAGATGGATGGCCAAACTCATGCACGTACATACAGCTCAAAATCGATCTGGTACTTCACCTCGGGAGTTTGAAAAACTTCACGTGGTAGCACTGCCTCGGTAATCCACGTCAGAAGCAAACTCGCATGGCAGCACCAAGCAGATCGGAACGCCGAAGGAAAGTCAGCCAAAGGCAATGCACAGGACTGTGACGGAATCGATTGGCCGTAGAAATTTCCTTACAGATGCAGTAGCAGCGGAACTCGACGATCTCGGAAACGTCGAAAAACAGAGCTTGGAAACCCTGACGAAAACTGCAATCTCGTCGATCTAATCTCACGAATCACAACCGTGGCTCTACCTTTGTGAAGCCGCGGCGGCTGATCCAAAAACGACGCGGTGCTGATGCTGCCCTAGGAGCACTACAGAGAAGTCTCCTAGGGCAGCGGATCAAACTTAAAGCCTGATGCTCTGATACCACTTGTTATAAAATCGCGCAAAAAAAGTAGGTCAAACAAAGAACAAGAACACAGATTTTTACGTGGAAAACCCAAACGGGAAAAACCACGGAACGCACGGCGGCGTATCACTATAATTGAAGGAGTATTACAATACACGAGAGGACAAACCCTCTACGTGCTATCAATATGGTGTATCTTTCTCTCATCTATTCCATGACTACCTGTGACTATATATAGGGGCAAACAACTCTCTTTCTTGGTGGACACGAAATAGAGTTGTAGATGTGCTACGTCTAGCACGGTTGGTACGCCGTAGTCCGTTAGGACCCTTCCATAGTACAACAGGTAAACAGATTTTGGATCACCATACAACAATTACTGTAGCAACCTCTCCTTATCTTTATTTTATTGCATTGTTGTGCCAAGTAAAGTCTTTGATAGTAGGGTTGATACTAGATTTGGATTACTGCGTAGAAACAGATTTCTTACTGTCACGAAATTGAGCAGTCCGTTTGTAGGTAACTCAGAAAAATCTGCCAATTTACGTGCGTGATCCTCAGATATGTACGCAACTTTCATTCAATTTGAGATTTTTCATCTGAGCAAGTTAAGTGCCCCAGAAAATTTGTCTTTACGGACTGTTCTGTTTTGACAGATTCTGCCTTTTATTTCGCATTGCCTCTTTTGCTATGTTGAATGGATTTCTTTGTTCCATTAACTTCCAGTAGCTTTGGGCAATGTCCAGAAGTGTTAAGAATGATTGTGTTACCTCTGAACATGTGAATTTTTGATTATGCACTAACCCTCTAATGAGTTTGTTTCGAGTTTGGTGTGGAGGAAGTTTTCAAGGGTCAAGAGAGGAGGATGATACAATATGATCAAGAAGAGTGAAAAGTCTAAGCTTGGGGATGCCCCGTGGTTCATCCTGCATATTTCAAGAAGACTCAAGCATCTAAGCTTGGGGATGCCAAAGGCATCCCCTTCTTCATCGACAACTTATCAGGTCACCTCTAGTGAAACTATATTTTTATTCCGTCACATCTTATGTACTTTACTTGGAGCGTCTGTGTGCTTTTATTTTCGTTTTGTTATCTTAGTTCTCTGAATAAATTGGATCATACCTTGTTTGGGAGAGAGACATGCTCCGCTTTTTCATATGAACACTGGTGTTCTTAGTTCTATCTTTAATATTCATGGCGGAGTTGAAAACCGCTTCGTTAATTGCTATTTGATTGGAAACAGAAAATGCTTCATGTGGTAATTGGTATATTGTCTTGAATTTGATACTTGGCAATTGTTGTGCTCATATAGATCATGTTTAAGCTCTTGCATCATGTACTTTGCACCTATTAATGAAGAATTACATAGAGCTTGTTAAAATTTGGGTTGCATGATTGGTCTCTCTAAGTCTAGATATTTTCTGGTTAAGGTGTTTGAACAACAAGGAAGATAGTGTAGAGTCTTATAATGCTTGCAATATGTTCTTATGTAAGTTTTGCTGTACCGGTTTATACTTGAGTTTGCTTCAAACAACCTTGCTAGCCAAAGCCTTGTACTGAGAGGAATACTTCTCGTGCATCCAAAACCTTGAGCCAAAACCTATGCCATTTGTGTCCACCATACCTACCTACTACATGGTATTTCTCTGCCATTCCAAAGTACATTACTTGAGTGCTACCTTTAAAATTCTATTCCTTGTCTTTGCAATATATAGCTCATGGGAAAATAGCCTTAAAACTATTGTGGTATTGAATATGTTGCTATGTATCTTATTTCTTATAAGTTGCTTGTTGAGCGATAACCATGTTTCTGGGACGCCATCAACTTTTACACCTTTGTTGAATATCATGTGAGTTGCTATGCATGTTCGTCTTGTCTGAAGTAAGGGCGATTTTCATGATCAAGTGGTTTGAGTATGTATATTGTTAGAGAAGAACATTGGGCCGCTAACTAAAGCCATGAATCATGGTGGAAGTTTCAGTTTGGACACAAATCCTCAATCTCTTATGAGAATATTATCTGTTGTTGAATGCTTAAGCATTAAAGAGGAGTCCATTATCTGTTTTCTATGTTGTCCCGGTATGGATGTCTAAGTTGAGAATAATCAAAAGCGAGAAATCCAATGCGAACTTTCTCCTTAGACCTCTGTACAAGCGGCATAGAGGTACCCCTTTGTGACACTTGGTTGAAACATATGTTATGCAATGATAATCCGTGTTAATCCAAGCTAATTAGGACAAGGTGCGAGCACTATTGGTATTCTATGCATGAGGCTTGCAACTTATAAGATGTATTATGCATAACACATATGAATTATTACTACCGTTGACAAAATTGTTTCTATGTTTTCAAAATAAAAGCTCTAGCACAAAAATAGTAATCCATGCTTCCCTCTGCGAAGGGTCTTTCTTTTACTTTATGTTGAGTCAGTTTACCTACTTCTTTCTATCTTAGAAGCAAACACTTGTGTCAATTGTGCATTGATTCTTACATGTTTACCTATTGCACTTGTTATATTGCTTTATGTTGACAACTATCCATGAGATATACATGTTACAAGTTGAAAGCAATTGCTGAAACTTAATCATCCTTTGTGTTGCTTCAATGCCTTCTACTTTGAATCTATTGCTTGATGAGTTAACTCTTATGCAAGACTTATTGATACTTGTCTTGAAAGTACTATTCATGAAAAGTATTTGCTATATGATTCAGTTGTTTAAATCATTATCTTTACCATTGCTTTGAATCACTTCATTCATCTCATATGCTTTACAATAGTATTGATCAAGATTATGTTGGTAGCATGTCACTTAAGAAATTATCCTTGTTATCGTTTACCTACTCAAGGGTGAGCAGGAACTAAGATTGGGGATGCTTGATACGTCTCAAACGTATCTATAATTTCTTATGTTCCATGCTAGTTTTATGACAATACCTACATGTTTTGTTCACACTTTATATCGTTTTGATGCATTTTCCGGAACTAACCTATTAACAAGATGCCGAAGTGCCATTTCTGTTTTGCTGTTTTTGGTTCGAGAAATCCTACAAAGGAAATATTCTCGGACGAAATCAACGCCCGTATCTTATTTTTCCGAAGCTTCAGAGCACCAAAGAGGGGAGAGGGGAGCCAGGGGGGCCCACCCCACCTGGCGGCGCGGCCAAGGGGGGCGCCCCCCTATGGTGTGGCTCCACCAGGACTCTTCCGAGGCTGCCCTTCCGCCTATATAAAGCCTCCGTCGCGAAAACCCTAAAGGAATAAGCGACGGGATGAGAAAAGTTACGCAGCCGCCACCATCGCGAAGCCAAGATTCGGGGGACAGAAGTCTCTGTTCCGGCACGCCGCCAGGACGGGGAATTGCCCGGAAGGCATCTCCATCGACATCACCGCCATCTTCATCGCCGCTGCTGTCTCCTATGATGAGGAGTAGTTCTCCCTCGAGGCTAAGGGCTCTACCGGTAGCTATGTGGTTAATCTCTCTCTCATGTACCCCAATACAATGATCTCATGAATTGCCTTGCACGATTGAGATCCATATGATGAGCTTTGTATCACTATTAATCTATGTGCTACTCTAGTGATGTTATTAAAGTAGTCTATTCCTCCTTCATGATGTAAAGGTGACGGTGTGTGCATCATGTAGTTCTTGGCGTAGGTTATGATTGTAATCTCTTGTAGATTATGAAGTTAACTATTACTATGATAGTATTGATGTGATCTATTCCCCCTTTCATAGCTTAAAGGTGACAGTGTGTATGCTATGTTAGTACTCGGTCTAAATTGCAACGGTCTATTATGCTCTAGAGGTTACTTAAATATGAACACCGAATGTTGTGGCGCTTGTTAACTCCGGCTTGAGGGAGCTCTTGTAGCCCTACACAATGAATGGTGTTTGTTATCAAACAAGAGAGTGTATGTAGCACAAAGGAAGAGAAGTTATTTATTTATGTGATCATTGTTGAGAGTGTCCACTAGTGAAAGTAGGATCCCTAGGCCTTGTTTCCGAATAGAAAAGTTACACCACAGAGAATTGCCTCCCACGCCCAAGCTATTTTCGCACCGCTTGTTTTTGTTTTACTGCATCTTTACTTCCTGCAATATTACCACCATCTATACCACCCGTGTTTTACTATCTCTTCGCGAACTAGTGCACCTATACATCGACAAGTGTATTAGGTGTGTTGGGGACACAAGAGACTTCTTGTATCTTAATTGGGGTTGCTTGAGAGGGATATCTCGACCTCTACCTCCCTGAGTTCGATAAACCTTGGGTGATTCACTTAAGGGAAACTTGCTGCTGTTCTACAAACCTCTGCTCTTGGAGGCCCAACACTGTCTACAAGAATAGAAGCGTGCGTAGACATCAGTGAGCTCCGCCCTACGCGATGGCCAGCCGGCCGTCCCTCCGTGTGGCCCATGCCGCCTACGCTGTGGGGTCGAAAACGGTGGCGGGAGGCACCAAGAAGACAGCCATGGAGCCGCCGGCGGGGGCAGCGGCCTCCTCTACAGTGGATATGGCGGGGGAAGCTGCTACTGCTTCATGTCTTATCCCAGCAGGGGCGGCGACCTTTTCGACAATGGAGACAGCGGGGAAGACTGCTCCTGCTGCTTCATCGAAGGTAGACTCACCAGGGATTCCACCGCAGTGAAAAATTGTTGATGGGCGCGTTGCTGCTCCTTCATCGAAGGTAGGCGCGACAGGGGATCCCGCAGCGGTGAACGCGTGGTGGAGGTGTGCGGAGGTCCAGTGGATCTCTTTCCCTCTCATTAACCCCTCTATGTTCTCCTTAGCTATTTTCGTTTTGATTATTACTTTTACCTCTCTGTGTGATATTGTTCACCTAATTGTTGTGTTTCAACCATGCCATGAAGCATATCACTTTCACACTATTAGACATGATGCTTGACAGAAGAGGCATAACAATTACCTTAATTTAGGGATGGAATCTAGAGATATCTAATTCATTTTTTGTGTTTTAGCTGACACTATTTGACATGAAACTTACGAAAGTTTACCCTCAAAAGTAGCGGTAAGAGGAGGGAAGTGGCAGAGAAGTATTATATATAGAGAGGTGCTTCATTATCTTTAGAGGCGTTTAAAGTCTGGCCATATTTTCTAATATATGCATTCTATGTGCTCAGATAGTTACTACCGTTTCATATCTTTCTTTGTTTCTTTGTAACTATTTTTTTTGTTTTCCCTCACTTTTTTGGTGTTCCTTTTCAGGTTTCTTTGCTATGGTGATGGCAGCTGCCTGTTGTTCCTGTAGAGTTTGAGCTTTTGGACTCCTCTGCCGTCGGCTTATTTGCTAGGTGCTAAATTGCCTGGGTCGTCTTCGATATGTTGGTTATGACTCTAAGGACTCCCTCACGCCTATTCTGCCGGTCCTGCTATGCCGCATACTTTGCTCCAATCTATTGAGGCGGTATCTGCTCTGGCGGGATACTTCGGCCTCTTCAAGTGTGAGGGGAAATAATTCTTCTACTGCAGTCTACTCTTCAGGTTTGAAAATCATGTTAGTGCTATTCTCTGGTGTACGTTCAGGTGTTACATTTTATCAGACTTTCTTCAGATTTCATCATCCCCGGTGTCCTGCAAGTAATAAATAATTGTCATGTACCGTTTTAACCATGAAGTTTATGAGGCCTATTACCGGAGCTGACTAACTACATACAACCAGGCGTATGTACAAACTACAGTCCACCTAATTAAGAGAGAAGCAATTGTAGGCCACTGGTTTAGCAATAGAATTGAGACTTGATGCCCTCCACGAGCATAGATGGATGACAGACTTCGACGAGTGCAAAAGACATCAAACCAAATGAAGAAAATAAAGAGTTCATAGGTGGATTCATATTTTTTTGGTGAACACGGTAAAATACTTATAGGCCATGATGCAGATCTGATTGTTGCAACGACCAGAGGAAAAGCAAGCGATTTACGACCCGCTGTGCAAAATGTTGTCGGCGCAAAATGTTGGTCACTGCATGTGTGCCTGTGTCACACAGGAAGCTTACGAAGCTGACAACATCATGTCCGTTGTCTGCTGTCCAAAACACCGTCTCAAGAAAAAGCTCCCGCACCTTCCCCTCCCGACGAAGTACCAAATGGAACAGAAGATACCAGAGATTCAGGCACCACACCGAGCAAAACTATTATAGAAAAGGTTGAATCCGACATAGAGGAGGTCAGTGCAAACTATTTTTTTTCTATTCTCTTAGTTCCCAGCAACACAAGCTTAAAAGGCACACAACGATGTGAAATCGAATAACACCTCTTTTTCCTACTGAAGGGCGCCCGCTTTGCATCTGAAAAAAAAGGAAGACCGAACAGGCAAATTCAGCATCAGCCAAGAAACAGGTTAACAAGGCACTCTTCCCGCACAAATCAGTAGTTATGTACTATAAACTTCGAACACAAGCTAAGCATACCCATTTCAATTGTATAAAGATGCTCTAGCTTTACTTTCCTCTTTGTTCTCGCAAAGAAGTAAAGCCTCATGTTCAACAATGGCTCGACCCCTATCAGCAGAAAAAGTTCCGTGTAGTGAAGATTTCACGTGCTACCATAGATCAGTTATGTATAATATTACGGAACTACCGGCCAACCTAGACAATGTGTCCTTGATGTACCGTAGTATTAAGTACCTATTACCCAGCTGTGTGTAGTAACTTAAAAGCATACTTCTATCTCTGCACTACTATGTTTGTGTGTATAATCCGTATGAAGCATTCTGATGCTTCAGCCGTGCTACTCTGCCCTATAGCGCCCTCATACTTGTGCAGGTGTACCTAACTTAGCTGTGCCACCATTTATAGAGATTAGTTTCGACCTTTATAGGAAGCTCATTTGCACGCAGGACACAGCTCTGCCATCGCTCTTCAGATATTATGCCACGGGCGCGGCGTGCGCCGCGCCAATGCCTCCTAGTAAACATGATCCCTAGTACATGTTTTACATTCACAATAACCATGCATAAGATCTAGATAGTAAGGAGGAGTCAAATTCTTTTTGTTAAATCTGGATCTACGTCTTCTCTACCAAATCCCAAAATATCAATGAAGCTGGAGCACTAGCAAAAAATCTAAAAAAAACTGAGCTCAAGAACGATAAGGAGAGAGATAAAAGCTAGGACCTACCTTGAGAAAGAAGGAGCGCTATTTATAAGGCCCCTCACAATTATAACTATTACATGTAGAAAATGCAAGTTGGTACAGTCATGCTAGGGGTGGGTACATCTGACCTTGGTACAACCGTGCCAAGTACCATGCTAACTCCCCCGAACTGTTACATCCGGCCAAGCACCCGCATACATACCTATATGTGGTATTTTGCTGCCACTCCAAAGTGAATTGCTTCTGTGCTATCTTTAAACTTTCAAATTATTATCACTTGTTTTGTGTTATTTATAGCTCATGGGAAAGCAGTCTAAAAAATATTGTGGTAAGTATTATGTCTTATGCATTTCAGTTCTTATAAGTTGCTTGTTGTGTGATAACCATGCTGTCATGGGGAACACCATCAACTTGCCTTTGTTGAATATCGTGTGAATTCCTATGCATGCTCATCTTGTTTGAAGTAAGGGAGATTTACCATGAGTTGCAAAGATTGGAGTATGCATATTGTTAGAGAGGAACATTGGGCCGCCAACTAAAGCCATGTTCACATGGTGGAAGTTTCAGCTGGACAAAAGTCCAAATATCTGTTTTGTCTTTCCGGTATGGATGTCCAAAAAGTTGAGATTTATCAAAATTGAGAAATCAAATGAGATTCATCTCCTAGGACCTTTGTACAGGAGGCAAGGAGGTACCCCTTTGTGGCACTTGGTTGAAACATATGTATGCGATGAAAATCCATGGAAATCCAAGCTAATTAGGACAAGGTGTGAGCACTATTAGTATATTATGCATGAGGCGAGCAACTTATAGGAAGTGTTATGCATGAGCCATATTATTTATCACTACCGTTGACATGAGTTGCATTTCTAAAAATATATATTCTCCACACTCCTATTGCATTCAAAATTGAAAAGCTCTACCACATGAGAAATCTTACTTCCCTCTGCGCAGGACCAATCTTATACTTTTATGTTGAGTCACCATTCGTTCTCCGAGCATTTTCTTGAAAGCATAGCTGTCATTCTTAGTTTAATGTGCTTGCCCCGGAATAAGATTAATTGTGTATAACTGTGATGCTTGAATCTTTCGATATTTTTACTTCTAGTCTTCTCTTGGACTTCAGAGGTGCCCCGGAATTTATGTTTTGCTCCATAAATAGGGCAAGCGAGATACAACTTTATTATATCATATTATGAACATTGCAATCCTGCAGATGCTTATGTTTCATGTTGCTTATTATTGTGTTGGTATTCTTTCATGACTTGAATAACTATTGAGTATTCTTAGTTGCACGCTTCTTAGTTTTTGAATACAAACCAGTCACCTCAAGCCTCTATGATCATTTAGTTTTTGAATTGTAATATCACTTTATGCTTTGATTAATAATGTTTTGTCGCTATGCATGATTATGACAATTATTGATCTCTTAGTTGGTCGCTCCGAGTCTTTTGCTAGCCTTCACCTGTACTGAGTATGAGCTCTACTCGTGCATCCAACTCCTAAAAACCAAAGTTTTCCAATTGTGTCCACCATACCTACATATATGTGATATTTCGCCGCCACTCCAAAGTGAATTGCTTGTGTGCTACCTTTAAACCTTTAAAATTTATCACTTATTTTGTGTTTTGTTTTAGCTCATGAGAAAGTGTTGAATGCTTTATCATGTCTTTCATGTTTATTATGGCTTCACACCTTAACTAGCATGCATAATGTGCTAGTCATTAATATTGCAAAAAGAGCAGGCGCGGGTGCCCAGCCCACTTAAATTGAACCAATAATCTAAAATCTCCTAACACTATGTACTTGAGAAATCATGTACTTAGCTTGTTTAAACAAAGGAGAAGAGAAACTTTATTGTTCTCTCTATGGGAGCCTCTCTTGAAGCCATTAAACATGAAAGGATGATAGATCATTTGATGCCATTCGTTGACATAGATATACATACCTCTCAAAATATATTTTTCAACACCTCTATTGCATGCAAAATAAAAAGTTCTAGCACATGAGTAATCTTGCTTTCCTCTGCGCAGGGCTTTTTTTAATTTTATGTTGAGTCTTCATCTTCTTACTTTATGCACCAATTAAGCGAGCATAGTTGTCATTCTGAGTATAATGTGCATAGTCCCAAAAATTATTATTGATTGATTCATGATTATGTTATTGCTTGTTCTCAAATTACTTGTATCTAGTCACCCTTTGAACTTTAAATGTGTCCTTCATTTATGTTTTGCTACTTCATAAAGGATAAGCTGAGTACCACTTTGCTATGTTTTCTCTATGCTAAAAAATAAACAGTTGCTTTCAGTGCATTATTATTCATGATCTTTTGTTTGAGTTACTTCCCATGTTGTAACATAGTTGCTAAGTTCGATTGCTAGAATTATATCTATCATACCTATGTTTAGAGTACTTTGATTCCAGCTTACAATGCTTTACAATAACTTGATCAAGATTGTGTTGGTTGCATGTCACCTCAAAAATTATTTTTGTTATCACTTAGCTACTCAAGGACGAGCGGGAGTTAATCATGGGGATGCTGATACGTTGCAAACGTATCTATAATTTTTGATGCTTCATGCTTGTTTTGCACCATATTGTAGGATAACGTAGCATAGAAAACAAAAAATTTCCTACCGCGAACACGAAATCCAAGCCAAGATGCAATCTAGAAGACGGTAGCAACGAGGGGATTGTCGAGTCTCACCCTTGAAGAGATTCCAAAGCCTACAAGATGAGGCTCTTGTTGCTGCGGTAGACGTTCACTTGCCGCTTGCAAAAGCGCGTAGAAGATCTTGATCACGGCGCCACGAACGGGCAGCACCTCCGTACTCGGTCACACGTTCGGTTGTTGATGAAGACAACGTCCACCTCCCCGTTTCAGCGGGCAGCGGAACTAGTAGCTCCTCTTGAATCTGACAGCACGACGGCGTGGTGTCGGTGGTGGTGGAGAATCCCGGCGGAGCTTCGCTAAGCGTGCGGGGAAGAAGGAGGAGTGGGGCGGCTAGGGTTTGGGGAGAGGGGTGGCCGGCCTCCAAGGGGTGCGGCCAAGGTGGTGGCTTTTGTGTGGTCGGCTGATACGTCTCCAACGTATCTATAATTTCTGATGTTCCATGCTTGTTTTATGACAATACCGACATGTTTTGTTCACACTTTATGTCATTATTATGCATTTTGGAACTAACCTATTAACAAGATGCCGAAAGGCCAGTTGCTGTTTTGCTGTTTTTGGTTCCAGAAAGGCTGTTCGGGCAATATTCTCGGAATTGGACGAAATCAACGCCAAACCTCCTATTTTTCCGGAAGGCTCCAGAACACCGAAGAGTCGGAGAGGGGCCAGGGGGCCCCACACCACATGGCGGCGCGGGCCGGACCCGGCGCGCGCCGCTGTGGCGGGTGCCCCCTGCGCCGCCTCTTCGCCTATAAAAGCCCTTTCGACCTAAAAACGCATACCAATTGACGAAACTCAGAAAGACTCCAGGGCGCCGCCATCGCGAAACTCAATTCGGGGACGAACTCTGTTTCGGCACCCTGGGACGGGGAATTGCCCGGAGCCATCTCCACCGCCGTCTTCACCGCCATCTTCACCGCCATCGCTGCCCCCATGATGAGGAGGGAGTAATCCACCCCTGAGGGCTCCACCGTAGCTATGTGGTTCATCTCTCTCCCATGTACCTCAATACAATGATCTCATGAGCTGCTTTACATGATTGAGATTCATATGAGTTTGTATCACAATTTATCTATGTGCTACTCTAGCAAAGTTATTAAAGTAGTTCTATTCCTCCTGCACGTGTGTAAAGGTGACAGTGTGTGCACCGTGTTAGTACTTGGTTTATGCTATGATCATGATCTCTTGTAGATTGCGAAGTTAACTATTGCTATGATAATATTGATGTGATCTATTCCTCCTACATATGCATGAAGGTGACAGTGTGCATGCTATGTTAGTACTTGGTTTAGTCTATTGATCTATCTTACACTATAAGGTTACTTAAACATGAGCATTATTGTGGAGCTTGTTAACTCCGGCATTGAGGGTTCGTGTAATCCTATGCAATGTGTTCATCATCCAACAAAAGTGTAGAGTATGCATTTATCTATTCTGTTATGTGATCAATGTTGAGAGTGTCCACTAGTGAAAGTGTAATCCCTAGGCCTTGTTCCTAAATACTGCGTTATCGCTGCTTGTTTACTGTTTTACTGCGTTACTACTGCTGCAATACCACCATCCATCACTACACGCCAGCAAGCTATTTTCTGGCACCGTTGCTACTGCTTATATATATTCATACCACCTGTATTTCACTATCTCTTCGCCGAACTAGTGCACCTATTAGGTGTGTTGGGGACACAAGAGACTTCTTGCTTTGTGGTTGCTAGGTTGCATGAGAGGGATATCTTTGATCTCTTCCTCCCTGAGTTCGATAAACCTTGGGTGATCCACTTAAGGGAAAACTTCTGCTGTTCTACAAACCTCTGCTCTTGGAGGCCCAACACGTCTACAGGAAAGGAGGGGAACGTAGACATCAAGCTATTTTCTGGCGCCGTTGCGGGGAGGAAAGGTAAAAGGTACTCACACTCCGGACCTCGGCTACCAAGCTATTTTCCGCCATTGTAAGTACTCGAAGCTATTTCCTTTAGATCCTGCAATTGCAACTTTTTGTTTCTTGTTTACACTAGTTAGGCATAATGGAAAACAACAAAAAAATTGGTGAGCTTTTTAGTCTTTTTCCTGATTTAGAATTGTTTGATGCAAAAATTAAAAAACCTATGGAACCTTATTTGCATGCTAGTAGTGATGTTATTAGTATGAATGCAATTACTGCTAATACTATGGATAAGCCTAAGCTTGGGGAAGCTAGTTTATATAAAAATAATCTTTTTTGCTCCTCAGCTTTGGAAGAAATATTTTGTTCTGATAATGCTTTATCTCCTATATGCGATAACTCTAATGATGCTTCTGATATTTTAAAACCACCTGCCGAAAGTATTCCGTATAAAATACCTATGCAAATTATTGAACGCGTTATGGATAACCGTTATACAGGGGATGGAACTGTCCACCGTGGAGATCATTTATTGTTCTTGCATGAATTATGCGGTTTATTCAAGTGTGCAGGTATTGCTATGGATGAAGTGAGGAAGAAACTATTCTCTATATCGCTGTCTGGTAAAGCGGCGCATTGGTATAAATTACTGGATAATGGGGATTCTCTTGAATGGAATGATATTGTGCCCCGGTTTTATTCTAAATTTTATCCTCCTCATGAAGTGCATATTGATAGGAATTATATTTATAACTTTTATCCTCGTGATGGAGAGAGTATTTCTCAAGCGTGGGGGAGACTAAAGTCACTAATGCTCAAATGTCCCATTCATGAGCTCCCCCGTAATGTTATTGTTAATAATTTTTATGCGAGGCTTTCAGGACAACACAAGGACTATCTGGACGCGTGTTCGGAGGGATCTTTCACAAGCAAGGAGGTTGAAGCTAGGTGGGATCTCCTTGATCGGATTGAGGACAACGCTGAAGGATGGGAGAACGACAAAGGTAAAGAGTCAGGTATAAATTATGATTATGAATGCATTGAAGCTTTTATGGATACCGATAAATTTCGAAATATGAGTGCTACTTATGGTCTTGACTCTCAAGTTGCTGCAAATCTTTATAAAGCCTTTGCTTCTCATTTTGAATTGCCTAAAAAGAATTTTGATAAGTATCATGAACCTTTTAAAGAGGCCTGCATGAAGAATCAAATTGTTGTTAATTATTGCAATAAACATGCTCAAATTCCTAAGAATGCTATTTCTTATAAGCATGTTAATTTTTGTGGAATGCATAGACCTTGTGGAATTAATCAAGTCAAAGATGAATATTGCATCCATCTTATTAATGAAAAAACTAGAAAGTGGCTTAGGGCTCTAGATGATCTTGGTAAAAAAGTTTGTGCCTTCTATCCTTTTATTTGTGAAGTTTGCCATGAAGTGGGTCATTTTAATTTTCAATGCTCCTCCAATGATAATTTGAACCCAATGAGTGCTGCAAATTTGTATTGTGATGATGAAATTACTCCTAATCAGCATGATGAACTTACTTTATTTTTGGGGTGTGAAGAACTGTCGAGAAAAATCTCTTTGTTACATATGAGTGATCTTGATATTGATGATGTCCTGCATGGGTGTTTTTCTTATTGCATTGATAATAGCCATACAAATACTTACATACAAAATATTTTAGAAGATGACACCTTGCCAAAATATGATAGGACCGCTGTGTGTTTTCAACTAATTAATGAAAAGGAGGGATCCTCCCAAGTTTCTTCTATTGTTTCTAAAAGTAAATCAGGTTATGCGGACAAGCCACCCTTCAAGCCTCTTCCTCCTAAAGAAGGGAAGAAGAAGGAAGAAGAAGAAGAAGAAGGGAACGAAGAAGAAGAAGAAGAAGAAGAAGAAGAAGAAGAAGAAGAAGGAGAATAAAAAGAAAGAGGTAACGGCGTATCCCCGCGTGAATGAGATAACGCTAGGTAACCGTAAGTATGTTGCTCCTAATGATTATTGTGATAATGAATCTGAATACGATGATCTTCCTATACCCTTTACATACATTAGCAATCATGATTTGAATGAGCACACTACTTTTGATATTGCAAATCTCTGGGAAACTAATTCTGAAAATGATGATGATAATAATTGCCATAGTGTCAGTGCTATCCATGCTTCCTCCCATAATGATATAGAAAGCTCTAAGCTTGGGGAAGAGGTGTTTGAAAATCCTTTTGCTACTGATCATTATGTGTTTGATACATCTCCTTCTAATAACAATGATGGTATGGTCATAGATAAACCGACTGTGAAAGATAACTATTCTATTTCTTATGATGACACTGTGCCTCCGATCTTTGATGATTATTATAAAGAATGCTATGATATAGGTTATAACTATCCTTATGAAACTTGTCATAGTCATGATTGGATTACCAAAAACAATTCCCTTAATATGCAACTTGTTTACCATGTTCAAATTCTTGATAATAATCTTGCTCCAATTACTATTAATGAGAATAACTCTTCTTATGCCAAATTTAATGATACTTCTATGCATATGAACCATGATAAGAATGTTTTAAGTGATGGGTATATTGTGGATTTCATCAATGATGCTACTGAAAGTTATTATGAGAGAGGGAAATATGGTCGTATGCATCTTAATAATATTAAGTTTCCCCTCTTTATGTTGAGAATCTTGAAGTTACTCGTGTTTTATCCTCTTATGCTTGTCACTTTGTTCTTCATGAATTCATTTGTGTACAAGATTCCTCTTCATAGGAAGCATGTTAGACTTAAATTTGTTTTGAATTTGCCTCTTGAAGCTCTCTTTTGCTTCGAATACTATTTCTTGCGAGTGCATCATTAAAACTGCTGAGCCCATCGTAATGGCTATAAAGAAAGAACTTCTTGGGAGATAACCCATGTGTTATTTTGCTACAGTATTTTGTTTTATATTTGTGTCTTGGAAGTTGTTTACTACTGTAGCAACCTCTCCTTATCTTAGTTTTGTGTTTTGTTGTGCCAAGTGAAGCCTCTAATCGAAGGTTGATACTAGATTTGGATTTCTGCGCAGAAACAGATTTCTATCTGTCACGAATCTGGGCTGTTTTCTCTGTAGAAAAATCAGAAAAATATGCCAATTTACGTGCGTGTTCCTCAGATATGTACGCAACTTTCATTAGTTTTGAGTTTTCTGATCTGAGCAACGGAAGTATTTATTAGAAATTCGTCTTTACGGACTGTTCTGTTTTGACAGATTCTGCCTTTTATTTCGCATTGCTTCTTTCGCTGTGTTGGGTGGATTTCTTTGTTCCATTACCTTCCAGTAGCTTTTAGCAATGTCCAGAAGTGTTAAGAATGATTGTGTCACCTCTGAACATGTGAGTTTTTGATTATGTACTAACCCCTCTAATGAAGTTTATGAGAAGTTTGGTGTGAAGGAAGTTTTCAAGGGTCAAGAGAGGAGGATGATATACTATGATCAAGAAGAGTGAAAGCTCTAAGCTTGGGGATGCCCGGTGGTTCACCCCTGCATATATCAAGAAGACTCAAGCGTCTAAGCTTGGGGATGCCCAAGGCATCCCCTTCTTCATCGACAAATTATCAGGTTCCTTCTCTTGAAACTATATTTTTATTCGGTCACATCTTATGTGCTTTTCTTGGAGCGTCAGTATGTTTCTTGTTTTTGTTTTTGTTGAATAAATGCTTGTGTGGGAGAGAGACATGCTCCGCTGGTTCGTATGAACACATGTGTTCTTAGCCTTTAATTTTCATGGCGAAGGTTGAAACTGCTTCGTTAATTGTTATATGGTTGGAAACGGAAAATGCTACATGTAGTAATTGGTAGAATGTCTTGGGTAATGTGATACTTGGCAATTGTTGTGCTCATGTTTAAGCTCTTGCATCATATACTTTGCACCTATTAGTGAAGAAATACATAGAGCTTGTTAAAATTTGGTTTGCATGAGTGGTTTCTCTAGAGTCTAGATATTTTCTAGTGAGGTGTTTGAACAACAAGGAAGACGATGTATAGTCTTATAATACTTGTAATATGTCTTTTATGTGAGTTTTGCTGTACTAGTTCGTGCTTGTGTTTGCTTCAAACAACCTTGCTAGCCTAAACCTTGTATCGAGAGGGATTACTTCTCATGCATCCAAAATACTTGAGCCAACCACTATGCCATTTGTGTCCACCATACCTACCTACTACATGGTATTTCTGCCATTCCAAAGTAAATTGCTTGAGTGCTATCTTTAAACAATTCAAAATTTATCACCTCTGATTTGTGTCAATGTTTTATAGCTCATGAGGAAGTATGTGGTGTTTATCTTTCAATCTTGTTGGGCAACTTTCACCAATGGACTAGTGGCTTCATCCGCTTATCCAATAATTTTGCAAAAGAGCTGGCAATGGGATTCCCAGTCCCAAATTAATTAACAAAAATAGACACTCCTCCATGGTATGTGATTGTTGGACGGCACCCGAAGGATTCGGTTAGCCATGGCTTGTGTAAGCAAAGGTTGGGAGGAGTGTCATCATAATAAAACTAAAATAAAAGGCACTCCTTCATGGTATGAGATTGTTGGCAGGCACCCGAGGATTCGGTTAGCCATGGTTTGTGAAAGAAAGGTTGGAAGGAGTGCCATCCAAAAATAAAATAAAATGGGAGCCGCTCTTTGAAGGTTTGTCTGGCAAGGGGGTTAGAGTACCCGCTACCATTCGTTGACAACAACATACACCTCTCAAAACTTTATTTTTATGCTCTCTTTATGTTTTCAAAATAAAAGCTCTAGCACAAATATAGCAATCGATGCTTTCCTCTTTGAAGGACCATTCTTTTACTTTTATTGTTGAGTCAGTTCACCTATCTCTCTCCACCTCAAGAAGCAAACATTTGTGTGAACTGTGCATTGATTCTTACATACTTGCTTATTGCATTTGTTATATTGCTTTGCATTGACAACTATCCATGAGATATACATGTTACAAGTTGAAAGCAACCGCTGAAACTTAATCTTCCATTGTGTTGCTTCAATGTCTCTACTATGAATTTATTGCTTTATGAGTAACTCTTATGCAAGACTTATTGATGCTTGTCTTGAAAGTACTATTCATGAAAAGTCTTTGCTATATGATTCAATTGTTTACTCATTGCATTTACATTGTTTCGAATCGCTGCATTCATCTCATATGCTTTACAATAGTATGATTAAGATTATGATGGTAGCATGTCACCTCAGAAATTATCTTTTATCGTTTACCTACTCGGGACGAGCAGGAACTAAGCTTGGGGATGCTGATACGTCTCCAATATATCTATAATTTCTGATGTTCCATGCTTGTTTTATGACAATACCGACATGTTTTGTTCACACTTTATGTCATTATTATGCATTTTCGGAACTAACCTATTAACAAGATGCCGAAAGGCCAGTTGCTGTTTTCTGCTGTTTTTGGTTCCAGAAAGGCTGTTCGGGCAATATTCTCGGAATTGGACGAAATCAACGCCAAACCTCCTATTTTTCCCGGAAGGCTCCGGAACACCGAAGAAGAGTCGGAGAGGGGCCAGGGGGCCACCACACCACATGGCGGCGCGGGCCAGACCCTGGCCGCGCCGGCCTAGGGTGTGGCGCCCCCAGTGCCCCCGCCGCCTCTTCGCCTATAAAAGCCCTTTCGACCTAAAAACGCAGTACCAATTGAAACTCCAGAAAGACTCCAGGGGCGCCGCCGCCATCGCGAAACTCCAATTCGGGGACGAACTCTGTTTCGGCACCTGGGAGGGAATTGCCCCCGGAGCCATCTCCACCGCCGTCTTCACCGCCATCTTCACCGCCATCGCTGCCCCCATGATGAGGAGGGAGTAATCCACCCCCGAGGCTGAGGGCTTCGCTGTAGCTATGTGGTTCATCTCTCTCCCATGTACCTCAATACAATGATCTCATGAGCTGCTTTACATGATTGAGATTCATATGAGTTTGTATCACAATTTATCTATGTGCTACTCTAGCAAAGTTATTAAAGTAGTTCTATTCCTCCTGCACGTGTGTAAAGGTGACAGTGTGCACCGTGTTAGTACTTGGTTTATGCTATGATCATGATCTCTTGTAGATTGCGAAGTTAACTATTGCTATGATAATATTGATGTGATCTATTCCTCCTATATATGCATGAAGGTGACAGTGTGCATGCTATGTTAGTACTTGGTTTAGTCTATTGATCTATCTTACACTATAAGGTTACTTAAACATGAGCATTATTGTGGAGCTTGTTAACTCCGGCATTGAGGGTTCGTGTAATCCTATGCAATGTGTTCATCATCCAACAAAAGTGTAGAGTATGCATTTATCTATTGTTATGTGATCAATGTTGAGAGTGTCCACTAGTGAAAGTGTAATCCCTAGGCCTTGTTCCTAAATACTGCGTTATCGCTTGTTCTTGTTTCTGCGTTACTACTGCTGCAATACCACCATCCATCACTACACGCCACAAGCTATTTTCTCGCCGTTGCTACTGCTTATATATATTCATACCACCTGTATTTCACTATCTCTTCGCCGAACTAGTGCACCTATTAGGTGTGTTGGGGACACAAGAGACTTCTTGCTTTGTGGTTGCAGGGTTGCATGAGAGGGATATCTTTGACCTCTTCCTCCCTGAGTTCGATAAACCTTGGGTGATCCACTAAAGGGAAAACTTGCTGCTGTTCTACAAACCTCTGCTCTTGGAGGCCCAACACTGTCTACAGGAAAGGAGGGGGAACGTAGACATCACCGGCCCCCTCCCCTATGCCCCTCATTATATAGGTGGAACCCCAAGTGTTGGACTACAAGTCTTCGAATAAGACCCGAACCCAAAACCTTCCATGTTGTAGGGAAACCTACTCAAGGTGGGACTCCCACCCAAGTGGGATTCCCACCCTTCCATGTGGGGTGGCCGGCCCCTATGGTGGAGTCCACTTGGGACTCCACCCTCTAGGGTTGGCTGGCCATGGGTGGTGGAGTCCCTTCGGGACTCCGCCTTCCAAAGTGATTTCTTCCGGACTTTTCTAGAACCTTCTAGAACCTTCCATAAATGCACCGGATCATTTTCAAACACATAAAATGACATCCTATATATGAATCTTATTCTCCGGACCATTCCGGAACTCCTCGTGATGTCCGGGATCTCATCCGGGACTTCGAACAAATATTCGGACTCCATTCCATATTCAAGTTCTACCATTTCAACATCCAACTTTAAGTGTGTCACCCTACGGTTCGCGAACTATGCGGACATGGTTGAGTACTCACTCCGACCAATAACCAATAGCGGGATCTGGAGATCCATAATGTCTCCCACATATTCAACGATGACTTAGTGATCGAATGAACCATTCACATACGATACCAATTCCCTTTGTCACGCGATATTCTACTTGTCCGAGGTTTGATCATCGGTATCACTCTATACCTTGTTCAACCTCGTCTCCTGACAAGTACTCTTTACTCGTACCGTGGTATGTGGTCTCTTATGAACTTATTCATATGCTTGCAAGACATTAGACGACATTCCACCGAGAGGGCCCAGAGTATCATCCGTCATCGGGATGGACAAATCCCACTGTTGATCCATATGCCTCAACTCATACTTTCCGGATACTTAATCCCACCTTTATAACCACCCATTTACGCAGTGGCATTTGATGTAATCAAAGTACCTTTCCGTCATAAGTGATTTATATGATTGCATGGTCATAAGGACTAGGTAACTATGTATTGAAAGCTTATAGCAAATAACTTAATGACGTGATCTTATGCTACGCTTAATTGGGTGTGTCCATTACATCATTCATATAATGATATAACCTTGTTTATTAATAACATCCAATGTTCATAATTACGAAACTAATCATCTATTAATCAACAAGCTAGTTAAGAGGCTTACTAGGGACTCTTTGTTGTTTACATATCACACATGTATCAATGTTTCGGTTAATACAATTATAGCATGGTATATAAACATTTATCATAAACATAAAGATATATAATAACCACTTTTTATTATTGCCTCTTGGGCATATCTCCAACAGTCTCCCACTTGCACTAGAGTCAATAATCTAGATTACATTGTAAGGTACCTAACACCCATGGCATTCTGGTGTTGGTCATGCTTTGCCCTAGGGAGAGCTTTAGTCAACGGATCTGCTACATTCAGATCAGTGTGTACTTTGCAAATCTTTACTTCTCCATCTTCGATGTACTCGCGAATCGAATTATAACGCAGCTTGATATGCTTCAGCCTCTTGTGTGACCTTGGTTCTTGTGCATTGGCGATGGCACCCATGTTGTCACAATAGATGACTAGTGGGTCCAATGCACTAGGAACCACACCGAGCTCTATAATGAACCTCTTCATCCATACCGCTTCTGATGAAGCCTCTGAAGCCGCTATGTACTCCGATTCTGTTGAGGATCTGACTCATCCTTTCTCTTTCTTCTGCTGTAGCCGGACCTTGAGTCTTACTCAAGACCTTGCCTGGTAACATAGGTAAGAATCCTTTCTTACTTTCGTCCATTCTAAACTTCTTTAGAATCTTGTCCAGATATGTACTCTGTGATAGCCCTATTAGACGTCTTGATCTATCTCTATAAATCTTGATGCCTAATATATATGATGCTTCACCAAGGTCTTTCATTGAAAAACTATTATTCAAATAACCTTTTACACTGCTTAATAGTTCTATATCATTCCCAATCAATAATATGTCATCTACATATAATATCAGGAATGCTACAGAGCTCCCACTCACTTTCTTGTAAATACAGGCCTCTCCATGACACCGTATAAACCCGAAGTCTTTGATCACCTTATCAAAACGTCGGTTCCAACTTCTCGATGCTTGCTTCAGTCCATAGATTGAACGCTGAAGTTTGCATACTTTGTCAGCATTTTTAGGATCAACAAAACCTTTGGGTTGTACCATATACAACTCTTCCTCAATGTCTCCATTAAGGAACGCCGTCTTGACATCCATCTGCCAAATCTCATAATCGAAAAATGCAGCTATTGCTAACAAAATCCTCACAGATTTTAGCTTCGCTACAGGTGAGAAAGTCTCATCGTAGTCAACACCTTGAATTTGTCGGAAACCCTTTGCGACAAGTCGAGCTTTATAGACAGTAATATTACCATCAACATTTGTTTTTCTCTTGAAGATCCATTTATTCTCGACAGCCTTTCGGCTATCAGGTAAGTCTACCAAAGTCCATACTTTGTTATCATACATGGATCCCATTTCGGATTTCATGGCTTCTTGCCATTTGTTGGAATCTGGGCTCATCATCGCTTCTTCATACGTCGCAGGGTCTTCATCATTGTTATCCACAATCATGACATTTAGATAAGGATCATACCAATCAGGAGTGGCACGTTCTCTTGTCGATCTGCGAGGTTCAGTAGTTGTCTCATTTGAAGTTTCATGATCATTATCATTAGCTTCCTCTGTTGCCGGTGTAGGCGGCACAGGAACATCTTCCGGTCTGCGCTACTCTGATCAACGAAGAGATTCTTCAATCTCATCAAGTTCTACTTTTCTTCCAGTCACTTCTTTAGTGAGAAATTCTTTCTCAAGAAAGGTTCCATTCTTAGCAACAAAGATCTTGCCTTCGGATCTGTGATAGAAAGTGTACCCTATAGTTTCCTTAGGGTATCCTATGAAGACGCATTTCTCCGCTTTGGGTTCTAGCTTGTCCGGTTGTAACTTTTTTACATAGGCTTCGCAACCCCAAACTTTCAGGAACGACAGCTTAGGTTTCTTATTAAACCATAATTCATACGGTGTCGTTTCAACGGATTTTGATGGTGCTCTATTTAAAGTGAATGCGGCTGTCTCTAATGCATAACTCCAAAATGATAATGGCAAATCAGTAAGAGACATCATAGAACGAACCATATCTAAGAGAGTTCGATTACGACATTCGGACACACCGTTTCGTTGTGGTGTTCCCGGCGGTGTCAATTGTGAAAGTATTCCGCATTTCTTTAAATGCATGCCAAACTCATAACTCAGATATTCACCTCCGCGATCAGATCGTAGAAATTTAATCTTCTTGTTACGTTGATTTTCTACTTCACTTTGGAATTCCTTCAACTTCTCAAAAGTTTCGGATTTATGTTTCATGAAATAGATATACCCATATCTACTCAGATCATCTGTGAAGGTTAGAACATAACGATAACCACCACGCGATGCTACACTCATTGGTCCGCACACATCGGTATGTATGATTTCCAATAAGTCAGTAGCTCGCTCCATAATACCAGAGAATGGAGTCTTAGTCATTTTTCCCATCAGACATGCTTCGCATCTATCAAGTGACTCAAAGTCAAGTGATTCAAGTAATCCATCGGTATGGAGTTTCTTCATGAGTTTCACTCCAATATGACCAAGACGACAGTGCCACATATAAGTAGAATTATCATTCAATTTAATTCGTTTAGCATCAATGTTATGTATATGTGTATCACTACTATCGAGATCTAACAGAAATAAGCCATTCTTTTCAGGTGCTCGACCATAAAAGATATTATTCATAAAAATAGAACAACCATTATTCTCAGACTTGAATGAATAACCGTCTTGCATTAAACAAGATCCAGATATAATGTTCATGCTCAACGCGGGTACAAAATAACAATTATTGAGGCTTAAAACTAATCCCGAAGGTAGATGTAGAGGAAGTGTGCCGACAGCGATCACATCGACTTTGGATCAATTTCCAACGCGCATGGTCACTTCATCCTTTAGTAGTCTTCGTTTATTCTTTAGTTCCTGTTTCGAGTTACAAATATGAGCAACCGAACCAGTATCAAATACCCAGGTACTAGTACGAGAACCAGTAAGATAAACATCTATAACATGTATATGATATACCTTCTTTCTTCTTCTTGACAAGGCCGCTCTTCAGATCCGCCAAATACTTGGAGCAATTACGCTTCCAGTGTCCCTTCTCCTTGCAGTAATAACACTCAGCATCGGGCTTAGGGCCGGTCTTAGGTTTCACAGGGCGTGGCAGCTTTCTTGCCACCCTTCTTGAATTTTCCCTAGACTTGCCCTGTTTCTTGGGTGGTCTTGTTGACCATCAACACTTGGTGCTCTTTCTTGATCTCAATCTCAGCAGATTTCAGTATGGAGAAGAGTTCAGGTAACTCTTTGTTCATGTTCTGCATATTGTAGTTCATCACAAAGTGTTTGTAACTAGGTGGCAGTGATTGAAGGACACGATTAATCCCCAGTCGGTTAGGAATCACTATTCCCAAATCACTGAGTTTCTTCGCATGCCCGGTCATGGCGAGCATGTGCTCACTAACGGAGCTGCCTTCTTCCATCATGCAATGAAGAAGTGTTTCGATGCTTCATAGCATTCCACGGCCGCATGAGTTTCAAAGATAGTCTTCAACTCATTGATTAACTCATGTGGATCGTGGTGCTCAAAACGTTTTTGAAGATCGGCTTCCAGACTGCATAGGATGGCACACGAACTTGAGAGTACCGAGTTTTCCGAGTCGCGTAAACATTCTTTACTTCATCGGTTTCAGCAGGAGGGTCACCTAGCGGTGCATCAAGCACATATTGCAGATTTCCGCCATTGAGGAAGATCCTCACATGACGGAACCAGTCGGTGAAGTTGCTACCGTTGCTCTTAAGCTTTTCTTTCTCTAGGAACTGGTTAAAATTGATTGAGGACGCCATATCTACAACATATTTGCAATAGTTTAGACTAATGTTTATGATAAATTGAGTTCAAATTTTAATTCAACATAATTAAAAACTAGGTGAACTCCCACTCAAAACAATATCCCTCGCATTGTCTTAGTGATCACACGAACCAAATCCACCACACCAAGTCCGATCATCACGAGACAAGATGTAACTTCAATGGCGAACACTCAAAGTGTTCATCATATCAATCATATGATTCATGCTCTACCTTTCGGTATCACGTGTTCCGAGACCATGTCGTACATGCTAGGCTCGTCAAGGCCACCTTAGTATCCGCATGTGCAAAACTGTCTTGCACCCGTTGTATGCACTTGTTGAATCTATCACACCCGATCATCACGAGATGCTTCGAAACGACAAGTCTTGGCAATGGTGCTACTAAGGATGAACACTTTATTATCTTGATATTTTAGTGAGAGGGATCATCTTATAATGCTACCGTCGTGATCTAAGCAAAATAAGATGCATAAAAGGATTAACATCACATGTCATATGTGATATGATATGGCCCTTTTGTCTTTGCGCCTTTGATTTTCATCTCCAAAGCACGGACATGATCTCCATCATCAACGGGCATGATCTCCATCATCGTTGGCGAAGCACCAAGGTCAATGGCGCCGTCTTCATGATTGTCCTCCATGTAGCAACTATTACAACTACTTTAAAATACTACTCAACATGAAATTTAAAGACAACCATAAGGCTCCTGCCGGTTGCCACAATACAATAATGATCATCTCATACATAGTCATCATCACATTATGGCCATATCACATCACCAAACCCTGCAAAAACAAGTTAGACGTTCTCTAATTTGGTTTGCATATTTTACGTGGTTTAGGGTTTTCGAGTAAGATCCAATCTACCTACGAACATGAACCACAACGGTGATACTAGTGTTGTCAATAGAAGAGTAAATTGAATCTTCACTATAGTAGGAGAGACAGACACCCGCAAAGCCACTTATGCAATACAAGTTGCATGTCGAGCGTGGAGCAAATCTCATGAACGCGGTCATGTAAAGTTAGCCCGAGCCGCTTCATCCCACTATGCCACAAAGATGCAAAGTACTCAAACTAAAGATAACAAAAGCATCAACGCCCACAAAACCATTGTGTTCTACTGCAACCATCTATGCATAAACCGGCTCGATACCACGTAGGATAACGTAGCATAGAAAACAAAAAATTTCCTACCGCGAACACGAAATCCAAGCCAAGATGCAATCTAGAAGACGGTAGCAACGAGGGGATTGTCGAGTCTCACCCTTGAAGAGATTCCAAAGCCTACAAGATGAGGCTCTTGTTGCTGCGGTAGACGTTCACTTGCCGCTTGCAAAGCGCGTAGAAGATCTTGATCACGGCGCCACGAACGGGCAGCACCTCCGTACTCGGTCACACGTTCGGTTGTTGATGAAGACGACGTCCACCTCCCTTCCAGCGGGCAGCGGAAGTAGTAGCTCCTCTTGAATCCGACAGCACGACGGCGTGGTGTCGGTGGTGGTGGAGAATCCCGGCGGAGCTTCGCTAAGCGTGCGGGGAAGAAGGAGGAGTGGGGCGGCTAGGGTTTGGGGAGAGGGGGTGGCCGGCCTCCAAGGGGTGCGGCCAAGGTGGTGGCTTTTGTGTGGTAGGCCCCCTCCCCTATGCCCCTCATTATATAGGTGGAACCCCAAGTGTTGGACTACAAGTCTTCGAATAAGACCCGAACCCAAAACCTTCCATGGGAAAACACTCAAGGTGGGACTCCCACCCAAGTGGGATTCCCACCCTTCCATGTGGGGGGTGGCCGGCCCTATGGTGGAGTCCACTTGGGACTCCACCCCTCTAGGGTTGGCCGGCCATGGGTGGTGGAGTCCCTTCGGGACTCCGCCTTCCAAAGTGATTTCTTCCGGACTTTTCTAGAACCTTCTAGAACCTTCCATAAATGCACCGGATCATTTTCAAACACATAAAATGACATCCTATATATGAATCTTATTCTCCGGACCATTCCGGAACTCCTCGTGATGTCCGGGATCTCATCCGGGACTTCGAACAAATATTCAAACTCCATTCCATATTCAAGTTCTACCATTTCAACATCCAACTTTAAGTGTGTCACCCTACGGTTCGCGAACTATGCGGACATGGTTGAGTACTCACTCCGACCAATAACCAATAGCGGGATCTGGAGATCCATAATGGCTCCCACATATTCAACGATGACTTAGTGATCGAATGAACCATTCACATACGATACCAATTCCCTTTGTCACGCGATATTTTACTTGTCCGAGGTTTGATCATCGGTATCACTCTATACCTTGTTCAACCTCGTCTCCTGACAAGTACTCTTTACTCGTACCATGGTATGTGGTCTCTTATGAACTTATTCATATGCTTGCAAGACATTAGACGACATTCCACCGAGAGGGCCCAGAGTATATCTATCCGTCATCGGGATGGACAAATCCCACTGTTGATCCATATGCCTCAACTCATACTTTCCGGATACTTAATCCCACCTTTATAACCACCCATTTACGCAGTGGCATTTGATGTAATCAAAGTACCTTTCCGTCATAAGTGATTTATATGATCTCATGGTCATAAGGACTAGGTAACTATGTATTGAAAGCTTATAGCAAATAACTTAATGACGTGATCTTATGCTACGCTTAATTGGGTGTGTCCATTACATCATTCATATAATGATATAACCTTGTTTATTAATAACATCCAATGTTCATGATTATGAAACTAATCATCTATTAATCAACAAGCTAGTTAAGAGGCTTACTAGGGACTCTTTGTTGTTTACATATCACACATGTATCAATGTTTCGGTTAATACAATTATAGCATGGTATATAAACATTTATCATAAACATAAAGATATATAATAACCACTTTTTATTATTGCCTCTTGGGCATATCTCCAACACATATGAACACTAATCACATTTTAAACAAGCATATCTAAGATAATTTTATGTCCATATATTATTATAGTATATATGGTTCAAATACCATGTGTAGAGCCCGCACATGTTGTGAACTTACTACGAAATCTAACTTGCAAGAAAATTTGCCAACGGTTAGAAATGTCTATAAGTATAAGTACCTAACAATAAACCAGAACCACAACGAAGATATTTATTTGATTGTATGATTTATAGATCTGTATCGTGGTAATTGTGGATATTAATATATACACACACACATATATATATATACATATATAATAATATAATTTTAGCAATGAGTGAAAAATAGTTTAATTATTGCAATATAAATTTAAATAAGCAGAAAAACTATGCATTGTATTCATTACAGTTGTACAAGAGAGAACTAATATCCGAAAATAGTGTAATGTTGTTAGTTAAGCAATCTAGTAATCTAAAATTATACTTAATTTGACTATAATACGATTACGATAGTTTAATACAAGTATAAAATTTTTGTATAAAATATCTTGCCAACTTTAAAATATATTTATTCGGCTATAATGTTATGAAATACATTTATAGTTTGTAAATTTTAAGTAACACATGAGCAAGTACAATTTTCTTTTAGAGTGTGCCCACCCCAAATTTCATTCCTCATCCGCCGTTGGCTTCTACTCGGAGGAGACTTCCATTTATTCAGATTTTCCAACTGAATTCAGGGGCACAAAGAAACTCAGTGCGCATCACTGCCATGCATCCTGATCGAACGACTTTGGATGATCCCGGCTCCACTCAGGTCAGGGTCCCAGCCTGTCCGTCGGATCGCTGTGCGGGCCCACCTGGGCGATATGGGGCCATGACGTCACGCTCGTACGACGCCTACCACCCTGAGAGGGGGAGGCGCTTCCTTCGCTGGAGGGCCCTCGCTCGGCGGCCGCCACACACCGACCAATTCGCCATGCCCCTCGGTGAAGGCTGATGCCGCTGCAGCGACCACCCCGCCCGCCGTCGCCTCGAACCCCGCGCGACCTTGTTGCCGCCGTCGCCATACTGAAAAAATTCTAATTATACCAATTTTTGGTATCAAATGTATTTTTATATACGCAGATTATTTTTTTCACGGATAAAGCACGAAAAATGGAAGCACCTTATTCGTTGGAACGGAGGGAGTAAGTGATAAAACGACAATGCATCAAATTCATATTCTACTTTAAACTACCTACTACCTTTTTTTTTGGCTTAAAGAGTTATGTTTCGAGTCTTGATTAAGAAAATTGTAATAATGATATACTCCCTCCCTTCCTAAATATAAGTCATATAGTTTTTGGTGGGGAAATTAAATAATACATGTTGAGAGAAAATTACATCAGATTTGTGCAGGATTACCCCTATACATTTGACATAAGAAAATAAATTACTTTGCATAATATAAGAAAATATAATCAGATCCCTAAAAAAATTCCATACATGGTGTGTCGCACTAAAGACTATATTCTGGATTTTTTTTCCCGAAAAATTATATGGCTTATATTCAGGAATGGAGGGAGTATGCTCTATCTATATTATTTTTTCTTGATTTTTTTCACGGATTTTAGGGCGATGTTCTCAAATTAAGGGTTATCTCACATCTAGGAGTGTAGTATATATTCCACACTCATGCTATACAACAAATTATCAGATTACACAAGCCAGCATACACGCGCATGCATCATGAAAAAAATTGTTAAGCATGCATCATGTGAACAAATTGCTAATGTTTATTGCATGTTGGTAATATTACTAATAAACATGATCCCTAGTACATGTTTTACATTGACAACAACCACGCATAAGATCTAGATAGTAAGGAGGAGTCAAATTCTTTTTTGTTAAACCTATATCTACGTCTTCTCTACCAAATCCCAAAATATCAATGAAGCTGGAGCACTAGCAAAAAATCTAAAAAGAAATTGAGCTCGAACAATGGAGGAGAGAGATAAAAGCTAGGACCTACTTTGAGAAAGAAGGAGCGCTATTTATAAGGCCCCTCACAATTATAACTATTACATGTAGAAAATGCAAGTTGGTACACTCATGCTAGGGGTGGGTACATCTGACCTCGGTAAAACCGTGCCAAGTACCATGCTAACTTCCCCGAACTGTTACAGCCGGCCAAGCACCCGCTAACATCCGATGGCACCTCATGCCAACGTAGTGTGGCGCGGCCTGGACCAACCCCGACAGCCGTGGCCCGGTCTTGAAGGAGGGCTAAAATTCAGGGCTGACGTTCATTTTACCGCACAACAATGCTTTTATAAAGTCGTGCAATCCTACATGTGATTAGATGGTTAGAAGGGCAGTAGTGCCCCTAGCCAACCAGAGGTCAAACTTCAGGTTTGACGGTTTGGTATCTCATAAGAGATGGAATATAATTTCAGTGAGATGACTCAGTTAATTTCAAGAACCGTCAGATCAGTTTTGCTGGATTCAGTCTTTCGAATGTTTTTATAAGGTTAGGGTGTGTGTAGGTTCGTTTATATGGTTTGCGGGTAGTATATAGATTGTTGAATGTTCTCATTTGCGAGCGACTGTATCTATATTGGGCTTCACAACAAAACGTTGGAATAATAGTGTGTCGAATTTAGGAAACGAAAATACCGGGTGGATTTAAATGGTCAATTGATTGAGCTGTGGTTTACTTGTCGCGACATGGTGGCATAGCAACTGCGAGCGAACCACGCGATCTTGTCCTTCCCCCGTTTCGGTCCGCCCTTCTTTTTCCCTTTCGACTTTGGAGCTTTCCCGCGCGCCGCGCCTCCTCCCCGTTCCTCTCTCGCTCTCGCCCGCGGCCGCGACGCGATGCAGCTGGACGACTCGGACGGCGCCCTCGATTCCTGGGCCGGATTCTGCGCGCTCACCGGCGACCTCGTCAGCGGCGCCGGCGACCTCTCCGTCGGCCCGCGCCTGGCGCCCGTCGTGGCGGACCTCTGCGCCCGCGGCCTCGCCACGCTCGTCCGGGACTACTTCCTCCACAACCTCGAGGTCCGCAGCTCCCTCTTCTCTTCCCCCTCACACCCGCAACCTCTATTTCATCGCCGCGTGGGTTGGGAACCTGGGGTACGGATCGCGTTGCGTGCTTGGTGTTTGTGAGAATGCCTGCGGCGAATTGCAGAGAGTGTAACGTGAGAGAACGGGGTTGAGACCAAGGGCCCGCGCGTGTGTTGTAAAAATGTCCAAGCGGACATCTGGAGTGGAATGAAGCGTTGCAATGCCGGATTTATGATTGAGTAAGCCTGCATGGGGTTTCTGGAACAACTAACTCGGCTCATGTTCCTCTATAAGTACTACCTCCATCCCAAGGTTTAAGGTTTATATTTTTTCAGAAAGTTAAACAATGTTAAGTTTGGCTAAGTTTTTATAAAAAATCATTAACGTGCAAATACAAAATTGATATTATTAGATAGATAATGAAATATATTTTCATGTGCTATCTACAAAATATCATATTTATTGATAGATTATTCTAAAATTTTGGTCAAACTTTACTTGCTTTGACTTTTCTAAAAAAAAAGCCTTAAGCCTTGGGATGGAGGTAGGATGAAAACAATGTCTGCTGTTCTTAGCGCCGCAACCCCATTCTTCAGCATAATGAACTAGCCGGAGCACTTGCATACACCATATGAACACTAATCACATTTTAAACAAGCATATCTAAGGTAATTTTATGTACATATATTATTATAGTATATATGGTTCCAATACCATGTGTAGAGCCCGCACATGTTGTGAACTTACTACGAAATCTAACTTTCAAGAAAATTTGCCAACGGTTAGAAATGTCTATAAGTATAAGTACCTAACAATAAACCAGAACCAGAACTAAGATATTTATTTGACTGTATGATTTATAGATCTGTATCATGGTAATTATGAATATATATATATATACATATATAAATACACAATATAATTTTAGCAACAAGTGAAAAATATTTTAATTATTGCAATTAAAATTTAAATAAGCATAAAAACAATGCATTGTATTCATTACAGTTGTACAAGACAGAACTAATATCCAGAAATAGTGTAATGTTGTTAGTTAAGCAATCTAATAATATAAAATTATACTCAATTTGACTATAATTAATATGATTACGATAGTTTAATACAAGTATAAAAGTTTTGTATAAATATCTTGCCAACTTTAAAATGCTGCATCACGAACCGATGCATCACGAACCAACGCTACTGATTGGAGAGCACGCGCGCGATACGAAAACAAGGAAACAAGCACTACGGTACTGAATCCATGGCTCTATTCGTTGAAGCATCAAGGAGAGAGGAGATTGGGAGGGGTGGATACTTGCACAAGAAGAGAAGACACGGTAGAGAGGGGATGGGGAAGGGTTGGGATGATGAACCCACCTTTTCCCCGCTGCTCGCTCCCTTCTGTTTCTGCGCCGGCCTGGAGGACTGGAGGAGCTGCTGGCTAATGCTTCAGAATGAAGCGGAGATATATACACACATCTCGGCTTTCTTCCTCCGATGCTCTCCCACTCTGCGCGTCGTCCGATGGCATCGTGCGAAAATCGAACGGTCACGGACGGTGTCACCGGGTCGGATCACCGCGGGTGGGCCCCACGTGGGCGGGTGGGCCCACGATAAGCTCACGTGATGTCACGCACGTACATTCGCCACCCCGCGGCATCCTGCGCCGGAGCTGCTCGACGGCCGCCGCACGCATGGTTGCGCCGATCGGGGTTCGGCATCCCGACACACCTTCGAACCAAGCAGGCTTCAGAAATCCCCCGCTCCCCTCGCGCCATCGCCGTCGACCCCCGCTTGCTCGTCTTCTGCTCCAGGGGCGGGGGAACCCACACCAGGCGGAGCCCGGCCGAATGGAGGCTTCCCTCACGGCTCCCGGGCGGTGGAGAGCTTCGGACTCCAAGAAACCCCGCCCGTGCCGCCGCCGTCGACCCCCGCAGCCCCGCTAGTTCAGTATGCACTGGCGGAAACCCTCCAACCTAAATTCCTCGAGTTCTTCCCCACGACGTTCAGGCGACGGAGATGGGTCGGGCTCAGAGGAATCCCGCCCACAATGTCGATGCGGAACATCCGCCTCCAGAATCCCCCTCATCCACCGTCCGTGTACCCCTGCTTCCTACCGCCGCCGGAGAAGCGAGCAGAGCGGGTTTTGTGCGTGTGTGTGTGAAGAGTAGAGCGGTCTATTTTCCCAAGCCTTCCTTTTTTTTCATACGCAGCCGGACCGCTCCTGCCGTCCAGCAAACTGCGTCTGCGTCTAATAAAAAAATTGGGCTATTTTACATTGCTAAATATAAAAAAAAACACTACACTAATATTACATGAAATTATTAGAACAAATTTAATATCCAGATTTCGAAACAAAAAAGACAAGTCCAGTGTTGAAGTCTCGGTTTGTATCATAGCTCGAGGAGTTCCTTCGCTTCAACCAATTCATACGTTCTTAAGAGCATCTCCAACACAGGCGCGAAACGGCGCGTCATCGTGTTTCAACCGTTTATTGCCGCGCGTGAACCCTCCCGCGCTCCTCCAGCGGACGCGCCAAATCGTCCTGCGCCCTATTGCACTATCCCGAGCGCTAAAGTTGCCGCGTCGCTTCGCACGCGCTATAGAGCGCCGCGTGCGCGCAACAAACCGCCACGCAAAGTTTCACCTGCCACTTCACCATGCCCCGCCGCTTCGCCGCGCCACGCGTCGCCGCCGCTCTCCTTCGTCGTCGCCACCTCCACTCCTTCGTCGCCAGGATGCCGCCGCGCCGCCCCGGGTCGCCCCGTTTCCGCGGCATCTGAGCGCGTCCGAACGGTAGGTTCTATGCGGAGCTTCGCGCCGGGGGCTCCCGCGTCACCCTCGGCCCCTGCAACACGCCGGAGCTGGCGGCGCGCGCTTACGATGCGGCCGCGTGGCGATTCCGGCGGCCACGGCGGGACCTCAACTTCCCGGACGTCGAGTCGCTGGAGGAGGTGAAGTTCCTCGCGCCAGTGTCGTGCCTCATTGACGAGGAGGACTGTCGCCGCCACCGCCAGGCGCAGTGCCGAATCGCCCTCGCCGAGCGCGACGAGGAGCTGATGCGCCAGTGGAGGGCGCAGTTCCCCAGCGATGTCGACAACACGGAGGCCTTCTTCGCCGACCTCAGGGTGCAGCGTAGGGCAGACATGCGCCACCGTCGGGACATCGCCGAGCGCGAGCTCGTCAACCCGACAACGGCTTGGGCCGATGATGACCCTTGTTGGGACGACGTCTGGACTGAGACCAACTCCGACGACGAGTAGACTAGTCGTTTATCTATTTTAATTGTATTTTTAATGTTTTTTAGATCTTCTATTTAGACTATCTACTATAAAAATGTGTTTCCCGCGCTGTAAATTAGCGCTTCCGCTGCGGGCGCGTTTTCAGCGGGCCGACCGCGCTGCGAAATAGCACCTCCGGTGAAGGGGAATTCGGCACAGCGCGCGCACAACGTTTGCAGCGCGTGAAGTGGGTTTTGCAGCGCTATATTTTTGCGCCTCTGTTGGAGATGCTCTAAGAGCGTCTACATTCACTCTCTAAAGGCCTAAAAAGGTAAAATTGGAGGCACCGGCGATAAAAATCGCTTCCAGCCGCACCTTTAGTTTTATTTTTGCGCTAGCGCGGCCCAACTTATAATTCGGAGGTCCTCAGGCCGACCCCAGTCCACAGGGGTTAGTGGGTGCACCGGGGGACGAAATAACATCGCGGGCCAGCCTTGTCGGCGAGACTAGCAGAAAACCCTCCTCGTCTCGCTCTTTCCACCTCGTGACGGCCGCCCGCGCCCCAGATCACCGTTGTAACCAGCCCTCGCCATCATTGGCCGTCTGTCTCTGGTAGAAATCCTCCACGGCCGCATATACTTGTTGCCATTGAGATTCAAACTTGTTACATTATTTATGTGTTGAACTTAAATTATTTGTTTACTATGTCGAGATTGTTGAATATTTTTCTATGATTTGTTGAATTTGTAATAAATTGCTACAATTTATTTGTTGTTTCAAATTTAAAATATACCAAAAATAGTGTATGGGTGGGGGAAGGGGCGTATGGAGTAAACGGCTGGACGCCGACACCTCCCCATAACCACATCCACCCCCCCTCCCATATAGGCCAAAAAGATGACTTCTTCGAACGCCGTATTATGCGGGGGTGAGTGGAGGTGCTCTAAGTTTTACTCAAGTTAGCCTGGGTTATTCAAAGTGATGATGGGTCCAATTCTTAACCCAATTTAAACTACGTACTATTCAAAACCTTTTTTTATATATTTTTTGTTCTAGTGTTGTGTTCTGAATCCTGATTTTAAACAATAGTGACATGACTTGGTGATACGTTATGACATTCTAAAAATTTTGTGGCCTTTGCCGGATGTTTCCGAATAAGAGTATAGAATATGTTTCTCGATGGAACCAAAGAGTTTACTAAACGGCTCCACATTCATGGATTACAACAGATTACCATCTTACACAGGTCAACATGTATATGTGTTTGCATCATAAGAACAATGCTAAGAATGTAACATATGAACGAACTCGAATTCTTCATTGCATGCCAGTAGAATTCCTCATAGGCATGACCACTAGTACATGTTTGCCTTCACAACAACTACATTAATAGCAGGTCGATCCTTCTTGTGCAAGAAATGATAAGTGGACTTAGCGAATGTTAACCATGGGTTGGTTCACGGAAGTGAAAAAAATGGGTAAACGATGTAGTCAACCCCAAAAAAGGTAACAACACACTTAATCAGATTTGAATTAGCAGGAAATGTATAAATGTATGTTACGTTGTAGTGAGGAGTAAAAGGGGAATATACACGGAAACTCCAAAAGGAGCATGCGCTCAAAGGAGGCCAAACTTTGAACAATTCAAAAACTTTATTTTTTCATCTCAAAATAGTTTTCAAAAAATATCAAGTAATATATCTATATTTTTTTCACACGAAACCCACCTCAGTGGGATCGGCTTCCATTACTCATAACGGAAGAAGCAACAATATGTAGGAGTGGATTTAGTGACCGGGTGTATACGTGAGCACGCGGTGTTTACCGTTGGATCTGCTTTAAGATACTTGCCTCACAAACAGAGCCAAACGGCGTCAAACCTCCTTTTTCTAATCCCTCTCTCTTCTTCTTCCTTTTCCCACGAGCGAAACATGCCCCCCATCTTCGACATCCCCAAATCGAACGAGGCCGGTCCCGTGGCCCCGCTTCGCCTTCCCCAAATCGAACGAGCCCGCTCGGCCTCACGCGCGCCGCTCTGGCACTGGCGTGGGCGTGGCACGCCTTGCCGCCGCCGCGATGGTGGCGCCCGCTCGCCTCGGACCCAGCCGCGCTTGCGGAGCACTCCCCTCGCTCGCCGGAGGCGCCCTTGCGGCCTATCTGCCGTGTGCTCGGCGGCCGCCTCCTCCCTCGACGCGTGGCCCGCGCGGCCACCTCGTCCCCCGTCGCCTGAACGACGAGAGCAGGGCGGAGAACCCTGCGGCGGCGTAGGCGAGCGGGATGGCCGGGCCGGCGTCGAAGCTCGCCTCCTGGCCGGTGAGCACGAAGACGCCGGAGCCAACGACGGATCCGAAGCCGAGGAAGGCGAGGTCGACCCAGGACAGGCAGCGGCGCAGCGGGTTATCGCTCTCGGCGAGCAGAGTCCCGGCCTCGATGGCGTCGGTGGAGCGGGCGACCACGCGGTCGCGCAGACGCGGGACGGTGGCCGCGAGGGCGCTGCCGTAGGAGCGCCAGCTCTGGAACGACGGCTCCGGGAAAAAATCCGCTGTCCCCTCCGACCCAATCACCTCAGTCCGTGTTCATCTTCCAATCTCTCCTCCTCTGCCTCCCTGTTTGTCCATTATCGACCGATGTCGTTGCTCTGGACTATGGTGCGGCCATGGGAGGCAACCCCTCTCTCTATCTCTTCTGATTTGAAGATGTGGATTTTTTTGTTTAGCGGACTGCTATGGTTCAGCTTGGAGATTGACTTGGATCAGGCTATTAGCTGATTTTGGTTATCTTGCTAACATGAAATTTTATCCGCTTATTGGCCCGTATCATATGATTTTGGCTGTCCGACACCGTGTATTAAGATCCATGGCGCCGCCGTGGGTTAGAGTCTATCGGGTGAGCGGCCTGCTCGAACTTCTCATCCGCGCACGATCTCAAATCCGACTTTGCATTAGTTGTTCAGTCGGCAGCAGTACGTATATCAATCTATCCATTCTTTTGTGTTCAGTCTGCAGTAGTCTGGAAGTAGTGGAGGCACACGGAGCTTGTCCACCGCCCGCCCCGAGAAGGACGCCGCCGACGCAGACTCCGGCCGCCCGCCTCTGCCAGAAGCTGGCCGCCAAGGACCACCTCGCAGCCGAGCTCGCAGAGAGGGCCGACGCGCTCGACGGCGCGGGCGGCATGGACGCCGGCCACCGCGGCTCTCCTCATCTCTTTGATTCCTATGCCATGGCAGTCAGCGGGAGGCGCCGGCGGCCGAGGCTGACTCGGGCGGCGCGGTCGGCGATGCAGAGGAGCGGCGGCCGCGGTTTCGTTTTTTCGTTTTTTTTCTTAGGCGTGCGGAAGAGATCGTGGGGGTAGACTCTGCGCTCGTTTCCCGCCACACAAACGGCAGGACACACGGTGTTAGACACGTGTCGCGTAGAAACCGCGTGCTCACGTATACACCCGGTCACTAGGCTTCATCCGTATGTAGGTATATTTAGGTATATTTTGTATATATACCTAGTATATATGTGTATAATATGTAGGTATATTTTGTATAGAGTTATGTTTTCGAGTGACATACATAAAATAGACAAATGCATAGATAAATACAAAAAATTGTCAACGTAGAACCACATTTTTTTGATTTCTGTGGAGCCCAAGGTAGTTTTCAACAAACTTTATACTTACGTAGAAATAATCTCTATTTACGTATGTAGGCAAATTCAGAATTTCTTTACGCTTACAAATACTGTTTTTAATTTTAATAAAAAGCACTTATAAACCATCCCCATATCGCCTCCCTGGACTACATGCATGCCCTTTGCACCACCTAAAATGTTTTTTTTTCCTTTTTCTCTCTGTATAGATATGGATGACAATAAGTTTCTTTAGAGTCACTAACTTAATTTAGCCACGGTGATCGATCGATAAACTGAAATTGTATTGCTTGTAACGTTTTATCATCAACAAATAGGGGAGTAGTTGAAGGAAATTAAAGTAAGGGCATGGGCTAACAAAAACCTACCTAACGGACAATTCATTGACAAAGTCAAAACCTACCCAATGCAGAAATCATTAAGGGCTTGTTTGGTATTAGAGTTTTAGTGGGGATTAGCGGGGATAATCCGCTCTAAACTTCAAATCCCCACTTATTCCCAATACATGTTTGGTGCTGGAGTATGAGCGAGTTTAATCCCCACTTATCCCCACTTTTTCCTAAATTTTAGTGTAATTTTTTCACTCCCTAATACTCTACCCCTACCTAGTGGATTGGGGATGGAGTTTTGTGGGGATTGGGTGACAGCAGAAATTCACCTAATACTCTAAGTATTATCCCTACTAATCCCCACTAAAACACTAGTACCAAACAAGGCCTAACGAATTTTGGATACAAAAAAAATACCGGGTGGATTTGAATGGTCAATTGATTGGGCTGTTGTTTACTTGGCATAGCAACTGCGAGCAAGCATCGGTCGGGCATTGGTTCGAATGGACAACCGCACCGTGTCCGGTCCGACCGCACAAAACCAGCTACCGAACCACGCGATCTTGTCCTTCCTCCCCGTTTCGGTTCGCCGCCTTTCCCCCCTTTCGACTTTGGAGCTTTCCCGCGCGCTGCGCCTGCTCCCCGTTCCTCTCTCGCTCTAGGCCGCGGCCGCGACGCGATGCAGCTGGACGACTCGGACGGCGCCCTCGATTCCTAGGCCCGCTTCTGCGCGCTCACCGGCGACCTCGTCGGCGGCGCCGGCGACCTCTCCGTCGGCCCGCGCCTGGCGCCAGACGCGCGGGTTGTGATGCGTGCTGGGTGTTTGTGAGAATGCCTGCGCCGAATTGCAGTGGGCGTAACGTGAGAGAACGGGGTCGAGACCAAGGGCCCGCGCGTGTGTTTGTGGAAATCTCCCAGTGAACATCTGGAGTGGAATCAAGCGTTGCAATGCCGGATTAGTAAGCCTGCATCTGGAGTGGAATCACATTTTAAACAAGCATATCTAAGATAATTTTATGTCCATATATTATTATAGTATATACGGTTCCAATACCATGTGTAGAGCCCACACATGTTGTGAACGTACTATGAAATCTAATTTGCAAGAAAATTTGCCAACGGTTAGAAATGTCTATAAGTATAAGTACCTAACAATAAAACAGAACCACATCTAAGATATTTATTTGATTGTATGATTTATAGATATGTATCATGGTAACTGTGGATATAATATATATACACACACATATATATACATATATAAATACATAATATAATTTTAGCAACAAGTGAAAAATAGTTTAATTATTGCAATGTAAATTTAAATAAGCAAAAAAACTGTGCATTGTATTCATTACAGTTGTACAAGAGAGAACTAATATCCAAAAATAGTGTAATGTTGTTAGTTAAGCAATCTACTAATCTAAAATTATACTTAATTTGACTATAATATGATTATGATAGTTTAATACAAGTATAAAAGTTTTGTATAAAATATCTTGCCAACTTTAAAATATATTTATTCGGCTATAATGTTATGAAATACATTTATAGTTTGTAAATTTTAAGTACGGTCGTTCTTAGTAAGCGCTCGGTGGTTGGAATCGAAAACAGCAACATGAATCCATGTTGTTCGTCGCAGAACGAGACGAGGTGCACATCTTCGTCGCAGATCGAAGAACAACAAGATGAAACGAGGTTCGTGTCCCAGAATTAAATACCCAACTGCGCAAGAAACCAGGTTGCTCGCTGGAATAATCGATCCTCCTCATCTGATACGGCCACGAAATCTCACCTACAAACCCACACGGTACCACAGATTCTCGGCGCTAAGAAGAACCCACCGCAAAATGTTTCAGAGAACGACCTTCTCATCTTTGTCCAATACCACCACCAAATCAAACCGAAAACACAAAGCAAAGCAAGATACACGGGTTCTCGGTGGTAAGATCAATATGAAACGCACCACGAAATGATCGGAGAAGGTAGCCACACCATGCGGTGGTCGATCATCGCGCAGGACTAAACCGCAGCAAGACGAACGAGGAGCAGAAGTGGAACCACAAGCCGAAGCATCAACAGATGATTCTCTCGACGGGAAAGGAGAGGAGACGGGAAGGGAGAGGAGAGGGGGAGGGGCTGTACTAGAGCTGGACGGGAGAGGAAGAAGCACTACCTCTTCTGGTGCTTCGATTCCATCTGCTGCTTCGCTTGGATTGGCTTCTGCTCGGAGAAGACGCCAGGCGTTCCATTTATTCAGATTTTCGAACTGAATTCAGGGGCAGAGAAACTCGGTGCGCATCACTGCCGTCCATCCTGATCGAACGGCTTTGGATGATCCTAGCTCCACTCAAGTCGGGGTCCCAGCCTGTCCGTCGGATCGCTGTGCGGGCCCACCTGGGCAATGCGGGGCCGTGACGTCACACTCGTACGACGCCTACCACCCTGAAAGGGGGAGGCACTTTCTTCGCCGGAGGGCCCTTGCTCGACGGCCGCCGCGCACCGACCGATTCGCCATGCCCCTCGGTGAAGGCGGATGCTGCTGCAGTGACCACCCCGCCCGCCGTCGCCTCGAACCCCGCGCGACCTTGTTGCCGCTGTCACCGTACTGAAAAAATTATAATTATACCAATTTTTTTTGTATCAAATGTATTTTTATATACATAGATTATTTTTTTCAAGGATAAAGCACGAAAAATGGAAGCACCTTATTCGTTGGAACGGAGGGAGTAAGAATCAAATTCATAGTCTACTTTAAACTACCTACTACCTTTTTTTTTGGCTTAAAGAGTTATGTTTCGAGACTTGATTAAGAAAATTGTAATAATGATATATTTCCTCCGTTCTTAAATATAATTCATATAGTTTTGGCACGGAAATTAAAGAATGTTTTTGGCACCTTATTTGTTGGAACGGAGGGAGTAAGTGATAAAACGACAATGCATCAAATTCATAGTCTACTTTAAACTACCTACTACCTTTTTTTGGCTTAAAGAGTTATGTTTCGAGTCTTGATTAAGAAAATCCAAATCTCTTATAAAGCAAAACCCCACTAGAGGGTCATTTAAGTTGTCTATCTCAACATGCAAGCTATCCACATCATCCATTCTATTAGCCATCCAATTGTCCATATCACCCCCACTAACATTAATTAATACTCTACATGCAAGCCGCATCATCTATTTTTTAAGCCATCCAATTATCCACATCATCAACTTTTAGCCGCCAACTACATAACCATTTCAAGTTAGTTTTTTTAAGTTAGCCTCTTGACTATTTACGCCAATTGAATTCTGCATGTTCCTACAAATAACATCTTATTTATAAAATAGAGTTATCGGAGAAATTCCCGCTGCAACGCGCGGGGTATCCTTCTAGTTGTAATAATGATATACTCCCTCCGTTCCTAAATATAAATCATATAGTTTTTGACACGAAAATTAAAGAATACATGTTGAGAGAAAATTACACCAGATTTGGACGGGATTACCCCTATACATTTGACATGAGAAAATAAAGTACTTTGCATAATATAAGAAAATATAATCAAATCCCTAAAAAAAATCCATACAAGTGGTGTGTCGCACTAAAGACTATATTCTAGATTTTTTTCTTGAAAAACTATATGGCTTATATTCAGGAATGGAGGGAGTATACTCTATCTATATTATTTTTTCTTGATTTTTTTCATGGATTTTAGGGCGATGTTCTCAAATTAAGGGTTATCTCACATCTAGGAGTGTAGTATATATTCCACACTCCTGCTATACAACAAATTACCAGATTACACAAGCCAGCATACACGTGTATGCATCATGATTTTTTTGGTTAAGCATGCATCATGTGAACAAATTGCTAATGTTTATTGCATGTTGGTACTATTACTTATAAACATGATCCCTAGTACATGTTTTACATTCACAACAACTATGCATAAGATCTGGATAGTAAGGAGGAGTCAAATTCTTTTTGTTAAACCTATATCTACCTCTTCTCTACCAAATCCCAAAATATCAATGAAGCTGGAGCACTAGCAAAAAATCTAAAAAAACTAAGCTCAAGAACAATGGAGAAGAGAGATAAAAGCTAGGACCTACCTTGAGAAAGAAGGAGCCCTATTTATACGGCCCCTCACAATTATAACTGTTACATGTAGAAAATGCAGGCCGATACAGTCAGGCTAGGGGTGGGTACATCTGACCTCGGTACAACCATGTCAAGTACCATGCTAACATCTGGGGAACCTCAACCCAACACCACACTCACATAGCCCAGCTAACTCCCCTGAACTGTTACAGCCGGCCAAGCACCCTCTAACATCCGAGCGGCCCGGGCTTAAAGGAGGGCTAAAATTCATGGTTGTAGTGCATTTTACCGCACAACAATGCTTGAGATTCACTTGTTCTAGCTCACGGTGTAGGAGAACCAACATGTGGTTAGATGGTTAGAAGGGCAGTGATAACTCTAGCTCATCAGAGTTCAAATCTCAGGTTTGAAGCCGAAATATAATTTCAGTGATATGACTCAGTTAATTTTAAGAATCGCCAGATCAGTTTTGTTGGACTCAATCTTTCAGAGGTTCTCATAAGGTTAGGGTGTGCCTATGTTCGTTTATATGGATTGTTAAATGTATGTATTTGTGAGGGACTGCGTCTATATTAGGTTTAGCGACAAAAAAAAAACTTGACGCGAAACGTTGGAATAATAGTGTGTCCAATTTTGGAAACAAAAAAATACTGGGTGGATTTAAATGGTCAATTGATTGAGCTGTTGTTTACTTGTCGCGACATGGTGGCATAGCAACTGCGAGCGAGCATAGGTCGGGTTCGCAGGCCGACTGCGATCTTCCCCCCGTTTCGGTTCGCCGCCCTTTTCCCCTTTCGACTTTGGAGCTTTCCCGCGCGCCGCGCCTCCTCCCCGTTCCTCTCTCGCTCTCGCTCGCGGCCGCGACGCGATGCAGCTGGACGACTCGGACGGCGCCCTCGATTCCTGGGCCGGGTTCTGCGCGCTCACCGGCGACCTCGTCGGCGGCGCCGGCGACCTCTCCGTCGGCCCGCGCCTGGCGCCCGCCGTAGCGGACCTCTGCGCCCGCGGCCTCGCCACGCTCGTCCGTGACTACTTCCTCCACAACCTCGAGGTCCGCAGCTCCCTCTTCTCTTTACCCCCTCACACCCGCAACCTCTACTTCATCGTCGCGCGGGTTGGGAACCTGGGGTACGGATCGCGTTGCGTGCTGGGTGTTTGTGAGAATGCCTGCGCCGAATTACAGTGGGAGAGAACCGGGTTGAGATCAACGGCCCGCGCGTGTGTTTGTGGAAATGTCCAAGGGAACATCTGCAGTCAAATAAAGCGTTGCAATGCCGGATTTAGGATTGGTCGGTCTGCATTGGATTTCTGGAACAACTAACTTGCCTCATGTTCCTCTATAAGTACGAGAACGGTGTCTGCTGTTCTTAGCGCCGCAACCCCATTCTTCAGCATAATGAACTGTCCATGTAGTGCAGAGAAGAGTTAGGGATCTACTCAACTTGTAGACGAGATCGCAACCTATTTAAACTGGAATCAGGCTTAAACATGAACGGAAAGTTTGTCCACGTGTGCTGAAATGCACACCTCTGCTAATTCCAGTGTAACCACCCGAACCCTACTAACAAGCAATCCAAAACAGTTCCATAGCTGTATGTTCTTTACCTCCAATGACTCTCAGACCTGTCGGTGCCATTTTCATTTTCTTACAACTCCCCATGTAGCATAAGAGGAATTCCTTGTGTGGCTGTACCGCCAAATATAAAAACTAGCAGTGTAATCATGTGTACAACTGGAGTAGCTGGGTAGCCATGCTGCAGTAGCTGATGTGATTTGCAAACTTTCTTTAGCTTTCCGATGGTCGTTAGTTTCTTGCTCTATCAGTTGGTAACTGCATATGAACGAGCTCATCTATCCTAATGAGCTAGTAAGTGAGGCCATAAACCTTGAAGCTTGACCTACCCCCATATTATACACCATGCAAGATGAACTGCTGACTCCTTCCAATAATATTTGTTAAGACTCGGTGCTTCTTATCTGACTTGCCTCCGGTTGTCTGTCCATCAGACAGTCAACCTGTCTTCCATCTGTTTGTAAAGTACTTAAAAAGAGTTAGCCATAATACAGGTGTCAGGTAGGTTTTATGCTAGAACATCCCTGTGCATTAAGGGTATTTATGCCAGACTAACTAGGAGGATCTAGGTCTAGTGAACTCTTTTCCAGAATCAGTAATGGGAGGTTGCAAGATGGATCTGCAACTTAATGGCATGTTCTTTATTAACCTGTGTTGTTCCTTCAGTTCTTGTTCAGTTAGCTATGACGAGCAGGTACCTAGTCTTAAGATGCCATATTAGTTGATGACTTGATGTTACTCTGTTAGCTTTGCTGAATTTCTCACCCTGCATTAGCACATCGTTTCTGTTGATGTGTGTTCTTTAACCCGACTTTCCTTGTGCAGGAAACATTTAAAAACAATGCAGTCAAGACATTCTGGCAGAAATTTCATCCCTATAATAATTCCTCTGCAGTAGAGAGAATTAAATTCTGTGTAAGTTATGGAAAACCTAATTATTGTTGTTCAAGCATTTGTTTAAAATTTAAACAATATTTATCTCATTTTTCTTAAGAATTGGAGCCTATATGTTACATGTTTGCTTAATTATCTTATATAGCCAGGATGTCTAATATTACATGTGCCACATCAAGAGTGAAAAGATATAGGTTATACTTGAAGCTTAGCGTGCAAATATTTACAGGACATGTTCAGAAGTGAATATATTTACTGGATACTAGTCATAAAAATGATAAAGATGCTAAAAGTTATTGGAATGGTGTGATATATGTTATACTTGAAGCTCAGCATGCAAATATTTAAGGACATGTTCAGAAGTGACTACATTTACTGGATACTAGTCATAAAAATGATAAAAATGGTAAACGTTATGGAATGGTGTGACTGAAATTGCATGTGATATGTATATGTATCATCAGATTACGTTACTGTAGTTTGAACATGGATAATGCACCAAACGCTGATGTGTTGATCTCAATAAAAATATCATCAGTAGGTTTAGTTTGAGATACCTGGTTTCATTTGGTTTAAAGAATTCAGACATGATCTCCTAATGCCAGGTTTTATTTCTGTAGTATTTCCAGTAACATTACCTCTCAAATCATGTATTCCAGGTTCAAGAAAGCTGGCCTGAGGATGTCTTAAGTACAGCATTGGAGGATATATGCTTGGAAAAGAGTTACCAAGAAAAATGTGTACTGGTTCTAGTTCACACTTTACAATCATATGAGGAAAAGGCACGGAACAGAAAGCTCCAAGCAGCTGAGTGTAGTTCCAGCTTAATGCCTAGGTACCAATTAATGGTATCATCTGTACTTCTGACTACACTGCCCTTGAGCTTTCCTGGTTAGCACCTTTCCTTCTCTGTTTTATCAGAAGAAAGGCCCTGTAGTTTTGTGTTCTACACTGGATCTGTGTTCTGTTGGATTTTCTGTTAATGAACCGTAGGGTGTGGGTTGTTGTTTCTGTTAGTTCAGTTTTTGCAATGAAAATTAACAGAACACATAGAATATTATATTTTCTGTTCGTTGTTGATGTACTAGTATTGGTACCTTCAGTTCCTAAGATGGCATTACCTGGTCGACCAATGTGCTTTTGACCAGCAAAAGTTATGTTCGCTAATTCTTGACAATTCACAGAGATTCTAAATGTCTATTTCAAGAAGAAATTGGAAGAACTAAATACCTTGATGGATGGATCTGGTGACAATGACCAACTTGCTAGTCATGAATTTTCTGGAGGGAGCAATGTATCTGCTTGGGATTCTAAAATGGACATTGATAGTCAAGAAACAGTTATTTCAGAAAGTGGTAATTTGGTTAAGAACATTGGAAAAGTTGTTCGTGATCTTAGATGTCTTGGTTTTACATCAATGACTGAAGATTCTTATTCCTCCGCAATAATCTGGCTTTTAAAGGTCCATATACCGTTCTGTGCCTAACAGCTACTCCATCTCTTATTTTGCATAGATGCCTGAAATTTCTGGCAGTAACCTTATCTTAAACCATTCTTATCTGCAGTCCAAAGTGCACGAACTAGCTGGTGATGATTACAGAATCCCCGTCCTTGGGTGTGTCAAGAAGTGGATTCAGGTACTGTTTGTATCACCATTCTGCAAAGTTTATCTGTTATATGCATGACTCCTCGTTTAAAATCACAGGCCTTTGTATTATGCCTAGTCCACTTAAGTAACTGAGTTTTCTGAGGTTGAACTAATTTTTGTATGCTTAGTCTTTTATGCCCAATCATCAGAGTGGAACAGGAATGTACTGTTTATCTAGAGTGTCCTTCATAACATATTTGCCAATGTTCTTGCAGCTGTTTGATATCTGTTTCTATACCAGTTCTTCAGCATGTTGGATTAGCAGATAGAGATCTTATTATTTTTGCTATAACTTTTCTGGTCTAATTGAATATGATACTAGCTTATGGTTATATATTGTCCATAGATGTTGATGCTAGCATGCAACTCACCTCTTCAATTTGTACTCGTAATCATGTTTGCTAACGGACCCTTTTGGATCTTGTCAGGTTGTTCAACTTATTATAGCTCTCCATTAGATGCTTAGCTCTTCTGCTTGTGCTGACAATTTTTTTTGGTCTTGTCAGGCTGTTCCTCTTCAGTTTTTGCATGCTCTTTTGACATATCTGGGGGACTCTGTTGACTATGAAAGTGAATCATCTGGTCTGAAATCACCCTTAGCCTCACGCCCATCTTCATTCCCAGGGATTGGTGTTCCTTCTGAAGCCCTTCTGAGGTGGCACATGCGCCTTGAGTATTTTGCTTACGAAACCTTACAGGACCTGAGAATTGGCAAACTTTTTGAAATTATAGTAGATTACCCTGAGAGGTTAGTCATTTTCCTCTATATGGCGATGTTAAACATTTAAATAGCATTGTGACCTCAATATTGTTATGTATGCTTGAGTAGTTTTAGCTACCCCTGTACTTCTATTCTTTCTAATAAAAGTTCAGCCTATGACCCATCAATGTGCTTGAGTACTTTTCTCACTTCTGTAAGTTTACACAGTTTTTAGTTACTTGATCTATTCCACTTCTGCAGTGTCTTCATATCTATCATGGCTAATGGCCCTGTATTCTTGCAGTCTATCCTCATTTAACTGAAGTGCAAAATAACCGGTGCTTATATATCGTGTTGTAGGTCATCTAGTCATGTGTATTTGATGATCTTTTTTGTCCACCTTGAACCAATGATGTTAATTTCCTTTCATACATCATACTGTTCATTTTCTTTCTCTCTTTCTTTGCATGCTTAGGTGTTAACCAAGTTTGTTGATACGGTCATCTCAAACATCTGAGCTTTCTGATGAGCTCCTTTCACGTTATATTGATTCCATTCTCTTGTTACTTTGCATGCATTTGTTCAATATTTTAACCTTGGATATTATTGGGGGCATTGATGAAGTTCTCCTGCTATTGAAGACCTAAAGCAGTGTTTGGAGTACACCGGTCAACACTCAAAGCTTGTTGACTCATTTATCTCGTCACTGAGATATCGCTTGCTTACTGCTGGTGCCTCAACTAATGACATATTGCACCAGTATGTTTCCACTATCAAGGCATTGCGGTCGATTGACCCCACTGGCGTATTCTTGGAAGCAGTTGGTGAACCAATTAGGGATTATCTGAGGGGTAGAAAAGACACTATTAAATGCATAGTGACAATGCTAACTGACGGATCCGGAGGAAACACAAGTGGGGCAGGGAATGCTGGAGATAATCTTCTTGAAGAACTGAACAGGGATGCTGAAAACCAGGAAAATGCTGACTATGATGATCATACAAACATGGATGAAAAGCAAGCATGGTTGAATTCTGAAAGGTATGATTTATTCTATAAATTCAGTATAAGGCCTCTTATTCCCTGAGCCCTAAGGAAAGTTTGCTTCTCTAAGATAAAAAAAAACTGTTGTTCCAACTTTTGCAGCTGGGAACCTGATCCTGTTGAAGCGGATCCATTGAAAGGCAGCAGAAATAGGAGAAAAATTGATATACTTGGACTGATGGTCAGTATAATTGGCTCAAAGGACCAATTGGTCAACGAATATCGTGTAATGCTGGCAGAAAAGCTGCTCAGCAAATCTGATTTTGATATAGATTCTGATATCCGCACGCTGGAACTTCTTAAGGTAAAGACTACCTTTCTTATTAGCTCGTACTTAGTTAAGACATCTGATTGGACTGCACTTGATGTGTATGCCTTTGATGTAGCCTTTATATTTTCTATGATTGTGTTGTTTTGGCAGATTCATTTTGGTGAGAGCAGCATGCAGAAGTGTGAGATTATGCTAAATGACTTGATTGACTCGAAGAGAACCAACTCAAATATTAAAACATCCTTACTAAGGACAATTGAAACTGGTACGGTTGAAATACTACATGTTCCTTTAGAAAACAGAAGCTCAACCATTACTGTACCTGAATTTGAACCCCTTTTTTTATGATATAGTTACTGGGCAAGAGGAAGCAGAAATGTCTCATGATGTTCTTGATGCTACAATAATTTCTTCCAACTTTTGGCCGCCAATTCAGGTATGCCAGTAAGATTTTATCTGAATCATGGCGGACCCCTTCCCATTTATTTCATGCAGTGGATGAGTTATTGCTATTGACTCGAGATTCCAATTAAGTATAAGATGCTAAATCAATCATGATAGTGTTGAGCCAGGAGCAAATGCAAATTGGTAGATATGGTCTGTATCCAATTGTACCAAGAGATATGCACCACAATACTAACAAATTTATCTCCTTAGAACTATTAATATTATCAAATCTTGGTACCAATTTTCTGCCAGTTTGTACATAGAACCAATTTATAAGATCCAGTTCTGTCACAGCATTTTTAAGTGCCTGTTATTTTTAAATAATACTCGCCAACATCAAAAACCTCTCTCCTTTTCGTTGTGAGAGAACACAATGTTTTTTTTTGGCGTGAAGAGAACACAATGTTTTGATGATGAATTCCGCATGCCATTAATTTCAAGTTAATCTTAATATGCTTGGTAAGAATTATGATTTACATACTGAAGGATCAAACCATGAGTATTTTCTGTTTGATGTACTCTCTCTTAAACCTTAATTCACTGATCTGCTACAAATGTAGACAGAAGATCTTACGGTTCCTGCTTCAGTTGATCAAATGCTGTCTGATTTTGCAAAAAGATTCCATCAGATAAAAACTCCACGAAAGCTATTGTGGAAGAAAAATCTTGGAACGGTCAAGGTAAGATTTCCAACTTGAAGTTAATGGGTATATTTGGGCAAGTATGAAGATTGGAGAAATATCTCTTCTTATGAGTTCTCTTTTTTTTGTTTCCAGTTGGAGCTTCAATTTGAGGACAGAAGTATGCAGTTTACTGTAGTTCCTGTTCACGCTGCAATCATAATGCGGTTTCAAGAGAATCCAAGGTAATATCAACTGTTTTTTTGTTGCATATCTCCTGTGTACTTTCTGACTCAAATCATCAAATCTTTTCAGTTGGACTTCAAAGACACTTGCTACAGAAATCGGCATACCTGTAGATTCTCTCAACAGAAGAATAGGTTTCTGGACAAGCAAGGTGCGGCATAACGCTACTCTTTCTTGTTTATGTGTAGCTGATTGTTGATATCAATATTAAACATTGTTTTACGTTACAAACACTATTGCATTGTCATTCTCGGCATTACTAAAAAAATATGAAATGGAACTCAAAATCATTTTGCTGCGATTTTTTAACTATTAAATTTCAGTAAGATTACTAAAAAAAGATGAAATTGTACTCAATCATTTTACTATGATTTTTTACGATTGCGCTTCAGTAAGATGGACTAGATGGTTGATAGTCTTTGGACTCAGAGATCTGCAAATAATATATAGGTCGTGTTTTCCTTTATTGGAGTAGAAACAATATATGATACTCTATAAACATGACCTGCTATACACGATCTACAAACAAAGTTCTTCAATGTGACCTGCTTCAGAAGCACATCTGATCATTTCATAATATATGTTTTAGGGGGTCCTGACGGAATCGGTGGGGGCAGATGTCGATGATCACATATTCACAGTTGTCGATAGCATGTCTGATGTCAACAAGAATAGCATCGTGAATGAAAGCAGTGAAGCGTTTCAAATGAATGAGGATGAAGGTGAAAGCTCCATTTCTTCTGTTGAGGAACAACTAAAGAAAGAAATGACGGTCTATGAGGTTCGACTCCTCGTGATTCTTTTTCTTCAATGTTCACAACATACCTGTTTCTTCGATCCCCATTTCTCAGTTCTTTACAATTTAACGAATCATTCTACTCATCTGGATGCACTGCAGAAATTCATCATAGGAATGCTAACCAATTTCGGCAATATGACACTGGACAAGATACACAACACTTTAAAGGTAGAAAAAAATTATAATCTCGTCCATTTCCCGTTTATGCTATTAACATATTTTGTGTCTCACTGATTTCTTATATTACCTGCTCCAGATGTTCTGCGCAGAGCCATCGTATGATAAATCGCTGCAGCAGCTGCAGGGTTTTCTTTCTGGTCTAGTATCAGATGAGAAGCTTGAAATGAGAGATGGATCGTACTTGCTAAAGAAATAACTGTTGTTTTAATTAGCTATTCTCTGTTAGACAGAGAATTATAGGTAGTCAAATCAATATGTAATCCCTTCCGTCAAAATTATTCTGATCATAATATATCTAATTATTCATGTGGCAGAAACCAAAAGCTCTCTGATGTCCACCTCTATACTTCGCTCGCTGTTAGATAGACTATTCTACTGAGTGCTTAGAGGGTGCCACGTCTATTTAGTACAAGGAACTAGACCTGTAATCCACCGCCCAGTGGTCACTAATATTCAACGAAAACTTCAGTGCGTATACATATCAAGCCGGTAGAGCGCTTCAGTATCCACTAATTCAAATCTGGAACAAATAGGTGCCAACCTTTTCCTTCCCAAGAAATTAATCATCGTGTGTTCTGGAAGGATTTTTTTTTAGGTGTTGGTATTGGGTAAAGTGGTTACATATATGATGGAAAGGATGACACCATTGTGCTTTAATGGTGTACTATTTGGTAAATCAGCTTCATCGCATGGATGACACCATTGTGCCAAAAGGTATAGTGCGCTGGCATATATACTTAATGCTCTGACAGGACGGCAAACACAAAACCACTAATGTTACAAATACATTACACTGACAGCATGAGTACATTGATTTCTGTAATTGCAATACATTACACTGTTGGGTATTGAAACAAACTAAGCCAGACATTTGACCATGTAAGGCCCCTCAAGTTCATAACCAAGCTTGCGGTAGTAGTGGCGGGTTCCAACTCCTGAGATGACAGCCAGTTTCTTTGACCGATGCTCCTTACGAGCGATTCTTTCTGCTTCTTCCATCAGGAGAGTCCCATACCCCTGAAGACGATGGCAAATAGAACAAATGTTAGCAGAACCGAAATATCTGAACAAACAATGAACCATGAGGGGGTAGTCAACAATTACACCATGATAAAAGCCTGAGCACAATCATTTTGAGCAATTGTTTCATTTTGTCACTGTGCAGTGTGCACTGCACTTTTTGACTCCTGATTTTAATATTTTGAGCACATCATATATCCCAAGTACGGTCATTTCAGGACAACTAAAAACAGGGTTGTTAGCTTGAGAGATTCACCTGGTGTTGTAGCTTCTCTGCATCACGACCGTGCACAGGGACTGCCGTTCCGTAGACATGAAGTTCTCGGACAATTGAACACCTCCCTACGAGTTCAGGGCCTGTAACATTGCGGCCACATTTACGCAAGCGCAGCAAGCCAATAAGGATATCCTGTGGAATTTACAAAGAGAAACTGTGAGTACCATTAGCAAAACAATAAGAGACTCAATGATAAACTCTATGCACCAGTAGCAATCATAGAAGCACATTTACAAGCAGGACAGATTAAAAATTGTTTGTATAAGTGAAATCAATACAACAATAACTATATGGACAAGTTAAAAAAATGTCCGACCCATGTAGAAAGGCACTGAGCTTAATTAAATTGGAAAAGTGTTGCCTATTCAGGAAAGCAGCATAAACCATAACATATCTTCACATCCCTGTAGCAAAATGAATTTTGGCTGGCAGGATACAAGTACCTGCCGTGTGTCCTCATACGAGAGGAAGGTCTCCCAGCCCTCATTTGCAGCATAATCACGCCTGACAAGCTCTACTTCATCAGGCCTGATCTTGTGATGGATATCCTACATGGAGATGCACAACAAGAATAATAATGAGGACACATCCTTAATTATAAGCATGTGACAGTGACTTCAACGAACCCTGTATTTACCTGAATGCCAGCCTCACGGGTTCTGACATCTCGGCATTTCAAGCCCAAATCTTCCATTCGAGCCAAAGCAAGCTCCCGCAGGTTACCTTTCTCAACCCCAGAAGTAACAAGAGGCATAGGGATATCTCTCTGGACACGATAGATTCGTGTCCATGGTGGTACCATCGACAGAATCCTGGCTACAATATCCACTAGCAGCTCAGGTGGATAGTTTCTATACCTGAAACACAGCAAATATCACCGATATATAAGTACTCAATTCTCACTCTGAGGATGAACATAAGATCAATCAAGAAACAGTGTATCAAACACTAGATAAATATAGTACCTTCCAGTTTTCCACAGCTCATAAAGACCAGTTCCACGAATCACAAGAGTTGGATAGATCTTTAGACCATCTGCTCGGAATGCTGGATTTTCGAAAAATTCTCGGAAGCTTTCCATATCTCTTTCAACTCCGACATTAGGTAAATCTGGCATCATGTGCGCAACCACCTACCAAAAGTAACACATGATGCATTAGGATAACTGCACAAATCATAACCCAAGACGGCCTAAATAGAGCTATTGCTAAAGCAACAAGGAAGTTAATTAAACAAGAGTTAGTGGGCCAGTGAGCAATAACCTTAAAACCGGCATCTTTTGCTAAAGAGAAACAATCAGCAACAGCAGCTACTGTGTGGCCTCTGTTTGTGTCACGTGCAACATCCTCATATGTACTCTGAACACCAATTTCTAAGCGGGTACATCCATAAATTAGCATTTGCCGCAAATGAGGCCCCAGGCAATAATCAGGTCTCCTGAAATAAAGAGACTAATTAGATGTTTCATGGGAATATCATAGGGAATTTTCAAATGCAACCAAGAAGCATGGGCAGATGTTGATTGACCCTTACGTCTCAATTGTCATACCGATACATTTGACAGCACTATGTTCTGAATAACAAACCGCCTCCTCAACATTAGCAGAAGTATGTCCCGATAAAGCATCATGAAGATTTCTGATGAAATAATCACGATAATCAGCTGGTAATGACATGAAAGTTCCACCCATTAAAATGAACTCGACCTGCAGAAGAGTATCGGAATTACTTTGCGCTTATAATGCCTCCAACATAACAGGACTGTAAATAATACTCTCTTGGGCTAGAAACAAACCTTATCCACACTATGTCCGAGCCTTTTGAGCTGATCTATCCTGCTTCTGGCCTGCACATATGGATTGTACCTACGATTGCAAATTCAGATGGATTAGTTGGAGTGGTGCTGGCGGTGAGGCTGCCCCTCTACAAATGAAGTTTGTCCAAGGAAAATCTATTTACATCAATGAGGTGTTGCCTAATGACAGGTGGATCAATTCAGAGGATGAGCTCCACTAATTCTTATGCCTTTGGGATAAAATTCAATCAGTTCATCTTTCAGACCCTCCGGACAGCATATTTGGAATTCAACGGCTAATGGGATTTTACTTGGCGAAGGCTGCCTATGACCTGCAGTTCTTGTGCCGTCAGTTTTTGTGCCGTCAGCTCCAATCTAGGCTTGAGAGGGTGTGCAAATCTAAAGTTGAGGGCGAATTCAGATGCTTCATCTGGCTAATTTTCAAAAACAGAAAATGGACTGCTGACAGGTTAGAAAGAGGATGGGCTCATGATGCCGCCTGTTGGCTGTGTGATCAAGAACTCGAGACAGCGGCACACCTGATGTTGAGATGCCCTTGTGCAAAAGAAGTATGGTCTTCTTTCATCCCCTCTAACCCTGAGATAGCTACAGCGGCTTTGCAAGCACCATCGATGTTGGGATGGTGGAGGAGGATTTACGACAGAGCGCGAAAGGCCTAAAAAAGGGAAAACATTGCGCTGGCTTGTTATGTGTTGTGGTAATTATGGAAGGAACGTAATAGAAGAAAGTTTGATGGTCAAGAGACCAATGCGGTTGGTGTGGCAAAACAACTCAGAGACGATTTTGGCCTGCTCAAGCAGGTGAGAGGGGATAATTGGTGTGTTTTCTCTGGGGCTAGTTACTGGATCGAGCAGTGTATAGGGGGTTGATGCCGTGGTCGTCACGTTTCGTAAGTTGTAACTATCTGTGTCTAAATCTAAATCTCTAAATGCAAATCAGAGCTCCTGATGTTCCCCCTAAGATTGCTCAGATCAGTAAATTCTCAAAAGCATATCTACAGTAGTAGTTGTATGAAAACATCAATCAACACAACCTGTGGCCATTAGATTTTCAAGTCAGGAGGTGAAATGGATCACTAGCCAACAACTAGAGAACCTTGTTTGCACTAATTAACAGTCCATGAGTCCTTAGCTCGTCTCACAATCACATAATTTTCAACTGTTTTTTTTTTGCAGGTACTACATAATTTCCAATTCTAATGCAGACTTAACCATGCACTTTTTTATAATAATTTCTAACAAAATGTATTAACAGCATGGGCAGTAAGTAAATCACCTTGCCCGGATGGCGCGCATGCTGGTGGGCTCGTACCCAGTGTAGGACTGGGTGCTGTACTCGAAGTCGGAGTCGGGGCCTCCGGGGCAGTAGACGCAGATGTTCCCCGTGGTGGCGATGTGGGGGCATCGGTGCGGCTTGGACATGACGGCGACGACCGCGATCCCGGACGCCGTGCGCACGGGCTTGGCGCGCAGCCTGGGGAGCAGCGCGGCGCGGTCGGCCTCCGGCACGGCGGCGATCATCTCCACCAGCTTGGGCGCGCGGGCGAGCCCGTAGCGCCTGCACGCGGCCGACTTGAGCGCGTTGAGGTCCACGTCCTCCCCGCGCCGCGAGAGCTCGCCCATCTCGGACACGATCTCCGCGATGGCCCGCACCCTCGCCTCCTCCTCGGAGAGCCCCGCGGGGAGCACCACGCCCCCGCGCCCCGGCGTCGGCTTCCGCCGGCGCGGCTGGTCCGCCACGGGCGCTGCGGCTACGGCGGCGGCCATGGATGGGGAAGGGTTTCCGCGGAGAGGTTTTGGTCCGTGGAGTTCTGGCTGGCTCGGTCGGTGTTCTGGCCTTGGCCTTGTCTACCTCCGGTCTGGTTCGACATGTCTCCACCATGTGCAGCCATCAGATCAAGAAACGGACGGTTCGGATGCACCCACGTGGAACCACTCTGGAGTATTTTTCCTGCCAGTAATTAAATTCTTTAGCTCGCGAGAAAAGAGCTTTCCTCCTCTGCTCTCTCTAGTCTAGTCTAGTCTCTCCTCATCTCTTGCGGCAGAAGCAAAGCGAGGCGGCGAGATGGACGGCGGCAGCGGCGGCGGCGAGGATGGGAAGCAGCAGCCGCACCTGGTGCTAGCGCACAAGCTGTTCCTCCTCTCGCAGCCGGACCTGGACGACCTCGCCAAGGTCGGCCTCCGCGACGACGTCCTCGCCGCAGTGAAATCCGATGGTACCAAACTCCCCCTCCTCCAATTTGCCTCCTCAACTGCGGCTTGGTGGTTTGGTTTGACGCGATGCGCTTGCTCCAGACATGGCGGCGCTGTACGAGTCGCTGGGGGCCAGCGGCGTGCTGGAGACGGACGCGGCGCTGCTCGCGGAGATGCGCTGCAGGATCGAGGAGGAGACCCGCAAGTTCGACGAGAAGTGAGCGGATCTCGCCGGTTTACCCTTTTGCTGCTTGAATTTTGTTAGGGTAGTTTCCTGGCGTTGATGCATCCATCTAATTATATGGCTGGCCTTACAGTTCGTAGTTTGACCACTCCAGATAGGTTCTGCTATAATTTGGTTCTCAGAACCCGCAGAGGCACGGTCTAGACTCTTATCTGGTGGAACTGTCCATTTGCTTTTGCTGCTCCTGTTGTTTCTGAACATTATTGCTACTACCTCTGGACTGAATTAATTGACGCGCTTTGAACTGACAACACACATGCATAGGCCTCCCTCCGCGTCGATTAAATCCGACCGGAGGGAATATAACTAACTTTTTCGAGCTTTTAATAGTAGCAAATTTCCATTCCTATGATTTGGGATCTTGACCAATACAAATCGATGCTTGTTTAGGTTATTGGTGTCCAAAAATCTTGATCAGTAGTGGAACAGTGGCTAATAGTAAATAGAGAATTGAGTATTTTCAACATATAATAGAGAATCGAGTTATGCATGAACGAATCACTTACCTCGAGAAAGGGCTGCAGCTTAAGCAGTCAGAAATTTTACTGCAAACATTGGTCCATTTAGTCGAAGTGAAACACTGTGCTCTTGGTATCTAGACTCAAAAGTGTAGTACTTCTTTTTCCCGCCTTATTGCTGTGTTTCATTTGATTTGCCAGTATGCTGTGTTTGGTTCTTAGCTTCCTTTCACTTATTTATGCATAAATAAAGGATCGCCGATGCTGAAGAGAACTTGGGTGAGAGCGAAGTGCGCGAAGCCCATCTAGCCAAATCCTTGTATTTCATCAGAGTTGGCGAGAAGGTATAATATACTGTCTTCTACACCGTTTTAGGCTGTCAATGCATGTTGCAATCATTTTTGTCTAAACTAAACATCCAAAATTTCAGGAAAAGGCACTGGAGCAGCTTAAAGTTACTGAAGGAAAAACTGTAGCTGTTGGGCAGAAGATGGACCTTGTTTTCTACGCTTTGCAGATTGGCCTTTTCCATATGGACTTTGATCTCATCTCAAAGTCCATCGACAAGGCCAAAATGTAAGCGTGAAATTCTGTAGTGTAGCTATTTGCTGTTCTGCCTCTTTTTGCATTTTAATGTCTAATACTGAGCAACTTGCTTTTCCTGATTGAAGCTTGTTTGAGGCGGGTGGTGACTGGGAGAGGAAGAACAGATTGAAAGTGTATGAAGGCTTGTACTGTATGGCCACTAGAGACTTCAAGAAGGCTACTAGCTTATTTTTGGACTCCATTTCAACTTTTACGACCTATGAGTTGTTCCCCTATGATACGTTCATCTTTTACACGGTCCTTACAAGTGTTGTCACATTGGACCGTGTATCTCTCAAACAAAAGGTATGTTTTCATCTTCTGTCCTTCAATTCATCTTTGTTGGCTTGGATGTGGATAGGATTTGGGTTGACAAGTATTTTGACAGGTTGTAGACGCACCTGAGATCCTGGCTGTAATTGGCAAAGTACCCCACCTGTCTGAGTTTCTCAATTCACTCTACAATTGTCAGTACAAGTCATTTTTTGTGGCATTTTGTAAGTAACAGACATTTTATTCTCTCATAAAATTATTCTTGCATTTATTTATGATCATCAATAGTGCTCTGGGGTTAGCTCCTTGGATTTCTCATATCTGCTTGATATTCATTTTCAGCTGGCCTGACAGAGCAGATCAAGTTAGACCGCTACTTGCAACCTCATTTCCGCTACTTCATGCGCGAAGTGCGCACTGTTGTCTATTCACAATTTCTTGAGTCATACAAGAGTGTGACAATGGAAGCCATGGCTGTCTCATTTGGTGTGACAGTTGATTTCATAGACCAGTAAGAGCATTTGTTGATGTTACTTCTGGCATCATGTCCTGGTTCTGATATCATGCATGTCCATTTTGATGTGGCTGACCTTTTACCTCCAATGCAGGGAATTGTCGCGCTTTATTGCTGCCGGGAAGCTTCACTGCAAGATTGATAAAGTTGCTGGTGTCCTGGAAACAAACCGACCTGATTCACGGAACGCCTTCTACCAGTCTACCATCAAGCAAGGAGACTTCTTGCTGAACCGCATCCAGAAGCTCTCGCGAGTCATTGACCTGTAGGCTTTCCTTGTGTTGGAGCATCTCATTGCTAGAACCCTATTCAGTCTCCCTTACAAGACCTTGCTTTAGCTTTTACATTTTGCATATCAAATCAGCACAAAGGTGGAGGGTTAGCAAAAATCTTTTTTCTTCTTCTGAGAATTTGACTTGTAACCTAACTACCATATGGATAGAGATAACTGCAGTCTGCAGAGGATTGTCTAAAACGGCTGGTGCTTCTATGATGAATCCATCCATTTATTTCAGTTTGTGATCAACGTGTAAAAGAGAAAATCTGTGAGTAGATGTGCTATCTGTTCTACAAAATTACATACTCTGTTTTGAAATTGAACCATGACAGCAAAAGTGAGGAACTAAAATTCATACGTACTTTACAGAATACTGTCTAGCTTTTATATAAAGCTGGCTGCGTGTGAGTCCTTTTGGGTGTTGCAAGTCTGGGATCATGAGGCTGTAGCTCTCGTGGCCTTGGTGAACTTGGTGCTGGATGCGTTAAAAATCGTTGGATGTAATTGACTTCTCTTTTCTATCAAGAGCAGTGCTGTACTTGCGACCAATTTCGTCCGAAGCATGTACGATGCACTACAACGTTCGTTTGTTTCAGCTGGCTAGCAATCTGCCTCCGTTCAACTAGAGTTTCGGCACTCGCAAAGCCACTCCGTTCTATCAAATGGAGCCAGAGCAAGGATCTTTCTCAAAAAAAGTTCATACGAAGAACAAAACACAATGCTAGCTCATACAAGGACAACGAAATGATCATTTGCCATTCAAGTAAACCACCCAACATCATATCCTCAATAAAACCTGACGCTGTTTATTGGTCTATACGAAATCCTGATTCATGACACTACATATGTCAAATCTCGCAGAAATTCTCCTGTATGTTTCCCTTTGATCCTCACGAAACCAAATACAACCCCACCCACCTAGAACAGGGGGAAGCCAACTCACCAACCAAAAAGAAAAGAAAATTCAACACTACAACCACAGCCCAAGTTCTAGAGAATCGCGCATGGTTCAAAGGATTGCACGATTGCGGTTGCTATGGGGTATTCTATTGACTGGATATGCCATTGGGTATACCACCCATTTCCTCCAAGCGCTTCCAGAGGGCTTCTCGCTTCGAAGTGGATTCCTCCTGCCTGAGCTCATCGTCGTCGAACTTCTGCATGCACTCTCCGAAAAATGCAGAATCATGATCAGAGAATAGCTTGCGCACATTCAATGTCAGGCTCCTAACAGCTTGGTTCCAGTGACCCCGGGCATTTCTCTCAAGTGCGGGAAAGATGATGGGTAGTAGCACCTTGTAATTCTGCTTGATTAAGTTCTCAATGTGGTCGTTGTTCCATAGAAACAGTGCCCGCTCTGCCACCTACAAATAGACAAGGAGAAAATAAGTTAGGTTATATGCTTTGCTGAATATTCTTTACACTGTTTATTAATGTGTACAGATACCACCGATTTGGATGTAGCTACAGTGAAAGTTCAGTAAGCTACTAGTAAATACACAGTTAGGAAAAATCACCAGATTAACATGGACAGTAAAAACCTAATGTTATTCTGGTTGTTGACAGTTATTATAAGTGCTATCAGATTATGAGAACCCTATATATTCACAGCATTATTAGCAAGCGAAATCAAATGGTAAATCCAAACTGTACAAAAACATGTACAACCTGCTTCAGACATGACTTGCAAACGGATTGCCAGTCAGCAAATATTCAGGTTTTAACAAGCCAAAATAAACGATTAGTGTGTTCTCAATCGAAACAGTAATTTCAGAAGAACAACATGCTTTGCCTAAAGCAGCATTAAAAAAAAGTTTTGTAAAACAAAGTGCATCACAATGAAACTAATAGAAACTTATAAATCAAAGCCAAAGGGACAGATAAGAGGTAAATACACCAGTTGCACCCTTAAGTTTAGTTTACAGATACCACCAAGTTGGATGTCGCTACAGGAAAGTTCAGTAAGCTACAAATTATACGGTAAATACACAGTTAAGAAAAATCACCAGATTAACATGGGCAATAAAAGCCTAATGTTGTTCTGGAGGATGAACATATTGTAAGGTAGCCATGTAGGTGCTACTTAGATGATGAGAGCTCTGTAGCAACACCGCAGAATAATCCGCATCATGATTACCAAGCTGAAAGCAAATCCTAAATCCAAACTGTACAAAAACGTGTACAGCCTGTTTCAGACATGACTTAGAAAAGGATTGCCAGTCAGCAAATATACAGGTTTAAACTATCCAGAACTTATGAACAAAGTGTTATCAATCAAAACAGTAATTTAAGAAGACGCTATGTTTACCTAAAGCAGTCAGAAAAACCTGTTTTCCCACTAAAACTAATAGAAAGTTAGAAACTGATGAATCAAAACAAAAAGGGCAGATAATAAGTAAATACACGAGTTCCATCCTTAAGTTCCACTCAATTTGGAACAGGTGTCTTACAAGTAACATGTGAACAGACCAACTAATGGACTGCCACGGAGAAATATGATAATTTTATAGTAATAGTGTCTAATGGTCTAATTACCACGGATGTAGCAAATCATTTTTATACAAGGGTTTCATGCAAGAGAACAAAGTTGCAGTGATGTCAAAATGAATCAACTAGTGGTGTCTAAAGGACTGCCACAGATAAATATGATAATTTTATAGTACTAGTGTCTAATGGTCTAATTACCACGGATGTAGCAAATCATTTTTATATAAGGGTTTCATGCAAGAGAACAAAAGTTGCAGTGATGTCAAAATGAATCAACTAGTGGTGTCTAAAGGACTGCCACAGAGAAATATGATAATATTATAGTACTAGTGTCGAATGGTCTAATTACCACGGATGTAGCAAATCATTTTCATATGAGGGTTTCATGCAAGAGAACAAAAGTTGCGGTGATGTTAAAATGAATCAACTAGTGGTGTCTCCTCTAAAATAAGAGGTTGATAGCAACCCATCTAACGAAATGTTTTTACTTCCTAGAACCCATAGACAAACGCTCAAAAGTAGATCACAGAAAAAGGTTGTCGGTGTTTCTCCGTTATACATAATTAAAGATTAACCATACGAAAGACAACTGAAAAATCTATTTACATAGTGAGAAAAATATGATGGAAAGAAAGGGTGCACATCAATGCCAATATTTTCGTAATCAGGGAACAAAACTATAACTAATTTAATCTGTGAAAGACGTGAAAGCTGATACACAGATGAACAACAAGCCAATAAAATAATCAGAAACTTAGGCAGTAAAGACCATATACAATGAACTACGACAAGAACCAATAAAGATGAGTGAAGTGACATGCATTCAAAACTTTGGTATATGCGTGGTGAGATTTAACCTGAAAGTGTGAGCTGTTCATGCTATGGGCAATCTGACGGAAGAGCGGAACCATGCATCTTTGGAACTCTGCAAGCTGTGTTGCCTCTAAAACCTCTTCTAGCTCGCCCAGGAACATCACCTCCTTTGTGCTGTTTGTTATAGGCCAATACTTGAGCAAACCTCTAATAACAGTGTCAGCAAGTTTGCAGTCCTTCTCGACAAACTGTGTGATGCAATATGATAGCTGCTGATGGTACGCTGCTACAGACTTGGGCTTATGAAGTGGGACGAGCACACGAAGAAGGAACAATTTGTGCTCTTCTTTGAGTGGCAGGGCAAAACCATTGATTATACTGCCCAAGATCTCCAGCAGCTCTGCAACACCATTGTGCTTCTCTGTCTCGAATATAAACCTGTAGAAGATGTTGTTGATTGCTTTCCTGATGAATGGGCGATGCACCATGAACTTGCCATATATTCGATGGAGTATGGTCTTCAGATAGTCCCTTTCCCTATGGTCTTCCGAGTCAAAAAGATCCAGCAGCTTGAGAATGAAGGAGTGGTCAATGTATCTCTTGGCCAGCTTTGCGTCAGTCTCCTGGGACGCTACAAATCTCAAGAAAACCTCGTAAACGATCTGCAAGTGCGACCACGCCGGGTCCATGAGAGGCTCCTCTTCCTCCATGTCAACTCCTTCTATGGCCTTGTTGTCACGTGGGGTGGGGTTGGAGCTCCGGAACAGGTTAATGGCCACCATCTTGCTGATCTCAAGCATGATGACTTCCGAGAACTTGCCGTTCGCAGAAGTGACATAGTCAACGAGCTCCATAAGTGTCTGCCGCTTCATCTCTTTCTCCTTGAGGTTCTTCGTCGGATCCGCGAAATCGTACACAGCACAGCACAGAGTGGCCTTCCTGACAAACAAGTTCTGCTTCTCCGAGACCGGCACGTCCTTGAACGCTGGCAGCGGCTCATTGGAGTGATACACCACAGTCCCATTCACCGCCGGACCAGAGCCTGAGCCAGCCGGTGCCAGGTGCTCCCCATTTCCTGCCCTCTTGTTCCCTCCAGGCTCTACGCTCCTCGCAACACTGTAAGAGTTGGACGGCTCGTTGCCGTTGCCCGTAGCAGCATCCCGGCCGTCGCCGGCCTTCCCTGTCTTCTTCGGCAGCCTGCCAAGGATCTGCTTGATCATCTTCTTACCGCAGCCAACCTATCAGCACCCCCAAAACCCTAGCAATTTCACACCTCCAGAAATCAGCAGCAGGAACGAAGAGGGATCTAGGCAGATCCTCAGCCCCTGAACTAACCCAGCAGCACAAGATCTCCAATCAGCCGAACCCAGCCGGCCGGCCGGCCAAGAAACCCTGGCTCCGCGGGCACGAGCAGCCGAACACGCCCAGATCACTGGAACCAATACGGATCAGGTCCTGTGCAGGAGCCAGTCCACCAGCCGGACATCGACAGATCAGGCGACGGCAGCGACGCCCCCATCACCCCGCCCTCCCTCCTTACAAAATATAAATAAATATCCAATCTTTGCGCTCCTTCCCGGGTAGCCAAATCTAGGATCCAGGAAGCAGCCTCGCGGGGTGGGAAAATGGCGAGATTGAGGAGGAGGTGGGGGAGGTGGAAGGGAAACCTTTTCTTGGGCTGGACGGAGAGCTTCTCTACTTTTCCTCTGGATTTGAGAGGCGGCCTTGAGGTTCCCAAAAGTGGCAAAGGGGGGAGACGGCGTAGGAGTAAAAGTCCGTGCAGCGCCGGGCCGGAGAGCGGCTGTGATAGATAGTTGTAGAACAAGGAAAGGCCAGAGACAGAGAGCCAGCCAAAACCAAAGAGAGTTGCAGTATTTTACTGCATCTGGCACTTAATTGCAAACGCAGCTTTGCCTGCTTCCTGCTGGTTTCACTCTCGCTGGGAAGTGGGAACTTTCATGGGTGCCGGTGCAAGAGTAGACCGGTTCCCCTGTTCCTTTATCTCTCTTTTTTCCATTAAGATTTGATGGATATTCCTGCAACTAATCCTAATAATGTGTTTTGAGTATGTGTTGTTTTGTGTTTGAGGGAAGAATGTGCTGTTTTATTTCACTTGTGTGTATACTTTTTTTTATTGTGGACAAAGATATAAAGCATTGCACCGAGCACGAGCTACAAAAGTCCACTCGAGTGGATAAACAATGCACATTGAGGTAGCCGAGATATGCCACGTCGTCGGTGCTCAGCGCCTCGGAGGTGGCTTGTCTTACCTACTCGCCGTGTGCATCTTTAGCACGCAGGTACGGGGTATTTCGTGGGAAAACTATATAAAAAAGATTGAGCTAAGTCTTTTTCTAGAAAAATTGAAAATAAAATCCTATATTTAGCCAATGATGCATACAATAGAAGTGCAAAGTCGCACTACGTAATACTTTGTATTATAGGATACGTAAAAATGGCAAATGCGTAAATATGAGTATAGTGAATAGTGCATATTTCAAAACTATAGAACTTATAGTAATTTTTTTGTATTTCTATGCATTCTAGAATTTAAATTTAATATTTTGCACCATTGTAGGATATATCATTGGCCATATCCACTTTTTTTAAGGATTTTTTAAAACTACAAAATTTGATTTTCTATTAAAATAATAAAGGGCTAGTTGTAACTCGGCCTCCCTTTCTCCACTCTTAGTATTTCCGTGTCTACTTTTTCTTTCACCGTTTTCACTACAAATGTCGAATCAGGATTTCAGATCCTCGAAAATGTGAATAGAGATTCATATCAATATTCCATTCGTCTACTTGTTAAAGGTATTGTCTAGAGTTTTTGGATTTTCTTCGGGATGAAAACACATGATCAGGCGACCTGGCGATGACGGTGTTAAGTTTGTGCACCATGTCCTTGCTGGAGGCGACGTTTTTGAAGTATATTTTCCGTAATCTAGGTGTGGCCATTGGTGGTAGTTTTTGCTGCTTCACCGATCAGTTGAGTGGATTTTTTTTGTTTTGTTCTTGTTTTGGTTGATTGTATATCCTTCATGTCTAGCTTAGTTCTTAGCATTATTTTGTTGCAGGGACCAAATATAATTGATATTCCCTTGGTATTAATATATTTATTTTACCAAAATAGTTGGACACGGTGGTTTGGCTCATAGTTCCAAATACTCCTATTATGAAAAATGCATTATAAATATCGCTCAAAATGTCAAGAATTCTGGATGTATGGCACACAAATTTGCGAGAAAAAGATTTTTTTTGGTGGATTGTGTAAAAGGACAAAAAAAAATCTCGTGAGAAGCTATTTTGGTACACCGAATTATACTTTTACACAAGTCACATAAAATGTCATTTTTTCATGAGACTTTATGTGCCAAAGTAGATGCTTGGATGTACACCTAGTTTTTTTCAGATTTTTTTTAACATTTTAGATATGTTTGGGCAATGGGTGCATCTACACTTATGAGGCTAAATCGAATTTCAAAAATATATTTCTTCAAAAAAAATCAGTTTTTGGGACAAAAAGGTAGTCGGTTAATCATAAGCTTTGGTGAGTATAAGTAGTGCTCAAATCCTATGATATCGCCCTAAGATATCCATGAAAGTCCTATTGCCTTGGCAGTTAGCAGCGGGGATGCGAGATCAGCTGTGGCACGCCACCGGCAGAAAACGAGCACGAGCAGCATTAAATTAAATACTCTAATCAGCCTAACCAACTCACTCCGTCGGCGCTAACCCTACTCCTAAGCAAGTAAGCATACTGAATTAGTTGAAGTACCCCTAAACATAGTGTGGTGACCAAGGGTGGATCTACCCTCTTCCTTTTTCAGCTGGAGCGTGCGTGCGGGCAGCGTGCCCTTGTCCGCCCGCGGCGCCAGGTGATCCACTGTGTCTGGGAGGGACTCTGGCTGTGGGGTGGGGTGGACCAACGCCGGCCGCGCCACGAGCTCATCTGCTCATGGCCAGCATCATCCACACTAGATTTAAATGTGCGCCTTGGCGCACAATCCCGTAAAACTCATGATCATGCACACTTTGTATAACACTGCTAAAAATTAAGAGGAAAATGATAATCCGACTTTGAGGTTTAAAAAAAGTCATTAGAATGATTTTAGAATAAAGCACACGAAATTACAAACAAAGTAGGAAACATTTATATACAACCTGCAAAACAGAGAAATATAGTATAGTAGCAAACACTCGATGGCTATGTCAAAAGCAACATAAGTAAGAAAGGAACAACAAAAGCAATATCTACATAAGCAGCATGTGGAGAAAAATTTACAGTGCGCGGCAAAAGGTGGATCCAGTGCGCGATAAAAAGCGGCAGTGGAAAATTTAGCGAAACCGGTAAACTGCAACATAGCTGCAGGCAAGAACCCAAAAACAACGCTTTTACAACACTAACTTTTAACGTTATATTGGATATACTTTTAGTTTAAGTAGAAGGCATTTATTATGTTCCTCCATTACTGAGAACGGCAAACATGGCCACGTACAGCCCAGTAAAGATCACCATTCACTGCAGCACCTGCGACATACTCGTGTTGTACGTGTCTCCAGATCTCGCGACCACCGTTGTGCTAGTCTACACATGTGCTGAAACGATACAAACCTGGCCCAACATATTTTTCTTCACGCCAGAGAAATCTTACATACCACCATCACCCTCTCCATCGAGCTCGTTCAGCTCCTCGATCGATTGATGCCCACATCTCATCATGGCTGCTGCGAAAGGAAGCAATGGGGCGAGGAGGAGGAGGGTGGTGAAGCGGCTGAGCTTCAGGGGCTCATGGGAGGAGAAGGCGGACGTGGCAGCAGAGATCGGGAGATCTTGGTCGAGGCACACCCAGTCCAGATCTTGGCCGAAATCCTAGATCAGATCGAGGCGCAGAGCACTACCGCGCGGAGGGCATCGGCGGCGCACCACCCCTTCCTATCGTCGACCCGGTGGAGGCGCTCAGGCCTCGGCCATGCCCAGTCGCGCCGCCCATGGTCCGCCGCCGCCGCCCACCAACTCCCCTGAACAACGGCGGAGAAAACCACCTCCGCTGCCCACCGCCGCACCGGATGGATAGGCGCCGCCTTCACCGCCAGCGCGGGCGACAACGGTGGCCAGGAGAGGGAAGCAAGGTGGGACTCTTAGGATTGGGGAAGGAGGGATCCTCCAGAGGAGTCCGGGAGAGGCGACTCGGGGGGTCTTCTGCACCTATAACTCTAATAGCAATTTTAGAAGAGTTTGTATTCATTTCTCACGTCACTCTACATCTTTAGAAATAGATACATCTAATTAAGGTGTATCATGAGCACACACAAAAGAAAATATTTGCATATAAGACAACAGCTTGAGCCCGCATAAAAATCGCTGGTCAGGCCAGCGACACTTCACACATCACGGTAAGAAACGGTGAACCGGGTAATTGAGTAAGGGGTATGTAGCTGATTTCTAGTCGATGACGATGAACCTGGAGATCCGTGGTCGTATAGCTCATAGGTGGGTACCATCGTTGCAGCAACAACAGTTGAGCTTGCCCCGGCCCACCGCCGTACCGTCTACCAAATCAGTTCACACTTCCCTCTCTCAAGCTCACTCTGTCGCCACCGTTGACCGCCTAACCATGCCTCCCCACCGCTGCGGTCTTCTTCTCCCGCCGGCGGTGCGCCGCGTCCCCTGGATTTGCGATTCGCCTCGCCCCTTACTCCAGTTCATAATTTCTCGCCGATTCCTATCAATTTCTCGCGATAATCCTGCATCGAAGAGCTATCTCGCTGGAGGGGCAGAAAGCTTCGAGATGGAAAGGATGGGCCATAAGACGCGGCCGCTATAGGTTATTGAGTCCTCGTCGACCCCGGCGGCGCAATTGGCAGACTGAAGCGAGGCCAGCCAGCCCATCCACATCGAGGCCACAGTAGCCACGGCGTTCGGGGCCGTGCAGGGCACCACGCTCGGCGGGCTGATGCGCACGTTCGCGTCGGAAGGAGAGGCCGCTGGGCTCTCAGTGCTGCAGGAGACACCCAGGCTCGACCGCATGGCCCTGGCATCCTTCGAGCAACCACAGGTCTCCTCCTCATCCTATGGTTCCCCTCATGCTACAGATTTAGAGGGAGATACCAATTTTGGTTAAATCTTGTTGTACTTTGGTCAAAGATTGCAAATGCTTTTGAGTCTTGTCGGGGTTTTTTTTTCTCACATATACTGATGATGATTCGGATGTCCTCATGCTGGATGATGATGATTTATGCGACTCTGCTAGTAGTCACGAGCTGTACGCACTTTTTTCAAAAGAAGAATACTATGTCATTCCATTAAACTGCTACACTCCACACATCGCCAAGACCCAGGTTAAGTACAGACTGAGGTTAATGGCCAACCTAAACATCTTGGTTGCCATCCCCTAGCAGAGCACCTTGCCTACCAAGTTCATGAGCTACAGAGTTACATAACCTTGAACATACAGAAAATTACACTAACATGCAACATGAATACTATCAGTAAATAGACTACAACCTTGTCCAGTGTTTGCCCCTGGCTTTTATTAGTTCTCATTGCATAGCAAAGGCACCTACATTGCTGATACTGTCGATGAGTAAAGGGCACTAGTAGATGGAGCATGCAACACAATTCTTGCTATGCACACAGACACCTACATTGCTGATATTGTGGATGTTGTAGAGTAAGGTCCATTTGCACATGGTGCATGCAGCACAATTCTTGGTATGCAATCAGAAACACCTGCATTGCGCCCAGTCATAAGCTTTGAGAACCCATTCGCCCAACCTAGTAATCATGAGACAAGTGCCGTCGCAAAGTTCAATTGACTGATTAATAGTCAGATCCTATGACATTGAATGTTGCTGGAAACCACTTCCTGGAGAAACTTTGGAGGATGCTGGTAAGGATTTCTGTGATGCTCAGGGCGAAGGAAAAAACCGAAAAAAAGGAGCACTGGAGCGCCCTGGGCTGCATGATCTCCTATCTGCTCGAAGGTGCAAAATTTGTAAGCGGAGAGTTAAATGAACAACTGTGCTATTATCAATTTTTCAGGAGTTAGTACCGAAAGGAGATGGATTATTGATTTGGCAAACGCCAAAAAGATGCAACCTACTCTTTCCGCAAGCCCATTTTATAACCTCATTGACCTCTTAAATTGTCTTCAGAATTAGGAATGGAACCTACAAAACAATGTAATAATGAGAACAAATTATCCAACATATACACACACGAACAAAAAGAGATGTAGGAAAAAATGATGGTGATGCGATACATGCGAATCTAGACAAATCCGGATCACTTATTTCCAAACGGAGGGAGTATGAATTAATAAGTATTAATTGATGTCATTCTATTTCTTGCAACCTCCTGTAAGCAACATGGTGGCAATGGATAGCCTAGAGAAGGCGCGGCTGCGAAGGTCGCAGCACCGGCAACACAGAGATGGTCCACTGGAAACGTCTACACCAAGAGGTCGAGTCTATCCGTTGGCAGCAACAGCGCCAGACGGGTGGGGCAGTTGTTTGCTACATGAGCTTCCATAGTTGCGTCCGGAAAGCAAAAACGCCTATGCGCACAACATCATTTGTATATTTCTATCAGGGCAGACTAATCTTTAGGCCCAAGGTCGTTCTTTTTTTTTCTTTTGAATTATCACAGCCGAGTGGCATCTTGCACTACATCTTCACTTATTACATTAACTTTAAGCACAATCTTTTTGTTTCTTGTATCCCTTAAGTAGGTGTAGCCGGGTCTTACGGTACGGGCTCCAACTGATCGAAGGTACTTTAGAAGTTAAAGTTTCTAGAATGTTTCTGATTATTTGACTCGATACATTTGCAGAATAAGCTCATGACCGAAACACCTAAGATTATCCAGCTACAGTGTAGCAGCATTCCCAGAGCTAAATTTCAGTTGCATCTATATTGGATCAAGCTAAGGTGAATATGTGACATACTATATAGTCCAGAGTACCATGTTTCCAGTGCAAACTGAAGATTAATTGACCTACAAATACAGTTATGTTTTGTTAGTGCATCCGAACTGACAATATATGCTCTGTTGCAAGCGGCGTGCAAGCCAACATGAGCTCTCATCACTCAGAGCTGCACTTGAAGATCTTCTAAAGGACTAATTCTATTGCAAGCAGTTTGCAAGAAAATTATATGCTCTTATCACCCAGAGTTGATATTGAAGAATTCTGAACACTTATAGCATGTGGGTATGTATCCATTAACCCCTTTTAACTTATTATTTTCTTCAATAGATTGGCAAAATTAGAGCTTTGTAGACATCTCACGAAACTATTTTGTGAACATAATTGTCTGTGCTTTTCTATAGGCAAGCCCTAACTGTACTTACTTGGAAAGTTTGCTAGTTTAATTTATACTCATTTTTTAGTCAAATATCCTTGCATATTCCTCATTAGAACAGAAAACATACCATCCCCATACTCATATCCAACTGGGATCGTGCCAAGACGAATTTCATGCCACCGAGCATCCATATCAATGGAAGACTTAACATGTGGAACAACATCTGCGTGCAAAACAGAAGACACGAAAATTCGTAAATCCACAACTGAGACTGAAAAGGCAATGGCATGCCATACCACCTGCGTGTAATAGTAAAGGTACATGGCATCAACTAAGAAAACAGTGGCCATGCGATTAAGAATTGAAGTTAGACTACTTACTGCTATTAGGTAAGCACAGACTGGAAATAACCGATGATATCTTCTCTAAGGATGCATCATGCATGAATATTAATATGTTGTCTACACAAGTAATGTGAAGAGAGACATCTTTTTAGATTTCATACATCCTTCGGCAGAGTAGTTGTCTCATATAGAAGGCAATGCAGCCGCGGAGTCATGCAGATCGCAATTATCGTCGCAGATACCGGCTGCCTGGTTATACCGTGAGGCAGCTCCTGATCTTCTGGCAACTAATTGTACAACGCTTGTAGAAATAAAGATAGTTAGCATATTCAAATTGAACGAAAAAACAGTATAAGCTCAGTTCCTAATTTTACTTGGGAATCAAAATCTTCAGACATAAATATAAAACTTGGTCATCTATACACTGATTACTGAAATTGCTGGGGATTCAATTAAAACAAAGCTACAATCAACCACTAATTGATGGTGTCTAAACCTCTCAAAGATAATAATTAAAACTGCTTACACATCCTATCACCTACAGAAGAAACTATATCGTGTGTTAGCAGGGACATTTCTAAGCAATGGTGTGACATTGCTTCATAATCAACAACAAAAGCAATAAAAACTAAGCTCATTTACTGACATCCACCATGCTCTGTTTTCTCATGGACCACTCTCAACAAATGATATGCTTGGAAAATCACTGAGGCATCAATAACTCAAGTATAACACAGAATAATATAAAGAGGAAAACTGCAGCGGATCGACAAGGGTTCACCTCGGGCATAGATATTTGTAGGCGACCACCATGCACGACGGAGGCGAAACATCTCATACCTGCATCTCTCCATAAAATGCAGGCAGTAGCAAGGAAGGAATGATGAGCTAACTGAAAGTGCATATCCGATCAGATGTAGATGCAAGTAAAAAATCGACATGGATTCACCATTGCGAAAACCAGGTGTACCCCAACAACAAGCAAACCAAAGTAGGATCAAGCTTGTTTGAGATTAGATGAGTAAGTAGGAATGCATCCCATTTCTTAGAAAAACATGACAAAAAAATAAAATGATATTATGAACACCACATACTGGAAACGACTGGAGTCTATACAAATAACCAAAACCAGAAATGTGTGGTCTGCATCATTAGCCATCAATAATATCTCAATCCATGAATGTAATCGAAAATTCTTTCATGCATAGTCCATCAAAAGATAAGGGTCTGTTAGCATCATCATTTCAAACATATAACATCAACTCAGGCTGCTATTATTTATGAATTAACATGCATCAAGTCTTCACTAATTTAGCTTACAAACAATCATTTTCAACAAATTAACATCTATGCTATGAAAACAAGAAAATCCTAGAGCAAATTGGTTTTTCCTGCAATATAAGGATACTCATCATTCCAAAATAATATTGCCTCATCGCCAGGTGAGATTCTCAGACTGATCAACAAAGAGAATTAGAAAGTACCACTCCCATGTAGACGAGAATTAAAAAATAAATAGAAAAAAATATGGATTTGAACACTTCTGTGAATAATATATGGGGTTAACTACACATGCTTTCATTCAAACCAACATCTATCCAGATTGGTTAGGGCACTTTTACTAAAATTATTAACAAAGGATTATGTGTAATATTAAGAAACACTTGATATAATATATAAATTAAGATATGTATGAACATGTATAGAAAGAACTACAAAAGAGCTCCGAGTGACGCGGTGTAGATTAGATTTCTCAGCCTATGACCGAAGGGTGATGACACAGTAAACTGCAAGCAGCATGTTTAGATAGCAATCTTCTTTTTCTTATTACTAAAATTAGTAGTATATGATTGATATGGTTCCCGCTATTGAACCACCAGCTATATACAGACAATATGTCACATTCTTAGGCAAAGCATAGTTAAAAACTATATGCCATTTCTCAAGCCATTTCTCGGGCCATTTCTCCAGCCATCTTTGCATGAAGATAATGAATCATTATTTAAAAAAAGCAAAGGTACTAACCAAGTGCTTTCATGTACTAACGGGATAAAACATGAGCAGGAGAGATGGGAGTGAGAGAGAGACTCACATGTATTCTGGAAACCTCATGCTCATGGCTGGTGTAATTGTAGAAAGCCATATAAAAGGCAATGACATTGCTCTTGTTGTAATTATTAGAATGCCATAACCATGTCCAAAGGCCATCCCCGCAATCCACAATACACTTGGGAATAAAGCGGTTGCGTTGAAACATATCAGGGGAATAGAAGTAAATTTCTCTATTTTCATTGGCTCAAAATACTTCAATGAAGGATAACCAGTAATTAATCCGCAAACGAGGTAAAATTGGTATTCAATAAAAGAAAGTATATATTCAAATAAATGTAGTTATCTAGCTAAAGGCCACATACATGTGAGCAAACTAATGCCAGTGACAATAAAATCATATATTTCTACGCTGGGACTGCATTCACCGGCCACCAGCGGGGCACCATATAGCGTTTCCCCAAGAGAACAGGAAGAACAAACAACTAATCATAGAAGAGCAGGAGCTAATATCAATAAGATGAGACCTAGAAACCACATCCCAATACCAGCTCATGTCATTTGATTTACATGTATTCACTTCGACCATAGAAACAGAGAACTTCGTCTTCTTCCTTCAGAAAACAGCTGAACCAAACAAAGGGTAAGATTAGAAGCATATGAATCAAAAATAATTTATCTGTTTTGAAAATAATATTCTGAGATGGGAAGAGGGGAGCACCACGGCAACTTCAAGGCTACCAGCACCCTTCCTTGTTGGTTCCCTCATGTCCTCCTGTTCCAACCCTATTCAAGAAACTGGTGAATCCTATTCATGAGCATTAACTAATCTAATTCCTGACCCGAAGATGAATAAAAAAAGAAGGGTAGAAGATTACCTGTGTCTTGGTCAGATGCGAGCTGTGTGAGAGAGACGGGGAACGAAGAAGGCCGACTCGGTAAGATAATAGTAGCGGTTCTCCACATGCTACTGAAATATGAACTCCATGTTAACTTAGAATATCTAAAAGTAGCAGCTATCTAAATGTTGACTTAATATGTCACAAATTCATACCATCAATCAATTTTTTTAGCAGTTTGCTTCTACTCAAAATATCATAAAATTGTACAGAGAAAAACATAGATATCGCATAGGTAGATGCACTTACAATTAGCTTCCCCAAATCTCTGCCCTGCTAGTTTCACTCCATTAATTAGCAATGTCTGAAGGTTTCTTCACCTTCATAAATTTGGTGTATCAATAAATTATGTTAGCAGTCCTCTTGTGGTTAAAATGTCAAAGAAAAAAATCGAACTACAGAAAATAGATATTACATAGGTAGCTGCACTTACAATTAATTGTCCCAAATCCCTACCATGACTGTATCATCCTCCCTTTCCAATATTGTTGATGTGTATTCGTATACCACCAATGAGAAGAACTACCAGCCAAGAAGGAGACCACCCAGAGCCAAACAGAACCGAGTTCTTCGTGGCTTCTCGAGACGTCTACCTCATCTCCCCGCAATCTCGTTTGGACCTGGATCAATTCCAACAAAAAAATTGAATGAAAAGAATGCAAACAATCAACATGAGAAGTGGTCATTTACATCAATAGAGCACAAGAAAAACAACGCATTCCTTCAGATCTGGATGCATCCATAGTTAAAATCCTGGCCAGTTCATGTCTTGCAACGGGATAATGGATCTAGCACAGATGAATCCATGTATATTTCACACAGAGAGAGAGGGATAGAGTGGGGAGAAACCTGCAGGTTTCCAATGAAGATGAGGCTGTGGCAGGCCGCCAACCCACCTGTGCTTCGCCGTTGTCGGATCCTTGATCCCCGCTGCTGGTCGGCCGTGCTTTGGCCCGCCTCCTCTGGTCGTGCTCTGCCCGTGAACGTCCCTGCTACCGATGTTGTTCCAATCGGCGGCCACCACTGCTCGCCAGAGATGGAGTGGAGGTAGGGGATTGGGGAGGAGCAGCAGGAGGGGATTGGAGGAGAGGAGCAGCACGGGAGGGGTGGGGATTGGTCTTGGTCCACTGGCGTTAGGGGATTGGGGATTGGGGGAAGAGCAGCACTCACCAGCTGCCTGACGAAATCCCCAACCTACCCCGCGGGGAGTAGATATTTTCCACGGTCTGAAACGATGTGCAACCAAATGAAAATACACCCAGCGATTGACGAGCGGACCCAGCCAAACTTGGGACCCACATGCAGTCGCAGGCGGGTAGACCAGCACCATTGCATGGCTTTCTCTAGTGAGGGGTGCCAAATGGGAAAACGCCCACGCGCCCACGCAGCCAACCAGGAGACGCGCTGCTGCCAAGAATGAACGGATGAGATCCACTACCTGACAGCTGCTGACAAGATCCAACGATCCAGAAGTTGAAATCGCTGTGAGGTGCCCATGGAGGTGCAACAATTATACCTTTAGATGCAAAAGTTGGTCATAGTGGGTAGTATCATATAATACTATCATGTATATAATATTTTTGTATGATACTAGATCCATAATGCATAGTATCATAGGCTAGTATCATAGTTTTGCTATATTAATTGATTTGTAGAATCTCAATACAAATTTGTGTACAAGATTTATTTGATACTAACTTTTCTCGTGATGTGCGCTATGATACAGTATCTACCTATGATATTCTAATCTTCTCTCTCATCCATAATTACTTGCTACATTAGCATTTTTTGTGGGGCTAGGTGCATGATACTAGCTATAATACTAGCACTATGGCTAGCCTAATGGGGAATAATTACTACTACTACTCTTTTTCTCGGCTGGAAAAAATCGTAAAGGGAAATGAGCCACGAGTACTACGTGTCAGTGCGTGCGAGTGAGCGAGTGCACGGGTGCTGCGTGTGTTTCTACGTTCGCCTTCCCTACTTTACCGTAGACTATTGTCACATTCTTATCTTCTCCCTTGACACAAATTCGAGACCCCGGATCGCGACTCGAGCCGCAGTTTGGGCTGCGTGGATAGCTTGTTTCCCAACACTCATATTTTCATCAAATCTTCCTCACACAGCGCCTGCAGCTCACAACCGTTTTCCACCGCCGAAGCGCCACTCCGAGTTCGTCCCCTCCACCGCCGTGGACATGCCTCCACGTCGTAGCTCCTTCCGCTACCAGGACATGCGCCTCCGGTCGGCGGGCAACTCCTACACCGAGATCCGCGCAGCCGGCGAGCGCATCACCCTCGGCACGTTTGAGACGGCGCACGAGAGCGTGCGTCTACGACACGGTGACGTGGTGTCTCGGCTGTTTGCGCCGCGACATGAACATCCTCGATGTGAACTCCGCCGCCCAAGCGGATATATTGGGGCCCCCACCGCGCCTTGTGATACGCGTAGATGCACACGTCCGTTGGGAACCCCAAGTGGAAGGTATGATGCGTATAGAAGCAAGTTTCCCTCAGTATGAAACCAAGGTTTAATCGAACCAGTAGGAGCCAAGAAGCACGTTGAAGGTTGATGGTGGCGAAATATGATGCGGCGCAACAACAGGATTCCGGCGCCAATCTGCACAACAAAACAAAGTACTTTGCCCCAACGAAACAGTGAGGTTGTCAATCTCACCGGCTTGCTGTAACAAAGGATTAAGCGTATTGAGTGGAAGACGATTGTTTGCAAGAAAATAGTAAAACACAATTGAGATTGTATGCTATGTAAAGAATAGGACCGGGGTCCACAGTTCACTAGAGGTGTCTCTCCCATAAGATAAAAGCATGTTGGGTAAACAAATTACAGTCGGGCAATTGACAAATAGAGAAGGGCATAACAATGCATATACATGATATGATAAATATAGTGAGATTTAATCCGGCATTACGACAAAGTACATAGACCGCCATCCAACTGCATCTATGCCTAAAAAGTCCACCTTCAGGTTATCATCCGAACCCCATTCGTATTAAGTAAGCAAAGACAATTGCATTAAGTATGGTGCGTAATGTAATCGACAACTACATCCTTAGACATAGAATCAATGTTTTATCCCTAGTGGCAAAGACATCACAACCTTAGAACTTTCTCACGTCCCGGTGTCAATGAAGGCATGAACCCACTATCGAGCATAAATACTCCCTCTTGGAGTTAAGAGTACAAACTTGGCCAGAGCCTCTACTAATAACGAGAGCATGCAAGAAGATCATAAACAACACATAAACAATAGATTGATAATCACCATAACATAGTATTCTCTATCCATCGGATCCCGACAAACACAACATATAGAATTACAGATAGATGATCTTGATCATGTTAGGCAGCTCATAAGATCCAACAATGAAGCACAATTAGGAGAAGACGACCATCTAGCTACTGCTATGGACCCATAGTCCAGGTGAACTACTCACTCATCACTCCGGAGGCGATCATGGCGATGAAGAGTCCTCCGGAGATGAATCCCCTCCCGGCAGGTGCCGGAGGCGATCTCCGAATCCCCGAGATGGGATTCGCGGCGTCTCGGAAGGTTTTCCGTATCGTGGCTCTCGTGCCTTTCGCGACGGAGGCTTTAAGTAGGCGAAAGGGCAACGTGGGGGGCCACACGAGGGCCCCACACCATAGGGCGACGCGGCCCAGGCCCTATGGTGACGGCGCCTCGTGGCCCCACTTCCTTCCCTCTTCGGTCTTCTGAAGCTCTGCAAAAATAGGACCCGGGCGTTGATTTTTCGAATATTTCCTTACTAGGATTTCGAAACCAAAAACAAGAAAACAAAGAAGGCTCTTCGCATCTTGTTAATAGGTTAGTTCCGAAAATGCGTAAATATGACATATAATGTGCATAAAACATGTAGGTATCATCAATAAAGTAGCATGGAACATAAGAAATTATCGATACGTTGGAGACGTATCAGCATCCCCAAGCTTAGTTCTGCTCGTCCCGAGCAGGTAAAACGATAACAAAGATAATTTCTGAAGTGACATGCCATCATAATCTTGATCATACTATTTGTAAACATATGTAATGAATGCAGCGATCAAAACAAGGGTAATGACATGAGTAAACAAGTGAATCATATGACAAAGACTTTTCATGAATAGTACTTCAAGACAAGCATCAATAAGTCTTGCATAAGAGTTAACTCATAAAGCAATAAATCAAAGTAAAGGTGTTGAAGCAACACAAAGGAAGATTAAATTTCAGCGGTTGCTTTCAACTTATAACATGTATATCTCATGGATATTGTCAACATAAAGTAATATAACAAGTGCAATATGCAAGTATGTAGGAATCAATGCACAGTTCACACAAGTGTTTGCTTCTTAAGGTGGAGGGAGATAGGTAAACTGACTCAACAATAAAAGTAAAAGAAAGGTCCTTCAAAGAGGAAAGCATCGATTGCTGTATTTGTGCTAGAGCTTTTATTTTGAAAACATGAAACAATTTTGTCAACGGTAGTAATAAAGCATATGAGTTATGTAAATTATATCTTACAAGTTGCAAGCCTCATGCATAGTATACTAATAGTGCCCGCACCTTGTCCTACTTAACTTGGACTACCGGATCTTTGCATGCCATGTTTCAACCAAGTGTCACAAAGGTACCTCCATGCCGCCTGTAAAGGTCTAAGGAGAAAGCTCGCATTTTGATTTCTCGCTTTTGATTATTCTCAACTTAGACATCCATACCGGGACAACATGGACAACAGATAATGGACTCCTCTTTAATGCATAAGCATGTGACAACAATTATTATTCTCATATGAGATTGAGGATATATGTCCAAAACTGAAACTTCAACCATGATTCATGGCTTTAGTTAGCGGCCCAATGTTCTTCTCTAACAATTTTGCATGCTCCAACCACTAAGGTGATAGATCCTTCAGACAAGACGGACATGCATAGCAACTCACATGATATTCAACAATAGTTGATGGCGTTCCCAAGCATGGTTATCGCACAACAAGCAACTTAATAAAAGATAAAGTGCATAAGTACATATTCAATACTACGATAGTTTTTAAGGCTATTTTGTCCCATGAGCTATATATTGCAAAGGTGAATGATGGAATTTTAAAGGTAGCACTCAAGCAATTTACTTTGGAATGGCGGAGAAATACCATATAGTAGGTAGGTATGGTGGACACAAATGGCATAGTGGTTGGCTCAACGATTTTGGATGCATGAGAAGTATTCCCTCTCGATACAAGGTTTAGGCTAGCAAGGTTATTTGAAGCAAACTCAAGGATGAACCGGTGCAGCAAAACTTACATAAAAGACATATTGTAAACATTATAAGACTCTACACCGTCTTCCTTGTTGTTCAAAACTCAATACTAGATATTATCTAGACCTTAGAGACCAAATATGCAAATCAAAATTTAGCAAGCTCTATGTATTTCTTCATTAATGGCTGCAAAGCATATGATGCAAGAGCTTAAACATGAGCACAACAATTGCCAAGTATCACATTATCCGAGACATTTTAGAATTACTACATGTAGCATTTTCCAATTCCAACCATATAACAATTTAACGAAGAAGAAACTTCGCCTTGAACATTATGAGTAAAGCCTAAGGACATATTTGTCCATATGCAACAGCGGAGCGTGTCTCTCTCCCACAAAGTGAATGCTAGGATCCATTTTATTCAAACAAAAACAAAAACAAAAACAAACCGACGCTCCAAGTAAAGAACACAAGATGTGACCGAATAAAAATATAGTTTCAGGGGAGGAACCCGATGATGTTGTCGATGAAGAAGGGGATGCCTTGGGCATCCCCAAGCTTAGACGCTTGAGTCTTCTTAGAATATGCAGGGGTGAACCACGGGGCATCCCCAAGCTTAGAGCTTTCACTCCTCTTGATCATAGTATATCATACTCTCTTGACCCTTGAAAACTTCCTTCACACCAAACTTCAAGCAAACTCATTAGAGGGTTAGTGCACAATTAATAATTCACACATTCAGAGGTGACACAAACATTCTTTACACTTCTGGACATTGCATAAAGCTACTGGACATTAATGGATCAAAGAAATAAATCCAACATAGCAAAAGAGGCAATGCGAAATAAAAGGCAGAATCTGTCAAAAACAGAACAGTTCGTAAAGACGAATTTCAAGATGGCACCAGACTTGCTCAAATGGAAAAACTCAAAACTAATGAAAGTTGCGTACATATCTGAGGATCACGCTCGTAAATTGGCAGATTTTTTCGAATTTTCTACAGAGACCTGTGCCCAGATTCGTGACAGACAGCAATGCTGTTTCTGCAGCGATCCCAAATATAACATCAACTTCGACATAGAAACTTTACTTGGCACAAAAACATGATAAGGAGAGGTTGCTACAGTAGTAAACAACTTCCAAGACTCAACAAAACAAAAATTGCTGTAGTAAAAACATGGGTTGTCTCCCATAAGCGCTTTTCTTTAACGCCTTTCAGCTAGGCGCAGAAAGTGCAAATCAAGTAACATCGAGAGTAGAAGCATCAACATCATAACTTGTTCTAATAATAGAATTAAAAGGCAACTTCATTCTCTTTCTAGGGAAGTGTTCCATACCTTTCTTGAGAGGAAATTGATATTTAATATTACCTTCCCTCATATCAATAACAGCACCAACGGTTCGAAGAAAAGGTCTTCCCAACACAATAGGACAAGATGCATTGCATTCGATATCCAAGACAACAAAATCAACGGGGACAAGGTTATTGTTAACCGTAATGCGCACATTATCAATCCTCCCCAAAGGTTTCTTTTTAACATTATCGGCAAGATTAACATCCAAATAACAATTCTTCAATGGTGGCAAGTCAAGCATATCATAAATCTTTTTAGGCATAACAAAATACTTGCACCAAGATCACATAAAGCATTACATTCAAAGTCATTGAATTTCATTTTAATGATGGGCTCCCAACCATCTTCTAACTTTCTAGGAATAGAAGTTTCAAGTTTTAGTTTCTCTTCTCTAGCTTTTATGAGAGCATTTGTAATATGTTTTGTAAAGGCTAAATTTATAGCACTAGCATTAGGACTTTTAGCAAGTTTTTGTAAGAACTTTATAACTTCAGAGATGTGGCAATCATCAAAATCTAAATCATTATGAGCTACAACAATGGGATCATTGTTCCCAAGGTTGGAAAAAATTTCAGCTTTATCACAAGCTTTAGCAGCAATTTCAGCAATTTTGTCGCTTTGCACTAGGAGTAGAAACATTGCCAACACCAATCATATTACCATTGATAGTAGGAGGTGCAGCAACATGTGAAGAATTAACATTACTAGTGGTGGTAATAGTCCAAACTTTAGCTACATTATTCTCTTTAGCTAGTTTTTCATTTTCTTCTCTATCCCACCTAGCACGCAATTCAGCCATTAATCTTATATTCTCATTAATTCTAACTTGGATGGCATTTGCTGTAGTAGTAATCTTATTATCAATATCATTATTAGGCATAACTTTCAATTTTAAAAGATTAACATCAGAGGCAAGTCTATCAACTCTAGAAGCAATAATATCAATTTTATCAAGCTTTTCCTCAACAGATTTGTTAAAAGCAGTTTGTGTACTAATAAATTCTTTAAGCATGGCTTCAAGACCAGAGGGTACACTCCTATTATTGTTGTAAGAATTCCCATAAGAATTATCATAACCATTACCATTAGCAGAAGGATATGGCCTATAGTTATTACCAGAGTTGTTCCTATAAGCATTGTTGTTGAAATTATTGTTTTTAATGAAATTCACATCAACATTTTCTTCTTGAGCAACCAATGAAGCTAAAGGAACATTATTAGGATCAACATTAGATCTACCATTCACAAGCATAGACATAATCACATCAATCTTATCACTCAAGGAAGAGGTTTCTTCAACGAATTTACCTTCTTACCTTGTGGAGCTCTTTCCGTGTGCCATTCAGAGTAATTTATCATCATATCATCAAGAAGTTTTGTGGCCGCCCCAATGTGATGGACATAAAGGTACCTCCAGCAGCTGAATCCAATAAATTCAAGAAAAATTTAGTCCTGCATAGAAGGTTTGGATGATCATCCAAGTAGTCAGTCCATGGGTTGGGCAATTCTTTACCAAAGTTTTCATTCTCTCCCATGCTTGAGCAACATGTTCAGTATCTAATTGCTTAAAATTCATTATGCTACTTCTCAAAGATATAATTTTAGCGGGAGGATAATATCTACCAATAAAAGCATCCTTGCATTTAGTCCATGAATCAATACTATTCTTAGGCAAAGATAGCAACCAATCTTTAGCTCTTCCTCTTAATGAGAAAGGAAACACTTTCAATTTAATAATATCACCATCTACATCCTTATACTTTTGCATTTCACAAAGTTCAACAAAATTATTGAGATGGGCAGCAGCATCATGAACTAGCACCAGAAAATTGATCTCTCATGACAAGATTTAGTAAAGCAGGTTAATTTCAAAGAATTCTGCAGTAGCAGGTGGAGCAATAGGTGTGCATAAGAAATCATTATTATTTGCATTTGTGAAGTCACACAACTTAGTATTTTCAGGTGTATTCATTTTAGCAACAGTAAATAAAACAAACTAGATAAAGTAAATGCAAGTAACTAATTTTTTTGTGTTTTTGATATAGAGAGCAAGACAGTAAATAAAGTAAAACTAGCAACTAATTTTTTTGTGTTTTGTTTAGGTGCAGCAAACAAAGTAGTAAATAAAATAAAGCAAGACAAAAACAAAGTAAAGAGATTGAGAAGTGGAGACTCCCTTGCAGCGTGTCTTGATCTCCCGAACGGCGCGGAAATTTAGCTTGATACGCGTAGATGCACACGTCCGTTGGGAACCCCAAGTGGAAGGTATGATGCGTATAGAAGCAAGTTTCCCTCAGTATGAAACCAAGGTTTAATCGAACCAGTAGGAGCCAAGAAGCACGTTGAAGGTTGATGGTGGCGAAATGTGATGCGGCGCAACAACAGGGATTCGCGCCAACGTGGAATCTGCACAACAAAACCAAAGTACTTTGCCCCAACGAAACAGTGAGGTTGTCAATCTCACCGGCTTGCTGTAACAAAGGATTAAGCGTATCGAGTGGAAGATGATTGTTTGCAAGAAAATAGTAAAACACAATTGCAGTAGATTGTATGCTATGTAAAGAATAGGACCGGGTCCACAGTTCACTAGAAGTGTCTCTCCCATAAGATAAAAGCATGTTGGGTAAACAAATTACAGTCGGGCAATTGACAAATAGAGAAGGGCATAACAATGCATATACATGATATGATAAATATAGTGAGATTTAATCTGGGCATTACGACAAAGTACATAGACCGCCATCCAACTGCATCTATGCCTAAAAAGTCCACCTTCAGGTTATCATCCGAACCCCATTCAGTATTAAGTTGCTAAGCAACAGACAATTGCATTAAGTATGGTGCGTAATGTGATACGTCCAATTTGCATCACTATTTTGTATCATAATTTGCTGTTATTCATTGATATATTTCATATTGGGACACAATACTTATGTTATTTCATCTATTTTGCATGTTTCATCATCATTGGAGGATCAAGCACCGGAGCCGGATTCTGCTGGAAAAAGCACCGTCGAACGCAATATTTCGGAAGATCAACGTGGAAGGAAATTTCACGTAAATTCCTATTTTTCCAGATGACGGAGGGAGCCAAGGGGAAGAAGAGGGGAGCCACGTGGGCCAGACCACAGCCGGCGCGCCCATGGCCTGGCCGCGCCACCCGTGGTGTGGGGGCCCCACAGCCCCTTTCGCCTCCTTTTCTTCGCGTACTCCTTCGTCCCGAAAACCTAAGCCACAGAGAGGACCTCACGAAGGGTTACAGCCGCCTCTGGGCGGAGAACACCAGAGAGAAAAGAGCTCTCCGGCGAGGAATCCGCCGGAAATTCCCTCCCGGAGGGGGAAATCGACGCCATCGCCATCGTCATCGAGCGGGACATCATCTCCACCATCATCATCATCATCTCCACCATCTACACCGCCATCACCATCGCTGCACCTCGTCACCGCTGTAACAATTCGGGTTAAATCTTGATTGTATGATAGGGGAAACTCTCCCGATTATTCTCTACTTGTTATAGATGCTATTGAGTGAAACCATTGAACCAAGATTTATGTTCAGATTGTTATTCATCATCATATCACCTCTGATTGTATTCCATATGATGTCTCGTGAGTAGTTCGTTTAGTTCTTGAGGACATGGGTGAAGTCTAAATGCTAGTAGTGAATTATGGTTGAGTAATATTCAATGTTATGATATTTAAGTTGTGGTGTCATTCTTCTAGTGGTGTCGTGTGAACGTCGACTACACGACACTTCACCATTTATGGGCCTAGGGGAGTGCATCTTGTATTCGGTTGCTAATTGCGGGGTTGCCGGAGTGACAGAAACCTGAGCCCCGTTAGTATATCGATGCAAGAGGGATCGCAGGATCTCAGAGTTTAAGGTGTGGTTAGATTTATCTTAATTACTTTCTTGTAGTTGCGGATGCTTGCAAGGGGTATAATCACAAGTATGTATTAGTCCTAGGAAGGGCGGTGCATTAGCATAGGTTCACCCACACAACACTTATCAAAACAATGAAGATTATTTAGCCACATGAAGCGAAAGTACTAGACTAAAATCCCCGTGTGTCCTCAAGAACGTTTGGTCATTATAAGTAAACAAACCGGCTTGTCCTTTGTGCTAAAAAGGATTGGGCCACTCGCTGCAATTATTTCTCTCGCATTTTACTTACTCGTACTTTATTCATCTGTTACATCAAAACCCCTTGAATACTTGTTTGTGAGCATTTACAGTGAATCCTTCATCGAAACTGCCAACACCTTCTGCTCCTCGTTGGGATCGACATTCTTACTTATCGAAGATACTACGATACACCCCTATACTTGTGGGTCATCAAGACTATTTTTGGCGCCGTTGCCGGGGAGTGAAGCGCTATTGGTAAGCGGAATTGGTAAGGAAAACCTTTACTGTTTGTGCTGATTTTATTTCTGCCTGCTGCTATAAATCATTATGGAGAGATCTTCTCTTCAATTTCTATTTGGGAAATCTACTACTACTGCAACGGTAGTGGATGAAGCGCCAGGTGAGGAAGTAGTACCATATAAAATACCTATGAAAATTATTGAACGTGTTATGGATAACCGCTATGAAGGGGATGGAACTGTCCATCTTGGTGATCATTTATTGTTTTTGCATGAATTATGCGGGTTATTCAAATGTGCAGGTATTTCTATGAATGAAGTTAGGAAGAAACTATTCACTATATCGCTGTCTGGTAAAGCGGCGCACTGGTATAAATTGCTGAAGAATGGTGATTCTATTGATTGGGAGGACATTGTGCCTTTATTTTATTCCAAATTTTATCCTCCAAGTGAAATTCACAAAGATCGGAACCGCATATATAATTTCTGGCCTCATGATGGAGAGAGTATTGCCCAAGCTTGGGGAGATTGAAGTCTTTAATGCTCAAATGCCCCATTCATGAGCTTCCTGGTAATGTTATTATTGATAATTTCTATGCAAGACTTTCTTTTCAAGACAAGACCTTGCTGGATACTTCTTGTTCTGGATCATTTACACGCAACAAAGAAGAGTTTAAAAGGGACCTTCTTGATCGGACCCAAGAAAATACTGAAGGATGGGAGAACGACAAAGATAGAGAATCGGTATAATTTATGATTATAAATGCATTGAAGCTTTTATGGATACTGATAAATTTCGTAATATGAGTGCTACATATGGTCTTGATTCCCAAGTTGTTGCAAATCTTTATAAAGCTTTTGCCTCTCATTATGAACTGCCTAAGAAGAATTTTGATAAGTATCATGAACCGTATAAAGATAAAGTTGATTCATCTGTAAACAAATGTGTAGTGATTGAAACTGTTGATAATGTTATTCCTGAAGCTTATATTGAAAAAACTCCTTTCCCTGCTAAAATGAAGGAGTACTCTGTCATATCTAGTGCGGTTAATAAAAGTGAAAAGAAACCTAAAGAACCTGAAGAACAAATTAAAATTGAACCTGCTGTTGCAATAGTTAAAGATCTTGTGACTGAAAATGTGGAGGATGGTCATATTATTTTCTGTGAAGATGCTTCTAATATTGTTTCACATCCTAATAAACCCAAACAAGTTAGTGTTCCTATGCTATCTGTTAGAATTGGTGATCATTGCTATTATGGTTTATGTGATATTGGTGCAAGTGTTAGTGCTATTGCTTATGAGCTTTACACGGAGATTATGCACGAAATTGGTTCTTGTGAACTTGAAGATATTGATGTGGTTATTCATCTGGCTAATAGAGAAACTATTTCTCCAATTGGTATTGTTCGAGATGTGGAAGTTCTATGTGGTAAGATTAAATATCCTGCTGACTTTTTGGTACTTGGTTCTGCTGCTAGTGATCATTGTCCTATCATTTTTGGTAGACCTTTTCTAAATACTTGTGGAGCTATTATAGATTGTAAGAAAGAGAAAATTTTGACTAGATTTGCTGGTGAACCTTATGAATTTAACTTTTCTAAATTTACCAAAACTCCTTATAAAGCTGACTTGCCTAGTAATGATTTTAAAATGGAGCAGTGTGCATCTATTGTTCTTGTTCCTAATAATCCTTTGCAGCAACATTTGGAGAATAGTGAAAGTGAAGCTTTTAGGAAAGAAAGAGATGAGCTTGAGGAAATTTTTCTTCGCCAACCTATTCTCAAGCATGATTTACCGGTAGAAGATTTGGGTACAACACCGCCACCAAAGGAAGATCCTGTTTTCGATTTAAAGCCTTTACCTGATAATCTTAAATATGCTCATATTGATGATAAGAAAATATATCCTGTTATTATTAGTTCTAAGCTTTCAGAGATTGAGGAAGAAAGGTTATTGGAAATATTGAAGAAACACCGAGGAGCTATTGGCTATACTCTTGATGATTTGAAAGGGATTTCTCCTTCTATTTGCCAACATGCTATCAATATGGAAGATGATGCAAAGCCTGTTGTTGAACATCAACGTCGTCTAATTCCGAAGATGAAAGAGGTGGTAAGGAACGAGGTATTAAAACTTCTTGAAGCTGGTATTATATATCCTATTGCTGATAGTAGATGGGTTAGTCCTGCATTGTGTTCCTAAGAAAGGAGGAATGACTGTGTGCCTAATGATAATGATGAGCTTATTCCTCAAAGAATAGTTGTAGGTTATAGAATGTGCATTGATTTTCGAAAAGTTAATAAAGTTACTAAGAAAGATCATTACCCTTTACCCTTTATTGATCAAATGCTAGAAAGGTTATCTAAAAATACTCATTTTTGCTTTCTTGATGGTTATTCTGGGTTTTCACAAATTGCTGTTAAAGCTAAAGATCAAGAGAAAACCACTTTTACTTGTCCTTATGGAACTTATGCTTATAGGCGTATGCCTTTTGGTTTATGTAATGCTCCTGCTACTTTTCAAAGATGCATGTCTGCTATTTTTCATGGTTTTTGCGAAAGTATTGTAGAGGTGTTCATGGATGATTTTTCTGTCTATGGGAATTCTTTTGATAATTGCTTGCGAAACCTCGATAAAGTTTTGCAGAGATGTGAAGAAACTAACATTGTTCTTAATTGGGAGAAATGCCACTTTATGGTTAATGAAGGAATTGTATTGGGACATAAAATTTCCGAGAGAGGTATTGAAGTTGATAGAGCTAAAGTTGAAGCAATTGAGAAGATGCCCTATCCTAGGGATGTTAAAGGTATTCGTAGTGTTCTTGGTCATGCTGGTTTTATAGGAGATTTATTAAAGATTTCTCTAAAATTTCAAAGCCTCTTACTAATCTTCTTCAAAAAGATGTACCTTTTGTTTTTGATGATGATTGTAAGGAAGCTTTTGAAACTCTAAAGAAAGCCTTAACAACTGCTCCTGTAGTCGAACCTCCTGATTGGAATTTGCCTTTTGAAATTATGTGTGATGCTAGTGATTTTGTTGTAGGTGCTGTTCTTGGACAGCGGGTAGATAAAAAATTAAATGTTATTCATTATGCTAGTAAGACTCTTGATGCTGCTCAAAGAAATTATGCTACAACTGAAAAGGAATTGTTAGCTGTAGTCTTTGCTTGTGACAAGTTTAGACCCTATATTGTTGATTCGAAAGTTACAATTCATACTGATCATGCTGCAATTAGATACCTTATGACAAAGAAAGATGCTAAGCCAAGGCTTATTAGATGGGTACTTCTTGCAAGAATTTGATTTACATATTATAGATAGAAAAGGTGCTGATAATCCTGTTGTTGATAATTTGTCTAGATTGGAAAATATTGCTTATGATCCTGTTCCTGTAATGATAGTTTTCCAAATGAACAATTGGTTGTAATAAAGGTGAGCTCGCGAGAGAGCCCTTGGTATGCAGATTATGCTAACTTTATTGTTTCAAAGTATTTGCCTCCAACCTTTTCAGCTCAGCAAAGGAGGAAATTCTTTTATGACTTGAGGTATTATTTTTGGGATGACCCACACTTATATAAAGAAGGAGTAGATGGTATTATGCGAAGATGTGTTCCTGAATATGAACAACAGGAGATATTGAGTAAATGTCATGGTAGTGTTTATGGAGGACATCACGCTGGAGATAGAACCGCGCAAAGGTTCTACAATCAGGTTTTTATTGGCCAACACTCTTCAAAGATGCAAGGAAATTTATTTTATCTTGTGATGAATGTCAAAGAGTTGGTAATATCTCTAGACGCAATGAAATGCCTATGAATTATACTCTTGTTATTGAACCATTCGATTGTTGGGGATTCGACTTCATGGGTCCTTTCCTTCTTCAGATGGTAACACATATACTTGTCATGTTGATTATGTTACTAAATGGGTAGAAGCTATACCTACAAAAAGTGCTGATGGTGAGACCTCTATAAAAATGCTTGTAGATGTTATATTTCCTAGATTTGGAGTACCTAGATATATTATGACTGATGGAGGTTCTCATTTTATTCATGGAGGTTTTAGAAAAACTCTTGCTAAGTATGGTATTAATCATAGAATTGCTTCTGCTTATCACCCTCAAACTAGTGGTCAACTAGAATTATCAAATAGAGAGATTAAAGCTATCTTGGGAAAGACTGTTAATAAATCCAGAAAGAATTGGGCTAGCAAGTTGAAAGAAGCACTATGGGCTTATAGAACTGCTTATAAAAATCCTATGGGAATGTCACCTTATAAAATGGTTTATGGAAAAGCTTGTCATTTACCTCTAGAACTAGAGCACAAAGCTTATTGGGCTGTTAGAGAACTAAATAAAGATCCTAAATTAGCCGGTAATAAGAGGTTGTTGCAATTAAGTTCTCTAGATGAATGGAGAAGTGAAGCTTATGAAAATGCTAAACTCTTTAAAGAAAAAGTTAAGAAGTGGCATGATAGAAGGATCATCAAAAGAGAGTTTAATATTGGGGATAAAGTCCTATTGTATCGGTCTCGTCTCAGATTCTTTGCAGGGAAATTACTCTCGAAGTGGGAAGGACCATATGTTGTTGAGGAGGTGTATCGTTCAGGAGCAATTAAAACTAGCTCTCTCCAAGGCAATGCCACACAAGTGGTTAATGGACAAAGACTCAAGCATTATATCTCGGGTGATTCTTATAATGTTGATGTTGATATTATTCAAGTGGAAACACCGGAGGCTTTCATCAAAGGACAAATTGATAGTCCGCCAGAACTCGACTTTGAATAGGTAACAGTACAGGTAATAAAACGTCCGCGTTTACCTTTCCGAACAATACTTTTGCTGTTTTTAGAAAATATGAAAAATTACGAGTTCGAAACGGAGTGGAAAGGACGCACGAGGGTGCCACCATAGGCCGGCGCGGCCTGACCTGGGCCCGCGCCGACCTATGGTCTGGCCGCCTCGTTGCCCCTTTCCGACTCTTCGATCTGGTACTTTCCTTATGTCGTGAAAATTTTTGCTATATAATCCCCCGGACCCCTGGAGGTCCGTATATCGTTTTCTCGCCGTGTTTTGTTTCGAGCTGTTTTCTGCCAGATTTGTTTTGATCTAGAAGCACCATGGTCTCCAACAACAAGGACAAGGGGCCTTGGAAGGAAGAGATGGATGAAAGGATCAATAAGGAGAAGGAGAAGATAGCATCAGCAAAAGGAGAGTGGGAAACTACGAAGAGTAAGCCAATCTTGGTGGGATCGGTTAACACTGGGCGTTGCTTTTCTCATAACTTGCAGGGAGCTCTTCCGCCTGCTCTGGACCTCGACTCTTTCCCTTGTGTGGAGGAAGCAATACGGGTTGCTGATGAGTTTTGTGATCAATATCGTGCTCTCAAAAGGGAAGTGGAGATACTTCAGGAGGAGAACCAGCGACTTCGCAGAATGCTGGAATATTACTCAAATCCCAGCACAAGGCCGTCACCGCCACACTCGGGTAACAATGAGTCTCTTCAGGTTTTGGTGCAGAATTACAAAATTGAGAAGCTGAAGCTGAAGGAGATCCTTATGAAGCGAGAGGAATCCATCACCATCATCACCGAAGGAGTAATTCATCATCGGTATTGGCATCCCCTTGGTTTGTTCCAAGCTGGGGGAGTGCCGCGGTATAACATCATCACTACCTTTATCTTTTACTATCAAGTAGTGTCATATCATGAGTAGGGAAGTTATCATATGGAATAGTATGCAATGTGGAAGTATCTCTCTTAGTTAGTTATCTATGTATCCGTTGGTGTGAGTTATCGTTATGGAATATTAATGAGAAGTCTTATCATTTACTTTTTGCACACCTTATTTTAGTTTGCAATCTCCATTATATGATTACTCTTGACATGAGTATTGATATCACTTTGGGAGCATCAAGTAAATCTATTTGGTTTTGGCAAACTTAGCATTGGTCAATAGCAACAACATCTTGATGTTTAATATAAGAGAGAAATACACTTAGATATATGATACGTCTCCAACGTATCGATAATTTCTTATGTTCCATGCTACTTTATTGATGATACCTACATGTTTTATGCACACTTTATGTCATATTCGTGCATTTTCTGGAACTAACCTATTAACAAGATGCGAAGTGCCAGTTCTGTTTTCTGCTGTTTTTGGTTTCAGAAATCCTAGTAACGAAATATTCTCGGAATTGGACGAAATCAACGCCCGGGTTCCTATTTTGCCCGGAAGCATCCAGAACACCCGAGAGCCACCGAGGAGAGCCCTGGTGGGCCCAGATGATAGTGGCGCGGCCAGGGCTGGGCCCGCGCCACCCTATGGTGTGGTCGCCCCTTCGCCCTCTGCGCCGCCTCTTCGCCTATTTAAAGCCCCGCATCGAAAACCCTTAGGAGGAAGCCACGGTGCGAAACCTTCCGAGCCGCCGCCATCGCGAAGCCAAGATCCGGGGACAGAGTCTCGTTCCGGCACCGCCGGACGAAGTGCCCCGGAAGGCTTGTCTATCGACATCGCTGCCATCTCCACCGCCATCTTCATCACCGCTGCTCCCATGAGGAGGGAGTAGTTCTCCATCGAGGCTCGGGGCTACGGTAGCTATGTGGTTAATCTCTCTCCTATGTACTTCAATACAATGATCTCATGAGCTGCCTTACATGATTGAGATTCATATGAGTTTTGTATCACTATTCATCTATGTGCTACTCTAGTGATGTTATTAAAGTACTCTATTCCTCCTCCACGTGTGTAAAGGTGACAGTGTGTGCACCGTGTGAGTACTTGGCGTAGGCTATGATCATGATCTCTTGTAGATTGCGAAGTTAACTATTGCTATGATAGTATTGATGTGTATTATTCCTCCTACATAAGCATGAAGGTGACAGTGTGCATGCTATGCTAGTACTTGGTTTAGTCGTATCGATCTTTCTTACACTCTAAGGTTACTAAAATATGAACATTAATTGTGGAGCTTGTTAACTCCGGCATTGAGGGTTCGTGTAATCCTACGCAATGTGTTCATCATCCAACAAGAGAGTGTAGAGTACGCATTTATCTATTCTGTTATGTGATCAATGTTGAGAGTGTCCACTAGTGAAAGTCTAATCCCTAGGCCTTGTTCCTAAATACTGCTATCGCTGCTTGTTACGTTTTACTTTTTACTACTGCTGAGTTACTACTGCTTGTTTACTTCTGCAATATTACTACCATCAACTGCGAGCTATTTTCTGGCGCCGTACTACTGCTCATATTCATTTATACCACTTGTATTTCACTACCTCTTCGCCGAACTAGTACACCTATTAGGTGTGTTGGGGACACAAGAGACTTCTTGCTTTGTGGTTGCAGGGTTGCATGAGAGGGATATCTTTGACCTCTTCCTCCCTGAGTTCGATAAACCTTGGGTAATCCACTTAAGGGAAACTTGCTGTTGTTCTAACCTCTCTCTTGGAGGCCCAACACTGTCTACAAGAATAGAAGCACCCGTAGACATCAAGCACTCTTTGCGCCGTTGCTTGGGAGGAAAGGTAAAAGGCACTAATACTCCGGTTCCAGGTAAAGTTTTCTGGCGCCATTGTGTGTGCTCGAAGCTATTTCCTTTAGACTCTGCAATTGCGACATTTGGTTTCTTGTTTACACTAGTTAGGCATAATGGACAACAATGACCTTTTTATTCTATTTCCTGATTTAAGACATGGATGGTTTGATGCGAAAATTAAAAAACCCATGGAACATATTAATATGAATGCTTTGAACACTATTGTTGTTAATGATATGGAAAATTCTAAGCTTGGGGAAGCTGGCTTTGATGAGCATGATATTTTTAGTCCCCCAAGCATTGAGGAGAAAATTTACTTTGATGATACTTTGCCTCCCATTTATGATGATTATAATGATAGTAGTCTTTTGTTACCACCTGTTATGGAGGATGAATTTGATTATGATTACAATATACCTCCTATATTTGATAGCTACTTTGTTGAATTTGCTCCCACTACAACTAATAAAATTGATTATGCTTATGTGGAGAGTAATAATTTTATGCATGAGACTCATGATAAGAATGCTTTATGTGATAGTTATATTGTTGAGTTTGCTCATGTTGCTACTGAAAGTTATTATGAGAGAGGAAAATATGGTTGTAAAATTTTTCATGTTACTAAAACACCTCTCTATGTGCTGAAATTTTTGAAGCTACACTTGTTTTATCTTCCTATGCTTGTTACTTTGCTCTTCATGAACTTGTTTATTTACAAGATTCCTATGCATAGGAAGCATGTTAGACTTAAATGTGTTTTGAACTTGCCTCTTGATGCTCTCTTTTGCTTCAACTTCTATTTCTTGCGAGTGCATCATTAAAACTGCTGAGCCCATCTTAATGGCTATAAAGAAAGAACTTCTTGGGAGATAACCCATGTGTTTTTTACTACAGTACTTTGTTTTATATTTGTGTCTTGGAAGTTGTTTACTACTGTAGCAACCTCTCCTTATCATGTTTTTGTGCCAAGTAAAGTTTCTATGCTAAAGTTGATTTTATATTTGGGATCGCTGCGCAGAACAGCATTGCTGTCTGTCACGAATCTGGGCACGTTTCTGTAGAAAATTCGAAAAATCTGCCAATTTACGAGCGTGATCCTCAGATATGTACGCAACTTTCATTAGTTTTGAGTTTTTCCATTTGAGCAAGTCTGCCAGCTTTAAATTCATCTTTACTGACTGTTCTGTTTTTGAGATTCTGCCTTTTATTTCGCATTGCCTCTTTTGCTATGTTGGATTCATTTCCTTGATCCATTAATGTCCAGTAGCTTTATGCAATGTCCAGAAGTGTAAAGAATGATTGTGCCACCTCTGAATGTGTGAATTATTAATTGTGCACTAACCCTCTAATGAGTTTGCTTGAAGTTTGGTGTGAAGGAAGTTTTCAAGGGTCAAGAGAGGAGAATGATATACTATGATCAAGAGGAGTGAAAGCTCTAAGCTTGGGGATGCCCCGTGGTTCACCCCTGCATATTTTAAGAAGACTCAAGCGTCTAAGGGGATGCCCAAGGCATCCCCTTCTTCATCGACAACATCATCAGGGTCCCTCCCCTGAAACTATATTTTTATTCAATCACATCTTATGTACTTTACTTGGAGCGTCTTGTGTGCTTTTATTTTTGTTTTGTTATCTTAGTTCTCTGAATAAGTTCATCCTTGTGTGGGAGAGAGACACGCTCCGCTGTTCGTATGAACACATGTGTTCTTAGCTCATAATATTCATGGCGAAGTTTCCTCTTCGTTAAATTGTTATATGGTTGGAATCGGAAAAATGCTACATGTAGTAATTGGTAAAATGTCTTGGATAATGTGATACTTGGCAATTGTTGTGCTCATGTTTAAGCTCTTGCATCATATACTTTGCACCCATTAATGAAGAAATACATAGAGCTTGCTAAAATTTGGTTTGCATAATTGGTCTCTCTAAGGTCTAGATAATTTCTAGTAAGAGTTTGAACAACAAGGAAGACGGTGTAAAGTCTTATAATGTTTACAATATGTCTTTTATGTGAGTTTTGCTGCACCGGTTCATCCTTGTGTTTGTTTCAAATAACCTTGCTAGCCTAAACCTTGTATCGAGAGGAATACTTCTCATGCATCCAAATCCTTGAGCCAACCACTATGCCATTTGTGTCCACCATACCTACCTACTACATGGTATTTCTCCGCCATTCCAAAGTAAATTGCTTGAGTGCTACCTTTAAACAATTCAAAAGTTATTACCTCTTATTTGTGTCAATGTTTTATAGCTCATGAGGAAGTATGTGGTGTTTTATCTTTCGATCTTGTCATTTATTGACAGACTTTCACAATGGACTAGTGGCTTCATCCGCTTATCCAATAATTTTGCAAAGAGCTGGCAACGGGGTTCCCAGCCCAATTAATAACTTTCATTAATAATTCTCTTCACATGTTTTGCCCTGATCTATCAGTAAGCAATTTTGCAATGACACTCCTCCATGGTATGTGAATGTTGGAAGGCACCCGAGGATTCGGTTAGCCATGGATTGAGAAAGCCAAGGTTGGGGGAGTGTCATCCTTAATAAAACTAAAATACATGTGTAAACAAAGAGAAGGGGGATGATCTACCTTGCTGGTAGAGATGCCGTCCCTCATGGGAGCCGCTCTTGGAAGGTTCGTTTGGCAAGGGGTTAGAGTGCCCGCTACCATTCGTTGACAACAAACAAACACCGCTCAAAATCTTACTTTTATGCTCTTTATATGATTTCAAAACTTGAAAAGCTCTAGCACATGATTTAATCCCCCTCTGCGAAGGGCCTGTCTTTTACTTTTATGTTGAGTCAGTAAACCTATTTCTCTCTATCTCAAGCAAGCAATTGAGTTGTTGTGAACCAATCATTTATGCTATGATTCAGTTAATCATGTCTTTTATACTTTCTTGTTTAGTACCAATTTTATCTGAATGAATATGACTTTGAAGTTATCAATCATTATGAGGAGATTGTTATGCTTGAATATGAAGGCTCAGCTATAAAATCTAATATGAAAGCTTTGCTTAGAAGTACAATCCGTTAGTAGTTCTCTGACCAAGAACAAAGTTTGCCATCACCAATTATGATTTCTTATGCACCTTTACTTGTGACTTCTCTTTACTTATTTCGAGATGAGTTATATGAGGAAGTTGTTTACTAGAATGTCTTGTGTGAATGACTATGATGCTTCTTGTCCGTATTTTATTTATCGACTCTTCACTCCATAAACATGTGGTCTTGTTTATCGAGCTCAGTTTCGCTTGGGGACAAGCGAGGTCTAAGCTTGGGGGAGTTGATACGTCCAATTTGCATCACTATTTTGTATCATAATTTGCGTTATTCATTGATATATTTCATATTGGGACACAATACTTATGTTATTTCATCTATTTTGCATGTTTCATCATCATTGGAGGATCAAGCACCGGGATTCTGCTGGAAAAAGCACCGTCGAACGCAATATTTCGGAAGATCAACTGTGGAAGGAAATTTCACGTAAATTCCTATTTTCCAGATGACGGAGGGAGCCAAGGGAAGAAGAGGGGAGCCTGTGGGGACCACGGGCTGCCGCGGCTCCGCCGCGCCACCCGTGGTGGGGGCCCCAGCCCCTTTCGCCTCCTTTTCTTCGCGTACTCTTCGTCCGAAAACCTAAGCCACGAGACCTCACGAGGGTTACAGCCGCCTCGGCGGAGAACACCGAGAGAAGAGCTCTCCGGCGGCGGAATCCGGGAAATTCCTCCCGGAGGGGAAATCGACGCCATCGCCATCGTCATCGAGCGGGACATCATCTCCACCATCATCATCATCATCTCCACCATCTACACCGCCATCACCATCTCTGCACCTCGTCACCGCTGTAACAATTCGGGTTAAATCTTGATTGTATGATAGGGGAAACTCTCCCGGCATTATTCTCTACTTGTTATAGATGCTATTGAGTGAAACCATTGAACCAAGATTTATGTTCAGATTGTTATTCATCATCATATCACCTCTGATTGTATTCCATATGATGTCTCGTGAGTAGTTCGTTTAGTTCTTGAGGACATGGGTGAAGTCTAAATGCTAGTAGTGAATTATGGTTGAGTAACATTCAATGTTATGATATTTAAGTTGTGGTGTCATTCTTCTAGTGGTGTCGTGTGAACGTCGACTACACGACACTTCACCATTTATGGGCCTAGGGGAGTGCATCTTGTATTCGGTTGCTAATTGCGGGGTTGCCGGAGTGACAGAAACCTGAGCCCCGTTAGTATATCGATGCAAGAGGGATCGCAGGATCTCAGAGTTTAAGGCGTGGTTAGATTTATCTTAATTACTTTCTTGTAGTTGCGGATGCTTGCAAGGGGTATAATCACAAGTATGTATTAGTCCTAGGAAGGGCGGTGCATTAGCATAGGTTCACCCACACAACACTTATCAAAACAATGAAGATTATTTAGCCACATGAAGCGAAAGTACTAGACTAAAATCCCCGTGTGTCCTCAAGAACGTTTGGTCATTATAAGTAAACAAACCGGCTTGTCCTTTGTGCTAAAAAGGATTGGGCCACTCGCTGCAATTATTTCTCTCGCATTTTACTTACTCGTACTTTATTCATCTGTTACATCAAAACCCCTTGAATACTTGTTTGTGAGCATTTACAGTGAATCCTTCATCGAAACTGCTGCCAACACCTTCTGCTCCTCGTTGGGATCGACATTCTTACTTATCGAAGATACTACGATACACCCCCTATACTTGTGGGTCATCATAATGTAATCGACAACTACATCCTTAGACATAGAATCAATGTTTTATCCCTAGTGGCAACAGCACATCACAACCTTAGAACTTTCTGTCACTGTCCCAGTGTCAATGAAGGCATGAACCCACTATCGAGCATAAATACTCCCTCTTGGAGTTAAGAGTACAAACTTGGCCAGAGCCTCTACTAATAACGGAGAGCATGCAAGATCATAAACAACACATAAACAATAGATTGATAATCACCATAACATAGTATTCTCTATCCATCGGATCCCGACAAACACAACATATAGAATTACGATAGATGATCTTGATCATGTTAGGCAGCTCACAAGATCCAACAATGAAGCACAATTAGGAGAAGACGACCATCTAGCTACTGCTATGGACCCATAGTCCAGGGTGAACTCTCACTCATCACTCCGGAGGCGATCATGGCGATGAAGAGTCCTCCGGAGATGAATCCCCTCTCCCGCAGGGTGCCGAGGCGATCTCCGAATCCCCCGAGATGGGATTCGCGGCGGCGTCTCTGGAAGGTTTTCCGTATCGTGGCTCTCGGTGCGGGACGGAGGCTTTAAGTAGGCGAAAGGGCAACGTGGGGGGCCACACGAGGGCCCCACACCATAGGTCGGCGCGGCCAGGGCTGGCCGCGCCGCCCTATGGTGACGGCGCCTCGTGGCCCCACTTCCTTCCCTCTTCGGTCTTCGGAAGCTCCGTGCAAAAATAGGACCCGGGCGTTGATTTCGTCCAATTCCGAGAATATTTCCTTACTAGGATTTCTGAAACCAAAAACAGCAGCAACTGACTCTTCGGCATCTTGTTAATAGGTTAGTTCCGTAAAATGCGTAAATATGACATATAATGTGCATAAAACATGTAGGTATCATCAATAAAGTAGCATGGAACATAAGAAATTATCGATACGTTGGAGACGTATCACCTTGTCATAGACGAGGAGAGGCAGCACCGGCCCGCCATCGCCGAGACGGACGAGCGTGTTATGGCGGCGTGGCGGAAGAATTTCCCGCAAGATGCCCACGACAAAAATGTGTTCTTCACGCGACAGCGGGTGGAGCGCAACGCCGCGAAGGCAGCAAAGCGAGCACGCAAGGGGTTCATCCTAGCGCAGATGGAAGGCCCGACCACCATCGACCATAATGATCCCTTGTGGGCGGATCTCTTTTCGTCCACCGCGTCCAGTTCGTCGAGCTCCGACGTGAAATGGCTAGATTTGTTTATCGTATTTTGGTTCTTGCACTAGTTATCGTATTCGTAATATATTCGCTTTTAATCTATTTTACTTTGTGTGTTTGACATATATTTCTCGATATTTGTGTACTACGAATAGTGTTTATGGTGATGTATTTAAGAGCGTTTGGTGAAGCGCTTCTTTCCGCGCGCAATACTTTTGGGCGTCCGGTAAAACGATCTCCTCCCACGCAAAAATTGCAAAACAGTGCTGTATCCTGGTTTTAGCGCGCGACTATTTTGGGAGCCTGTTCGAGATGAGAATCTCCACCGGCCTGACGTATTTCGGTCACAAAAAAGACTGCGTGCGTCCGTTTGCGTCGGATCACGACATGGAAATGGGCTTCGAACCACGATTGTTCGTTTGCATCTTGGGGTGCCCCAGCGGCCCGACGCATTTTGCGGTGAGGCCGGTTTAGGTTTTTTCCAGCGAAAAAGTACAATATATGAAACAAATTTTCCATAGAAAACATAGAAAATAGAAGTTCTAAGTACATTATTATTACATGCAAATAAATGCCAAAGTCTACATGCATTGCCATACATGAAAATATATAAAACGTAGTTCACAACTAACAAATGAAAGTAGATGAGATTGACTACTGATCCATCTCTTGATGCCCACCTAATTGGCACTGATGGTCAATCAAATTCTTCTGGAGGTGTTTGAAAATGTTGTTGTGAGAGACTACAATGTTCATATTTAGAAGCTCCTCCTAGGTTCCTGCTCGAGGGTTTGGCTCAACCAGTTCACCTGAAAGTCCCAACCATGTTCATTGCGGCCGTCAGGACGCTCCGTCTCGATGATCATGTTGTGCATGATCACACAACATGTCATCACGACATGCATGGTCTAAAGAGACCACGTTCTAGCTGGGTGACGAACGATAGTCAACCGAGCTTGAAGCACACCAAATGCCCGCTCCACATCTTTCTTGCAAGTCTCTTGCATCTTGGGAAACCTCTTCTTTCTCTGTTTGAGGATTACAGACTGTCTTCGCTAGTGTGGTCCAGTTAGAATAAATTTCATCATCAAAATAATATAGCTTGTCATATGTATTGCCATTGATCTCATAGGTTACCATAGGAGAGTGCCTTCCACAAGCCGTTTGAACACCGGAGAACAGTTGAGCACATTGCTGTCATTGTGGGAACCTACCATGCCAAAAGAAAGAGTGCCAAATCCACAAATCTTGCGATGCTATTGCCTCAAGAATACCAGTGCATCCATCGGCATGGCCGTTGTACCGACCCTGCTATCCAAATGGACAGTTCTTTCACTGCTAGTGCATGCAATCGATGCCCGGGAACCCTCTAGCCTCATTGATTGACAACAACCGTCTAGTGTTCTCAACAGTTGGAATTCTCAAGTACACTTCGCCGAACACCGCATTCAAGGCTCGACAAAACCGGTACGTACATGAATTCAAGGTAGACGATCTCACTCATTCACAAGTACTCGTCAAAGATATCACCAGGCATTCCGTATGAAAGTATTCAAATTGTTGCGGAGCATTTCTAGTAAGAGGTGAACCCTAACTTACTAGTGGCATCGGACCTGCATTGGAAGCCTAGCTTACCATTTCGACGATGGTAGAGGGCGGGGTTCTCAAAGCCTCAATTTTGGCGAGTAGATAAGGTTGTTCCAGGTTTTTTCAAGGGGCGTCACATCTGTGGCAGTGATGACACCGCATCAGAATAAGGTACCCTTGCTTCTTCCCCATCTCGGTTACGTAGGGCCAACCTCACGGATCGATGGTCTGTTTGGGGAAATCGACAAAAGAACGTGAAGAACACGAAGATCAAGTAAGAAAAAATAAGACAAAGACAAGATGAAACCTAACTTTAGATGTTAGATTTTTGCTACGTCTACCATTTTTGTTCTAACTTTTTTGAGAATTCAAAACGCCGTTTTTGAATCGTTGGGCTCCCGTGCTCCAAAAATCCGGTGCTCTTGAGCTCTGAGAATTTTTACCAAACCATTCCTAGTTGATTTGGGTGGGCCCCGCGCACCAGCCTCAGCAATCTGGGTTGCTTCCTTCGCACTACTCTGCAGACGGACCGGTATAAAAAGAGGGCCCCGGGCACGCACCGTCCGTATCACGCTCGACCCGACCACCGACCCGCAGGCCCCACGAAGCTGTTCCTCTCTCTCTCTCTCTGACGGTGCCACGAAGCAGGCCGTATCCGTCCCGTTCCCGTTCACCCTCGATGGAAGCAGAGTACACCCAAATAAACCCCCTCCCCCGACTCTGCCCCAGGCGCCGCAAAAGGGAGGACGAACACGAAGGCGGAGGCCTCGCGGCGCTGCTCTCCATGGATCTCGACGCGCCCGATTCGCGCCCGCCGCACCAGGCGCAGGCTCCGTCTCAGGTCCCGGTACGTCTCCCCGTCCTCATCGCGCCACGCGTCTCATCGGTTTCTTGGGGCGGATTCCGCTGCGTTTGGTCTCCTCGGCGGCGCGCGATCTTGGGGGCGGGAGGGAGTTCTTGGCGGCGGGATTTTATTCGGTAGTAGAGTGGACCGATGATTTTCTTGCCTTTCTTGGGATCGGAACTTTCGGGAGGGCGCGCTCCTCCGGGATTCTTTGCGTGGGGGGTCAGCGGGATTTTCTTTCTTGGCCGGAAAAGGGTCACGGCGACGGTGGCTCTAGTTCGTTGGCATTCGACGCGTTGCGCTAGAAGTGTTGCGGTTCTTGGTGTGCGTGCGTTCACTTGACAGCTTCGTGTGCCCAAGAGCGATTCTTTTCTTGTCGCACTCGCCTGACCGGGCGATTGGGATTGGGGAATCCGCTTGGACCTGCCTGGCTAGATGCCTTGCGGAGGAGGTGTTCTTTGACCTAGGTTTTAGTCCACGGTTTCTTTGTACTTTCAGGGGCAGTCAGAACCAAAGAACTCGCAGGTTTCAGCAATTCAAGGGCCTGTTGCTGTTTCTTTGCGTGTAGATTCTTGAAAGCGTATTCTGCAGTTGGAAGTTGGTTTGAGTAGTATTTTAGCACCCCATTTTATAGCCTCCACGGCTTGCGTTCGAGAGGAATTCTCTCTGTATGAACACGTAATGGCCATAATAAGTTTAGGCGCTATGGGGAGCTTCATCTGCACGAAGCTGTTTAATTTCTTGCAGTATCTTGTTCAAGCTAGGCGTGTATGGTTGTCAATTGGTTGGCAGCATAGCAGTACTGTATCTTGGGAAAATTCTGGAGGGAGGGTGCCAGGTGGTCTGCAAAACTGTGTAATGGTATCCACTTGTGTTGCTAATAACATTAGTGCTCGTTCTTTGCCCTCTGAAAGGTCGCTGACTGCTTATAATTGTTTCTCTGTCAAATATGACGAATTGCATCATTTAGAATATATTTTTGGGGCATCTTTCTTCTCGCATTGTTTCTTCCAATGAATGTACATGATTATCTGCTCAAGTCATTGGTTTAGAATTCGTGTCAAAATCATTGATAGGCTCGACAGTTATATATATTCAAAAACTTTCAGTGATAGCATTTGGCAGACGCTTTTCAAAATCTATGTATGTGTCCATGAAAGAAATGTTCATCTCTGGACAAAACTTCTGTATTATGGCTTTCCACGAATAGAAATATAAAACTTAAATGAAGTCTTAACAACTGTGTTTTCTTTGTAAATCACAGAGCAAGCTGAAAGCAGTGTCGCAAGAGCTTGGACATGAGGTCCGAATATTTTCAAGCACAACATTTGAGACAATGACCAGCAATCTGCCCAAGGCAGATCAGGGTACACACATTTATATGACTTTTCCATACTGAACTCTCTTCTATGTCTTTATGGTAGCTGTGTTTTGACATGAAATCATGATTCATGCAGAGGAAGATGATGACTTCTATGAGCTTCAGCCTGCTGATTATTATAAGTTGTTTTCAAACAGGATAGCAGGTAACTTTTATGTGTTCTTATTACTGTTTGAGAACATTCACATTTATCACTGTAATGCCCGCCTGCCATTGTTCAAATCATACATGCTCTAATTTCTTAATTATAACCATGCTCAAATGCGACACCCTTGCAGAACAATCGAAAGTTCTCAAGACTCGTAAAATACGGGAAGCAGAACTTGCTGCTCAAAGAGCAAGAATAACAAAGGTAGGAAGGAATATGATACACCATACTCTATTTCATTATCGTATTTGGAAGGAGTGACATACTGCTTGTACAAGTACTCTTTTCCCCTTCTAGCTGATTTTCTTACTTCTTTCTTTTATCTAGCCTTATATTAGCAGCACCTTTAGACATGTTCTAAGAACAATTATATTTCTGTAGAAAAATACGAAGAAATACTTAATAGTGATACACATGATTTTGATTACTTAAAGTACTTTGTTTCTTGCCTTTTCTAATTAAATTAGTCCTGGAATTCTGAGATGGATCTTAGCTCATTTGTTTAGTTTATTTTTTCAGTCTTTTTCTGGATCTAGTTTCAGGGCAAAGTCCATTTTGTTGCTAGCCCCCTTAACTGTAGGCAGTAATGAGGCCATTCCCTGATGGTTTATTTAAGGAAGTAATTTTTTTTGCCTTATTAGTTTAGTCTAGGAATTCTCAGATTGAGTTGTCTTATGCCCATTTATTTTATTTATTTTTCGTCTCTTTCTGATCTAGTTTCAGGAAAAAGTCCATTTTGTTGCTAACTCCCTTAACTGCAGGCAGTAATGAGGGTTCGATTCCCTGATGGTTACGTTCTTGAGGCTGAGTTTCATCCATCAGAGGCTGTACATAGTCTGGTGGATCTTCTCATGAAAGTGATTGCTAGACCAGATCTGCCATTCTATCTTTGTAAGTTCTGTTTCTTGTTTGAAATGACTGATGTAGTTTGACGAGTAATGTTTGCCCTTCCTTGTTTCCCGCTCATCAATTCCTTTTATTTCACCATGGTAATAATATTTCTGGTTAAGATTGGCCTAATATTAGCTACGAGAAACATTCTATGCCCTTATCTTTACAGCCTGCAAACACTATTTTAATGCATTATTCTGAGCAAAGGGTTTTACAAGCAATTTTGATGCTAATATTTTACGAGCCACTTTGAAGTGCTATAATTAAATTTAAAACAATTTGGCCACAGCACAACCATTCAGAACACTGATTTGATGAGCACTTCTGTAACACATGGGTCAACTGTTCTCATTTTGTTGTCTTCTGACTAGCTTAACCAATGGATTGCATACTTATTTCTCTTGTGCACTTCATTTGAATACCACTAGTTTCCAAATCGACAGTCTGATTATAGCTTTGATGCTGCATGTTCTAGATACAGTATCATCGCAGAACCTATATACCACATATGTTCCTTTGTTTGAGCTTGTGGAAGTTTGAGGATCCTCTAGTATAGTAGTATATCACAAATGAGATTCCCATAGATCTTCTGTGATCTTGCATTAGATACGTACTGGTTACAACTTCTTAATATCTGATCCATTGATTTCACCACAGATACAGTTCCTCCAAAGAAGCGAATACTGGATACCTCTCAGGACTTCTACACAATTGGATTTGTTCCTGGAGCTAATATCTTCTTTTCTTACGACTTGCCAGCAGGTATGCATTATCTGAAAAAGTAGTATCATTTTGAGAAAATAAGCAATGATTTATAGCACTTCTTCGATGTGCCTTGACAAAATCACGTTTCCATTTATGTAAAGTTGTATTTCTGGTTCATTTGAACACTTGTACCGATCAGGATTACTGGTTCTTTTTCAGCACTTGGCTATGCATGAGTTTCTGTTGGGCATTTAATTATGTAACGCATTCTTGATAATGTTAACCAGCGTTTATGCTAGACATCCAGATATTCACATGTTGTTAGAGGTATTCATATGTGTTGGGCATGCAGGGTTGGAGTTAGATGCAGATGCTGTAAAATCAGGACCATATCTACATGAAGAAATTCGAGCTTTGGATGGACTGTCACTTCTCTTGGAACCTTCTGAACAGCCTGATGTTTCTAAGACAAATTCCGATTCAGCTTATCAATCTGAAGCGCTCCGATCTGATTCTGCACCACCACCAAATAAGAAAGCAGCCACACCAAAGTGGTTCAAAAGGTATAATTGATTTTGGTGCCTTAATGTTAGGAAAGTGCATTTGAACTTATATCCTCTATTTTGTACAATTCCCTTAGAAATTCTGATCATAGTTGATCTGGTTTGTTATTGTTTTGATGAATTCTTGGGTTTGCTATTGTATCTTTCTGGGATTCTATTCAGAAGGAGAGAATCCGTGCAGACTAAGATAATATTCCAACAACAGACTAATTTGACTAAGATAATATTCCAACAACAGATTATTTGTGACGGTGGGTCTAGTAATGTCAAAAACCCTCTCCTAGTAGTATCAACAACAAATGAGCAATGAGCTTAATTCTTACGAGCTTACTGAACCACCTGCAGAATTATGGCTCTGGAGTAGCATTTCATTTGCTTTTAAGTAGCTAAGCTGTGGTTTCATTTTGATACTGTACATGCATTTCACACGGCATATGTGTTGTTCCTGCAAGATGTCTGAAAATTATGCTTTTGCAATACTGTTGTTAGACTGTACTTTCTTGGCTGCTGGAGCATCCTTTCCTTTCATATGTGTTTGAACTTGTGCAAGGTGATGTTAATTTGTCTTATCTAATCCTGTGCAGGTAAGAGCATGAGAGCGCCAAGAGTGCACCACCAGCACAGCAGCCCTTAGTTAGGCCTTTGAGCACTGAAACACATGATTCGCCAACTTCCATGATTCAACGACTTCAGCTTGGAAAAGGTTGTGTGTACACTGCCATAGTATGAGAACTCGATCCTCTGTGCGCTGGAGTTGTCGTACCATTGGAACTAGATCTCATATTTTCCTGGTGGTAGCATGTAAATTTGATATGTCAAATCGCCTTGTGGGGTTTGTGGTGCTTACCCACCTTTAGAAATGTGTAAAAGACCACACAGCAGCAGAAACAGAGGAAAGTGAGCGTTCGGTGTTCTTAACACTTTACTGCATGGTTTTGTTCATGTGCTTACAAACTAGCATCTTCATCAGAAGGTGGATGCGAGTTGACCAACAAAGCAATTTGGCTTCATACTACTGTTATCCTGTTTTTGTAGGATGATGTTTCTTAAATTTGATTTCCATTTTCTTACGTCCCCCCTGAGCAAGTAGCAGTAGTTATGATTATTTTGCTAGTGAGGGCACGTCGCAAAGTGGCATTTATTCAGATATTCGCTGTGGGTCAGCAAGGTGGCGTTGAGTGGATGCCTTTGACAAGAATGTCTCCGTTTGCCACTATAAAGTCCGTATGATCCATCCTCACAGGCTTAGTTTAGCCTGAGACTGGTACGGCTTTCCTAATAACCTCCGCCTGGTGATACATTTTGTTTTATATAAATGACCAAGGGGCTGCTATGCTTTTCATGTCTCGGAGTGGAGGCAGCTGTGCAGATGTCTGTCCCTATCATTGGATGCTCTTGCAGCTCTTCTATTCTGTACTTCATTTGGTCCTCTATAGAACTTCCAAAGAAGCATTGATCTAGCATTACATCCAACTATCTAAGTCCAAACAGTCTTACCCAGGTGGCATACTGAGATTGGCGTGATCCGATCTGATACGTGGAAGGGGGTCGTATGCCGTGCTGTGGTGCGAATGGAGGGGTCCATGTATTCTCTGGTGAGTTTGACATCCACGGATCAGCTCCAACATCCAACCACCACCAGGCCACCTCGCTCGACTCAGCTCTCATGCGTCCACAACACGAGGACTGGACAGCGATCTCAAGTTCTCAATAGCTGCTAACATCTTGGAGTTTTGACAGCTACAGAAGAAAAAAACTCGTGAAAACGAGGTTCTTAACCTTGGAAGATTACCGCTCGGCAGCACTGGCTCCACAGCGTCGCTAATTCTGAAGTACTTCCAAACTACTCCCTCCTTTCAATACTACGTAGTATTACTTACCGCTGATCCTGATTCGGATATATCTAGATATATTTTACTACGTCTGTTCACTCGTCTCTGCGATAACTAATATGGAACGGAACGGAGGGAGTAAATGTCATAGCTTTGGTCTACATAGAGATGTATCTAGACAAGTTAGTGAGTTGCAGAATTTCTTTTGCCAGCCGATCGAGGGGGTACCCTCAACCAGCAGTGTTTCCAGGTTTAACCGTTTAAGCTATTAAGGGAGGGTGTGATACCGAATGTTGTTTCCTCTCCCACCGACCGATACGATCATGCTCAATAGCAAAAAGTAAAAAAGAAAGAACCAACACTGGCCTGTGTGGTTGCCGGATGCTACACTACACTGGCTCCCTCCCTGCGTTGGTTTTCCTTCCGGTTTTTGGTCAAACGCACGGACCGCCTCCACCACGTACCCAATTTACACCAGACGCCGACCGCCGCCACACCTGAAAAACACAAACGCAGAGCCTTTCTAGGCCTCGTCGAAGAAAGGATTCGTCCACTTCTTCTGTGGCGTGTTTCTCCGGGTTCAGACTTGGTAGTCCGTCAGAGACTCAGAGGGAAGGAAGTAAACGAGCACGTTCTCTCGCTTTCAGTGGTAGATCACTGGATGTCTTGATCGTCACATTATCGGAAAAAATGTCTTGATCGTCAGAGCGTGGCGACGCATTGGCCACCAGAGAATGAAACGGTTTCATTGAAACCACACTGCTGAACCAGACGCAGATCGGATCGTCTAGCACGCACGTCTGACCAACTCAAGGAAAAAAAGAAGGCAAGTTCGGTTCAGTTCAGTACACACGTGACCCGTGCGGACCTTGCTACGCAATATTCCATCTGCCCATCCACAAGGGAAGAGCAGATCGTTGATTTGCAGCTAGCCCCGCGACTTGCGAGACGTCGGGCCATCGTGCCACGATCCGTATCGCGATGCCTGAGTACGTACTACTCGGCACGCACGTCTGATCGGTCTAAGAAACGACAGTGTGATCTGGGACGATTTCATTCGGGAGAAAACGCATAGCACGTGTCGGGAGTGGTTACATCGTCACATCCAATTGACCAATTGGGTACAAGCAATCGGTGAGAAAGCTGGAGTACCGCTCAGACGCAATGCCGTCTCAAGCTTCAGAGCCGTTTATTTCATTGCCCCCTCTACTAGCCATTTTCTTTCTCCGTCAACTAATATTACCTTTGTTTATAGAAAAAAGATGTATGAAGTTTATCTAAATTCGGATTATCTAGGCACTTTCTAGTATATACATACATCTAAATTTAGACAAGCCTTCAACTTTTTTTTGTATAAACGGATGGAGTAGCAACAATGTGACCAGATAATAGCAACTTCACCAAGAAAAATAAAAATTCACCGATCAGTGCACATGGAGTTCAGGTGTTCAGTAAGTCTTTACCATCAAGGAGCGATCAGTAAGTCTTTGTGGTGAACAACGAACTTGCTGTTTTCAGCTGCACCGTTTGTTTGCCGAGATATTGTCCATCTATCTGCAAACAAGACCTAGGTGCTTGTAATCTTTTGGTCCGGTTTTTTTTCTTTTATTAATTAGACACCATGTCTTCTTTGTTAATATAATTAATTGCAAGTCTTTTTGCCTTATTTTAACTCTTCTTTGCTCGTCTATAGCTCAATGTGCAACCATTAGAAAAGCTCCATGTGTGTAGAGAAGAACAAGATGCATTGTCTTTTTTTTTCGCACAAGTGTAAGATTTTTAAATATTAGAGCTAAAATGTTTTGAGTTCAAGATCAGACCAACCCAATATGTTAAAAAGACTTGTGACCTATATCAATCAATGCATTCGATTTTTTTTTTCGGGTAAAGATCCAGGCCTTTGATGCGAAAGAAAGCACTCTTGCAATACACTGTCCATCAGCTTAATTTTGCTAACGCCCTAAGAAATTTCAAGGATTCATAGTTCCTTGAGAATCCCATAGATTTTGTTTTTAAACATCTTGCTTGTCCATTTCCTCAAACTCATAAAGTGCATGTAATCCCGGAAACCCCAAACGTAGCCTGAGCTACACGGCTCCTATTTTTTCTCCAAAATTCAAATTCAACATTTTAAAGTTAAAAAAAACGAAAAATATTTTTAGATAGCCTGAGCTACATGGCTCCTATTTTTTCTCTAAAATTCGAATTCAACATTTTAAAGTTTTTAAAAAACCAAAAATATTTTTGGATGTAGCCCATGGTGTACTCTACCACTGCCCACAATATTAGAATGAAATACATTGTACTCTACGCTGCACAAAAGTACCAAATTCTGACGAATGAGGAAGGTTTCAAAATCTGTGTCGTTCACCATTCCGTGAAGTTGCACAATCCAAGATATTGAGTCCTTCGTATTGATCTTTTTTTGCATAGTGGTAGAGTGCGTCATTATCTAAAGTTTTTGTATATAACTTTTTGAAACTATGAAATACGTACTTGATACATTTGGGGTAAATTAATAGATGTCTCATGGTTCGTCTAAATTTGGATGTATCTATGCACTAAAGAGTGTCTAGATACATTTGAATTTAGACAAATTTTTGACATCAAAAAATGGACAGAGATAGTACTATTTTTTGTGAAATTTTGAAAAAGGGCTTGTTGTGGGTATACTTTATGGGTATATCAACGACATGGCCTAGATCCGGCAAGCCCGGGTGGCCCACAGACGGTGATGGTGGCATGGGGCCCATCGGGCGGCCCAGTTGCTGTTGATCAAGAGGGATGAAGTCCAGCCCAGGAACGAGGAGCCGGATCCTAACCGACCTACGAAGGAGGCCGGATCCGTGGAGGCCCATAAAGTATCCGGATCCAACGGCCAAAGGAAGGTGGATCCTGACGTACACGGCAAGATATTGTACCGTAGTTAGGCAACTTGTATTCCGGCTAGGACTCCATGTAAACCCTAGATCCGTGCGCCTTTATAAGCGGATCCCGGGAGCCCTAGAGGCACAACCACAACCATTGTAACAACGCGCAAGCGCCGTAATTCCTGCAAGCACAGAGGCCCGTCATCGTGTGTTCCAAGCTGGGTAACTCGCGTACCACCGTCCCGTGTGCACTCCGCCCTATGGCCCCTACTTCTTCTCCCCCTCGTGAGGATCCCTCCTCCGAGGTATCGTCGATAGGCAACGACAGTTGGCGCCACCGTGGGGCCGAGGCGTCCGAGGCCGGAACCGGAGGGCTCCGCCATGGGAAGCTACGACGACTCGATCGCTGTGGGCGAGTACTCTACGCCGGAATTTTCCGATCGTCCGTCCGACGAATTCTGGATTCGCTAGGACAAACCCCGTCAAGCTCTTCATCGTCCCAATCGGCGGCATCCACATCTTCATCGGCGAGACCGTCGATTCCGACGGAACGCATGGGTGTGCCGACGCGGCCCGCCGCGAGCTGACGCCGTCGCAAAGATCCGATCGAGTCGCAGGAGCTTCTTAAGGAAGGTTCCGCCTTAGATCAGAAAAATCAAAACCCACCCAATCCGCCCATGAGCAGGAGAAAACGGTGGAAGACCAATGCATCCGCCTGGGTCTCCCAGGTGTTAGAGAAGCAAAGGTGTCACTGCACTTCTTGGCCCATACCGCAGGAGACGCCCTCCACCAGACGAGGCCGATCCTTTGCAGGTTGAGGCACCCGGAAACAACGTAGCTCCGGATCTGCGAAGCAGTCGGAGACAGCGACGCTCCGGGACAAGAGGAAGCCGGAAACCCGAGGAATCAATCCTGTAACCTGAGCGCAAATTCCGATGATGCCTCCTCAATAGGCACAAGAATACAATCGCTTGACGAAAGAGCTCGCGATTGGGGAAGAAGGTGACGGCGCTTCATCCATGAATACAGAGGAATTCAACCAAGCTCGAGGAACTCGAGGCGGTGAGCAAGCTGAAGTGGAATCCGCCCCCGATGCGTTTCTAGCAACCGTGGCACCGCCGGATCAGCCGGAAACGGAAGACGAAGCCTCCAACTCCGACCCAGACCATCCAACGTAAGGTCTCCGTTAGATCGGGCACGACCGCGAAACGATGTCCTGTCACCAGAAGAGATGGTCGAGCAAGCACGCATGGATTTAGTCGCAAAGTCTGATATCCTCAACAAGCCAATAACTCCCGAGGAAGCTGCAGATCCGGAGGCCTTAGAAGCCAAAGACAGGAGATGCTAGCGACACTCAAGTTTGCCAAGACCGCAGCCGCAATGCTAGAAGAAAGAACCATAGTGGCGAACTTCGTGGACCACTTTCAAGAAGGACCGCGAGGTGGATGAATCTCTCGAAAAGGTCAGGCAACTCGAGAAGCACTGGGAGGCCAAGGTAAAATTTGTGCAGGAGGAAGAAGCTAGAATCAGGCGAGAGGCCATCCTTCCCCGCAAGATTACCTTCGCAACACCCACAGAGCAGCAGCCGCCCGCAACTCCAAAGGATAACATGAAGAAGGCGCGGAGCTCCTAAAGAAGAAGGACGAGGAGATTGACATCAACTACGTCCGAAGCTCGTTGCCTCAGCAATGCAGCAACAGAGCAAGGCAGACACTTCGCGCAGTTAGCATCCAATCCGGAACAATGCATATCCACCGCGCAGAAGGACGCCATAGCAAGTCAACACCGTGATGGCGAGTCGCGCACCGGTCTACGGAGCGCAGGAGGAAAGTCAGAGATCATCCAAATCCAATCCCCATACCATCGGATTCAATTCCGAAAAACCCGGCAAAGGGAAAGGATGCGATGTATACTGGCAGAGATAAGTACCGTGTTCCATCACCGCCACCCCGAGCTTCGCGTCCTCCGCTACCCCCTCGTCGCAGCCCCGCCGGAAACACCAGGCCCCATGGGCCAGGTGGAATTAACATCCGCGACAACATGCCGCCTCCTAGAGACAGGAGCAGGGAACGTACGCCGGAACCACGCAGAAGCCGGAACCAAGAACGCGTCCCTGAGCCTCGTCGGAATCAAGAACGCGACCCTGAGCCTCGCAGGCCAAGGACGCGACCCGAACCAAGGAGGAGCCGAGGAGTACGCACCCAGCCACGCGAGCGGAACGGAGCGGAGGCGACCACCACCAAGAGGAAAGGAGCCACCGGCCGGAGTCAGCCGCGGAGCCACGCCGAGAATCTGAAGGCGGAAGAACATCTTACAGGCCCCCTCGCAGATCTCCCTCGCCACCACCCAGTGGAGGCGGAGGTGGAGGCGGAGGCGAGGCCGGAGATCCCGTTCCCGCTCAAATTCACCGGTGGTGCCCCCGTGATGCCCGGATCGCCTCAACGAGTACAGATCCGACTACATCGGTCCAAGGTGCTTTGGCCAGATCCGAGAGGAACCAAAGCCAAGAAGCTTGAACCTTAAGCTACCAGAAACCTGAAGCATTATGATGGCAGCGAGAGGCCGGATACCTGGATTGAGGATTACTACAATGCAGTAACCTTCGCCGGAGGAACCCCGAATATAGCCTGCCGCATGCTCCAGTTGTACCTTATTGGTCCAGCTCGTGTTTGGCTCAGTGACCTTGAGGAAAACACTATCTTTTGCTGGTTGGACCTGAAGAAGGCTTTCGAAAACCACTTCAGGGGTACCTACAAGAGACCGGCCACCACCAGCGATCTTCAAGCTTGCATCCAGAAGAAGGGCGAGACATCTAGAAGCTTCCTCACCCGATGGTTGGCAACCAGAAACGAGTGCGAGAACGTAGATAACCGCACAGCAATGCACGCCTTCATTGGTGGTTTGCAGCGTGGGGGGCTGCTGCGCCACAAGCTTACCTGCCTGGTGAACGCAAACAAGCTCACTCTTGATGAGATGATAAACATCGCCAGCGATCACACCGCCGCCGATGATGACGCAGGCGGAGATCTCGCAGCTACAGCCATACCCCTGCACCAACAGAAGAAAAACGATAACGGCGTCAGCAACAACAACAAGCGGAAGAACCCCCAAGACCAAAGGGCGGAGGATCCGACATGGTAGCCACGACGTTCCAACGCGGAGGTTCAGGAGGCGGAAGAGGCCGCGGACGTGGAGGCGGAGCAGCGGGCCAGCAGCGCGCGACGAGGTCACCGCAGCGGATCCCGCCCCCCAACGTACGAGGAATACAGGGATATGCCGTGCCTGGCCCATCTGGATCAGGCTACGGGCAAATCCACCCATACCAATCGCAACCGCAAGTGGGTCAACGATCTGAAGAACGACCCGGAGGCAGGATACAAGCGAGCCCGGAACCGCCCGCGCGGCAAAGGAGGCAAGGGCAAGAACAAGGACAAAGAGGAGGACAGTTCCGAGGCCATGGACGAGGATGACGCTTCGCCGGAACCCAAGGAGGGTACCGCAGCCAACAAATCCAACCCCTTTGGCAAGAAGAGTGTCGGAACTTACCACACCTTCCTCGGAACCCCAACTGTCCGCGCGAAATCGGCGCTCCGGATCTTGAACGCCACGGTTCCGGCTGCCGCAGATGTCAAGTGGTCGGAGAAAGCCTGTACCTTTGACAGGTCGGATCACCCGGCCGTCATCCCCAAAGAGTGCTACGCTCTGGTTGTGAGTCCCCGCATAGACGGGTATGACTTCTCCAAGTGTCTTATGGACGGAGGAGCTAGCCTGAACATCATGTACCTGGAGACCCTGGAGAAGATGAACCTCACCAAGGAACAGCTCAAGCACAGCACCACCGAATTTCATGGTGTGGTTCCGGTAAGAAGGCAAAATCTCCGCATCAAACTTCCCGTGCCTTCGGCAATGTGAACAACTACCGCGAAGAGATGATCACGTTTGAAGTGGTGCCCTTCGAAAGCTCCTACCACGTGATCTTCGGCAGGCCCACCTACCACAAGTTCCACGCCGGGCATCATACATCTACAACAAGCTCAAGATTCGGGTCCTAACGGTTGGATCACCGTGTCCGGAGACTACAAGAAGGCTAGGGACTGCGAGGAAGGCGAGGCCGCCTTTGCAGAATCCGTCATATCCGGAGAGGAGCTGCAAGGCTACAGAGCCGCGGTGGATCCGACTGAGATGCACCACCAAGAAGCGATCTCCGAACAGAAGACCTCGTTCAAGGCCGCGATAGAAACCAAGAAGCATGACCTCATTGAAGGGCAGGTTTCAGTCGGAGCCAACATGGACCCCAAATAGGAAAGCGCGCTCGTCGAGTTCCTCAGAGCTAACATGGATATCTTCGCATGGCAACCTTCTGACATGTCCGGAGTACCAAGGGAACTCGCCGAGCACTACCTCAACATAAATCCGGGTGCAAAACCGGTGAAGCAAGCTATGCGACGCTTTGGAGACAAGAAGCGCCGCGCCATAGGAATGGAATTAGCAAAGTTACTAGAGGCAGGTTTTGTAGTAGAAGTTATCCATACTGATTGGGTCGCAAACCCCGTCCTTGTACCCAAAAAGAATTCTGAAATACTAAGAATGTGCATCGATTACTCCGGCGTGAATAAGCATTGTCCGAAAGATCCGTTCCCTTTGCCGCGCATTGACCAAGTCATTGATTCGACGGCGGGGCGGAACTTCTGTGTTTTCTTGACGCATATTCCGGGTATCATCAGATCTTGATGAAGGAGTCCGACCAAAAGGCGACCTCCTTCATCACACCCTTTGGCACATACTGCTATGTTACCATGCCTTTTGGCTTGAAAAACGCAGGTGCCACATATCAACGTACGATGCAGCGGTGCCTGAAGGATCAAATTGGCCGGAACGTGCACGCCTACGTCGACGACATCGCGGTCATGACCCGAAAGGGATCCGACCTCTGAGCGACCTTAAGGAAACCTTTGATAATCTCCGACGGTACAAGATGATGTTAAATCCGCTAAAGTGCGTCTTTGGCGTACCAGCGGAAAACTCCTTGGCTTCATTGTTTCTCACAGGGGCATCGAAGTTAACCGGAAAAAATCAAGGCTATCCTGAACATCAAAAGGCCAACTTGTCTCAAAGATGTGCAACGATTAACTGGTTGCGTTGCAGCAATCAGTAGATTTGTTAGCCGTCTTGGCGAGAAAGCCCTACCTCTATACAAGCTGCTGAAGAAAACAGACAAATTTGTCTGGGATGAGGCACAGATAAAGCACTTCAGGAGTTGAAGAACATACTCTCCTCCCCACCTATATTGGCAGCTCCAGCTGACGAGCCTATGCTCCTCTACATAGCGGCTACCAACAAAGTTATCGGCCTCGTAATCGTGGTGGTGCGAAAGGAAGAAGGATTTGAGCACGGAGTCCAAAGGTGCTATTACATTAGCGAAGTCCTGACGGAATCCAAGCAGATACCCTCACTTTCAGAAGCTAGCATACGGAGTTTTCCTAGGCAGCCGGAAGCTGAGACACTACTTCCAGGAGCACCCAATGACAGTGGTGAGCAAGGCTCCCCTGGCGACAATCATCAACAACTCCGACGCAACAGGACGCGTAGCAAAATGGGGCATCGAATTATCTGCCTTTGACATCAACTACGAAGCGAACTGCTAATCAAGTCTCAAGTTCTAGCGGATTTCATCGCGGATTGGACTGACACCGGAGGGCACACCTGTGCCGGAACCTGAAGCTTGGGTCATGCACTTTGACGGGATCCAAGCAACATCAAGGCTCGGGGGAGTTAAGTCACCTACCGGAGAAGAACTGAGTACGTTCTGCATTCACTTCGAAGCAACCAACAATATGGCGGAATACGAGGCTCTACTACACGGTCTGCGCATCGCTAAGGAAATTGGGATCAAGCACATCATATGCTGCGGAGATTCCGACTGGCACAACAAGTAGCCGGAACCTGGAACGCCAGAAACTCCGTCATGGCGGCTTACAGAGACGAAGTGGACGAGATCGCCAAGTGCTTCCTCGGATACGAAGTCAAGTACGTCAGGAGACGATAACACAGCAGCAGACATTCTGTCCAAGCTCGGATCCGGCAGGAAACCAATTCGGGAATTTTCCTTGAGCATCTGCGAGTACCCTCGGTGAAGGGTGCAAACCCGGAAAATCCTGATCTGGCAGTTTCTCCGGCTAAGGAAGTGATGGCAGTCATTCCGGCCTGGACTCAGCCGTTCTTGGATTACCTCATTGATCAAAAGTTGCCGGAGGACGAGGTCCACGCACGACAGATCATCAGACGAGCAAGATCCTACACAATTGTTGATGGACAGCTCTACAAGCGAAGTGCAAACGGGGTATTTCTCAAATGCGTCTCTAGTCAAGATGGCATTGAAATCCAGAGAGATCCACGCAAGGGATTGCGGGCATCATGCCGCCCCCAGGTCCCTCGTTGCAAAAGCTTTTCGGTTAGGATTTTACTGGCTAACAGCTAAAGAAGACGCTGACAAGCTGGTGAAAACTTGCCGCGGTTGTCAGTACTACGCTACTCAACCAAACGCTCCAGCCCAAGAGCTGAGGACCATCCCTATCACCTGGCCGTTCGCGGTCTGGGGGCTCGATATGGTTGGTAAGTTAAAGAAATCATCTCCTGGTGGCCATGAATACCTCCTGGTCGCTATTGACAAGTTCAGTAAGTGGATCGAGGCAAAGCCGTGAGAAAAGCCGACGGTGCTACGGCACTAAAATTTGTTTGCAGCCTCGTGATGATCCCGCACACATAATCACGGATAACGGCACAAACTTTGCGCAGGGAGAACTCAAGGATTACGTGAAGTTGGGATCCGGCTTGACCTTGCGTCTGTGGCTCATCCACAATCTAATGGTCAGGTCGAACAGCCAATGGCCTTATACTAGCCGAATCAAACCTCGCCTTGAAGAACCGCTGCGCCGCAGCCGGAGCTTGGGCTGATGAGCTGGACTCTGTTCTGTGGAGTTTACGAACTACCCCTAACAGGTCAACAGATTTACTCCTTTCTTCCTGGTATATGGATCCGAAGCTGTGCTCCCCACTGACATCATCCATGATTCACCGCGAGTTTCCGCCTACAATGAAGAAACTGCTGACGAGGCTCGACAGCTATCTGTGGACCTGATCGAAGAAGCTCGGAATCTAGCTGACCAACGCTCCACCATTTACCAGCAGAAGCTCCGACGCTATCATCGAGTTCGGAACCGCTCGTTCATGGTCGGAGACTTAGTCCTCCGCCTTCGCCGGTGAAAGATCACAAGTTGCAATCTCCATGGGAAGGACCTTTTGTCATCAGCAAAGTACTACACAACGGATCCTACTATCTCGTTGATTTCCGGGAACTAAAGGATAGACCTGCCAACTGGCATCGGAAACGAAAACGAGAAGATCCGGGTGACATATATGATGAAACAGATCGTCCCTGGAACATAGCACAGCTACGTCCTTTCCACACTTAGCGCTTTACGCATTACATACCTTGTAATATCTATGATACATGATCAATGAAATAAAGCTTTTGTTTCACTCTTAGAGTCTTTTACCTCCTTTAATTTCTCATTTCTGGATCGTGTATGTTTTCTCCGACTAAAACCGCAGAGCTGGATCTTTCCGCCTAGGCGTGTATGAAAGTTGTGATTTCCAAAATCGTCCCTTAGGACGTAAGCTTAAGTTTTCTGGCGGAAATTTTTTCTGTTGCAAACCCATGGATTCCTGGTAGCGACTTCCGGCACTTGGGCTGGGGGCTTGTTTCCGCGGTTATTGACGGATTGCCATTGGGCTTCGTCGCCGCTGGCGAGCGTTTCGGCACGGGTTTTCCGGCTCGTGGAAGGTCAAGTGGGCAAGCCGGAAATTATCAAACCAGCACTTGCTTTCAAGAAACAACACATGCAAATAATATAAAAACGGATAGCAGGATAAGTATTTTCCGCCCACGCATGCATGCTTGTTTCGTCCCTAACTACTTAAGAATTTAAGTTATGTTACAAACCCTCGCTGGGGCCAAAATGATGCATTGTGTTATCCCGCAGGACATAAAAGTTTTCACTTCGCCTTGGACGGAGAAGCATTGCCCTCTGGATCTTTTCCTTTGGCGCCCTCAGCCGGAGACGATACATCTTCATCACTCTCTTCATCCTCTTCGGAGGTTGCGCTGGACTTGGGTTCCTCTTGGGGAGCATCCTTGGAGCTGGTCCAGGTAAACGGGTTCCGGATTCCGCAGGTCGGGCTTCCGCGTCACGCTCCTTTTGAAGTTCGTCTTCAAGGGGCTCGTCCGCAGGGAGAACCGCCTTGTCGTAGAATTCGTCATGACGGATCCTCCGCGCGATGCGGGTGTCATAGCCACTCACTGCATCAAGCAGCGCTCCGACATCTGCTGTCGGAGGAACACCAGAAGTTACCGGTCCATATCCATCTCCGGGTTATGTAAGCACATAGTTAAAGTCATGGCGGGCACTCGGGCTGATGAAGCTTGTAGATCTGTTACCAGCTCCGGAAGAATGTCCATCCGCTTGACCAGTTTGCGCAGACCGCAGGTGCGGCTCTTCTTCAATGACAAGTTGTGGCATATCTTTCGTGAGGCGGAGATAAGATCCTTGCAATCATCGCCAGCAAGAGAAAGAACATCGTCCCGGGGAAATTTATTCCGGCGCCTTTCAGAATATCCAAGTGGCTCTGCATAAAGATACAAGAATAAAAATTCAAGTTGAGCACAAGAGATTGCACATCAAGATAAGAAACTCGGAGTATATGTACCTAGGATGTTTGTGGCCAGCAAGTCCCAATGGTGCTCCGCGGTCTCCATATATTTCCGGAGTCCATTGAGTTCTTTTTGCTGCCTCTTGATGGTCTCGCTATCAGCATTGCGCTTCAGCACGAATTCGCCCTTCTCCCTGATGAGCTCGGAGTTTTTCTCCGCCAGTTGCTTCTCGGCCTGCTCCTTCTGCTGCTCCGCCTCCTTCAGCTTTGTCTCCAACTCTTGGTATGAGGAGCGCAGGTTCTCCAGTTCGGAGGAGGTCGTCGCCAGGGAAGAAGATGCGCCTATAAGGAATCAAGTTAAATACAGTTCAAAGTCGGAACGTGAACTAATAACAAGAAAGGTCGGAAACCAACCTTGGGCGTCCGCCAGCGTTGTTGTTCTGCATTTTTATCCTTGAGGGCTCGGGATTTTCCGCTTGGCCCAAGGTAACGCGCGCTGCAGGGCAATATTCTTGTGTAGCTCATAGTGCAGTGCCTGCTGTTCCTGTAAAAACAATCAGAGCAGGAGTAAAAATTCCGCCTACAAAAAGTGGGGTTCTTTGAAGCATTATTGCCGGAATCTTTCCGACATCATGCTTGGGGGCTACTGCGACATTTTAAAAATCTTTCCAAAAGTGGCTGTACTCTAAAGCATCTAAGCGCTAACTAGTACCTAGTTTCCGCCTACATGCTTGGGGGCTACTGGGGAGTACCTTTTGTTTGCAGACAAGCTTGTCGAAGAATTCGCCGACACCCTTCTTAAATTCCTGGATTTCCGACGTAGCGGCATCCGGTTTCCCCCAGGCATTGTTCAGCATGGCGTTGAGCAGGTCTTGTTCAAGTTCCCACTTCTCCGTCTCCGTCAGCTTGTTGAAGAACTTTGTAGCATATGCCTTGAGGGTGGAGGTGAGGTCAGACGGATCTCCGAAGTTTTTCGGAAACACAACGACATCGCCAGCACCAGCTCCGACCTTCTCGGAGGAAGTAACTTCAGCCTCTCCTTGGCCAATTTCTGTTTCTTCAAGGGCCTTTGGCCTTAGGATCTTCTCCGCCCACCTTCTCGCTGCTGACCGGAATTATTTCCGGTGGAGTGTTTGCGGCAGGAGGGGGAGATTGAGCCGCCTGAGGAGGAGATGGCGGTGGAGCAGTGTGGGAAGCGCTTGGCGGAGCTGGAGTTGTAGGACCAACAGCCGGAGATTTCTTCATATACTTTGTGATGGGTTCTTGGCTGGTGGTTCGGGTGGCAGCGGTAGTCGGAGTCCTGCGAACAAAAAAGAAGATCGCATAAGTAACAAATGCATCAAAGTAAATATGTACCATACACGGAAACTTACGGGGCGCCGGGGATGATGGGGCGCGAGCGTTTGCCTGCTGTGGAAAGCATTTTCAAACGTTCCCGCTCCGCTTTCCTTGAGTCTAGGGAGGGGGCTTGACGATCTTGGGCTTCTTGGCGGAGGCCTCGCCGGGGCCCGCCTTAGAGCCGCTTGGCGCGGGGACGCTTCGTAGGTCGAGGGGCTGCCTTGCGGGGTGCTTCTGCTCCTCTTCCTCCTCTTCGTCCTCCGGAACCTCCTCCGCCGTGTCGCCGCTGACGGGGACCGAAGTATGGTCCGCAAGTTTTCCTCCGCCAATGTAGCGAGCTGGAGGGAAAGATATCATATGTCAGTCAATATCCAAAAAACTTGTGAAGTTTGAAGTAACGAAGGGATCAAAGCTACCGGAGGACATTGGTTGTTCGTGTAAATATCCTTGATCAATTCCGATCGGTTGACCCCGGCCTACCTTCACCGTCTTGAATCTCCTTTTGAGAGAATCGGCCGGAAGATCGTGGCGGGTAGCTCGGAGCCGTCCGCCCGGTGTATGCGAGATTAACCGCGCGTTATACCGCAGCTGCTGGATCCGCCGAGTGAACCAGCTAAGTGTAGGCGGGTTCCGGTAGACCGTCGTGGACTAGCCAGGAAATTCTCCGCGCTGTCTTCCAAGATGGGAGTTAGGGAAAGCGACGGGATGAAGCTCCAGCTTGCAAGTTCTTCTGGGGGCTCGTTGTTGAATTTGGGGAGACCGTCGTGGATCTCCGGAACTGAAATATTCTTCTCGTAAAACCATCCGGCGTTCCAGTACCGGACGGATTCATGCGAGTCATGAGGAGGGTACATGCGGCCAGGTCGGAGCATGAACGTCATGCTCCCGCAGTTCAACATGGCTTTGTCTTTTGTTTCTTTCTTCACTCGGAAGAAAAACTGCCATAGCTTGACATCTGGTCGGATTCCAAGATGCCCTTCGCAAAGTGTCGCGAAGTTGGAGAGCAGAAGGTAGGAGTTGGGGCAGATGTTGTGGGGCTGAAGCCCGTACGTGTTGAGGACGGAGAGGAAAAATTCCGAGCAGGGGAGCGATAATCCGCGTTCCACCCAAGCCTTAGTCATAACCACTTCTCCGGCTCCTGGCTTGGGGACGACGGTGTCGCGTATGAAACTCCAGTGAGCGGAGATCGTACCCTCGTTCTGAAGCTCGAGCTCCGTATCGTGGTTTCAAGGGCCACCACGACCCCGCTCTCCTTCGCGGTTCCGGGCCTTGGAAGCTTTCTTGTTTTCCGTCTCCTGAACCTTGGCTGCCATTCTAGCTTGCCCTTGAAGTTCTTCTTCGAGTTCTTGAGCGGTTGGGATCCGGCCTAACTTGGTGCTGGAAGATGCGGAAAAAGGTTGAGCTAGCCGGATGTCGGAAACATATGGTGGTAGATATGCAATGGGATCCGGACAGATTGGCTCTAATGAACTCGGGTTCCGGGCTATTCGGGGAACTACCAGTGCAGTGTGAGTCGATCGGCATGCTTCCGGCTGCACCCATGCAAAGTGTTTGAGTAACCGGAATCTACTCTACTCTACTTCTTCTTCTACAAGTCCGGTGCACGTACCGTCAATGGCGCGGCGGACCGGCGATGCTCCGGTGAGGATGAAGGACGCCGAACTTGCAACGGCGCGACCCGCAACACGAATCGGCGGCGGGAGAGATTTCCCGATCAACCGGAACAATCTTGGCGCTAGGGGAGGCGGCGGCGCGAAGTTCTCTGCGGCGAGGTTCACGGAGTCGAGATAGCGGGCGGCGCGGCGAGGAGGAAGATGAAGTGGTGAGGGTGAAACGAATGAAGAGTTACCGCGCGTGGGGGTATTTATAGCCCTCGCACGAAGATTCGCATTTCGGATCCTACGGCGGAAACTGAACAGTCTCACCGTTGGATGCATGACACGTGTCTTTGGTTAAAAGCGGTAAAATGACGTGGAGGTAACTTAATCGTGCGCTCCCGGCTAAAGATTCGCATCTCCGAAAATTTAGCGCGGGAAGAAAGGAAGTTGTGCGCGGAAAAGTGCAAACTCCGTTACATTATCATTACTGAAGGACATGTGGGTTTCCGGTTAAATGATATCGGAAACAAGAAAGTTTGGAAGCTCTTCAAGATTCTCTTCGGTTCCGAGTTAGACGGAAGAATGATGAATCTCGGAGAACTTCGGGGGCACTGTTGTGGGTATACTTTATGGGTATATCAACGACATGGCCTAGATCCGGCAAGCCCGGGTGGCCCACAGACGGATGGTGGCATGGGGCCCATCGGGCGGCCCAGTTGCGTTGATCAAGAGGATGAAGTCCAGCCCAGGAACCTGGAGCCGGATCCTAACCGACCTACGAAGGAGGCCGGATCCGTGGAGGCCCATAAAGTATCCGGATCCACGGCCATAAGGAAGGCGGATCCTTGACGTACACGGCAAGATATTGTACCGTAGTTAGGCAACTTGTATTCGGCTAGGACTCTCCATGTAAACCCTGATCCGTGCGCCTTTATAAGCCGGATCCTGGGAGCCCTAGAGCACAACCACAACCATTGTAACAACGCGCAAGCGCGATAATTCGGACAAGCGTGAGGCCCTCATCGCGTGCGTGTTCGAAGCCGTAACTCGCGTCTGCCGTCGTGTGCACTCCGCCCTATGGCCCCTACTTCTTCTCCCCCTCGTGAGGATCCCTCCTCCGAGGTATCGTTGATTAGGCAACGACAGGGCTCAATATAGCCTCCAAAACGGCACACTCATGTTACCCTTCCCATCAACTCATCAATGATGACGTCACACACATGTCACCAGATGCCAATATGCCATGCCACTTATTTCTCGAATATGCCTTTTGGTGGTAACCTTTATGCGCCAGGACCATTCTATAGTACAATCTTGCTAACTTTATCAAATTCGAAAGATAAAGAAGAACTATTGATAAAGATCTGAAGAGACGCTGAACAAAAGCTCTCATGCACACAGGAGTAGGAGTAGAACCTTCTTCTCATAAACAAATTGCAACCCAGAATTACATGACGATTGGCAACTTTCCCCTGAAGTCCTCGCCTCTCCCAATGCGACGGACACGTACGCTTCGGGGTTGGTGGCACAGCACGGCACAGAGCACGGAGCCACCGTACGAGACCGAGACCGAAGGGAGAAAGACGGGTAGGTAGTGGACCGGTGAGGTGAGGCGGCCGAGGCGACTGACGCCGTATAAATGCCAAATGGCCGGCCTGCCCAATCCCAGGACACAAGGACGGAACGAAGTAGCCACCTGCCAGCAGTAACTCCTCCGACGCGGCGCGCTTGCTCGCCGCGCGCGCATCTCGATCGCCACTGGTCAGTGCTCCATCTCCAACCCCACCCTCACCCCACCCCGGCTGCGCAGATTCTCTCGCTCGAGTAGAGTCGCTCTAGTTCCGCTCTCGCGGGCGAGCAGGCCGTCCGAGGTTTCTCGATCGGTGGCTCGTCGCAATCCGCCCGGCTGTCTAACTTGTTCCGGCAAGTTTTTTCCGGGGGTTTGTTTTGGGTCGCGCTTTCCTTTCCCCGTGTGATTTCTCTTTTCTAGATTTCCTTCCTCGGACGAACGCCGTGTGTTTCGCTCGCGCGGCGGCTGGGCGCCGTGGATCTCGTGCCGTGATGCCTACGCGCGCCGCGATGGAGATGTTCGACTTCTTCCTTCTTGCTCCCAGATTTGAGGACGATCCCTCCCATTAATTGCCACCAATTGCGGTTAAGCTTTTTCTTCAGCTAGTAGCGTTCCTTGGTTGGTTCTCGGAGTCGGGGTGCAGGGGTTGTACGCTTTGTTCCGTTCCGGGGAATTCTGCTCTCCGCCGGATGTTTCGTTCGCTGGGCTGTTCCTTTTGGAGGGGAGCGGTTTCGTCTGTTGATGCGAATTTAGGGAATGTTGTTTTGGTCCTTTTGAGTCCCTGCCTGCTTCTGTTCTACAACTAGAATTACTAGAAAAAAATAGAATTATTCTACTTCTATTTTTCACCGCAAGGTTAAACTTCGGATTGAAGTACGGGCTTATGTTCCTGAAAGGTTGTGCAAATTGGATTTGAGTTCTACTTTAGCTGTATCTGAATTCTAGAGGCGGTTTCGTTTCTTGCCAACCTGAATTCATGAGATCTTGCTTTTGATCCTTTTGAGTTCTTGCCTGTTCCAGTTCTACTACTAGACTAGAATTGCTCTACTGCTACAAGATCGAACTCCGACTGAAGTACAAGCTCGTTTTCCTGAAAGCTTGTCCAAATTGAATTGAGCTGTACTTGAAGTTGAACTATCTGAAATCAGTGCTGTCAAGTTGCGATCGGTGTAGTAGTTCTTGATGGCATATGTTTGTTTAGTGTTCTTTGCAGCTGGAGAGATAAGTTGAGATCACTTCGTTATCACCGAGCAATTGGAAATGGAGTAGTATTTTCACTTCAAATGGAAGTGTGATTTTAGATCTAGTTATGTGCAGTTTTTTCGTTTCCAGCTTTTAGGGGCACAATAGTAGCATTACATGCCTTAGTATAATTTGGCAACGCATGGAACAGATCAGACATGCCTTAGTGTAATTTGGCAACGCATGGAACAGACCAGACCAAGCAAACTATTCATACGTTCTTGCTAGTAGCTAATTTTGTCTGATATTGGTTCTTCCATTTCAGTGAGTGGCATGACAGTTATTAGGCTAAATTCAGATAAGTTTGACATTTAATCATATCTTGCTCACTTTGTTAGGTGCACTGTTGAAGGAGCAAGAGAATCATCCCATTAGTCATGGCGGGAACTGACTCTTCGGCGTCGTCGAGACAAAGCAGTTTTAACTCTTTAGCAAAGGACCTAGAACTTCCTCTAGAGCAAGGGTGCCTCTCTATCATTGTACTTGGGGCTTCTGGAGACCTTGCCAAGAAGAAAACCTTCCCAGCACTCTACCACCTTTTTGAGCAGGTAGTTTGACATTAACTAGTTGCTTCTTATGCAATTTGCAAAATCTATACTGCGAAAAGGAATCTACCTTCAGTTGAGGCACTCCAGTGCAAGTAATCCGTATTCGTTTTCTTGGAATGACCTGATCACAAGTATAAGTGCAAACACCTGTAACCATGTTTCCCCCTGGATCCGAATTAATGCTTTAGGAGTCAGGTCAAAGGACTGGTTTAAGCTTCCACTTATTCAACAACCACCTGTGTTAGACACCATTTTAAAATACGCTATTATTCTCAGGTCAGCTGATATATTGATTTACTTTAACGCTCTTTGTTACAGGGGTTTATACAAGCTGGTGAAGTGCATATATTTGGGTACGCGAGATCAAATCTTTCTGACGAGGGGTTGAGAGAACGTATCCGTGGGTAAGTCCCTGATGGCTGGAACTAACTATATGGTAGTGTAACATATACTTTAAGTTTGTTCTGCTAAGAACCTCCTTGATTTCCATACTAAATATTATTTAGAAGAAAGCTCTATTGTGTTCTCGAGAAAATGACTCAGGATTTTACGTCTCATATTCATTTACATGTAGGCTCTTAGAGCATGCTTGCATCTCTATCTACCGGGATTCTGCTTACTAGGATGGGTGTCTGCCAAATTAGTTTTAATTCCTGGAAGCACAGACACTGTTTATTACTTGATCTGCGATTTGCTATATGAACTGAGACGATGGTTTCCTGAAATTGGAAAAGCGTGTACAGACGCTGTTACTGAAATGCAAGAATCAAGTTTACAGCTTTTCATGGCATTATCTTCAAATAATTTACAGATACCTCAAAGGAGCCTCAGAGGAACACCTTACAGAATTCTTGCAACTGGTAAGTTGTTGTATATAAGTATATAACTACTCATAATTTCTAACCTAACATGTACGTCATTATAATAAATTTGTATTGCAGATAAAATATGTCAGTGGTTCGTATGACAGCGGGGAAGGATTTGATAAACTGAACAAGGAAATATCAGCGGTAGAGATGTCAAACAAATCGGGAAGCTCTCGCAGGCTCTTTTATTTGGCATTGCCTCCGTCAGTCTACCCTTCAGTGTGCAAAATGATACGAACATATTGCATGAATCCAAGTAAGTTTCTTTCCTATGCTTCCTCAGAAGCTTGAGACCTTTTTTTTCCTATGCTTTAGTATATAGGGAAATAAATGCATATATTTTTATTCAGTACTTCCAGCTGCACATCAGTAATGAGTACATGATCATTTGAAGGTTTTAGTGTTTACCTGTTGTTCACTTCAGTTCAGAAAAAACCCGAAACTGCATACTGAATTGCAATTTACTTTTGTCAAATTTTAGGACAATCAATAATGTTGTTCAAATGTGCTTGCAGCTTCTCGTGCTGGATGGACTAGAGTAATTGTTGAGAAGCCATTTGGAAAGGACCTGGACTCCGCAGAAGAATTAAGTTCCCAACTTGGGGAGCTATTCGAGGAAGATCAGCTCTATAGGATTGACCACTACTTGGGAAAAGAGCTGGTCCAAAACTTGGTAATGTCTATAACTTTCTTCAGATATTTGTACGTTCCTAACATTGGGCTAACTCTTTTTGAATTAATCACATTTCACAGCTAGTGCTTCGTTTTGCGAACCGTTTGTTCTTGCCTCTTTGGAACCGTGACAATGTTGATAATATACAGGTATTCTTGTTTCTCCTTGTTAGTTAGCACTTAGCAGTTGTTAACTTACAAAGTTACAGTTGGTGACAAAAGTAATCCATAAGTTGTAGTTACTGCACCATGTAAGGTTTTTTTTGTAGGTTATTGCATACATCTTTGCTACTTATAAATTATTTTTATCTTTATTGAGCTAAACTAAATTGTACCTAATAACATTGACACTTATGGTTAGTTGTGCGCCAGCTACAAAGTAGGAATTTAATAATAGCTTCAGACTGTAATGAATTTAAACTTGCAGATTGTATTCAGGGAGGACTTCGGAACTGATGGGCGTGGAGGATATTTTGATCAATATGGGTATGTAGAAGCATTACATTCATTAATAAGTTGTCTAATCTAAAATTTTACCCTTATAGTTATATAATAAATCATGCCCTTATAAGTAAGTAAAGAATATTAATCTTGTAACATATCTGGTAAGCAAGGTAAGTTCTGATATATTTTAGATATGTCCGTGGTTCTAGTTGGTATTGATCAATATATTTATTTTTGTATTTGAAATGTGACATTGTGTATTTGGCTTTGTTGGTGTTGTTTTGCTAAGTTTAACATTGAAAACTATGAGTACAATCTAACAGCAACCAAGACACTCAATACTGAATTTAGTAAATTTCAGTCAGCTTATATCACCCTCAACTATCAGGATGTTCCCTGCGTATGTGTATTACTTTCTTGTTTGCGATATTTGGATCTGTATTACTTAGTGTAGAAGTACCTAACCTCCCTCTTGTTACTGCAGAATCATTCGTGATATCATTCAGAACCATTTATTGCAGGTAAAATTAAGGATTTGTTAATACCCCATACAGTATTGTTTTGTAACCATTCCGACTTCAGTATTTACTATTCGGTCTTTGAACGTCTTGAGATAGTAATCAATTGTTCTTATAATACTTTTATCTGGGTAACATTCAGTATATTTAACACTGCTGTCACAGTTTTGATGCTGATTTTTTCCTGGTAAAATCAGCTTCATGCTGATTCATATATGGCTTAACTAATACATGCTTGAACTGTCTGTAGAGTACAAATGTACAAATGTTCTTAGGAGCTAAACAGTCCAATAATAATTGTTGCTACCTTGTGCAGGTTTTCTGTTTGGTTGCAATGGAAAAGCCTGTATCTCTTAAGCCTGAGCACATTAGAGATGAAAAAGTCAAGGTTCTTATCTTTCTCTACTCTCAAGTGCGAGTACACATCTTATACTTGTCCTGCTCGCTTAGTGCAAAACAAAATCAATTTCCTGTGGTAATGTCAGGTTCTGCAATCTGTGAACCCGATAAAAGACGAAGAGGTAGTCCTTGGACAATATCAGGGCTACAAGGATGATCCTACAGTGCCAGATGACTCCAATACCCCAACATTTGCATCTATTGTACTTCGGGTACACAACGAAAGATGGGAAGGTTTGTCTTTCAACCAGTATCTGTTCTTTGACTTGAGATGTCTTTGTCTGGATCATAGCATCTTCATTTCTGGTATTGACTCCCAAATATTCATAACCTGCAGGTGTTCCTTTCATCCTTAAAGCTGGTAAAGCATTGAACTCAAGGAAAGCGGAAATTCGTGTGCAGTTCAAGGATGTTCCTGGTGACATTTTCAGATGTATGTGCTCCAGTTAATTTTCATGGTGTAGTGAAAGTCAACTCTGTGTACATACAATGTTACTACCTACTCAATTGTGTTTTTGGGTATCGCTGCTACCAAATACTAATGAAGTGCCCTTACATCAACTAGGCGGTAGAAAGCTAGAAGCACTTTCATAAGTTTGATACAATTAATAGGTAAAGTTGCACTGATAGTACAAAATGAGCAGAACTGATCCATGCACTTGCCTTATGTTGTATTAAATACACACTACGAAATATGATGAACAATAAATAGGAATAATTGTGTACAAAACAGAAAACTAGATAAACAATGCAAGAAAGTGTCTGGCTTTCCACTAACATAGTATAAGGCATTATTATTTTCGAGAATAATATAATGCAGTAGTTGTCGTTGAACTTGTCTAAAGTTTGGTTGCTTATGTGTTATGTCGTTAAGTTCATCCGTTCTATCATGGCATGTTAGTTGATTTGTTAAGGTGTTAGATTAAGATGACTCTTTCCTCATATTTTAGCTTAGTTGAATGCCACTGTTGTTGATGCATTTTTGCTATCAGTATTAGCGTGCTCTATTTGTTGTTCTCTTTTATGTCCAGATCAAAATTTGAGATCTCTTGACTGAACTAATTTTAACATGTTGAAGGTAAGAAGCAAGGAAGAAATGAGTTTGTCATACGCCTCCAGCCATCAGAAGCCATGTACATGAAACTAACTGTAAGTCCAGCTACTTATGTAATGTCTAATGCTTTTTTTCTTTTCAGTAAAGCTTTCTGACATTTGAGCAGAACATAACTGCTAACATAATTTACTGATATTACATGCAGGTGAAGAAACCTGGATTAGAAATGGCTACTGAACAGAGTGAACTTGATCTGTCATATGGGATGCGGTACCAAAATGTCACTATTCCAGAGGCATACGAACGCCTCATTTTGGATACGTACGTATCATCCTTCCTGAATTAACATATATTCTTGAAAGGGAAATTTCGATCCTAAAATCACTAAATCATGCATAAATTCCACATATTCCATGCCATGTATGGCTTTATCTATAATCACCTTCTAGTGGTCATACGCACTGATGGGCACCCACGTTTCCACAGGATAAGAGGAGACCAGCAACACTTTGTGCGCCGAGATGAGCTGAAGGTTAGGGATCGTTCTGTTTATTTCTCCTTCTGAACTCTTCTGCTTTTCATTCTCCCCCTGACACTGTATCTGGTGATTTCAGGCTGCCTGGCAGATCTTCACTCCTTTGTTGCACGACATCGACGCAGGGAAGCTGAAGTCTGTTTCATATCAGCCTGGTAGCCGAGGCCCCAAGGAAGCTGATGAACTGAGTGAGAAGGTCGGGTATATGCAGACCCACGGTTACATATGGATACCACCCACCCTTGCATAGAGTGCCTCCATTCAAATCCTAGTAGGTATCATTAGATAGGAAGAGTGGAACTTTCACGGATATAATTGTTATGAGCTTTCCCTGTAACCCCGATTACCTGGCGTTGTAATAACAGATCTGCTTGGCCAAATATAACCCACTACGGTGTGAAATAAAAAGAAATGCAGTGTTGCAATAATCGTTCACTTAACTGCTAAAATTGATGTTCTTTATTCTGATGGAATGTTAGACATGGTGCATTAGGCAAATCTGCTATACCTTATCTGATACTTTTTTTTTTTTTTTTGATCCAACCTTATCTGATACTGATATTGAAGAGATTTCCACACGTGTGGACCACATCACCAAGACACAAGCCCAGTTTGATGTTCTTTACTCAACAGGAAATAATAGTCTTAAGAATTCATTAGACATGCATTCACAATTCTTAAAGCATTTTGGAGCTTTGATGGTAGGCGTTTGTTGAGGTGCACCTCAAAGAGAGCGGGAATAGAGAGGTTCTTTCGGCTCATGGAATTTTTCTACATCGTCCAATAGCATGGAATCTAACGGTCAAGATGGCCTGATACCTTGATTAATTCTGTGGCTAGTAGCAAATCAGCTGGAGATGGTGCTAACTGGATATCCAAGGAAAATTCGCAATAATTTGAAGTTATTAAGTGCTAGAAATGTGATCCATTTTTTGATAAAGGGAATATATTAATACCAATTACAACCAGCAACAACGCAACACCCTAATGGCAGTACAGATGCACACAACCAAAAAAAAAAAACAAAAGTCCCGCTAAAGCATCCTAGGCTTAAGAACCGCAATACAACCACCACCAAGACAACACCTGAAATACAGAATCTCCAAAAACGACGCCTCCAAGAAGGAAATGGTGCATCAGCACCGTCGTCGGCCGACCAAAGATCTTAGGTTTTCATCCTGAAGATAGTCCCCGCTCTCAAAACAATGCCTCCAACAAGATCATTGCCACACACAACTAGTTTTTTTTCGATAAAAGAAATATATTAATATCAAAAGATACCAATTACACCCAGCCTCTGCAACAACGCACCACCCTAATAGCACTACGGATGCACACAACAAAAAAAAAACTAAGAAACAAAAGTCCCGCTACAGTATCGGCCTAGCAACAAGAATACATCCACCACCAAGACAACACCTGAAATACAGACTCTCCAAAAACGACGCCTTCAAGAAGGAAACAGTGCTCTAACACCGTCGTCGCCCGATCAAAGATCTTAGGTTTCACCCTGAAGATAATCCCCGCTCTCAAAACAATGCCTCCAACAAAGTCATTGCCAGACACAACCAGTTAAGGCCAGACCTTGGGTTTTCACCCTGAAAGGTAGGACTCTGAACTTCACCTGTGTTATCGCCCCCACTTTCATACCGCTGCTGTAAAGCCCGGAACACCAAGCAAGTCCCTCAACAGCGCGGAGACTTAAACGTCCCTTAGCTAGTCCTCCCATCCGACCGTCATGAAATTATCTTCTTCCGACTTTCATCATGGATCCATAGTCACTTGATGTCAACACATCAAAAGAGCTTCGCCGCTCCCTCCAGAACCAAACGGTCGGAATAAAAGCATGGGTGCACACGACCGAATACCACCCGATCCAGCAAACTACAGGCAAAAGATGCGCTGATGCATTCGCCGGCGGAGCCTTCCGAAACTCAACACTCCGGCTAGATGAAAAGGATCAGCATCCGGTAGGTCTTCATCTTGGCAGAAGAAGAACCCTAGGACCATCACCTTCAAACCTGAAGCAGATGAACATGCCCCCACGCCGCCATCCGCTGACCAACGATAACGAAGGAGAATTTGGTGGACAACAGAAGCCGCAACCACACCATCCTCGCCACGCTCATCGCCGCCCCTTCCTCGCGCCACCAGCAGAAGCCGACGATGGATCTTGGCGGGCACAAGATCCAACAGCCGTCGCCTCCACCATCCATCGCCGGAGACCGTGGAGGAGGAGCCGCCGCCGCACATCCAGAGACGCCGCCCTTGACGCGGAGCACGCCGAAGCCGGAGGTCGCCGCCCCAGCCGCCACCGCCGGTCGCCGCCTCCAACAACCCCCCGGGCACTTTGGCGCCGGGGTCCGCCGCCATCGTGGCCAGCACCGACGCAGCGGTGAAGGGAGAGAAACGGAGGGAGGGGCGGCGGGAGGAGGGAGATCGGCCCCCGGCGGCGCCCTGGGGAGCGCCACGGGAGGAGGTTACAAGAGGGGGGGGGGGGGTTATGGGCTGCCTATCTTTCTGCGTTCTCCTGTACCAAGATACGATCCCTATATCTAATAAGCCTCTGCAGTGGTTAGAAATTAGTCCAGGCACAACCAGTTAAAGGCAGACCTTGGGTTTTCACCCTAAAAGGTAGAACTCTGAACTTCGTATGTGCTGCCGCCCCCACTTCACAGAGGGGGATGGACAAGTCCGGTTTTGGAGTTTATAAACTGAATGCTAACTCTGGACTCAACCCAGATTCAGGAAAAGGGCGACTAGCGCAATTTTTCGGGGATTCTGGCGGAAATTTAACTCATAGCACTATAGCAGCATGATGTGATTAGCTTTTGATGTTGCAGCAATGGAGGCTTCGGCGTTGTTTGCAGGCCTTCAATTAGCAGAGCACAGTCTCCTAAGGCCTTGTTTGGTAGGAAGGGATTAGTGAGTATTTTCGTGTATAATCCGCCGTGTGTTGGGTGGAAACCCACTGGGTAAGGCTCGCTGCTCTTCCAGAGAGGACTCGTGGTTCAGAGCATTCCCACTCGTTGGCGCTCCCCACGCCCAAATCCGGACGAAACAACCGCCAGATTGGACAAAATTAAGTCGTGGGGAGTACCGTATTTCCAGTCGTCCACCCGGAGTTCGGCGGATAGAGTTTAAATTCAAACAAATCGCCGTCCCGCGCTACAAGTACGGCCAGTTGATCGGCAAAAGGAGCAAAATGATCAGCCACAGATCGGCGATCGGAGGGAAATTACACGGAGACAGGCTCGTCGGCAGTCCCGGCCGACACGGCGTTGTCCGACGGACCAGTTTCCTCACACGCCGTGGCCGAAGCGGCTGCGGCGGCCGACGAGGAAGCATCGGCAGTGGACGTCGAAGCAGCCGCAGTCGACGAGGTAGATGGTGAGGTAGACGAGGTAGGAGCCGGTGGAGACGACGAAGGACTGGCCGGAGGGGCTCGGAGGATGTCGCTGCGGTGGCCCTGGTACCAATTCCTCGTCTCCTCGTCCATCAGTTCCATGTCGCTGCCGCCCATCAGGAACGCCAAGTCTGTGTTCCTCTTCTTCGCCGCCGCCGTCGTCTTCAGCAGGGCGATCCGGACGCCTTGGTTGGCGAGCATCTCCCGCCACCTGCCGTCGAACTTGTCATTCCTCCCGTCGGCGTGCGACCTCAAGTCGGCCCAGCACTTGTCGATCGACGCCTGCATCCTGTCGGCGGGACTGTCCGTCCGTTTGAGCTCTTTCAGCTTCTTCTGGCCGAGTTCAGGGCGCCCTTCCGCCGCGCAAGCCGCCGGAGCGTCGGGGTTGTACTGCTCGGTCTTGCTCTTCGAGAGGGTCGTGCGAGTTTCCTTCCACTTCTCGCAGTTCTCGAGGCGGGCGTAGACGTTGAGGAACTTGAACTGCAGGCCGGTGTCGTCCGTGTACATGTCCAAAGCTCGGCGCAGCTGGGAAAAAAGAGCACGGCGAAACGGGTCAGCTAACGACGATGTACCTCGGTGATGCAGGGTCGACGGAGCATTTTGCTCCAAGTCATGGCCGCTGATCGGCCGTTTCTCGACCTCCTCCTGTATGCCGTGCCATTTGCTGCACGCCGTCTGCATGATCCCCCAATGGGTGGCCATTGCCTTCTCTCCCCGGTACACGTTCATGTTCGTCTTGTTGAAGTAGGGATCGACGAGTTTGCGTTCCTCGTACGCCTGCTTCACTCGAAGCCAATACGTGTCGAACGACTGATTGGCTCCGATTATGCCGTTCATGGACACGGTCATCCAAGCTTCGGCGAGGCACTCCTCTTCCTTCGGCGTCCATTTGATACGCGGTTCGGCAGGCGGCGAGTCCTTCTTCCTCTTCTTCTTCCCCTTCGACAGGTTGACGGCGGCTTGAGTTGTCTCTCCTTCTTCTTCGTCTTCTTCTTCGACGGCTTGGCTTCCGTCGGCAACATCCTCCACATGATCCTTGCGCGCTGCCACAGCTGCCGTCGCCCTCGCCTCCTCTTGCGTGAAGAACCCCGGGCTCGCGGCGGCGGCGTCCATGAAGAACCTCGGGCTCGCAGCGGCGGCCATGGAGCCGGAGGTGATCATCTCGTGGATCGCCTCTTCGTTCGGCGCCGCCGCACCGAACGGGAGCGGCCCTCGTCGCATGACCGGCGAGGTGCCCTCGAACTGGCCGCCGCTGCCGCCGATGTCAAGCTCGGGCGGCGACGGCGTGAACCTGGACGGTTGGACGTAGGCGCCCTCTTGGAACATGGCAGTCGCGACGGCGAGTACATCGTAGGGGAGAAGGACGACGGGGAACTGCTTGTACCTTGCGCCGGCCATTGGCCGGGGAACATGGAGCCGCCGCCGCCGCTGAAGGCCATGCTCATCTTCCTCGCTTGCTCCTCCTGGGCCGCCGCCGCCCTCTTAGCGGCGGTTTTTTCACCCTCTCCGCCCTGCAGCTTGTTTCCACCTCGCGCCGTTTCTCGTCCGCCGCCCACTCTGCGTTCGTCATGCCCGGCGGCCGCTCCTTCTTCGCCCGCGGCTTCCTCGTCGTCCCCTTCGGCGGCATTGTGGTGGACGAGAAGATGAGGAGGAGAGCGGTGGTGGACGAGAAGCGCCGCCGGGAACTGGAACTGGAAGACAAGGAGAATGGACAAATTCGGCGGGAGAGAATGGGGATATGCAAGCAAATTGGAGGGAATGGAGGGAATGGAGGATTTGGTTTTCCTGTCGCCGACTACGCGGGTCCACACGGCGTTTCGCGCCAAAAAGTTTCATCCGGAGTCCCCGAGCGCCGGACCGGGGATGGCGTGGGCTCGCCGGATGGATGAAGGGCCAAATCCGGACGAAAACGAGGAACCGGGGGCGCGACTGGGCCGATTTACGCCGTCCGGATGAAAAAAACGTCGCTCGGGGGCCTCGTCGGGAGACGAGTGGAGATGCTCTCAGAAATACACTAGACTCTTTTTCCGGGGATAGGCTTAGCTCTGACGTTGGGAAAAGAACTGCAGAGGGACGTTATTTTGTCTGATCCGTTCCTTCTCCATCCGACGGCAGCTGATGGAAACACGCAGAGACGAGTCGGGAACTTCACTCCCCATATCCTGCGGCCCGGCGCGGCGAGGGCGAGGGCGATGTCGGAGGCCTCGAGGCCGGCGAGGCGCTCGGAGGCAGGCGGCACAGAAGCCGGTGGCGAGTGCGTAGGCCGCGAGCACGACTCCGTGGCCGTGCTCTCCCTCGCCACGTTCTTCTGCTCCAACCGGCGAAGGAGGACGGTGCACGGCTCGTCGTCGCAGCGGAGCATCGTCGAGGACGTGGAGTTCGGGCGCGGCGGGTGCACCACAGCGGCAGCCGGACTGGAGGAGGAGGTCCTGGCCGCACGCCTCGGCCGCGTGAGCTGGCCGCTGGACCACGCCCGAGCCGATTTGGGTGCTGAGAGCGTTGGGGAGTGAAAATGGAGGTGGACGTATGTAGGCGTCTGCGTGACATCCGCATGTCTGCCGAACGACCCAAGCGACATCCGCATGTCCGCCGAACGACCTAAGCGAATAAAATACACCATCCGTTTGGATCTTGGCGTTGGAGATGCCGTGAATCCCCAATAAAAAATATGACAAGTAGGGACAATGTACTAGAGAATGCATATATAAATAGCTGAAACCCTAAGACCCAGCGCATCCTCACGATTTCCCTTCTCCAGCCGCCAAACGCGAAGCCATCTAGCATCTCCATCCCTCCCGCAACAGTCCTCCCTCCTTCCGCTCCCTCCTTCCGCTAGTCCAGCGACAAGCCACCATCCTCCAGTCTTCAGCTGCACGCGGTCACACTCCATTACGCCAGAAGATCCCCGCCGCCGCTTGCACCCACTCGCCACCCTTCATTCATCCTCTCAGCCTCCGCTGCCGCTTGGCTCCACTGACTCATCCGCTCAGCAACTGCTGCATCCCCATAGCGAGAGCCACAAGGTCCCTCGATCTCGTTCAGGTACAGGTGCCACGCGGCTCACGCTTTACCAGGAATTCGACATCGGCTTATAGTGGCTTGTCCTACGACCAACTGCACCAGCACTAACCACAAGGCCTGAAATGCTTCTGCAAGTCCAAACTGACACCAGATGTTGTCCTTTTTTTTGACTCAATGTTGCTCGTTTAATCGGACATGGGGAAGGCGATTTTGACCAAAATAACCCATTTGTGAAAGAAAAGCACAGACTGGCCCTCTGGTCAAACTATTTCACCCATCTAACCCTTTTGTGTGGCACCCCTCCCATCGGCGCCACACCTCACTGTGTGGCGTCCGTGCGAGGCGGCGCCACTCGCCCATCCGACGTGGCGCGGTCGACGCTGATGTGTGCTCGACTCTGACGTGGTAGGATGTGTGGCGCCGCTCCTATCGGCGCCAATGGCAAGGGCGCCACACATCCACTTATGTGTGGCCGCGCGAGCCCGCCCCAGCCCGACCCAGTCATTCTCCTCTCTCTGTTTCTTCTTCCCTCAAGAAAGGCGGCCGGCTCTCTCTCTCTCCCCCTCAAATCCCTACTCAAAGCTCTTGGATTTCGTCAGATCGGCCCGTGGAGATCGTTCCCAACCCGTTCCTTGAGGTAATCTCCTCCGTCCCCTTCTTTTCATCCATTGATTTTGTGTATTTGGTTGAATCTACATGTGAAACCCTAGATGTGGATTTGGTTGATTTGAGGGTGGAGATGGATTTGGTTGGATGTTAGGGTTGTTGAAGTAGGAGAAATGGTAGTGTGCTAGTTTGTATGGGTAGATTATGTTGATTATGGTAACTAATGAACACATGTATGTATGTGTTGTTCACATTATGCTAGGGGGATGGAAAGAATTGTTCATGTTCATCATGTGGACAAGGATGCTTTCTTGAAGGGAAACATAGAGCCGGACCCGGAAGAGGTTGACTTGGTGTTTGACCTTAGCCCTAGCTTTGCGGAGGTGGTAGCACAAGTGAGGGTTGAGTTGAATTGGAATGAGCCAAATGATGGTGTTGAGCTAGAGGGAAGACATAATGTGGGGTTTGGAATGCACACCCGTTGGAAGACAATGCGTATCAACTCCGAGCAACGTTGGTCCGTTTACAAGGAGACGGTGGCCGGGTCACAAGACAAGGCTTTGGAGTTGTTTGCAACCAAGACGGTTGATGCTCGTATCGAGCTTGACCTTAACCGGCGCTCCTCCCCCGTTCAAGCTAGGAGTCCACCACCCATGAGCCAAGAAGAAGCCACCCAATCTCCCATTGCCCAAGAACCTCCGTTGGAGAAGGAGTATGACGAGCATGACGATGGTGATAATGGTTTCGAGATGAATGACAACAATGTCGGTGATTTGGATAAATATTTGACGCAAGAGGAGATGGACCACTCCATTCCTTATTCCCGATGCTATGCGTCGGACTCGGATGATGATGGACCCGATGAGGAACTTGATGAGGATGGCTTGACGGCTAAGGAAGCTGAAAGAGCCGAGATCTTCAAGAAGGTAACTGGACAGGATATTCGGATACCATTGTTCCATGATGTTAGTCTTGCGGATGGAGCCGTGGTTGATGGTGGCAAAAGTTTACTTCTAGGAGCTAGGCCAATTTCCAAAAGAGATGTGGATGGTAGGACGTTGATACGTCCAATTTGCATCACTATTTTGTATCATAATTTGCTGTTATTCATTGATATATTTCATATTGGGACACAATACTTATGTTATTTCATCTATTTTGCATGTTTCATCATTATTGGAGGATCAAGCACCGGGGCCAGGATTCTGCTGGAAAAAGCACCGTCAGAACGCAATATTTCGGAAGATCAATGATACGTCCAAAACGTATCCACTTTCCCGAACACTTTTGCTATTGTTTTGCCTCTAATTTGTGTATTTTGGATACAACTAACACGGACTAACGCTGTTTTCAGCAGAACTGCTCTGGTGTCTCGTTTTTGTGCAGAAATCCAACTTTCGGGAAAATCCTCGGAATTTATGCAGAAGGCCCTATTTTACCAAAATATTGACGGAGCCAGAAGGGGAAGAGAGGTGGAGGCCCGAGGGCCCCACACCACATGGCGGCGCGGCCCAGGGGGGGCCCGCGCGGCCATGTGGTGTGGCCCCCTCGGCCGGCCTCCGACGCCCCCCTTCGGACTACTTATTGGTTTCGACCTGAAAACGCACGGGGAGAAGTCGAAGTCGCCAGAAACCCTCCAGAGAGCCGCCACATCGCGAAACTCCGTCTCGGGAGCCAGAAGTCTCCGTTCTGGCACTCCGCCGGGACGGGGAATTGGAGGAGATCTTCACCGCCATCACCGCCAACGCCTCTCCATCGACCAGCCATGTTTCCCCCATCCATGTGTGAGTAATTCCCCCGCTGTAAAGGGGATGGTAGGGATTGGATGAGATTGGTCATGTAATAGTCATAAGATTGTTAGGGCATAGTGCCTAGTATCCGTAGATGTCACTTTTATGATATTGTTGCAACTTGTTATGCTTAATGCTTGTCACTAGGGCCCGAGTGCCATGATCTCAGATCTGAACATGTTATTTATTCATGAAGATATTCGTTGTTTATGATCTTACCTGCAAGTTGTATACACATGTCGCTGTCCGGAACCAATGGCCCCGAAGTGACAGAAATCGGGACAACCGGAGGGGATGGTAGTGATGTGAGGATCACATGTGTTCACGGAGTGTTAATGCTTTGCTCCGGTACTCTATTAAAAGGAGTACCTTAATATCCAGTAGTTTCCCTAGAGGCCCGGCTGCCACCGGCTGGTAGGAGAAAAGATGTTGTGCAAGTTTCTCATTGCGAGCACGTACGACTAAATATGGAACACATGCCTATTGATTGATTAGTACTTGGATACCGTTTTATTATTATCTGCAAATGCCCATGCTTTGATTGTTACATGAGTTTCTCTCATCCATGCAACGCCCGTTAAATCCGTCCCTATGCCTACAGTATTTTAATCCTGCTGTTTACTATAATCACTACTGCTGTCTTTATTTCACCGCTACTATTATTTCGCTATTTCCACTGCTATCAAACTGTTACTACTGATAAACTCTTGCGAGCAAGTCTGTTTCCAGGTGCAGCTGAATTGACAACTCCGCTGTTAAGGCTTACAAGTATTCTTTGTCTCCCCTTGTGTCGAATCAATAAATTGGGTAATACTTCCCTCGAAGACTGTTGCGATCCCCTATACTTGTGGGTCATCAAGACTATTTTCTGGCGCCGTTGCCGGGGAGCATAGCTTTATTTGGAAGTTCACTTGGATTGATATTGTTCGCTGCAAATTATCCATCATGGGTAAACCTCGCGATACTAAGATCGCCATATTACCATCCACTACAAGAAAAGGTACAACTCTGAGTACCTCTGCTGCTCTTGATTCACCCTCTGTGATTGATAAACTTGTTTCACCGCCACATGCTTCACATGCTGGTACTTCTGCTGAATCTGAAAATTCTCATAATATTGATAATGTTTCTGCTGTGCTTGATGATAGTGGTTCATTGGGATCTTTTCTAGATGCTACAATTGCTAAGTCTAGACAAATTGAAAATACTGAAACTCCTAATGCTACTACACCTGTTAAATCACCTGAACTTGATTATTCTAGTGATGATCCTGATGAAGATTATGTAGAGCTTGATGATGATTTTATTGAAAAATGCAATGCTACTACTGATGCAAGAAAAATTAAAAAGTTGCTTGCAGAACATGCTGTTAGATATAAACCATCTCCTGATCCTAAATTTGCCACATCTCCTATAAACATTAGGGATAAAGATTATGATTTTTCTCTTGATCTATCTCATATAGCTATTGTTGAGAAAACACCCTTTTGTGGTACTGAAAAAGAAAGTGCTGTTGAACACATGACTGAGTTATCTACTCTTAGTGGCGTGTTTTCTGATGATGTCAAGATGCGTACTTATTTTGTCGCTAAATTTTTCCGTTCTCATTAAAGGATGATGCTAAAACTTGGTATAATAATTTGCCTCCTGGTTCTATTAAAAGTCCAACCGACTTGCGTGATGTTTTCTTTCGAAAATACTTTCCTGCTAGTGCTCAACATGCTGCTTTGCAGAGAATTTATAATTTTGACCAGGAAGATGGAGAGAAATTGCCTGAGGCTTGGGCGAGATTTTGCTCTCTTATTAGAGCTCAGCCTGACCATGATTTGGAAAAGCATGATTTACTTGATATATTTTATAGTGGACTAACCATTGAGTCTAGGGCATACCTAGATAGTTGTGCTGGTTGTGTTTTCAGGAAAAGAACTCCAGACGACGCTGAAGAATTATTGGCTAAAATAGGCCGGAATCATGATGATTGGTCTACACCTGAACCAACCCCGACACCGATAGTGAAGAAGAGGGGTATGATTAAATTGAATGATGAAGATATGAGGGAAGCCAAGAAGTCTCTTAAAGAGAAGGGTATTAAACCTGAAGATGTGAAGAATTTACCTCCTATAGAAGATATATGTGAGACGATTCCCCCTTCATCCATGATTGAGGTACACTCGCTTCAACACTTTACTAGGGAAGATATTCCGTATTCAAAATCTCCTGCTCAATGCTTAGATGAATTTGATAATTATATTGTTAAGCAAGAAAACTTTAATATGAGAGTAGAGAATCATTTAATGGAAAATTCCCGAGCTATTAGTGAATTGCATGATATTGTGGAGAGAACCTCCAATGATGTTAAGATACTTGTTAAACATTTTCAAATGGTTCAAACTCAAATTGATCAACTTACTAAAGTGCAAAATGACTTGTTGGGAAATAATTCTAAAGAAAAACATGCTTGTGAAGTAACAACTAGAGGTGGTGTTTCTACCCAGGATCCTCTATATCCTGAAGGGCATCCCAAAAGAGTTGAACAAGATTCTCAACTAATTAAAACTAGTGCTCCATCTAAGAAAAAGAAAAAGAAACATAAGAATGTTGTAGAATCCTCTGAACCTGTTAATGATCCTAATAGTATTTCTATTTCTGATGCTGAAACTGAAAGTGGTAATGAACATGAGGAAGATAATGATAAGAATGATACTCCTGATAAAGAAGAAATTGAAAAAGAACCTGAAAAGCATGCTAAAAATAAAAAGTACACTAAAGAAGATTTTATTACTGAGAAACATGGTAATGAAAGAGAACCTTGGGTTCAAAAGCAAATGCCTTTTCCTGCTAAGAAACTAAAATCAAAGGAGGAGGAACATTATAATAAATTTTGTGATTGGATGAAACCTTTATTTCTGCAAATCCCTTTGACTGATGCTATTAAATTGCCTCCTTATTCAAAGTATATGAAAGATATTGTTACTAACAAAAGGAAAATCCCCAATGAGGAAATTTCCACTATGCTCGCTAATTACTCCTTCAATGGTAAGATTCCAAAGAAGCTTGGAGACCCAGGTATACCGACTATTCCTTGTTCCATCAAGAATAATTATGTTAGAACTGCTCTATGTGATTTGGGAGCAGGTGTGAGTGTGATGCCTTTTTCTCTTTATAAGAGACTTGATTTAGATAAATTGATACCAACTGATATATCCTTGCAAATGGCTGATAAATCTACTGCTATTCCTGTTGGTTTATGTGAAAATGTTCCTGTTCAAGTTACTCAGCATTGCTTGATATTAACTGATTTTGTTGTGTTGGAAATGCCTGAAGATGATAATATGTCCATTATTCTTGGAAGACCCTTTCTTAATACTGCAGGGGCTGTTATTGATTGCAATAAAGGCATGGTTACTTTCAATGTTGATGATAAGGAACACACTGTCTATTTTCCCAAGAGGATCGATAAAGTATGTGGAGTTAATACAATTTTTAATGTGAAAACTATCAAAGTGGGATCCATTGATTGTCCTATATATGAGCCTAAAGAAGAATATCAAACTCTTGTGATTGGATCCATATCAATTCAATATAAGGTAACATGATTGATTTGAGGTTTATTTCTTCTTATGTCATATAAAATTTATTTGGTAGCAAGACTTGATCAACCTTGTTAACAAGTATATTTTATTGCATAAAAGAGCTAAACAACACTTCTTTCTTTCTTTCTCCCTCCACCTATTTTACTTGCTGTAGCACTTTTGTTTTGCAATATGCTTTAGTCATTTAAGATTTTAGAAATCATTTTCCTGCGCAGTAATCATTAATTTAATACCCAGAAATGTGCATTTTTCGAAGTTCTCTAAAAATTACAAAAATTACACCGTTGGTCCTATTTTTCGACGAGGCACCTGGGAGCACCAGAGGATGACCTGTGGGGCACCAGGGGGTGCCACACCATAGGCCGGCGCGGCCAGCAAGGGGGCCGCGCCACCTTGTGGTGTGGGCCACCCCTTGCCCCACTACATCATCTCTTCCTCCCAGCACCTTCTCTCTCCCGAAAAAGCTCGTACCAAGTTCCTCTCACTCGTGTTTCTGCTCAAGAACTCGCGATTTTTCGATCTCCTTGCTCAGCCCAGATTTCTGTCTGAAATTTGGCACATTTACTCCTTGGTATGTGACTCCTTTGATTGTCCAATTAGAATTTCATTTGGTTGAGTATATCTTGAATATTTTGCTGCTGTAGATAACATGTTTAGTGAGCTTGCATGCTTGTTCTAAGTGGAAGAAACTAGTTTTGATGCATGTTTAGTACTCTAGCAAGTTCCTATAGTAGTTCCCTTCAATTATATACCTTGAAATCAAATTTTATAATGATTGTTGAAAAATTTCAGAAAATGGAAGGGAGTGTGCACCAACTTAACCAAGAAGAGTTGGAGGTACAGCAAGTTATGAGAGTCCATCGTGAAGAGGGAGTATACCCCTCTTATTACCCATGCACGGACTTTATGCGGAATGCAGGAATCCTGCAAGATGTGCAAACACTAATTTCCAATGCAGGATTGGGAAATTTTGCTGTTGGTGAACCTCACCAATATGCTAAACTAACGGTGTCGGTTGTGCAGGATTTCGAATTTCACCGGTCTCGAACTGACCCCATGGTCCGGTATAAGATTTATAACAAAACTATTGACTTGCCTTTCAGTGATTTTTGCACAGCGATTAGAGTGCCGCAGTGGGGATCCTGCGAGAAGATCAGGGGAACACCGCGGGAGCTCTCAAATCTTTATACAAGGATTTGTAATGGGAGGAGCTTCTCCAATGATGGTGGTAAGATTAGTAGCATTCAACATCCAGCCATCCGCTACTTTGCCTATTTCATTACAAAGTGCGTTCTTGCGAGAAGGACTGGAGGTAAATTATCTGTCCAAGATTTGGCTTTCTTAGCTGCTGCTTTGCAACAGGATAGGACTTATAATTTGGGTGCTTTAATAGCTTGTAGACTTGCTACTAACCGTGAGAAAGGAGGAATTTGTGGAGGTCTTATCGCCTCTCGCTTATTAGCTATGCATGGTGTAGGTCCTCACCATTTAGATATTCCGCTTTCTATAGAGAAACTTGATGTTTTCTCCATGATCAGGCATGAGTTTATTTCAGATGCATCTAATTTGAACAACCTGCATTATAGGATAACTTTGTATAAGAAAAGTTGGAGTATAACTAAGAAAATTGAAAAATTAGTACGCTTGCCTGCACCTGCTTTGTTTAACCTTGATGCCAGGGACGGGTGGTCGATCACAGAAAATGAGCTAAACGCATACATAGAAAGGGAAAGCCGTCGTGCAAGGGAAGATGTGGAGGAGGCCGAGGAGCATCCCGACTCTTCATCCGATGCAGCAAGCTCCTCATATCAACATCATGGGCATGTGGAACCTCCACGATATTCTTCTGCGCAGGGGCCCTATTACCACTCCATGTATGATCCACCGGCGTGGAACTCCGACCCTCGTTGGGAATGAACTCCACTTAGGCCAAAAGCCTAAGCTTGGGGGAGGTATACCGGCATCACTCATTCTTTGCATATTATGGTTGCTGGATACTTGTACATACTTGTTTAGTCTCTTAGAGTGGTTTTCTAATGAGAGAGAGATGATATTTGGGGAAGTGCTGTCCAAAAACAGATTCTGGGCTGTTACCAAAAAAATTCGTACGCACAGCCAGAACGTTATTTTGAGTTGCCAATTTTTGAGCATGTGCCCCAGGTTGTTATCTAACTTTCATTAGTTGAACACTTTTTGGTCTGAGCAACGGAAGATTTTTGTTATTTTCGATTTCTGTACTGCTGTCAGGATTTGGCAGATTTCTGTCATCCTGCTTTTCTGTGTTTCTGTTAGTTTGCATTCTTTTGTTTTCGCTTTGTTTCTTTCCTAAAACACAAAAAGACCAAAAATATTTCTGTTGTTTCTCTTCACCATTTGTTTATTTGGTTCCTTGCTCTTAGTTTGCTTTATTTGCTATCATTAGTTTGCTATAAGAAAACCCAAAAAGATTTTGCTTTGTTTGCTTGTTTTCTTTCGTTCTTGTTTCTAATTCGAAAACACCAAAAATATTTGCTGTTCTTCTTTGGTTTGTAAAGTTCATCATGAGTTCAATGGTCTTCGGTGGCTGGAGCGTGGTTTTCATTTCATATTATCCAAGCTACACAAGTGAAAAGGCAATAATGACGATCTACGACAATCTGATTGTGGTGAGAGGCTGGTATGAACTCTATTTGCTTTCATTTTTGTACATATACTCATCCATATGAGCATGCTTAGTTGGTTCATGTGAGGTATATGTTATTTGAGAAAGTCTAGTAGTTCATGATCTCTCATGTTTAGTTCCAATTTATTAATATGAGTAGCATGTCGTGGATGTTTGCTTGCATTGTTTTATTCATAAGTAAGTATGGCATTGTGGTATCCTCCTCTGAATAATTCATTTATATCGACTTGGCACATGCTCACGCATGCATATGACTGAACAAAAAGTCAATTAAGCCTCGATGATTTATATTGCTTCAGAGTTCTTGTATCACTTTTATGCCTCCGTTAATTTATTTTGCCGCAAGCATGATTATGACAGTTTGCTCTCTTGATTTGTCGCTCCCTAGTCTTTTGCTAGCCTTCACTTGTACTGAGCGGGAACGCCGCTCGTGCTTCCAAACACCTGAAAACCAAGTTGTTCCAAAAGTGTCCACCATAAATACCTATGCATGGCATTTCAAACCATTCCAAGTAAATTCTCATGCGCTACCTTTAAAACTTTCAAAATGCTTCTCAATTTGTGTTAATGTTTCATAGCTCATGAGGAAGTATGTGGTGTTTAGCTTTCAACCTTGTCATTTACTTTTGACGGACTCTCATATGGACTAGTGGCACATCCGCTTATCCAATAATTTTGCAAAAAGAGCTGGCAATGGGATTCCCAGTCCCAAATTAATTAACTAAAATAGACACTCCTCCATGGTTTGTGATTGTTGGACGGCACCCGAAGGATTCGGTTAGCCATGGCTTGTGTGAGCAAAGGTTGGGGGGAGTGTCATCATCATAATAAAACTTAAATAAAAAGGCACTCCTTCATGGTATGTGATTGTTGGCAGGCACCCGAGGATTCGGTTAGCCATGGTTTGTGAAAGAAAGGTTGGAAGGAGTGCCAACCAAAAATAAATAAAATGGGAGCCGCTCTTGTGAGTCCGGTTGATGAGGTAGTTAGTGTACCCATTACCATTCGTTGACAACAACAAACACCTCTCAAAATAATTTTACTCCTGCTTTACAAATGAAAAGCTCTAGCGCATGTTAATCCCTGCTTCCCTCTGCGAAGGGTCAATCTTTTACTTTTATGTTGTGTCTTCATTCTTTCTTTGAGCACTATCTTGAGAGCACAACTGTCATTCTTAGTATAATATGCTTGTCTCAAAATATGATTGATTGTGGTATAACTTTGATGCTTTTATCTTTGACAATCACTACTTCTAGTCTTTCTATGAACTCCAGAGGTGCCTCGGCATTTATGTTTTGCCGATCAAATACGGGCAAGCGAGATACCACTTTATCATATTCTCTTATGAACATTGCAATCCTGCTTATATACATGATTCATGGTGCTTATTATTAATTGTTGGTACCTCTCCATGATTGACATAGCTGTTGGATGATCTTATTTGCATGTATATCTCATTATGAACTGCTTAAGTATTAGCCATAGCATGAGAATATATACATCATATGAGCAAATGTGTTCGTGAAAGTTCTTTTATCGCTCAGTTGTTAACTGAATTGCTTGAGGACAAGCAATAAGCTAAGCTTGGGGGGAGTTGATACGTCCAAAACGTATCCACTTTCCCGAACACTTTTGCTATTGTTTTGCCTCTAATTTGTGTATTTTGGATACAACTAACACGGACTAACGCTGTTTTCAGCAGAACTGCTCTGGTGTCTCGTTTTTGTGCAGAAATCCAACTTTCGGGAAAATCCTCGGAATTTATGCAGAAGGCCCTATTTTACCAAAATATTGACGGAGCCAGAAGGGCAAGAGAGGTGGAGGCCCGAGGGCCCCACACCACATGGCGGCGCGGCCCAGGGGGGGCCCGCGCGGCCATGTGGTGTGGCCCCCTCGGCCGGCCTCCGACGCCCCCCTTCGGACTACTTATTGGTTTCGACCTGAAAACGCACGGGGAGAAGTCGAAGTCGCCAGAAACCCTCCAGAGAGCCGCCACATCGCGAAACTCCGTCTCGGGAGCCAGAAGTCTCCGTTCTGGCACTCCGCCGGGACGGGGAATTGGAGGAGATCTTCACCGCCATCACCGCCAACGCCTCTCCATCGACCAGCCATGTTTCCCCCATCCATGTGTGAGTAATTCCCCCGCTGTAGGCTGAAGGGGATGGTAGGGATTGGATGAGATTGGTCATGTAATAGTCATAAGATTGTTAGGGCATAGTGCCTAGTATCCGTAGATGTCACTTTTATGATATTGTTGCAACTTGTTATGCTTAATGCTTGTCACTAGGGCCCGAGTGCCATGATCTCAGATCTGAACATGTTATTTATTCATGAAGATATTCGTTGTTTATGATCTTACCTGCAAGTTGTATACACATGTCGCTGTCCGGAACCAATGGCCCCGAAGTGACAGAAATCGGGACAACCGGAGGGGATGGTAGTGATGTGAGGATCACATGTGTTCACGGAGTGTTAATGCTTTGCTCCGGTACTCTATTAAAAGGAGTACCTTAATATCCAGTAGTTTCCCTAGAGGCCCGGCTGCCACCGGCTGGTAGGACAGAAGATGTTGTGCAAGTTTCTCATTGCGAGCACGTACGACTAAATATGGAACACATGCCTATTGATTGATTAGTACTTGGATACCGTTTTATTATTATCTGCAAATGCCCATGCTTTGATTGTTACATGAGTTTCTCTCATCCATGCAACGCCCGTTAAATCCGTCCCTATGCCTACAGTATTTTAATCCTGCTGTTTACTATAATCACTACTGCTGTCTTTATTTCACCGCTGCTATTATTTCGCTATTTCCACTGCTATCAAACTGTTACTACTGATAAACTCTTGCGAGCAAGTCTGTTTCCAGGTGCAGCTGAATTGACAACTCCGCTGTTAAGGCTTACAAGTATTCTTTGTCTCCCCTTGTGTCGAATCAATAAATTGGGTAATACTTCCCTCGAAGACTGTTGCGATCCCCTATACTTGTGGGTCATCAATCAACTGTGGAAGGAAACTACACGTAAATTCCTATTTTTCCAGATGACGGAGGGAGCCAGAAGGGGGAGAAGAGGGGACCCGAGGTGGGCCCACCCCATAGGCCGGCGCGGCCCAAGGCCTGGTCGCGCCGCCCTATGAGGAGGGGGGCCCACAGCCCCTCTCGCCTCCTTTTCTTCGCGTACTCCTTCGTCCCAAAACCTAAGCCACAGAGGGTACCTCACGAAGAGTTACAGCCGCCTCTGCGGGGCGGAGAACACCAGAGAGAAAAGAGCTCTCCGGCGGGCAGGAATCCGCCGGGGAAATTCCCTCCCGGAGGGGGAAATCGACGCCATCGCCATCGTCATCGAGCTGGACATCATCTCCATCATCATCATCATCATCATCATCATCTCCACCATCTACACCGCCATCACCACCGCTGCACCTCGTCACCGCTGTAACAATTTGGGTTGGATCTTGATTGTTTGATAGGGGAAACTCTCCCGGTGTTACTTTCTACTTGTTATTGATGCTATTGAGTGAAACCATAGAACCAAGGTTTATGTTCAGATTGTTATTCATCATCATATCACCTCTGATTGTATTCCATATGATGTCTCGTGAGTAGTTCGTTTAGTTCTTGAGGACATGGGTGAAGTCTAAATGCTAGTAGTGAATTATGGTTGAGTAATATTCAATGTTATGATATTTAAGTTGTGGTGTCATTCTTCTAGTGGTGTCGTGTGAACGTCGACTACACGATACTTCACCATTTATGGGCCTAGGGGAGTGCATCTTGTATTCGGTTGCTAATTGCGGGGTTGCCGGAGTGACAGAAACCTCCCCCGTTAGTATATCGATGCAAGAGGGATCGCAGGATCTCAGAGTTTAAGGCTGTGGTTAGATTTATCTTAATTACTTTCTTGTAGTTGCGGATGCTTGCAAGGGGTATAATCACAAGTATGTATTAGTCCTAGGAAGGGCGGTGCATTAGCATAGGTTCACCCACACAACACTTATCAAAACAATGAAGATTAATCAGCTACATGAAGCGAAAGCACTAGACTAAAATCCCCGTGTGTCCTCAAGAACGTTTGGTCATTATAAGTAAACAAACCGGCTTGTCCTTTGTGCTAAAAAGGATTGGGCCACTCGCTGCAATTATTTCTCTCGCATTTTACTTACTCGTACTTTATTCATCTATTACATCAAAACCCCTTGAATACTTGTTTGTGAGCATTTACAGTGAATCCTTCATCGAAACTGCTGTCAACACCTTCTGCTCCTCGTTGGGATCGACATTCTTACTTATCGAAGATACTACGATACACCCCCTATACTTGTGGGTCATCAAGACTATTTTCTGGCGCCGTTGCCGGGGAGTGAAGCGCTATTGGTAAGTGGAATTGGTAAGGAAAACCTTTACTGTTTGTGCTGATTTTATTTCTGCCTGCTGCTATAAGTCATTATGGAGAGATCTTCTCTTCAATTTCTATTTGGGAAATCTACTACTACTGCAACGGTAGTGGATGAAGCGCCAGGTGAGGAAGTGATACCATATAAAATACCTATGAAAATTATTGAACGTGTTATGGATAACCGCTATGAAGGGGATGGAACTGTCCATCCTGGTGATCATTTACTGTTTTTGCATGAATTATGCGGGTTATTCAAATGTGCAGGTATTGCTATGAATGAAGTTAGAAAGAAACTATTCACTATATCGCTGTCTGGTAAAGCGGCGCATTGGTATAAATTGCTGAAGAATGGTGATTCTATTGATTGGGAGGACATTGTGCCTTTATTTTATTCCAAATTTTATCCTCCAAGTGAAATTCACAAAGATCGGAACCGCATATATAATTTCTGGCCTCATGATGGAGAAAGTATTGCCCAAGCTTGGGGGAGATTGAAGTCTTTAATGCTCAAATGCCCCATTCATGAGCTTCCTGGTAATGTTATTATTGATAATTTCTATGCAAGACTTTCTTTTCAAGACAAGACCTTGCTGGATACTTCTTGTTCTGGATCATTTACACGCAACAAAGAAGAGTTTAAAAGGGACCTTCTTGATCGGATCCAAGAAAATACTGAAGGATGGGAGAACGACAAGGATAGAGAGTCAGGTATAATTTATGATTATAAATGCATTGAAGCTTTTATGGATACTGATAAATTTCGTAATATGAGTGCTACATATGGTCTTGATTCCCAAGTTGTTGCAAATCTTTATAAAGCTTTTGCCTCTCATTATGAATTGCCTAAGAAGAATTTTGATAAGTATCATGAACCGTATAAAGATAACGTAGATTCATCTGTAAACAAATGTGTAGTGATTGAAACTGTTGATAATGTTATTCCTGAAGTTTATATTGAAAAAACTCCTTTCCCTGCTAAAATGAAGGAGTACTCTGTCATATCTAGTGCGGTTAATAAAAGTGAAAAGAAACCTAAAGAACCTGAAGAACAAATTAAAATTGAACCTGCTGTTGCAATAGTTAAAGATCTTGTGACTGAAAATGTGGAGGATGGTCATATTATTTTCTGTGAAGATGCTTCTAATATTGTTTCACATCCTAATAAACCCAAACAAGTTAGTGTTCCTATGTTATCTGTTAGAATTGGTGATCATTGCTATTATGGTTTATGTGATATTGGTGCAAGTGTTAGTGCTATTCCTTATGAGCTTTACACGGAGATTATGCACGAAATTGATTCTTGTGAACTTGAAGATATTGATGTGGTTATTCAGCTGGCTAATAGAGAAACTATTTCTCCAATTGGTATTGTTCGAGATGTGGAAGTTCTATGTGGTAAGATTAAATATCCTGCTGACTTTTTGGTACTTGGTTCTGCTGCTAGTGATCATTGTCCTATCATTTTTGGTAGACCTTTTCTAAATACTTGTGGAGCTATTATAGATTGTAAGAAAGAGAAAATTTTGACTAAATTTGCTGGTGAACCTTATGAATTTAACTTTTCTAAATTCACTAAAACTCCTTATAAAGCTGACTTGCCTAGTAATGATTTTAAAATGGAGCAGTGTGCATCTATTGTTCTTGTTCCTAATAATCCTTTGCAGCAACATTTGGAGAATAGCGAAAGTGAAGCTTTTAGGAAAGAAAGAGATGAGCTTGAGGAAATTTTTCTTCGCCAACCTATTCTCAAGCATGATTTACCGGTGGAAGATTTGGGTACAACACCGCCACCAAAGGAAGATCCTGTTTTTGATTTAAAGCCTTTACCTGATAATCTTAAATATGCTCATATTGATGATAAGAAAATATATCCTGTTATTATTAGTTCTAAGCTTTCAGAGATTGAGGAAGAAAGGTTATTGGAAATATTGAAGAAACACCGAGGAGCTATTGGCTATACTCTTGATGATTTGAAAGGGATTTCTCCTTCTATTTGCCAACATGCTATTAATATGGAAGATGATGCAAAGCCTGTTGTTGAACATCAACGTCGTCTAATTCCGAAGATGAAAGAGGTGGTAAGGAACGAGGTATTAAAACTTCTTGAAGCTGGTATTATATATCCTATTGCTGATAGTAGATGGGTTAGTCCTGTGCATTGTGTTCCTAAGAAAGGAGGAATGACTGTTGTGCCTAATGATAATGATGAGCTTATTCCTCAAAGAGTAGTTGTAGGGTATAGAATGTGCATTGATTTTCGAAAAGTTAATAAAGTTACTAAGAAAGATCATTACCCTTTACCCTTTATTGATCAAATGCTAGAAAGGTTATCTAAAAATACTCATTTTTGCTTTCTTGATGGTTATTCTGGGTTTTCACAAATTGCTGTTAAAGCTAAAGATCAAGAGAAAACCACGTTTACTTGTCCTTATGGGACTTATGCTTATAGGCGTATGCCTTTTGGTTTATGTAATGCTCCTGCTACTTTTCAAAGATGCATGTCTGCTATTTTTCATGGTTTTTGCGAAAGTATTGTAGAGGTGTTCATGGATGATTTTTCTGTCTATGGGAATTCTTTTGATAATTGCTTGTGAAACCTCGATAAAGTTTTGCAGAGATGTGAAGAAACTAACCTTGTTCTTAATTGGGAGAAATGCCACTTTATGGTTAATGAAGGAATTGTATTGGGACATAAAATTTCCGAGAGAGGTATTGAAGTTGATAGAGCTAAAGTTGAAGCAATTGAGAAGATGCCCTATCCGAGGGATGTTAAAGGTATTCGTAGTGTTCTTGGTCATGCTGGGTTTTATAGGAGATTTATTAAAGATTTCTCTAAAATTTCAAAGCCTCTTACTAATCTTCTTCAAAAAGATGTACCTTTTGTTTTTGATGATGATTGTAAGGAAGCTTTTGAAACTCTAAAGAAAGCCTTAACAACTGCTCCTGTAGTCGAACCTCCTGATTGGAATTTGCCTTTTGAAATTATGTGTGATGCTAGTGATTTTGCTGTAGGCGCTGTTCTTGGACAGCGGGTAGATAAAAAATTAAATGTTATTCATTATGCTAGTAAGACTCTTGATGCTGCTCAAAGAAATTATGCTACAACTGAAAAGGAATTGTTAGCTGTAGTCTTTGCTTGTGACAAGTTTAGACCCTATATTGTTGATTCAAAAGTCACGATTCATACTGATCATGCTGCAATTAGATACCTTATGACAAAGAAAGATGCTAAGCCAAGGCTTATTAGATGGGTACTTCTGTTGCAAGAATTTGATTTACATATTATAGATAGGAAAGGTGCTGATAATCCTGTTGCTGATAATTTGTCTAGATTGGAAAATATTGCTTATGATCCTGTTCCTGTTAATGATAGTTTTCCAAATGAACAATTGGCTGTAATAAAAGTGAGCTCGCGAGAGAGCCCTTGGTATGCAGATTATGCTAACTTTATTGTTTCGAAGTATTTGCCTCCAACCTTTTCAGCTCAGCAAAGGAGGAAATTCTTTTATGACTTGAGGCATTATTTTTGGGATGACCCACACTTATATAAAGAAGGAGTAGATGGTATTATGCGAAGATGTGTTCCTGAATATGAACAACAGGAGATATTGAGTAAATGTCATGGTAGTGTTTATGGAGGACATCATGCTGGAGATAGAACCGCACAAAAGGTTCTACAATCAGGTTTTTATTGGCCAACACTTTTCAAAGATGCAAGGAAGTTTATCTTATCTTGTGATGAATGTCAAAGAGTTGGTAATATCTCTAGACGCAATGAAATGCCTATGAATTATACTCTTGTTATTGAACCATTCGATTGTTGGGGATTCGACTTCATGGGTCCTTTCCCTTCTTCAGAAGGTAACACTCATATACTTGTCGCTGTTGATTATGTTACTAAATGGGTAGAAGCTATACCTACAAAGAGTGCTGATGGTGAGACCTCTATAAAAATGCTTGTAGATGTTATATTTCCTAGATTTGGAGTACCTAGATATATTATGACTGATGGAGGTTCTCATTTTATTCATGGAGGTTTTAGAAAAACTCTTGCTAAGTATGGTATTAATCATAGAATTGCTTCTGCTTATCACCCTCAAACTAGTGGTCAAGTAGAATTATCAAATAGAGAGATTAAATCTATTTTGGGAAAGACTGTTAATAAATCTAGAAAGAATTGGGCTAGTAAATTGAAGGAAGCACTATGGGCTTATAGAACTGCTTATAAAAATCCTATGGGAATGTCACCTTATAAAATGGTTTATGGAAAAGCTTGTCATTTACCTTTAGAATTAGAGCACAAAGCTTATTGGGCTGTTAGAGAACTAAATAAAGATCCGAAACTAGCCGGTAATAAGAGGTTGCTGCAATTAAGTTCTCTAGATGAATGGAGAAGTGAAGCTTATGAGAATGCTAAACTCTTTAAAGAAAAAGTTAAGAAGTGGCATGATAGAAGAATCATCAAAAGAGAGTTTAATATTGGGGATAAAGTCCTATTGTATCGGTCTCGTCTCAGATTCTTTGCAGGGAAATTACTCTCGAAATGGGAAGGACCATATGTTGTTGAGGAGGTGTATCGTTCAGGAGCAATTAAAATTAGCTCTCTCCAAGGCAATGCCACACAAGTGGTGAATGGACAAAGACTCAAGCATTATATCTCGGGTGATTCTTATAATGTTGATGTTGATATTATTCAAGTGGAAACACCGGAGGCTTTCATCAAAGGACAAATTGACAGTCCGCCAGAACTCGACTTTGAATAGGTAACAGTACAGGTAATAAAAAGTCCGCGTTTAGCTTTCCGAACAATATTTCTGCTGTTTTTGGAAAATATGAAAAATTACGGAATCGAAACGGAGTGGAAAAGACGCGCGAGGGCCCGTCACCATAGGCCGGCGCGGGCCCCACCCTGGCCGCGCCGACCTATGGGGACAGCCCCTCGGCGTCCCGTTTCCACTCGTTTTCGGCCTGGAACCTTCCTTTTATCGTAAAAATATTTGCTATATAATCCCCCGGACCCCTGGAGGTCCGTATATCGTTTTCTCGTCGTGTTTTGTTTCGAGCTGTTTTCTGCCAGATTTGTTTTGATCTAGAAGCACCATGGTCTCCAACAACAAGGACAAGGGACCTTTGGAGGAAGATATTCAAGACCCGGAACTGAAGGAAGAAGACGCAAGTGAGGATGAGGAAGAAGTGGAGGAAGCTCCGCGAGTACACCAGCGTGCCACCATTGCAAGCATTGGCGTGATATCAAATCCGTCCAACACCAAGAGGAGTGCACGAATCGCTACCGGAGGAGCGGTTCCACGTCATTACTTGGCTCCAAGGACATCTTCTCCGGGCAATTACAGCCCTTTCCGCAACCTAATCTACGATCGTCAAACTGAAAGAACCCCCAAGGTAGTGTTGCCAAGTGGTTGGGATATAGATCGTTCTAACATTGCAGGAGAGATGAAATCTGAAGCTGAAGGATGGGGAAACAACTCTAGGAGTTGGGATTCACCACCTGACATGATTATGAGCCGCGTTGAGCACAACTCGGAACTGATTCGCAACCTCACCTATGAGATTGAAGATTTAAAGGAGCTTGTTAAGAAGCTTGTCGAGAAGAATCCATCACCATCACCACCGAAGGAGTAATTCATCATCGGTATTGGCATCCCCTTGGTTTGTTCCAAGCTTGGGGGAGTGCCGCGGTATCACATTATCACTACCTTTATCTTTTACTATCAAGTAGTGTCATATCATGAGTAGGGAAGTTATCATATGGAATAGTATGCAATGTGGAAGTATCTCTCTTAGTTATCTATGTATCCGTTGGTGTGAGTTATCGTTATGGAATATTAATGAGAAGTCTTATCATTTACTTTTTGCACACCTTATTTTAGTTTGCAATCTCCATTATATGATCACCCTTGACATGAGTATTGATATCACTTTGGGAGCATCAAGTAAATCTATTTGGTTTTGGCAAACTTAGCATTGGTCAATAGCAACAACACCCTGATGTTTAAATAGAAGAGAGAAATACACTTAGATATATTACTCTATTATCTCTATGCTAATGAGTTTAGTATTCTGAAGTAAAATTGCTTGTGCTTATGAGAAAGATGCATGATTGTTCTATCATATGTATATTTGTTTGTTTCCCTCAACCTTTATGCTTGCTATCAAACCTTGCTAGCCAAAGACCTGTATCGAGAGGGAATGCTTCTCATACATCCATAACCTTAGACCAAACCTATGCCATTTGTGTCCACCATACCTACCTACTACATGGTATTTTCTGCCATTCCAAGTAAATACTTCATGTGCTACCTTTAAATAATTCAAACTATACTACTCCTTATTTGTGTCAATGTTTTATAGCTCATGAGGAAGTATGTGGTGTTTTATCTTTCGATCTTGTTGGGCGGACTTTCACCAATGGACTAGTGGCACATCCGCTTATCCGATAATTTTGCAATAAGAGCTGGCAACGGGGTTCCCAGCCCCAATTAATAACTTACATTAATAATTCTCTTCACATGTTTTGCCCTGATTTATCAGTAAGCAACTTAATTTTGCAATAGACACTCCTCCATGGTATGTGAATGTTGGAAGGCACCCGAGGATTCGGTTAGCCATGGATTGAGAAAGCCAAGGTTGGGGGAGTGTCATCCATAATAAAACTAAAATACATGTGTAAACAAAAGAGAAGGGGGATGATCTACCTTGCTGGTAGAGATGCCGTCCCTCATGGGAGCCGCTCTTGGAAGGTTCGTTTGGCAAGGGGGTTAGAGTGCCCGCTACCATTCGTTGACAACAACAAACACCGCTCAAAATCTTACTTTTATGCTCTTTATATGATTTCAAAACTTGAAAAGCTCTAGCACATGATTTAATCCCTGCTTCCCTCTGCGAAGGGCCTATCTTTTACTTTTATGTTGAGTCAGTAAACCTATTTCCCTCTATCTCAAGCAAGCAATTGAGTTGTTGTGAACCAACCATTTATGCTATGATTCAGTTAATCATGTCTTTTATACTTTCTTGTTTAGTACAAATTTTATCTGAATGAATATGACTTTGAAGTTATCAATGATTATGAGGAGATTGTTATGATTGAATATGAAAGCCCAGCTATAAATTCTAATATGAAAGCTTTGCTTAGAAGTACAATCCGTTAGTAGTTCTCTGACCAAGAACAAAGTTTGCCATCACCAACTATGATTTCTTATGCACCTTTACTTGTGATTTCTCTTTACTTATTTCAAGATGAGTTATATGAGGAAGTTGTTTACTAGAATGTCTTGTGTGAATGAATATGATGCTTCTTGTCCGTATTTTATTTATCGACTCTTCACTCCATAAACATGTGGTCTTGTTTATCGAGCTCAGTTTCGCTTGGGGACAAGCGAGGTCTAAGCTTGGGGGAGTTGATACGTCCAATTTGCATCACTATTTTGTATCATAATTTGCTGTTATTCATTGATATATTTCATATTGGGACACAATACTTATGTTATTTCATCTATTTTGCATGTTTCATCATTATTGGAGGATCAAGCACCGGGGCCAGGATTCTGCTGGAAAAAGCACCGTCAGAACGCAATATTTCGGAAGATCAACTGTGGAAGGAAATTACACGTAAATTCCTATTTTTCCAGATGACGGAGGGAGCCAGAAGGGGGAGAAGAGGGGACCCGAGGTGGGCCCACCCCATAGGCCGGCGCGGCCCAAGGCCTGGCCGCGCCGCCCTATGAGGAGGGGGCCCACAGCCCCTCTCGCCTCCTTTTCTTCGCGTACTCCTTCGTCCCAAAACCTAAGCCACAGAGGGTACCTCACGGAGAGTTACAGCCGCCTCTGCGGGCGGAGAACACCAGAGAGAAAAGAGCTCTCCGGCGGGCAGGAATCCACCGGGGAAATTCCCTCCCGGAGGGGGAAATCGACGCCATCGCCATCGTCATCGAGCTGGACATCATCTCCATCATCATCATCATCATCTCCACCATCTACACCGCCATCACCACCGCTGCACCTCGTCACCGCTGTAACAATTTGGGTTGGATCTTGATTGTTTGATAGGGGAAACTCTCCCGGCGTTACTTTCTACTTGTTATTGATGCTATTGAGTGAAACCATAGAACCAAGGTTTATGTTCAGATTGTTATTCATCATCATATCACCTCTGATTGTATTCCATATGATGTCTCGTGAGTAGTTCGTTTAGTTCTTGAGGACATGGGTGAAGTCTAAATGCTAGTAGTGAATTATGGTTGAGTAATATTCAATGTTATGATATTTAAGTTGTGGTGTCATTCTTCTAGTGGTGTCGTGTGAACGTCGACTACACGATACTTCACCATTTATGGGCCTAGGGGAGTGCATCTTGTATTCGGTTGCTAATTGCGGGGTTGCCGGAGTGACAGAAACCTGAGCCCCCGTTAGTATATCGATGCAAGAGGGATCGCAGGATCTCAGAGTTTAAGGCTGTGGTTAGATTTATCTTAATTACTTTCTTGTAGTTGCGGATGCTTGCAAGGGGTATAATCACAAGTATGTATTAGTCCTAGGAAGGGCGGTGCATTAGCATAGGTTCACCCACACAACACTTATCAAAACAATGAAGATTAATCAGCTACATGAAGCGAAAGCACTAGACTAAAATCCCCGTGTGTCCTCAAGAACGTTTGGTCGTTATAAGTAAACAAACCGGCTTGTCCTTTGTGCTAAAAAGGATTGGGCCACTCGCTGCAATTATTTCTCTCGCATTTTACTTACTCGTACTTTATTCATCTATTACATCAAAACCCCTTGAATACTTGTTTGTGAGCATTTACAGTGAATCCTTCATCGAAACTGCTGTCAACACCTTCTGCTCCTCGTTGGGATCGACATTCTTACTTATCGAAGATACTACGATACACCCCCTATACTTGTGGGTCATCAATCTCTAAAGGGCTCACGTTTGATACCTTCTTGGAATTGAAGATATGGTTGAAGGAGTTCTCCATTAAGCATCATCGCCCTTACATCGTTGTTCACTCGGACTTGAAGAAGCGGTACACGCTAAAATGTGTGGATAAAAGGTGCCCATGGGTTGTCCGTGCAAGACCTTTCAAAAAAGGGCCCTCTTGGCACATAACAAGTTGTGTAGCCACTCACATGTGCCGGGGGCCGAAGCTTGATGGCAAGGATGCGCAGCCGGACCACCGTCAACTCACATCCGAGTTCATTGCATACAAGCTCTCGGCGGAGATATCATCACTTCCTATCATGAGCATTAGGTCCGTGCAAGATACGGTGAAATCCCGGTTTGCCTACGACGTCAAGTACGGGAAGGCATGGAAGGCCAAACAAGCCGCATTCAAGATGTTGTACGGTGATTGGGAGGAAGCATACAACCGAGTCCCTAGGTTGTTGTTAGCGATGGCCGCAACTAACCCGGGCATGGTGCATGTGGTGGAGCCTTCCGCAACCAAAATGACATTGCATGATGGTAAAAGAGTCATTTGGCTTTCCCACTTGCTCACAGCGGCACGCACTAGACGTGTGGACTACAATAACCCGCTCACCGTTCGGGAGTCCGAGTTCTCCATGCATCGAAGCCACAAAGAGGACATGGGATCCAAGGTTTTCTCCCTACTTGGACCAATCACAATGGCCGGAGTATCATGGAGTGCAAGTTTGGCCAGATCCGGAATGGAAGGTTGTGAAACGTGGAAGAAGAAAGACAAAGAGGTATCACGGAGATATGGATAGATGGGGTCATTCGGGAAACAAGTTATTCCAAGAGGCTCGTGAGCCAACTAATTGTGGATCATGCAATAGTAAGGGTCACAATAGAAAAAAAATGTACAAACGGCAAGAAGTCAAAGGGCAATGATGCTAGCACAAGCCAACAATCAAGTAGACAACAAGCTTCAAATCAACCGCCAAGCCAACAACGTCCAAGCCAACAAACTCCAAGCCAACAAACTCCAAGCCAACAAGCTCCTTCGCAACAAGGTCCAAGCCAACAAGCTCCAAGCTAACAAGCCCCAAGGCGACAAGCTCCTAGCCAACAAACTCCAAGCCAACAAGCCCCAAGGCAACAAGCTCCAAGGCAACAAGCCCCAAGGCATCAATCACAATGGCGACAAGCTCCAAGGCAACCTAGGATTCATGTAGGGCTTAGTAGAGGTCGCCATGGTGGACGTCGGGGTGCTAGTATGCTAGGATACCTAGCAGGGCCTTATCCGTATGTGTCTCCAATATATTAATTGCATTGTACTTTCTATTTTCCTATTTCGTGACTAACTTTGGTTTTTCAGTTTTGTTTTTAGGTATGGCAACTCGACCCACCGAGGGGAAGGGCGCGTGGGAGGGCAATGAGAAGGATGAGTCTGTTTGGGAGGAGGTTGTGAGGACGGTGCAGAAGAGGGAGAAGGAAGAAGTTTAGAGGAAGAGGCAGGAGGAGATAGCTAAGAAGAAGGCGGAAGATGACCGTATGCAAAGGGGGTATGAGGAATACCTATTGCGCCACAAGAGGAGGAATGAGAAGCTCCAGGCCGAACGGGACTATCTATGGAGGGAAAATTCCAGAAGAACTGGCAACTTGCTCAAATAGCGAGAGAGATGGCCAATAGGATGCACCTAGAGGAGGTGGCTAAGGAGGCTGAGCGCATAAAGGAGGAAAGAGCTCAAACGGAAGCTTCAAAGAAGGAGGAGCGCCACCATTTCTTCGACTCGGTGGTTCAGTTGGCTCGTGACATAAGGGAGAAGGAAGAACTGGCTGAACAATCTAAGAAGAAGAAGGCGAAGGGGGAGGGAGCCTTTGCCACGCAGTGATGTCCATTTGGCTATGTTCTTGTTGTCGAACCTTTATGTTGTCGAACATTGATGTTGTGTGAACCTTGATCTTCTCGAACCTTCATGTCGTCGAACCTTATTGTAATTCTAACCTTGATGTGTCGAATCTTATTGTAATTCTAACCTTGATGTGTCGAACCTTATGTGTTATCTGAACAATTATGTTGTCTCATACCTGTTGTGTGCAATGTTGTATTGAAAACAGTTGAAATAAGGTAGAAATTTTCATGGTTTAGCACAACTTCATTGTGTGGCGCCGATGCCATGGGCGCCACACATGTCAATTTATATGTCGAAAACATCCAGGGGCTCCGGACCCTTAGTCCTTAGCGGTTTTGGTGAGTCTGTTTGTGTGGCGCCGGTGGCATCGGCGCCACACTGTGAAGTGTGGCGCCCTTGGCGTCGGCGCCACACAAACAAGGTCGTCAAAACGGCTAAGTCCCTGGAGATTTATCTTACAGTATGTTTTGGGCAAACATAAGTGGATGTGTGACGCCCTTACCATTAGCGCCACACTTTCAATGTGTGGCGTCGATGGGAGCAGCGCCACACATCCTGTCACGTCAGAGTCGAGCACACATCAGCGTCGACCGCGCCACGTCGGATGGACGAGTGGCGCCGCTCGCACGGACGCCACACAGTGAGGTGTGGTGCTGATGGGAGGAGCGCCACACAAAAAGGTTAGATGAGTGAAATAATCTGGCCAGAGGGTCAGTCTGTGCTTTTATTTCACAAATGAGTTATTTTTGTCAAAATCGCCCATGGGGAACCGTCGGGTATTTCATTACCTACCGGGGACGGAGATCATACAAGAACTAAACCCGTGGCAGTTAGCGAGGATGAGGACGGGGAGATTTTTTCTGTACGGAGAAGGTTATGGTTAGCCAATAACCAGCGGTTAATCTTCTCGTTGTTACATGGAGCCTCATGGCGCTGCGTGCCTTGGCTTCAGCGAGGCACGGGATCTCAGTCCTTGACGAGGCACCAGCAGCTTGAATCACGTGATGCATTATACTGTAGTTGATCAGCACGGTATGGTAGAAACGATAGCACGCGAAATACAACGAATCCGTGGAAGGTTACCTCCACGATTGTACATCACAGCCCACAACTCTCGGTAGATCCACATAAACTATTTCTTGACGCCGCCCATTCTTATGTTCTGCACATACATACCAGCCTACTATGTAACAAGTTATTTTTTCTAGACATGGTAACAAGGGAAATGCTTGATCGGTTGTGACTCGGCTACATGTGGATTGCAAGCTCTCGTTGTATCCAAGTATCGAGGTGGTGGACGTAAGTAACCACAACTATATAGAAGAACAAATTATGTGCTTGCACACATGAAGACATTATGTTCTTCGAATGGCAGTGGGTGAATATGATCTTTCATCATCAATAAGCACACGCAAGTAGGTGAGACGTTAGAGCATCTCTAGTGGCTCCTCTATATGATCATCTAAATGTGTATAGATGACCATGTGCTGAAAAAACGCTTCCAGTGGTTCATCTAAACGGTCATCTAAATATAGAGGACCATCCATTTCTTCTACTCATCCTCCAAATATAGAGGACGGAGCGAGGATCATCCAAAGCAAAATCCTTCCCTGCACACGCGTCCCCACACACATTTGAGATCAAGAGGTCCACTTGACAATGACTCAATAAAAAATATAGACGGTCTAGACATAGACGTTCCACTGAAAAACTTAGAACATCTAAAAATGAATCTTTATAGATGATCATCTATATGAAGATATAGAGGTCCTCATTTAGAGGAACCACTAGAGATGCTCGTACATCCTACAAGTAGCACTCTGGTGGGCTTCCATGTTGGCAAGGGTTGAAACACCCGCGTCCGCAAATAGCTATCTCACATCCCGCAAACAAAATACTAGAGCAAATAGAGCTAGGAATTAGAGGAGATTTAAAGAACGGTAGTACAATTTGCTAACCCGCATCCCGCCCCGCTTGACAGCCTTTGTTGGCATTAATGTTACCAGCTAGAGCCAACTCTGAACTATCTTCTTTCGGTAGCTTTCTTTATGGCAACGATATTTTATTGGTTGCTTAGAACAATCCGAAACACAAACGAGAAGCATCGGTTCATACTCGAAAACATCTTTTGTAGCCTGAGATACATGTAGCCCGGGTTTTTTTTTCAAAAACTTTAAAACTTTTGATTTTATAGGTCTAGAAGATAATTTTGAAAAAATATGCATAGATGTAGAGAATGTTGGAATCTATGAATATGTAAATTTTAAGATTTAAATGCGTTGTATTTTACGCTTGGTAAAAATGACAAAATCTAGATTATAGTGTACTGTTTAATACTATTCATGAGTGCCGAAATCAAGATTTGTTAATTTTGCTGAGTCCAAAATACAACATATTTCATTATAAAATTTTACATATTTGTAGATTACAATATTGTCTATATCATGGTATTTTTTTTACATGTCTAAAATGAAATTTTCATAGATTTAAAAAATGGCCTACGTGTAGCACTCTCACCCATTCGTCAAGATGAGCTTCAATCTTTTATACTATATCTGTTTTAATAAATAAGATTTATATTTTTTATCAACTCAAACTGCATAAAGTATGATTAAGTTTTTTTAGAAAAAATTATTAATATGTAAAATTTAAAATCGTCACCGCTACATACATTATGAACCGTATTTTCATATGATATCATAGTCCTTAAAATCCTTTTTCTTAAATTTTTGATCAAATTTTACTTACCTTGACTTTTTAGAAGAAAATATAGACCTTATCATGAGAACGGAGGTGGTATTATTTAGAGTGTGGGCTACGTCAATTAGCTATCTGCAGCTGTTGCTTCGGTGTTCTGGCATGAATTGCTGACTGAAGTCGTGAACATAGATGCGCTAGCTAATCGATTAGGGGCCTGTTTGGTAGGCTGTATGCCCCTTGGCTCGTATTAGCCCAGTTTTTTTTTTTGGCCCGTTTGGTTACCTGAACGACGCCGCGTTCTTGCAGGAACCGGTTTTCAAAGCACCCTCGGGCTAGGCCCTGGAGGAACTCCCGGTTCAGCCGTTTCTAGCGAGCCACCCCCGTTTTCGCAGAAGTGGGGAACGTGGCGTCCTTGCAGAGCCACCGCGGGAGATGGCGGGAGCTAGCGCGGGACGGCGAAATCTCGGCGCCATGAATTCGGTCACCGCGCTTGAATTTTCGTCACCGTATATAGGGGCGGCTCTCTCACCGGCAAATCCAAATCCCACATTTCCACCCATTTCGAGCTTATACACCATCCCCGATCCAACGACATGGCCAGCCGTACCTCACCCGCACGGTCGGCGAGGCTTGCGGCTGCGACGGTGAAATGACACGGATGTCGCCTAGAGGGAGGGGTGAATAGGCGATTTAAAACTTTTACGAGATGGACTTAACAAATGCGGAATAAAACTAGCATTTACTTTGTCAAGCCCAAAGCCTATATATTATGGTTCACCTATGTGCACCAACAACTTATGCTAAGCAATACAAGCAACTATGTGATAGCAAGATATATAACTTCAAGCACGAAGGCTATCACAAAGTAAAGTGCATAAGTAAAGAGCTCGGGTATAGGAATAACCGAAGTGACGCGGAGACAACGATGTATCCCGAAGTTCACACTCTTGCGAGTGCTACTCTCCGTTGGAGCGGTGTGGAGGACAAGTCACTCCAAATGCACGAGGGCCACCGTATTCTCCTCGAGAATTCCCACCAAAAGGGATGTCCTCGATCCACTATGGAACCTTAGGGAGGTCACCGAACCCGCACAAAGCTTGGGGCTATCCCACAACTTAATGATGCGCACACAAGTTTTCCCTCAGAAAGAAACCAAGGTTTAATCGAACCAGTAGGAGCCAAGAAGCACGTTGAAGGTTGATGGTGGCGAAATGTGATGCGGCGCAACAACAGGGATTCCGGCGCCAACGTGGAACACAACAAAACCAAAATACTTTGCCCCAACGAAACATTGAGGTTGTCAATCTCACCGGCTTGTTGTAACAAAGGATTAACCGTATTGTGTGGAAGATGATTGTTTGCAAGAAAACAGTAAAACAAGTATTGCAGTAGATTGTATGCGATGTAAAGAATAGGACCGGGGTCCACAGTTCACTAGAGGTGTCTCTCCCATAAGATAAAAGCATGCTGGATGAACAAATTACAGTCGGGCAATTGACAAATAGAGAAGGGGCATAACAATTCATATACATGATATGATAAATATAGTGAGATTTAATCAGGGCATTACGACGAAGTACATAGACCGCCATCCAACTGCATCTATGCCTAAAAAGTCCACCTTCAGGTTATCATCCGAACCCCATTCGGTATTAAGTTGCAAAGCAACAGACAATTGCATTAAGTATGGTGCGTAATGTAATCGACAACTACATCCTTAGACATAGAATCAATGTTTTATCCCTAGTGGCAACAGCACATCACAACCTTAGAACTTTCTGTCACTGTCCCAGGTGTCAATGAAGGCATGAACCCACTATCGAGCATAAATACTCCCTCTTGGAGTTAAGAGCAAAAACTTGGCCAGAGCATCTACTAATAACGGAGAGCATGCAAGATCATAAACAATACATAAACAATAGATTGATAATCACCATAACATAGCATTCTCTATCCATCGGATCCCGACAAACACAACATATAGTATTACAGATAGATGATCTTGATCATCACTACAAGAAAAGTTCTGATAGACAACGTCCCAAAATCGTCAACTAAGGGGCATTTTTCGTCGCCTATGGGCCTAACCCGACGATATGGGTTCTGTTGTCGAAACTGCGTCAGGCAAAGTCCAACGACGATTTTTTCGGTCCGTCGCGCTTGGGCGCCCTTCCGCCACGGAAAATCGGACCGTTGCGGAAGTGTTTCCGGGAGCCCGTTGACTGCTGACGTCATGCAAACTGACACGTGGCAGACGCCGTTAACTGCCAGTTAACGGCGTTAACCGGCTGAAACCCCGTGGTAGATGGTAGGCCCACACGAGGCCTGCCACGTCTTAAGCGGGCCGGGCCAGATGACATAGTTTGACCGGTCAACTATATAGCTGGGCTGGTCCATTAGTTACGTGGGCCGGGCCTAACCTCTAATGTTGACTGGTCAAAAGTTAAATGGGCCGGCCCATTTAACATGTGGGGTCCCCTTACAGCAACGGGCCGGCCCAAGAAGCAAGTGGGCCGGGCCAAAAACACAGTGGGTCCCACTATCCTGTTAAAAGGCCGGCCCATTTAGTGTGTGGGGTCCACCATATAGCAAGTGGGCGGCCCAACAAGCTAGTGGGCCGGGCCAAAAACACATGGTGGGTCCCACTATCCTGTTAAAGGGCCGGCCCATTTAGTATGTGGGGTCCACCATATAGCAAGTGGGCCGGCCCAACAAGATAGTGGGCCGGGCCAAAACAGGTGGGACCCACCTTCCTGTTAAAGGGCCGGCCCATTTAGTATGTGGGGTCCACAATATAGCAAGTGGGCTGGCCCAAGATAGTGGGCCGGGCCAAAAACACATGTGGGTCCCACATTCCTGTTAATGGGCCGGGCCATTTGTCATGTGGGGTCCACCATATAGAAAGTGGTAGGCCCAACAAGATAGTGGGCGGGCCAAAAACACAGGTGGGTCCCACCTCCTATTAAAGGGCCGGCCCATTTACCATGTGGGACCACCATATAGCAAGTGGGCTGGCCCAACAAGATAGTGGGCGGGCCAAAAGCACAGGTGGGCCCACTTTTAAAGGGCCGGCCCATTTAGTATGTGGGGTCCACCATATTGCAAGTGGGCCGGCCCAACAAGATAGTGGGCCGGGCCAAAACACAGGTGGGTCCCACTTTCCTCTTGAAGGGGCCCATTTAGTATGTGGGGTCCACCACAAAAGCAAATGGGCTGGCCCAACTAATTAGTGGGCCGGCCCAGTAGTGGGTGGGGTCCACCTTAAAGCAAGTGGGCCAGCCCAATTAGAGTGTGGGGTCCACCGTAACTCACATGGGCTGGCCCAAGAAGTAAGTGGGCCAGCCCGTTTAGTTGCTGTTTATATGCCGGCATAATATGCGCTTTAGGATTTTGCGGGCAGGCACATATGTGATTTCGATTAATTGGGCCGTTTAAGGGATGGGAATTCGTGATTTAGATACTGAGAATATTTACGCAGCATTGATTTCTGTCGGATAGCCTCACTTACCACAAGCACCAAAGAAAAAATGCGCGAAAGAACTATAAAAACTAACTAAATATTACATCAGCTGCAAGGCATTGAAAAAATATTACAGAACCCAGAGAAATTGAATGGTAATTAAACCTAGCAATACAATGAAGCGATCCGGCAATCTTTTAAGTTGTCCATGCAGCACCTATATCTGAAACAAAGACATTACAAGTTAAGACAGCAACAATGGAAAGGCAAAGACACTACAATATTGTTTGCCAAAGAATTTGGAACTCATCATTTCGTCGTTATAACAAGATCATTGTAATGCGCACAATAAGCAAACAAAGAGTGCATGCCGCATACCAACAGCCAATATAACAGAGCATGTTAGAATGAAACAGCAGACTTACTACTGTCGAGTCCCATGCAAACCAACATGTTCAGGGAGTACAAAATTGGCATGAACAACATAGTAGCAGGCTATAAATTTTGTAACAACGACTGAGCAAGATGAAGTTATGATGGCTACATCTACAGAGCAGGGAATGTAAACCAAAAATAGAAGTTACGATGGCAAAAGCTAAAGAGGAGGGAATGTGAACCAACATGTGCCAAGTGCAATTACTTCATTTTGGCCGTGAACTAAATAATACTCCTGAACTTATAGTGAAGGGGATGCAAATCAAGATGTTTCGGGATATAAACTTGTAATGAGCAACACATAGAGGATAGTTAATGCTGGAGCTTAGGATGGACCAGATACAGAATATAGTGGGATCACCTGTGAACTTGTATAAGAGGGAATGCAAACCAATATGTTCAGCTTTCCATATGTGAGCGTCATGCCAAGTCAGAGAAACAAGTCAATAATGCAGCTTTTGAAGAACAAGATGGCACGCAAAATTATTATCTAGTAGTATGACAAGTTTATTTGTACTACAGGCTAGATAGCAGAGTGATAGCATGCCAAACTAAGTCCTTACTTTGTTAGCTTACAATGAACTAGATACAAAACAATGGCATCACCTGTAGTACAGGGAATGCAAGCCAACATGTTCATGGAGTAAAAAATTGGCACAAACAACATAGTAGCAGGCCATAATTTTTGTAACAACGACTGAGCAAGATAAAGTTATGATGGCTAGATCTACAGAGCAGGGAATGTAAACCAAATATAGAAGTTACGATGCCAAAAGCTATAGAGCAGGGAATGCGAACCAACATGTGCAATTACTTAAAATTGGCCATGAACTAAATAATAGCAGGATGTTACTATAATACCTATAATTTTTGTAACAACGACTGAGCAAGATAGAAGTTATGATGGCTACATCTACAGAGCAGGGAATGCAAACCAAAATGTTCAATCGCTTAAAGTTAGCAATGAAGTAGAAAATAGCAACGTGTTACGGTCATAGCTAGGAATGAACTAAAAGAGCTTCAGACAAACAAGAATCTGAACCCAGAACATGGCGCTAAAACAAGGGACTTACATTAGGAGAAGCACTCTGTGGGAGTCACAGCAGATCTTCCTGGGGTTGATAGATCCGGTGATGAAGTACGCTACATGTGCTACTTGGGGTTGGAGAGACGGCCATTACACTTCATGGTTACTCATCTCATCTGCAAAAACGTAACGGCGCGTCGTTAGCACAAACAGATTCCCCCAAGATTAAACAAGAACTTGCAGGCAAGCAATAGAAAAGCGACAGTAGAAGAGTTTAGATCATGCACGGCGCCGGTGAAGCAGATCCGGTTCATGCACAGCGGTGTCGGTGAGCAAGATCCGATGCGGTGGACGACGGATCCGGCGAAGCGGCTCCGGTGGGGTGGACGATACCGCAGCTGAAGCGACTGCGGTAGACTGCTGGATGAGTATATGGTTTCGAGGTTCGGCGGGGATGATCCAGTCCGGTTGATGACGGCGTCGATGAAGCGGCTCCGGCAGGCAGCCGGATGACGAGGATCGCGAGGCCTCGGGTAGGCCAGGGAAGTCCGGCGGGGATGTTCCGGTGCGGTGGTCGTGGAGGTGGGAGAGAGAGGGACTTGGGAAGTTCCGGTGGGTGGTCTCAGAGGAGAGAGTGAGGGAAATGAATTTTTTTTCGGGGAGTTTCGGAGCTAGGGAGGTGGTGATCGAAAAAAATGACGGGTAGACCCCCCACCAACCGACTTATGCATGGACATTGTTGTCATCTTTACGAGGGTAGAATGGGAAGTTAGAGGCGTGTGAAATATTTGTATTTTTCGAGCGGGAAGTTTTGCCGCTGGAATGAGATTTCGAATTTGGCTATAGTCCAAGTAATACAAAAATATGAGACCGTACTAGTACGGCCAAGTGTCACATCAAGTCATCATCACGTTGAAAATCGGTTACCACGAGCATAATCATGATATATCTTGAAAATCAATTTTGAAAAGCCCTTCTGAAATATTTCGGGATTGGTACTAGGAGATTTTGCAGCTTGACTAAGTAATTTTTTTTCTTCGAAAAGGGGATATGACCCCAGCCTCTGCATCGTGGTGATGCACACGGCTTTTATTAATAATCCAGTCGCAACAAAAGTATGTTTTTTTTTGCAAGGAGCAACAAAAGTATGTTGTACAGATGGTCCAAGTAATATATACTCGTGATTGTAATATAAGGCCAGGGGTAGACCGGAACCATATCCTCTAACGTAGAGATGACAAGTCAGGTAAGCACAGTGCTTAAGTAGTGCAAAACGTAGAAGAAAAATCAGGAAAATGTAACAAATACTGTACGTATTTACTGTAGCAACCACTGTATATTTTTACTGTATAAAAAATCGTATAAATATTTAAAAAAGATAGTCATAATTTTGATTGTTACTAATTATCGTAAATGCATATGGCTTACATATATTATGGAAGTTAATTTAGATCAAATTAGACTTAATCATGTAGATGTGGAGAAGGAAAATTAGAGAGGTGTAGCTTACCCGACTTGTCTATTGCACGTTAGAGGATCTACTTCCGGGGTAGACCATGCTACTTAGACTACTCATAGTGGGAGTAACTAAGGAGTATTAACATAGAGCTGGTTGTGGTAACTAGCTATGTTACCATAACACTTTTCAAGATAGAATGAGTCTACATACTAACTAAAACAATCATGCATGATAGTACTACATCTAAGTTACTATGCATTATGAAGGTAGTAACATAGAGTAGTGTCATATGCATGCGGAAATTCAATTTGGCTCCCGGGTGCATATGCTCCCTCTACCAAAAAATCATATTTTAAAATGTCGAAAAAAATTAGCAAAAAATTTACATGTACATATTCATAATATATGTTCGTTCGTCAAGTTTCACGAAAAACCAATATTTTTTGTGGTCTATGTAAAAAAGAGAAAACTTATCTTGTGAAAAGCATTATTTTTAGTACTGTGTTTTATCTTTTTACACACGTCACACGACAAGTCGCAACTTTTTAAGGGCGTAGCACGAGAAGATGTACATGCGAATTTTTTGTTTCATTTTTTTGAAATTCAAAATATGTGTAAGATGCATTTCAAAATGGAGGGAGCATATGCTCCTATGTTTCAAAACACCAGTCCCGCATGCGCATGACACTACTATACGGTCACATCAAGTCATAATCACAACCAAAATCAGTTCCCATGTACAAATATTTTGGATTTTATTGGCGGGAGATTGTAGCGCTTGACAGATATTTTCAATTTAGCTGGCGCTAAAAAAATACTGTACTAGAAAAATTGGTAGCTTACTGTAGTACTGCCTCCTTTCAGGGATACAAGGACAAGGACCAATCAACTAAAATAATGTATGAAAATGGTCACCAATGGGCCAACTAATAGTTATACTTTTCCCATGCAGCGCAATATAAAAAATACTACAAATCAGATTAAACCTTGATTAAATATTGGTGCATCCAATCCATTCAGTTTTCATTTAATCCACATCACCAAGGAAACAACCACCAGGTACATAACAAGTGCAGATAGAAGCACCAACAAAATAGTTCAGCATCACAAACCCTTTCACACAACCAAGGGACACCTTTGACTGTCAGTGTTCACTGTGGTATTCAGCATCTCCCACACTTTCTCAGGATGTTGCCCAGGTGGGCTTGACTTGCTTCTAATCCTGCAGTTATACGGTGGATGACTACTCTTTGTGCAGCCACTATTGCTCGTTCCTCTTTGAGTAGTTCCTCGAGAACATAAAAAGACAATGACTTGGACCTCAACCTGCGCTTGGGCTTTGACTTGGACTTGGACCTCGACAAATTAGTTGTGAACCCAGCATTACGCAGGAATGTGTTGTTGGCTATACCATGACATTGTAGTACCTTGGAAAATGAATTCAGACATTCTTCCTGGGTTTTTTCTATACCATCTTTCTTTGGTTTTGCCAGCTCCACTTTCATGTCAGACTGAGGAGTTTTCAGTTGTTACACATGTGTAAGAGAAGAGATTATAATGTGAAGACATGTGTATGAACTACCTCTAATAATCCTACAAACTGGCATGGCTGATTACCGCATATACATTTTAGTAAGAGCATGTTACATCATATTGACATGTCTTCTATTGCTAACACGTAATAGCAGGACTATAAAAATATGCATGGATCCATGTGTAGAATTCGTAATGTGCATGATATTGCTGAGAAGTATATAAGTGAATTGTACTAGCCCTTTCCAGCAGTTCAGACATTTGGTTGTGTTGGCTAGTGCATGAAGCTTGACAAATATGACAAGATATTTCTGAATACAATTGAAAACCATAACTGACATTAGTAGAGAATACTTACAATAACACTCTGTGCAAAATGTCCAGTCAAACCATTTCTGCTCGTCTGGCACACCTTGAATTGCTCAAGTAGACTCATCTCTCTGTCTGTACTCTCACAGTATGCTTGCCTTGCCTTCTGATATTTTCGCAAGAGAAAATATAAATTAGTTTCACAACCACGTCACATGCCGACATGCGACAATTGAAAGTTTTCAAAAAAAATATAAATAAAACAGAGACATCAATTTACGATGTATATTGTGCATCTATAAATTCTAAATGATTTACTAATTTAAATATAGTTGTACAGATAACATTCCTTACCATACAGTAGAGGTGTCCAATCAAGCTACGAGATCCTGTACGCTGTTGTAAACGTACATTATTACGAGCACGCATGTTACTTCGAGCGATGAACTACAAATGAAGACTTGTGAGACACATGCTTAAAAAGGAATCAGTAATGTGATCTTGTCTCACTGTCTTCACAGAACATACCAAATTCTTTTGAGCAGACCAATACTCAACAAGATCACACCATTGATCATCAGTCATCTGTAGTATAGGAGAGGTTGTTGGAATATCGCTAGGAGTCCTCCCAGCAAAGTATCTCATCTTTAGCCTATGGCGCTCCTGGCGCAACGCTGAAGAGAATATGCTCCTGATAACAGTGATTACATTCTTCATGTCATCATCAAACTCAAGACATGTCTGTTTACAACAATGGGAACCGTTCATGTGTTAGATAGCTAGCCAACAGAAAGCTAGAGGGAATGTGAACGAGCAACATGGTATTGTTTACGAAAATGACTTACATGTAACATGTGCAGTAAACCTTCAAAATGAGAAGGGGTGTTTACGTGTTGTTTCCATGATGGAAAGATAGGAATTTGAGTCCTGACAAAAACGCCTGTGATCGATGCTATATTAGATGATTCTTGTGGATCCAGTGGCCTTCTGATACCTGCTATAACTGATGTGATGGGAAATCTTGTTCCCATTCGGGCAATCTTATTTTTAAGTGATTTCAAAGTCGTTGGCCCCCTTCGTTTTCTTGGTCGTGGTGGAACTGCAAATTTAAGCATTACATCAAGCTATCAAGGTATTTATGTAACGGAGCATGTAAGGGAACACGTACCTAATTCGGCCCCACCATCATCTTTAAGGAAGAAGTTGTCTCTGGCAGGACTAAATGTCAGCGGGCGATCGTGATTAGTTAGGTGTTGAGAACCTGCTGTTGAAACTGGGTCTGCTGTGAATTGTTCTTGGGTAACTGGATTGGCAACAGGTGGCTGGGGAACATGTGGTTTGGTATTTGCTCCGTCTACAGCTTTTAGACCAACCGATGTGGGGTTAGGTCGAAGCTTTTTATGTTGGTGTTTCGCATTACAATATTTTTTTGCCTGGTCATCATTTTCAACTAGATTAGAGTGACTCTGAGTCTGAGACCTTGTTTTTACTCTGTTCACTGCATTTGTTTGTGATCTGACATGACCAGCTTGAACCCTTTTTATTTTTAGGTGAGCTGTCAGATATTGATCTTCCTGTTGAACTATGTTCTTCACCTTGTTGGTATTTGAAACGTCCTTACGTGAAGTCCCTGATGCCTGCCAGAGATAAACGGTACTTCAATCAACAAAATCATATACATGCTTGATACGATTATGGAACATAAGAACAGCAAGCCAAGACATGATGAAACATATGTTATTATTATGTGTTAACTGAGCAGATGATAATGCTATAACTTGGGCTGGGTTGGACAGATACATGTCAAGCTTCTTGCACTAGCCAACGCAACCAAAAGTCCGAACTGATGGAAAGGGCTAGGCAATCCACTTATATATCTCAACAATATATATCTCAACACCCCTCCTCACGTGTGACCGGAAGAAGAGAAGAGGAGGCCAACACGTGGAAAACAGAATAGCACACGTATGAATGATCGTATACGCGGCGGACATAGGGGTGGGTAAATATTGCGAGAACCAGGACTCGAACTCGAGACCCTGGGCTCTGATACCATGTCAAGCTTCTTGCACTAGCCAACGCAACCAAAAGTCCGAACTGATGGAAAGGGCTAGGCAATCCACTTATATATCTCAACAATATATATCTCAACAGATACATCACAGTTATTGAAGATGCAACAATAATGCCAATGAAAAGAGCGAGCAATCACCTTGGGGGGTGGAGTAGGGTGCTTGACAAGGGCATCCTCTTTACTCAGGTCTCCCTCAGACTCTTGTTCAGTAGGATCAAGTTCTGAATAAGAAAATGATTGTTATCGATGGAGACAGGAGAGGTGTTTGATTGTTCACTGGTGATGCCTATATTTTCTCTCCGGCCCTCTTTGTACTCTACTACAGTATCTTTAGCATGCATTAGAAAAAAATGCTAACGAGATTTATCATGGAACTTTGAGTAGAGCAGTAGAAGGGCAAATTAGTAGTAGCAAGTAGATGATAGCTCAAAAAGGAATAAAGCGTAGATCAAAAATAAATGATTTCCCTGTGCATGCCAATTGATGATTACAAGATTTATAAACATGCAGTTTAATAATGTCGACTAATCACTCTGCAGGCTTGACTTCTACTACAGTCATACCAGATAGCACCAAACAGATTGTAGGAAAAGTAAACTTGAAACCCCTAAGGCCTTGTTTGGTACTAGTGTTTTAGTGGGGATTAGTGGGGATAATACTCTAGAGTATTGGGTGACAGCAGAATTCACCCAATACCCACAAAACCCCATCCCCAATCCACTAGGTAGGGGTAGAGTATTGGGGATTGAAAAAATACACTAAATTTTGCGGAAAAGTAGGGATAAGTGGGGATTAAACTCGCTCATACTCTAGCACCAAACATGCATTGGGGATAATGTTGGAGATATGCCCAAGAGGCAATAATAAAAGTGGTTATTATATATCTTTATGTTTATGATAAATGTTTATATACCATGCTATAATTGTATTAACCGAAACATTGATACATGTGTGTTATGTAAACAAACAATGAGTCCCTAGTAAGCCTCTTAACTAGCTTGTTGATTAATAGATGATTAGTTTCATAATCATGAACATTGGATGTTATTAATAACAAGATTATATCATTATATGAATGATGTAATGGACACACCCAATTAAGCGTAGCATAAGATCAAGTCATTAAGTTATTTGCTATAAGCTTTCGATACATAGTTACCTAGTCCTTATGACCATGAGATCATATAAATCACTTATACCGGAAAGGTACTTTGATTACATCAAACGCCACTGCGTAAATGGGTGGTTATAAAGATGGGATTAAGTATCCGGAAAGTATGAGTTGAAGCATATGGATCAACAGTGGGATTTGTCCATCCCGATGACGGATAGATATACTCTGGGCCCTCTCGGTGGAATGTCGTCTAATGTCTTGCAAGCATATGAATAAGTTCATAAGAGACCACATACCACGGTACGAGTAAAGAGTACTTGTCAGGAGACGAGGTTGAACAAGGTATAGAGTGATACCGATGATCAAACCTCGGACAAGTAAAATATCGCGTGACAAAGGGAATTGGTATCGTATGTGAATGGTTCATTCGATCACTAAGTCATCGTTGAATATGTGGGAGCCATTATGGATCTCCAGATCCCGCTATTGGTTATTGGTCGGAGAGAGTACTCAACCATGTCCGCATAGTTCGCGAACCGTAGGGTGACACACTTAAGGTTTGATGTTGAAATGGTAGAACTTGAATATGGAATGGAGTTCGAATATTTGTTCGGAGTCCCGGATGGGATCCCGGACATCACGAGGAGTTCCGGAATGGTCCGGAGAATAAGATTCATATATAGGAAGTCATTTTATAAGATTTAAAATGATCCGGAAGGTTCTACGGAAGGTTCTAGAAGGTTCTAGAAAAGTCCGGAAGAAATCACTAAGGAAGGAGGAGTCCCGGAGGGACTCCACCTCCATGGCCGGCCAACCCTAGAGGGGAGGAGTCCAAGGTGGACTCCACCAAGGGGGCCGGCCAACCCCCACATGGAAGGGGGAATCCCACCCCAAGTGGGATTCCCACCTTGGGTAGGTTTCCCTATCACATGGAAGGTTTTGGGTTCGGGTCTTATTCGAAGACTTGTAGTCCAACACTTGGGGATCCACCTATATAATGAGGGGCATAGGGGAGGGGGCCGGCCATTGGCCGCACCCCTTAGAGGCCGGCCACCCCCTCTCCCAAACCCTAGTCGCCCCCTCTCCTCCACCTCTCCCGCACGCTTAGCGAAGCTCCGCCGGAGTTCTCCATCGCCACCGCCACCACGCCGTCGTGCTGCCGGATTCAAGGAGGAGCTACTACTTCCGCTGCCCGCTGGAACGGGGAGAAGGACGTCGTCTTCATCAACAACCGAACGTGTGACCGAGTACGGAGGTGCTGCCCGTTCGTGGCGCCGGAAGCGATCGTGATCAAGATCTTCTACGCGCTTTTGCAAGCGGCAAGTGAACGTCTACCGCAGCAACAAGAGCCTCATCTTGTAGGCTTTGGAATCTCTTCAAGGGTGAGACTCGATACCCCCTCGTTGCTACCGTCTTCTAGATTGCATCTTGGCTTGGATTGCGTGTTCGCGGTAGGAAAATTTTTGTTTTCTATGCAACGAATCCCTACAGTGGTATCAGAGCCGTGTCTATGCATAGATGGTTGCACGAGTAGAACACAATGGTTTTGTGGGCATTGATGCTCTTGTTATCTTTAGTTTGAGTACTTTGCATCTTCGTGGCATAGTGGGATGAAGCGGCTCGGACTAACTTTACATGACCGCGTTCATGAGACTTGTTCCTCGTTCGACATGCAACTTGTATTGCATAAGAGGCTTTGCGGGTGTCTGTCTCTCCTACTATAGTGAAGATTCAATTTACTCTTCTATTGAAAACATTAGTATCAACGTTGTGGTTCATGTTCGTAGGTAGATTAGATCTCTCTCGAAAACCCTAAACCACGTAAAATATGCAAACCAAATTAGAGATGTCTAACTTGTTTTTGCAGGGTTTGGTGATGTGATATGGCCATAATGTGATGATGAATATGTATGAGATGATCATTATTGTATTGTGGCAACCGGCAGGAGCCTTATGGTTGTCTTTAAATTTCATGTTGAGTAGTTTTTCAAAGTAGTTGTAATAGTTGCTACATGGAGGACAATCATGAAGACGGCGCCATTGACCTTGACGCTACGCCGACAATGATGGAGATCATGCCCGAAGATGATGGAGATCATGTCCGTGCTTTGGAGATGAAGATCAAAGGCGCAAAGACAAAAGGGCCATATCATATCACATATGAATTGCATGTGATGTTAATCCTTTATGCATCTTATTTTGCTTAGATTGCGACGGTAGCATTATAAGATGATCCCTCACATTAATATCAAGATAATAAAGTGTTCTCCCCTCGTATGCACCGTTGCCAAAGTTCGTCGTTTCGAAGCATCTCGTGATGATCGGATGTGATAGATTCTACGTTCACATACAACGGGTGTAAGCCATGTTGCACACGCGGAATACTTGGGTTTGCTTGACGAGCCTAGCATGTACAGACATGGCCTCGGGACAACGGAAACCGAAAGGTTGAACACGAGTCATATGGATGATATGATCAACATGTTGATGTTCACCATTGAAGCTACATCATCTCACGTGATGATCGGTTTTGGTGTAGTGGATCTGGATCGTGTACCACTTAACAACTATGAGGGATGTTGTATTAAGTGGGAGTTCATTAGTAATTAGATTAAAACATGAACTAATTATCATAAACATAGTCTGAGTAGTATTTTGAATTAATTTTGTAGTATTGGCATCCGTTTTCTACCATGCGCTAGTCTTGTTATTGAGATAGAAATACTGTTAAAATCTGACAAGAAACTTTACGGATTGGTACCGTATTGTTAAAGAATCAAGAATTGATTAAGTCCTATTGCAAACTTTTAGTAAACCTCACATTGTTGATTCAAAGAGCTATGGTTTCAATTAGTACCTAAAGTTATCTTGTCTCCGTGAAACTTGAAGTTCAAATCTGTTTGAAAAGTAAGGAGCTGAAAATTTAGTTTTCAGAAATAATCAAGGTATGAGATATATGTGATATCTAAGACCTTATTGCAAGATGATAGAATATAAATTTGGTGAGACTACATAAACTCATAAGTTTTATGGGAATGTATGAAGGTTGAAGACGCCAGGCGTCACAATCCTCCAACTATTGGGGCACTAATAATATTCGCATATCCATGAAGTTATCGTCCTTAGTATGCACCGTTGCTAAGACTCGTCGTTTCGAAGCATCACGTGATGATCGGGTGTGATAGATTCTACGTGTGCATACAACGGGTGCAAGCCAGATTTGCACATGCGAATACCAAGGTTAAAACTTTACGAGCCTAGCATGTACAGACATGGTCTCGGAAAGTCGTCATGATATAATGGATAAAATTATGAGTGAAATTGTTCATCATATTACAAAGTTACTAATAGTGAAATCTGAAACACTTGTCATATGATGATCAACTTCAAAGTAAGAACCTCAAGGTTATTGGTATTTGACCAACAAACCTAGAAGTTATTGAAGGTGAAGTATTTTCTGAATAATGAGGAAAGCTAAAAGAGAAACTACAAAAGATATTTTGGCAGAAAGAAAAGAGAAGACTAGAAAGTCTAGCTCAGGTGTATATACATGATATACATGTTATGGTTGTATTCCTAGTTTGGTCACACAATGAAATTCTTGGGTATTAGTACCATATTGGTTGGTATGAAATGTCATACAAAACAACGCAATACAAGAATACAATGGCCTAAGTGACTGACAAGGAATATGATAGGAATGCACGTCTGGAACAAAAATAAAGTGTTATTATGTTCGTCGTTGGCATTCTATCTAGCCCTTAGAATTTATAATAAAGAACTTAATAATTGTTATTTTGCTCTAGTCAAATGAAAACAATGAGTTGTTCAAATTATGACATTACTCCATGTACGATGGATAAGTTATTATAAATCTTAATGGTGAAACACACATACATAACACTGACGCTAAAATGCCATAAGGCAAATGATTTGAATTCCACTTATTTGTGGAACCGCAATTTAGGTCATATTAGAAAGGAACGCATGAAGGAACTCCATGCAAATGGATTTTTGGAGTCATTCGATTTTTGAATCGTTTGGCGCTTGCAAATCTTTTCTAAAGAGAATGACTGAAATACCGTTCATAGGCCAAGAGTTGAACGGGCAACTAACTTAGTGGAAAAATACATGATGATGTATGTGGTTCACTGGGCATAGTTGTGTGCGGGAGATTCTTCTACTTCATGAAAACTTCCAACAATGAATTGAGTATATATATGTGGATATATTCGATAAGGAAGAAGTTTGAAACATTTGAATGGATTCAAATAAATTTCAGCATGAGGTGGAAATCATCGTAATAGAAAAGTCAAATATCTATGATTGGATCATAGTGGAAATATTTGAATTACGAGTTTTAGCGAACATCTAAGAGAGTTATGAAATTGTTCTACAACTCACGTTTCTTGGAGTATCATAGTGATGATGGAGTATCCGAGAGATGTATCCAAACCTTGTTGGGTCAATGATGAGATAAAATATTGATGCTATTATATTTTTGTGGATTATGCTTTAGTGACTACCGCTTTTACACTAAATAGAGCATCATCATGATCCGTTGAAATGACACCATACGAGTTATGGCATGGGTATGAACCCTAATAGTCCTTTCTTAAATTTTGGAATGCATAGCATAAAGTAAATAAGTTTACAACCAAAATCGGATGAATGTCTTTGTTGGTTATCCCACAGAATTGATTGGGAATTCTTTCCACTATGGAGACAAAGACAAAAGTGTTTGTCGATGTTTCTTACTTATTTCCAAGAAATTGTTTTTAGCGAAGTATTTGAGTGGGAGGACAATAGAACTTGATAAAGTTTATGAACCTGAGCATAATGATCAGAGTAGCGCAGCATCGGAATTGGTTCCGGAAGCGGCCACGACGATCATGGCTCCCATGACTACAAAGTGTTTTAGTCATGGAGATCGAAGTACATATTGAACCTTGTAGGTATGGTTTACTTTGTGATCAAATAAATGATTTGTGGACAAAGGATTGATTTTGAACAATGATAAACCAACTACAAACAAAGAAGTTATGATGGGCCCTGACTCCGTTAAAATGGCTATACGCCATGAAATCCAAGATAGATGAATACTTTTTGAAAGTAAATGGATCTATAAAATTGATGGACTTGGATGAAATATCCTTGAAGAAGCTCGACTTGTCGAAAAGTTGTTTACGACAAAGTTCAAAGAGTTGACTACGATAAGATTAGATCTTCCGTAGCAATGCTTATAGTCTATGTGGATTATTCTAGTAATCACTACATATTTCTTTTATGAGATATGTTAGTAGGATGGCAAAATACATTACTTATCAGAAGTGTGTATTAAAGGTGTATACAAGATACAACCAAGAGTTTTGCTAGTCCGTGGAATACTAGATAGGTATACGAACTTCAATTGGATGAAGTGAGTATCGCGGAGTTGGAATCTTCACCAGATGAAATAGTCAAAGAGTTTTTGATTTCATCAGAGACGATGAAGAGGCTTGCATTTGCAAGAAATTAAGTGGGAGCGCTGAGACATATTTATAATACTTTATGTAGATGACATATAGTTGGTTATAAATGATGTAATTATATACTTGATTAAAAGGTTTCATTGAGAAATTAACTTCAATGAAAGGATATGGACTGAAACATATTTAGTGTCAAGATCTATGAAGATAGATTGAAACACATAATAAGTTTAAGTCAAAGTACATAGAATGGATATTGAAGTAGTTCAATATAGAAATATTAAGAAGGTGTTCTTTTCATGTGAAGGTTTAACAAGACTTGAGTGTATTTGACACTCAATGAGTAAAAACACATGAGTGATTTTAGATCACGAATAATATGTACAAAATCAGATGTCCTGTGCTCTAAAGTGTTAGGAGCATATACCAGAATGATTCATGTGATGATCATTGGACAACAGTAAGAATATCCTTGAGTACTTTAGAAGAACCAAGGATATATATATATAGTTTTGTATGGAGAAATGACAAACAAATCGCTGTAAGGTGTTGCACCGATATTTGTTTTGTCACATATAAAATAAAATTTCAATCTCAAATTAGACTAAGTGTTGTTTAAAAGGTAGCACAATGAGCTAGAAGTTGTCTATGCTAGATTTAGATGAGTTCTAAATATTGTGACGGATTCTACAAACGAAGGCAGAGTATGTCATTGTTTTGACAATGACTGAGGATGTTAAGTCAAGAGGTTCTTTGAGAACTTGGTGTAGTTCCGATAGTGTCAGAACTTTGAAGCTATATTGTGTATGACAATATTAGTGACATATTTCAGACCGCGGAATTAAGGTTCCACCAGAAGACCAAACATATTTAATGCCGACTCATTTGGAAAATGAGTGATGCGTTGAGACGCAAATGAATTGCAAAATACATACGTTTCTGAGCATGTCAGATCCGTTGACTAAAACCTCTCCCGTGAGCAAAACATGATAAAGCACCAGAAGGCCAAGGTGTTATATCTTTACAAATGTAAACTAGATTATTGACTCTAGTGCAAGTGGGAGACTGTTGGAGATATGCCCAAGAGGCAATAATAAAAGTGGTTATTATATATCTTTATGTTTATGATAAATGTTTATATACCATGCTATAATTGTATTAACCGAAACATTGATACATGTGTGTTATGTAAACAAACAATGAGTCCCTAGTAAGCCTCTTAACTAGCTTGTTGATTAATAGATGATTAGTTTCATAATCATGAACATTGGATGTTATTAATAACAAGATTATATCATTATATGAATGATGTAATGGACACACCCAATTAAGCGTAGCATAAGATCAAGTCATTAAGTTATTTGCTATAAGCTTTCGATACATAGTTACCTAGTCCTTATGACCATGAGATCATATAAATCACTTATACCGGAAAGGTACTTTGATTACATCAAACGCCACTGCGTAAATGGGTGGTTATAAAGATGGGATTAAGTATCCGGAAAGTATGAGTTGAAGCATATGGATCAACAGTGGGATTTGTCCATCCCGATGACGGATAGATATACTCTGGGCCCTCTCGGTGGAATGTCGTCTAATGTCTTGCAAGCATATGAATAAGTTCATAAGAGACCACATACCACGGTACGAGTAAAGAGTACTTGTCAGGAGACGAGGTTGAACAAGGTATAGAGTGATACCGATGATCAAACCTCGGACAAGTAAAATATCGCGTGACAAAGGGAATTGGTATCGTATGTGAATGGTTCATTCGATCACTAAGTCATCGTTGAATATGTGGGAGCCATTATGGATCTCCAGATCCCGCTATTGGTTATTGGTCGGAGAGAGTACTCAACCATGTCCGCATAGTTCGCGAACCGTAGGGTGACACACTTAAGGTTTGATGTTGAAATGGTAGAACTTGAATATGGAATGGAGTTCGAAATTTTGTTCGAAGTCCCGGATGGGATCCCGGACATCACGAGGAGTTCCGGAATGGTCCGGAGAATAAGATTCATATATAGGAAGTCATTTTATAAGATTTAAAATGATCCGGAAGGTTCTACGGAAGGTTCTAGAAGGTTCTAGAAAAGTCCGGAAGAAATCACTAAGGAAGGAGGAGTCCCGGAGGGACTCCACCTCCCATGGCCGGCCAACCCTAGGGGGGGAGTCCACCTGGACTCCACCAAGGGGCCGGCCACCCCCCACATGGAAGGGGGGAATCCCACCCCAAGTGGGATTCCCACCTTGGGTAGGTTTCCCTATCACATGGAAGGTTTTGGGTTCGGGTCTTATTCGAAGACTTGTAGTCCAACACTTGGGGATCCACCTATATAATGAGGGGCATAGGGGAGGGGGCCGGCCACCATAGAGCCATAGCTTGGCCGCACCCCTTGAGGCTGGCCACCCCCTCTCCCAAACCCTAGCCGCCCCCTCTCTCCTCCACCTCTCCCGCACGCTTAGCGAAGCTCCGCCGGAGTTCTCCATCGCCACCGCCACCACGCCGTCGTGCTGCCGGATTCAAGGAGGAGCTACTACTTCCGCTGCCCGCTGGAACGGGGAGAAGGACGTCGTCTTCATCAACAACCGAACGTGTGACCGAGTACGGAGGTGCTGCCCGTTCGTGGCGCCGGAAGCGATCGTGATCAAGATCTTCTACGCGCTTTTGCAAGCGGCAAGTGAACGTCTACCGCAGCAACAAGAGCCTCATCTTGTAGGCTTTGGAATCTCTTCAAGGGTGAGACTCGATACCCCCTCGTTGCTACCGTCTTCTAGATTGCATCTTGGCTTGGATTGCGTTCTCGCGGTAGGAAAATTTTTGTTTCTAGCACCAAACATGCATTGGGGATAAGTGGGGATTTAAAGTTTGGAGCGGATTATCCCTGCTAATCCCAGTAAAACTCTAGTACCAAACAAGCCCTAAAACAGATCGCACGAAACTGATGTTCGGAAATGAAATGCATAACGGAAGCGGCTAAACACCAACCTTCGCATGGGGAGTGGACGGCTTTACGCTTTGGTTTCGCGCGGTGGACCGGTTGGGCGCGGGGTCTACCCATTTCACCGTGCGGTAGACCAGGGAGTCGGGAAGCAGATCCGACGCAGCGGCGGAGGTGGACGGCGTCCCTGAGCAGGATCCGGCGCGGTGGGCGTCGGCTACGGTGGAGCACAAATGGTGCGGTGTGCGCCTTCGTAGGGGAAGCGGCTCCGGCTTGCTTGACAACGTCTTCTCGGACACTACAGCGTCTGGTCAGGAGGCTGTGGTGGCGAGGTGGGACGGTGGTGCACTGCCGTCGTCGGGCGAGATGCTCCGATTCGGTGTGTGACGCGTGAGAGATGTGGGATTCGGCGCCTGTGCCGGTGGTATGTTTTAATGGCTGGGGTGAGATTGGCCTTGGCCAAGAGAAGAACCGCTGGGGACGTTTTTGATGAAAGGATAAGATCGGAAATTCGAACATTTGAAAATTGGAGGCGGCAACCCGAGCTATTTTCGCCGCTGTTTTGGCGCTTCGTTGAAATGGTTTGGTGGATGCGCGAAAAAAAAATGGACGCGGTCCGACCCCATCAAGGTCTCATTTGTAAGCATGGGCGGTACGGCAGCCATCCTACCTTGATTTTTAGTGAATATCCATCCATTCATATATATGTGTTTTTTTCTGAACATTTGAGTACTTAAAACGGACTTCATATGACAAAGTTGCGCCTATTTTAGTGAACACTGCGTGGAGCCGATTTCGAAAACAAAACATGGACTAGGTACCAAAAAACATATATAGACTCGTTCTCCGCATTAAAAAGATTGATGTATCATGGATCTTAGTATATGTAAAATAACCTTGAGCTATTCATTATCATACGCGTAGAATTGAAGACTTCAGATATTTCTTTATATTTGAAAGAAACGCCATGTTTCATCCGACAACATTTATCATCTCATTGAGTTGGCGCTGATTTTATATGTGGTGACGAAAACAACTGAGGCTCCTTTGATTTATAGGATTTAGATCCTACGGGAATTATTCTACACTATTGGTTATATTCAAAGGGAACATATCCCATATGAATCTTGTACTACAAATCCTATATGAACAAAACATTAGGTCATCCCTCATGGAAAAATCCCTTTGGTACAATCAAAGAAACTCATATTCCCATAGGATTCAAATAGACAAGATGTACATACGTTTTTCCTATCCTATGACTTAAAGGACTCCTGAAATGGCTCGACAACAAAGATCATAAATTCCGAGTTGTGCATCGAGCAAAAGATATTGAAAAAATTCTTGATCGATCCAATTACAAAATGATTTTCAAAAGAACTAAAGTTTTGCCATTGATCACATAATTGGTATGTATATAGGTTCTACTTATAATAAAATATGTTTTGGTTTATTGGGATTGCGTTAGAATTACATGCATCACAATGTCTCGGGACTATTTCGGTATTTACCTCTTCTTTTAGAGTTCGCCCTATCTAAGATTATTTCCGACATTCGCCAATGTTTGCAAGGAATGGCATGCAGTCGATTCCCACCCTGTTTCAGAAAAAATGAAGAAAAAAAAGTGAACTTGTGGCTATAAAATGATAAGCTTGAATTTTGATATGTTTTTTTAAAAAAAACTAGCTTCAAAATATGGCCTACCATTTTATATAAAAAACCATGGGTCTTAACGAAAATGCCCAAGGTAAAATGTGCATTAACATTTTGGGGAAAGGTGCAATAAGATTTCATTTTATTGTGGGAAACAAATTGTTGTTGTTTTTTTGCCTTTTCTGAATAGCTAAAAAGGTGTCATCTTTTTTCCATACATTCCATAATGTCATAGAACATAAGCATCCGGTGTCCAGATATAGCAACAATTCAGTATAAGACAATACTAACATAGTTTCCATAAAGTACTGCTAACACATAAGAAAACAAAAGATCTAGATGATGACCCAAGAAACATCCTTGTATATAATAACAATCTATTGACCATATGGCGGCTTTTGCATCACCCTATCAAAATCATCTGCCTTCAAGCACGAGAGCAGAATGTCGACACGTGCTTCAACATGTTCCAAGATCCTCTTGATGATCTCATGGATATCTGCATCAGCCGAATAGGAATCAAAGTTGTCAGCCACTAGCTTCTGATAGAAAGAAACATCAGTGTTGAAGGCGTCGATCTTAGGAGTCCCCACATTTCATTACTTGCAAGACCAAGATGATCAAATTCCCTTTACTTCATAAGAATGTCTGGATCGCTGACACGATCGAAATCTTTGCTAGTACCCTCCTTTGGCCGAATTCAAATTTGCATCAGATCTTGGTGCCCATGCCTTTGGTACATGCGGGTAATTTTTTGCCAATATGTCGTGCATTGCACATAGCGTCCTACTGTACAGGGGTATTTCTACATATCTTCTTCCAAATATAATTTAATTTATTTCGGGTTGGATTCAATTTGTTTCAAAATTGTCTGATATACCATTTGTATTGGTAGGAGATGCAGCTTTGAATTTTAATCATTGTTTCTAGGTGCCACACTTGCAGGGTACAGTCAAAGATTTTATCCAATGTTTCATGTCTTGACAAATCCTTTTCGTAATGGAAGTTGAGACCCCCAGCCTCTGCATCAAAATGATGCACATGGAATTTTTTAGTATGGTATTCAACAAAATATGATAAGATGCAAAAATCAAACCTTGGACAAATATGACACATGCTCACTTGGGTAGAAAGCCAATCAAACTGATACAAATTACATTGCAGAGTCCTTGCATGTTAAACTATATATTGCCAAACACCACATATATTAAGGGATACATATTAATTTCGATACTACTACTTTTACGATAGAAGATTTGTAACTACAAACGTTGTGGGTTGTGGCTGCCCTCCTCAATCTACTCACTTGTCTCATCGGCAACCGTCTCCACCTCTCTACATGCACATATGGGTACAACTTCTTCACACCCGAAGAAGATTACTTGTTTCCTGTCATGCTCCGCCACTTGTAGTAGGTGTGCTCCTTTTTCAGAGATGAATTCTCTTTTAGGATGGAGATGTTCTCCTTTTTCAGAGATGAGTTCTCTTTTAGGATGGAGATGTTCTCCTTCGTTAGAGACCCGTTCTGATTTACCATGGAGAGGTTCTCCTTCGATAGAGATGAGTTCTCCTTTGATAGAGATGAGTGCTCATTCAAGAGTACGGCATACTCATTCCATAGCTTCATAGCACGGTTTACCAGATGTGCGTTCACATCTCGGAGCTTGGACGCATGGTCAATCAACTCGCGCGACTCATCCAGGAGCGACCGCCGGATTACTTGCAGAGACGCTTCATGTTGTCGTCCTTCATTAGATGGTAGATTCACAGAGCGACCCTGTGTGACACATGATATTATACTAATAAAGTGCAAGAGTGTAACTTCAATAGTAAAAATATAGTACTCCGAAAGTTTGCAGGACTTAAACTTCAATACTCATAGTAATATGTACAAGACTAACTTCAATAGTAATTGTAATATGTATAAATTTCAATTGCAATACTGTAGTAATATGAGTACTCCGGAGCTTGGAGTAATAAAGTTTCAAACTAAGAACGAAACATGAACTAATAAAGTTTGCCCTATGCATCAATCGATGGAGAGGCTGGATCTCAAGTTCGAAAGGGGGAAAAAGACTGCAGTGAAGTTTCAAGTTTGCATTGAAGTTCGAAAGTGGTAATGCAGCTAGTATTAGTGCAGTAGAAATCCCTTGTGCCTTGTTTGGTTGACGTGTTTTCACATGGTTCAGTGAGTAATATCTGGGTCTTTCTTAATAAGAACACATTTTATCTGTTTGGCAGAAGAGTATTGGACAGGATCAGAGTCGCGGGGATCCTCAGGAAACACTTCCGCGCACGTCGGGTGGACGTGGAACCGCAACACCTCTATGCTCTCGCGTTTCTGGTCGTTCCGCATACGTGCTCCGATTGCTGCTTCTCCTTCCAGGCATCCACCCCGTTCCAGCATGGATCAGGCTGAGGGATTGATTCCAATGCAAAATTACAAGTCCTGAGGCCTGCTGGCATGGATTACGTGAATAGAAATTGGACGCTTCACTAATAAGGCCCGAGGAACCCCTCAAAAAAAAACTAATAATGCCCCAGGACAGGCTATCTCTCAGGTTGTCCTGATCTGCCGCAAATACTCACGCCAAAACATGGTGAATGAAGTATTTTGCATCAAATCCCCTCCGAATAATACTCAGTAGGGGGCTAACTAGTTTTAAACCAATGATTAAACTACATTAACCACTGACCTCGAAGCTCTCCTCCTTGGAGAGGACCGACTCCCCGGCGACGGCGAGGTTGTCTTGCAGCTGCAGCAGGACTGTCACGTCTGAGCCCACGGAGAGGTCGTTGATCCGCTGCCGCTTGGTGGGCACATCAGACTCAACGGCGAGGCCGCCATGCGCCTGCTGCAGCAGCTGTAGGGGGGCGTGCGAGTTGGCGGCGAGGTCCTGTAGTTGCTGCTGGGGGATTACGACGGTGGGCCGCACACCTAACAGGCCCCCTTGTCCACTCGTGGGATTCATCGCCGGAAGATGGGGGTGCAGGGAGGCGCTAATACAGAGGTTGTGGATGGTACAGCCGCCGACGAGCACTGTACAGGTTGGGGCTATAGGATTTTGAAGATGAATGGGGAGAGGCGGCAGGGGCCTATATAAATCGAGAGGAGTGAGGTAGCGAGAAGTGAAGTGAATGGGGAGAGGCGGCAGGGGCCTATAAATCGAGAGGGCTATAGGTTGGGACATGATTTTTACGCAATATTTAAATTTAGATTTAAGCCGCATGTCACCAGGTGACATGCGAAAGGTGCATGTCACCTGATCTCTATCCGTGAAGGACACAGGTCACTCGCAACACTGTACATGGTGTACTGTAGGGACGCGAAACAGTATTGTTCACTGTTCGTAGTGTTTTTCATTTTTCTGATTTTTTTGAATTTTATGCCCATTTGAATCTTTTGGTCAAATCCTAGGTTTGACAAAGATTTAAACAAGTTTAAAATATATGAAAAGGTAAGCATGGATCCTTCTTAGTCACTCTAAAATGAAGCTTTTGGGATGTTCTTGAAATTTCCATGCTTGACTTCATAAGACAGAGTTTAGGGTTAGGGGTAGATATATACATGATTTGTTTGGTTTGAATATGTCTAGACCTTGTTTATCAACTTTAATTCTTACTATATGACATAAGAAAACTATTTGCTTTGGTTTTTCATTTTTCTGATTTTTTTGAATTTTGATGCCCATTTGAATCTTGTCAAATCCTAGGTTTGACCAAGATAATTTAAACAAGTTTAAAACATGGAAATGAAAAGGGAAGCATGTATCCTTCTTAGTCACTCTAAAATGAAGTTTTTGGGAGGTTTTTGAAATTTCCATGTCTGAAACCCAAAACCACTTCTCTTCATGCTTGACTTCATAAGACAGAGTTTAGGGGTTAGGGGGTAGATACATGGTTTGTCTAGTTTGAAACTTTGAATATGTCTAGACCTTGTTTATCAACTTGAATATGCTTACTATATGACATAAGAAGACTATGTACTTTGGTTTTTCATTTTTCTGATTTTTTTAATTTTCTGCGCATTTGAATCTTGGTCAAATCCTAAATTTGACCAAGATTTAGACAAGTTTAACACGTGAAAACGAATAAGTAAGCCTGGATCCTTCTTAGTCACTCTAAAATGAAGCTTTTGGGAGGTTCTTGAAATTTCCATGTTTGAAACCCAAAACCACTTCTCTTCATGATTGACTTCATAAGATCGACAGATTAGTTTAGGGTTAGGGGTAGATATATACATGATTTTTCTGGTTTTAATATGTCTAGACCTTGTTTATCAACTTGAATGCTTACTATATGACATAAGAAAACTATTTGCTTTTGTTTTCATTTTTCTGATTTTTTTTGAATTTTGATGCCCATTTGAATCTTGTCAAATCCTAGGTCGTTTGACCAAGATAATTTAAACAAGTTTAAAACATGAATATGAAAAGGGAAGCATGTATACTTCTTAGTCACTCTAAAATGAAGTTTTTGGGAGGTTTTTGAAAATTCCATGTTTGAAACCCAAAACCACTTCTCTTCATGCCTGACTTCATAAGATAGAGTTTAGGGGTCAGGGGGTGTAGATACATTTGGTTTGTCTAGTTTGAATATGTCTAGACCTTGTTTAACAACTTTAATGCTAACTATATGACATAAGAAGACTATGTGCTTTGGTTTTTCATTTTTCTGATTTTTTTGAATATTGTGCCCACCCATTTGTATCTTCATGAAATCCTAGGTTTGACCAAGATAATTTAAACAAGTTTAAAACATGAAAATGAAAAGGGAAGCCTGGATCCTTCTTAGTCACTCTAAAATGAAGCTTTTGGGAGGTTCTTGAAATTTCCATGTTTGAAACCCAAAACCACTTCTCTTCATGATTGACTGAGTTTAATTAGGGTTTTAGGGGTAGATATATACATGATTTTTCTGGTTTTTCATTCTTTTGATTTTTTTCTGAATTTTTAGGGCCATTTGAATCTTGGTCAAATCCTTGGTTTGACCAAGATTTAAACAAGTTTAAAACATGAAAATGAAAAGGGAAGTCTGTATCCTTCTTAGTCACTCTAAAATGAAGCTTTTGGGATGTTCTTGAAATTTCAATGTTTGAAACCCAAAACGACTTCCCTTCATGCTAGACTTCATAAGATCGAAAGGGGGTAGATACACGATTTGTCTGGTTTGGATATATCTAGACCTTGTTTATCAACTTGATTGCTTACGATATGACATAAGAAGACTATGTGATTTGGTTTTTCATTTTTCTGATTTTTTTGAACATTGTGCCCACCCATTTGTATCTTCATGAAATCCTAGGTTTGACCAAGCTAATTTAAACAAGTTTAAAACATGAAAATGAAAAGGGAAGCATGTAACCTTCTCAGTCACTCTAAAATGAAGTTTTTGGGAGGTTTTTGAAATTTCCATGTTTGAAACCCAAAACCACTTCTCTTCATGCTTGACTTCATAAGACAAAGTTTAGGGTTAGGGGGTATATATAGATACATGATTTGTATGGTTTGAATATGTCCAAACCTTGTTTATCAACTTGAATATGCTTACTATATGACATAAGAAGACTATGTACTTTGGTTTTTCATTTTTCTGATTTTTTTTAATTTTCTGCGCATTTGAATCATATCTTGGTCAAATCCTAGGTTTGACCAAGATTTAGACAAGTTTAACACGTGAAAACGAATAAGTAAGCCTGGATCCTTCTTAGTCACTCTAAAATGAAGCTTTTGGGAGGTTCTTGAAATTTCCATGTTTGAAACCCAAAACCACTTCTCTTCATGATTGACTGAGTTTAATTAGGGTTTTAGGGGTAGATATATACATGATTTTTCTGGTTTGAATATATATGTCTAGACCTTGTTTATCAACTTGAATGCTTACTATACATATGACATAAGAATGCTATGTGCTTTGGTTTTTCATTCTTTTGATTTTTTCTGAATTTTTAGGGCCATTTGAATCTTGGTCAAATCCTTGGTTTGACCAAGATTTAAACAAGTTTAAAACATGAAAATGAAAAGGGAAGTCTGTATCCTTCTTAGTCACTCTAAAATGAAGCTTTTGGGATGTTCTTGAAATTTCAATGTTTGAAACCCAAAACGACTTCCCTTCATGCTAGACTTCATAAGATCGAAAGGGGGTAGATACATGATTTGTCTGGTTTGGATATATCTAGACCTTGTTTATCAACTTGATTGCTTACGATATGACATAAGAAGACTATGTGATTTGGTTTTCCATTTTTCTGATTTTTTTAATTTTTTGCCCACCCATTTGTATCTTCGTCAAATCCTAGGTTTGACCAAGATAATTAAAACAAGTTTTATAAAACATGAAAATGAAAAGGGAAGCATGTATCCTTCTTAGGCACTCTAAAATGAAGCTTTTGGGAGTTTTTTGAAATTTCCATGTTTGAAACCCAAAACCACATCTCTTCACATGCTTGACTTCATAAGACAGAGTTTAGGGGTTAGGGGTATAGATACATGATTTGTCTGGTTTGAATATGTCTAGACATTGTTTATCAACTTTAATGCTTACTATATGACATAAGAAAAATAATGTCATGTAAATGAGTTAACTTGGATTTCCTACCCTTGAATCCATAGGAAACTTTGTTCTAATGCACTATAATAATCAACCGAGTTTTTACACCAACAGGTCTGTCACTTACGTGTGGTGCCCACGCGTGAGGTCCCACACTTCAGTGAGCACAAGTCACGTGCAATAGGTACGCAAACTCCCAGCCATCTTCTTTGTCAAGAGAAGACGCATCAGGATGCGTATTGGAAGTCTGTGGGTCCTTCTGGATCCTTCGGTTGTCCCTCTCACAAAAAAAAACAAATCTCTCTCATTCTCGGCCTCGCTCGACTCGCTCGCTCGCTCGCTCGCTCGCACCTCCTGCTCACTGACAAACCCTGCACAAAAGTCAACATCATCACCCGAAAAAGGGGAGACACCATAATTCTCTCCCTTCTTCTCTCCTTCCGAGTGATCCCTCTTCCTCCGAGTTTCACTCGACGGGCAAACACACTTGTGCTGCATAGTAATAATAAAAAGGTATAGAAAAATCAACCTACGAATCTATAATTAAATAGGTTAGTAATAATAAAAAGGTAGAAAAATCAACCTACGAATCTATAATTAAATAGGTTAAACTAGGGTTTTGCCCACTACTACAGATCAAGGTTCAAACCTTGTTTATCAACTTGAATATGCTTACTATATGACATAAGAAGACTATGTACTTTGGTTTTCATTTTTCTGATTTTTTAAATTTTCTGCGCATTTGAATCTTGGTCAAATCCTAGGTTTGACCAAGATTAGACAAGTTTAACACGTGAAAACGAATAAGTAAGCCTGGATCCTTCTTAGTCACTCTAAAATGAAGCATTTTGGGATGTTCTTGAAATTTCCATGTTTGAAACCCAAAACGACCTCTCTTCATGCTACACTTCATAAGATCGACCGAGTTTAGGGTTAGGGGTAGATACATGATTTGTATGGTTTGAATATGTCCAAACCTTGTTAATTTATCAACTTGAATGCTTACTATATGACATAAGAAGACTATATGCTTTTGTTTTTCATTTTTCTGATTTTTTTTGAATTTTATGCCCATATATTTGAATCTTGGTCAAATCATAGGTTTGACAAAGATTTAAACAAGTTTAAATTGTGAAAATGAAAAGGTAAGCATGGATCCTTATTAGTCACTCTAAATTAAATCTTTTGGGAGGTTCTTGAAATTTCCATGTTTGAAACCCAAAACCACTTCTCTTCATGATTGACTTCATAAGAAAGAGTTTAGGGTTTTAGGGGTAGATATATACATGATTTTTCTGGTTTGAATATGTCTAGACCTGGTTTATCAACTTGAATGCTTACTATACATATGACATATATAAGAATGCTATGTGCTTTGGTTTTTCATTCTCTTTTGATTTTTTTTCTAAATTTTTATGCCCATTTGAATCTTGGTCAAAATCTTTGGTTTGACAAGGATTTAAACAAGTTTAAAACATGAAAATGAAAAAGGGAAGTCTGTATATCCTTCTTAGTAACTCTAAAATGGAAGCTTTTGGGATGTTCTTGAAATTTCCATGTTTGAAACCCAAAACGACTTCCCTTCATGCTAGACTTCATAAGATCGAAAGGGGGTAGATACACGATTTGTCTGGTTTGGATATATCTAGACCTTGTTTATCAACTTGATTGCTTACGATATGACATAAGAAGACTATGTGATTTGGTTTTTCAATTTTCTGATTTTTTTGAATATTGTGCCCACCCATTTGTATCTTCATGAAATCCTAGGTTTTACCAAGATAATTTAAACAAGTTTAAAACATGAAAATGAAAAGGGAAGCATGTAACCTTCTCAGTCACTCTAAAATGAAGTTTTTGGGAGGTTTTTGAAATTTCCATGTTTGAAACCCAAAACCACTTCTCTTCATGCTTGACTTCATAAGACAAAGTTTAGGGTTAGGGGGTATAGATACATGATTTGTATGGTTTGAATATGTCCAAACCTTGTTTATCAACTTGAATATGCTTACTATATGACATAAGAAGACTATGTACTTTGGTTTTTCATTTTTCTGATTTTTTTAATTTTCTGCGCATTTGAATCATATCTTGGTCAAATCCTAGGTTTGACCAAGATTTAGACAAGTTTAACACGTGAAAACGAATAAGTAAGCCTGGATCCTTCTTAGTCACTCTAAAATGAAGCTTTTGGGAGGTTCTTGAAATTTCCATGTTTGAAACCCAAAACCACTTCTCTTCATGATTGACTGAGTTTAATTAGGGTTTTAGGGGTAGATATATACATGATTTTTCTGGTTTGAATATATATGTCTAGACCTTGTTTATCAACTTGAATGCTTACTATACATATGACATATCTAAGAATGCTATGTGCTTTGGTTTTTCATTCTTTTGATTTTTTTCTGAATTTTTAGGGCCATTTGAATCTTGGTCAAATCCTTGGTTTGACCAAGATTTAAACAAGTTTAAAACATGAAAATGAAAAGGGAAGTCTGTATCCTTCTTAGTCACTCTAAAATGAAGCTTTTGGGATGTTCTTGAAATTTCAATGTTTGAAACCCAAAACGACTTCCCTTCATGCTAGACTTCATAAGATCGAAAGGGGGTAGATACATGATTTGTCTGGTTTGGATATATCTAGACCTTGTTTATCAACTTGATTGCTTACGATATGACATAAGAAGACTATGTGATTTGGTTTTCCATTTTTCTGATTTTTTTAATTTTTTGCCCACCCATTTGTATCTTCGTCAAATCCTAGGTTTGACCAAGATAATTAAAACAAGTTTTATAAAACATGAAAATGAAAAGGGAAGCATGTATCCTTCTTAGGCACTCTAAAATGAAGCTTTTGGGAGTTTTTTGAAATTTCCATGTTTGAAACCCAAAACCACATCTCTTCACATGCTTGACTTCATAAGACAGAGTTTAGGGGTTAGGGGTATAGATACATGATTTGTCTGGTTTGAATATGTCTAGACATTGTTTATCAACTTTAATGCTTACTATATGACATAAGAAAAATAATGTCATGTAAATGAGTTAACTTGGATTTCCTACCCTTGAATCCATAGGAAACTTTGTTCTAATGCACTATAATAATCAACCGAGTTTTTACACCAACAGGTCTGTCACTTACGTGTGGTGCCCACGCGTGAGGTCCCACACTTCAGTGAGCACAAGTCACGTGCAATAGGTACGCAAACTCCCAGCCATCTTCTTTGTCAAGAGAAGACGCATCAGGATGCGTATTGGAAGTCTGTGGGTCCTTCTGGATCCTTCGGTTGTCCCTCTCACAAAAAAACAAATCTCTCTCATTCTCGGCCTCGCTCGACTCGCTCGCTCGCTCGCTCGCACCTCCTGCTCACTGACAAACCCTGCACAAAAGTCAACATCATCACCCGAAAAAGGGGAGACACCATAATTCTCTCCCTTCTTCTCTCCTTCCGAGTGATCCCTCTTCCTCCGAGTTTCACTCGACGGGCAAACACACTTGTGCTGCATAGTAATAATAAAAAGGTATAGAAAAATCAACCTACGAATCTATAATTAAATAGGTTAGTAATAATAAAAAGGTAGAAAAATCAACCTACGAATCTATAATTAAATAGGTTAAACTAGGGTTTTGCCCACTACTACAGATCAAGGTTCAAACCTTGTTTATCAACTTGAATATGCTTACTATATGACATAAGAAGACTATGTACTTTGGTTTTCATTTTTCTGATTTTTTAAATTTTCTGCGCATTTGAATCTTGGTCAAATCCTAGGTTTGACCAAGATTAGACAAGTTTAACACGTGAAAACGAATAAGTAAGCCTGGATCCTTCTTAGTCACTCTAAAATGAAGCATTTTGGGATGTTCTTGAAATTTCCATGTTTGAAACCCAAAACGACCTCTCTTCATGCTACACTTCATAAGATCGACCGAGTTTAGGGTTAGGGGTAGATACATGATTTGTATGGTTTGAATATGTCCAAACCTTGTTAATTTATCAACTTGAATGCTTACTATATGACATAAGAAGACTATATGCTTTTGTTTTTCATTTTTCTGATTTTTTTTTGAATTTTATGCCCATATATTTGAATCTTGGTCAAATCATAGGTTTGACAAAGATTTAAACAAGTTTAAATTGTGAAAATGAAAAGGTAAGCATGGATCCTTATTAGTCACTCTAAATTAAATCTTTTGGGAGGTTCTTGAAATTTCCATGTTTGAAACCCAAAACCACTTCTCTTCATGATTGACTTCATAAGAAAGAGTTTAGGGTTTTAGGGGTAGATATATACATGATTTTTCTGGTTTGAATATGTCTAGACCTGGTTTATCAACTTGAATGCTTACTATACATATGACATATATAAGAATGCTATGTGCTTTGGTTTTTCATTCTCTTTTGATTTTTTTTCTAAATTTTTATGCCCATTTGAATCTTGGTCAAAATCTTTGGTTTGACAAGGATTTAAACAAGTTTAAAACATGAAAATGAAAAAGGGAAGTCTGTATATCCTTCTTAGTAACTCTAAAATGGAAGCTTTTGGGATGTTCTTGAAATTTCCATGTTTGAAACCGAAAACGACTTCCCTTCATGCTAGACTTCATAAGATCGACAGGGGGTAGATACATGATTTGTCTGGTTTGGATATATCTAGACCTTGTTTATCAACTTGAATGCTTACGATATGACATAAGAAGACTATGTGATTTGGTTTTTCATTTTTCTGATTTTTTTGAATATTGTGCCCACCCATTTGTATCTTCATGAAATCCTAGGTTTTACCAAGATAATTTAAACAAGTTTAAAACATGAAAACGAAAAGGGAAACATGTAACCTTCTCAGTCACTCTAAAATGAAGTTTTTGGGAGGTTTTTGAAATTTCCATGTTTGAAACCCAAAACCACTTCTCTTCATGCTTGACTTCATAAGACAAAGTTTAGGGTTAGGGGGTATAGATACATGATTTGTATGGTTTGAATATGTCCAAACCTTGTTTATCAACTTGAATATGCTTACTATATGACATAAGAAGACTATGTACTTTGGTTTTTCATTTTTCTGATTTTTTTTAATTTTCTGCACATTTGAATCATATCTTGGTCAAATCCTAGGTTTGACCAAGATTTAGACAAGTTTAACACGTGAAAACGAATAAGTAAGCCTGGATCCTTCTTAGTCACTCTAAAATGAAGCTTTTGGGAGGTTCTTGAAATTTCCATGTTTGAAACCCAAAACCACTTCTCTTCATGATTGACTGAGTTTAATTAGGGTTTTAGGGGTAGATATATACATGATTTTTCTGGTTTGAATATATATGTCTAGACCTTGTTTATCAACTTGAATGCTTACTATACATATGACATATCTAAGAATGCTATGTGCTTTGGTTTTTCATTCTTTTGATTTTTTTCTGAATTTTTAGGGCCATTTGAATCTTGGTCAAATCCTTGGTTTGACCAAGATTTAAACAAGTTTAAAACATGAAAATGAAAAGGGAAGTCTGTATCCTTCTTAGTCACTCTAAAATGAAGCTTTTGGGATGTTCTTGAAATTTCAATGTTTGAAACCCAAAACGACTTCCCTTCATGCTAGACTTCATAAGATCGAAAGGGGGTAGATACACGATTTGTCTGGTTTGGATATATCTAGACCTTGTTTATCAACTTGATTGCTTACGATATGACATAAGAAGACTATGTGATTTGGTTTTTCATTTTTCTGATTTTTTTGAATATTGTGCCCACCCATTTGTATCTTCATGAAATCCTAGGTTTGACCAAGCTAATTTAAACAAGTTTAAAACATGAAAATGAAAAGGGAAGCATGTAACCTTCTCAGTCACTCTAAAATGAAGTTTTTGGGAGGTTTTTGAAATTTCCATGTTTGAAACCCAAAACCACTTCTCTTCATGCTTGACTTCATAAGACAAAGTTTAGGGTTAGGGGGTATATATAGATACATGATTTGTATGGTTTGAATATGTCCAAACCTTGTTTATCAACTTGAATATGCTTACTATATGACATAAGAAGACTATGTACTTTGGTTTTTCATTTTTCTGATTTTTTTAATTTTCTGCGCATTTGAATCATATCTTGGTCAAATCCTAGGTTTGACCAAGATTTAGACAAGTTTAACACGTGAAAACGAATAAGTAAGCCTGGATCCTTCTTAGTCACTCTAAAATGAAGCTTTTGGGAGGTTCTTGAAATTTCCATGTTTGAAACCCAAAACCACTTCTCTTCATGATTGACTGAGTTTAATTAGGGTTTTAGGGGTAGATATATACATGATTTTTCTGGTTTGAATATATATGTCTAGACCTTGTTTATCAACTTGAATGCTTACTATACATATGACATAAGAATGCTATGTGCTTTGGTTTTTCATTCTTTTGATTTTTTCTGAATTTTTAGGGCCATTTGAATCTTGGTCAAATCCTTGGTTTGACCAAGATTTAAACAAGTTTAAAACATGAAAATGAAAAGGGAAGTCTGTATCCTTCTTAGTCACTCTAAAATGAAGCTTTTGGGATGTTCTTGAAATTTCAATGTTTGAAACCCAAAACGACTTCCCTTCATGCTAGACTTCATAAGATCGAAAGGGGTAGATACATGATTTGTCTGGTTTGGATATATCTAGACCTTGTTTATCAACTTGATTGCTTACGATATGACATAAGAAGACTATGTGATTTGGTTTTCCATTTTTCTGATTTTTTTAATTTTTTGCCCACCCATTTGTATCTTCGTCAAATCCTAGGTTTGACCAAGATAATTAAAACAAGTTTTATAAAACATGAAAATGAAAAGGGAAGCATGTATCCTTCTTAGGCACTCTAAAATGAAGCTTTTGGGAGTTTTTTGAAATTTCCATGTTTGAAACCCAAAACCACATCTCTTCACATGCTTGACTTCATAAGACAGAGTTTAGGGGTTAGGGGTATAGATACATGATTTGTCTGGTTTGAATATGTCTAGACATTGTTTATCAACTTTAATGCTTACTATATGACATAAGAAAAATAATGTCATGTAAATGAGTTAACTTGGATTTCCTACCCTTGAATCCATAGGAAACTTTGTTCTAATGCACTATAATAATCAACCGAGTTTTTACACCAACAGGTCTGTCACTTACGTGTGGTGCCCACGCGTGAGGTCCCACACTTCAGTGAGCACAAGTCACGTGCAATAGGTACGCAAACTCCCAGCCATCTTCTTTGTCAAGAGAAGACGCATCAGGATGCGTATTGGAAGTCTGTGGGTCCTTCTGGATCCTTCGGTTGTCCCTCTCACAAAAAAAAACAAATCTCTCTCATTCTCGGCCTCGCTCGACTCGCTCGCTCGCTCGCTCGCTCGCACCTCCTGCTCACTGACAAACCCTGCACAAAAGTCAACATCATCACCCGAAAAAGGGGAGACACCATAATTCTCTCCCTTCTTCTCTCCTTCCGAGTGATCCCTCTTCCTCCGAGTTTCACTCGACGGGCAAACACACTTGTGCTGCATAGTAATAATAAAAAGGTATAGAAAAATCAACCTACGAATCTATAATTAAATAGGTTAGTAATAATAAAAAGGTAGAAAAATCAACCTACGAATCTATAATTAAATAGGTTAAACTAGGGTTTTGCCCACTACTACAGATCAAGGTTCAAACCTTGTTTATCAACTTGAATATGCTTACTATATGACATAAGAAGACTATGTACTTTGGTTTTCATTTTTCTGATTTTTTAAATTTTCTGCGCATTTGAATCTTGGTCAAATCCTAGGTTTGACCAAGATTAGACAAGTTTAACACGTGAAAACGAATAAGTAAGCCTGGATCCTTCTTAGTCACTCTAAAATGAAGCATTTTGGGATGTTCTTGAAATTTCCATGTTTGAAACCCAAAACGACCTCTCTTCATGCTACACTTCATAAGATCGACCGAGTTTAGGGTTAGGGGTAGATACATGATTTGTATGGTTTGAATATGTCCAAACCTTGTTAATTTATCAACTTGAATGCTTACTATATGACATAAGAAGACTATATGCTTTTGTTTTTCATTTTTCTGTTTTTTTTTGAATTTTATGCCCATATATTTGAATCTTGGTCAAATCATAGGTTTGACAAAGATTTAAACAAGTTTAAATTGTGAAAATGAAAAGGTAAGCATGGATCCTTATTAGTCACTCTAAATTAAATCTTTTGGGAGGTTCTTGAAATTTCCATGTTTGAAACCCAAAACCACTTCTCTTCATGATTGACTTCATAAGAAAGAGTTTAGGGTTTTAGGGGTAGATATATACATGATTTTTCTGGTTTGAATATGTCTAGACCTGGTTTATCAACTTGAATGCTTACTATACATATGACATATATAAGAATGCTATGTGCTTTGGTTTTTCATTCTCTTTTGATTTTTTTCTAAATTTTTATGCCCATTTGAATCTTGGTCAAAATCTTTGGTTTGACAAGGATTTAAACAAGTTTAAAACATGAAAATGAAAAAGGGAAGTCTGTATATCCTTCTTAGTAACTCTAAAATGGAAGCTTTTGGGATGTTCTTGAAATTTCCATGTTTGAAACCGAAAACGACTTCCCTTCATGCTAGACTTCATAAGATCGACAGGGGGTAGATACATGATTTGTCTGGTTTGGATATATCTAGACCTTGTTTATCAACTTGAATGCTTACGATATGACATAAGAAGACTATGTGATTTGGTTTTTCAATTTTCTGATTTTTTTGAATATTGTGCCCACCCATTTGTATCTTCATGAAATCCTAGGTTTTACCAAGATAATTTAAACAAGTTTAAAACATGAAAACGAAAAGGGAAACATGTAACCTTCTCAGTCACTCTAAAATGAAGTTTTTGGGAGGTTTTTGAAATTTCCATGTTTGAAACCCAAAACCACTTCTCTTCATGCTTGACTTCATAAGACAAAGTTTAGGGTTAGGGGTATAGATACATGATTTGTATGGTTTGAATATGTCCAAACCTTGTTTATCAACTTGAATATGCTTACTATATGACATAAGAAGACTATGTACTTTGGTTTTTCATTTTTCTGATTTTTTTTAATTTTCTGCACATTTGAATCATATCTTGGTCAAATCCTAGGTTTGACCAAGATTTAGACAAGTTTAACACGTGAAAACGAATAAGTAAGCCTGGATCCTTCTTAGTCACTCTAAAATGAAGCTTTTGGGAGGTTCTTGAAATTTCCATGTTTGAAACCCAAAACCACTTCTCTTCATGATTGACTGAGTTTAATTAGGGTTTTAGGGGTAGATATATACATGATTTTTCTGGTTTGAATATATATGTCTAGACCTTGTTTATCAACTTGAATGCTTACTATACATATGACATATCTAAGAATGCTATGTGCTTTGGTTTTTCATTCTTTTGATTTTTTTCTGAATTTTTAGGGCCATTTGAATCTTGGTCAAATCCTTGGTTTGACCAAGATTTAAACAAGTTTAAAACATGAAAATGAAAAGGGAAGTCTGTATCCTTCTTAGTCACTCTAAAATGAAGCTTTTGGGATGTTCTTGAAATTTCAATGTTTGAAACCCAAAACGACTTCCCTTCATGCTAGACTTCATAAGATCGAAAGGGGGTAGATACACGATTTGTCTGGTTTGGATATATCTAGACCTTGTTTATCAACTTGATTGCTTACGATATGACATAAGAAGACTATGTGATTTGGTTTTTCATTTTTCTGATTTTTTTGAACATTGTGCCCACCCATTTGTATCTTCATGAAATCCTAGGTTTGACCAAGCTAATTTAAACAAGTTTAAAACATGAAAATGAAAAGGGAAGCATGTAACCTTCTCAGTCACTCTAAAATGAAGTTTTTGGGAGGTTTTTGAAATTTCCATGTTTGAAACCCAAAACCACTTCTCTTCATGCTTGACTTCATAAGACAAAGTTTAGGGTTAGGGGGTATATATAGATACATGATTTGTATGGTTTGAATATGTCCAAACCTTGTTTATCAACTTGAATATGCTTACTATATGACATAAGAAGACTATGTACTTTGGTTTTTCATTTTTCTGATTTTTTTAATTTTCTGCGCATTTGAATCATATCTTGGTCAAATCCTAGGTTTGACCAAGATTTAGACAAGTTTAACACGTGAAAACGAATAAGTAAGCCTGGATCCTTCTTAGTCACTCTAAAATGAAGCTTTTGGGAGGTTCTTGAAATTTCCATGTTTGAAACCCAAAACCACTTCTCTTCATGATTGACTGAGTTTAATTAGGGTTTTAGGGGTAGATATATACATGATTTTTCTGGTTTGAATATATATGTCTAGACCTTGTTTATCAACTTGAATGCTTACTATACATATGACATAAGAATGCTATGTGCTTTGGTTTTTCATTCTTTTGATTTTTTTGAATTTTTAGGGCCATTTGAATCTTGGTCAAATCCTTGGTTTGACCAAGATTTAAACAAGTTTAAAACATGAAAATGAAAAGGGAAGTCTGTATCCTTCTTAGTCACTCTAAAATGAAGCTTTTGGGATGTTCTTGAAATTTCAATGTTTGAAACCCAAAACGACTTCCCTTCATGCTAGACTTCATAAGATCGAAAGGGGGTAGATACATGATTTGTCTGGTTTGGATATATCTAGACCTTGTTTATCAACTTGATTGCTTACGATATGACATAAGAAGACTATGTGATTTGGTTTTCCATTTTTCTGATTTTTTTAATTTTTTGCCCACCCATTTGTATCTTCGTCAAATCCTAGGTTTGACCAAGATAATTAAAACAAGTTTTATAAAACATGAAAATGAAAAGGGAAGCATGTATCCTTCTTAGGCACTCTAAAATGAAGCTTTTGGGAGGTTTTTGAAATTTCCATGTTTGAAACCCAAAACCACATCTCTTCACATGCTTGACTTCATAAGACAGAGTTTAGGGGTTAGGGGTATAGATACATGATTTGTCTGGTTTGAATATGTCTAGACATTGTTTATCAACTTTAATGCTTACTATATGACATAAGAAAAATAATGTCATGTAAATGAGTTAACTTGGATTTCCTACCCTTGAATCCATAGGAAACTTTGTTCTAATGCACTATAATAATCAACCGAGTTTTTACACCAACAGGTCTGTCACTTACGTGTGGTGCCCACGCGTGAGGTCCCACACTTCAGTGAGCACAAGTCACGTGCAATAGGTACGTGATGTCTCCCCCCTCCTTTCTGTAGACAGTGTTGGGCCTCCAAGTGCAGAGGTTTGTAGAACAACAGCAAGTTTTCCCTTAAGTGGATCACCCAAGGTTTATCGAACTCAGGGAGGAAGAGGTCAAAGATATCCCTCTCATGCAACCCTGCAACCACAAAGCAAGAAGTCTCTTGTGTCCCCAACACACCTAATAGGTGCACTAGTTCGGCGAAGAGATAGTGAAATACAGGTGGTATGAATAAGTATGAGCAGTAGTACGGCGCCAGAAAAGTGCTTGCTGGCGTGTAGTTGATGGTAGTAATATTGCGGGAAGTAAACATGCAGTAGTAACGCAGCAGTAGTAACGCAGTAAAACAGTAAACAAGCAGCGATAGCAGTATTTAGGAACAAGGCCTAGGGATTAGACTTTCACTAGTGGACACTCTCAACATTGATCACATAACAGAATAGATAAATGCATACTCTACACTTTTGTTGGATGATGAACACATTGCGTAGGATTACACGAACCCTCAATGCCGGAGTTAACAAGCTCCACAATAATGCTCATATTTTAGTAACCTTTAGTGTAAGATAGATCAACATAACCAAATAGATCACATCAATACCATCATAGTAATAGTTAACTTCACAATCTACAAGAGATCATGATCATAGCCTACGACAAGAACCACACGGTGCACACACTAATCACCTTTACACACGTGCAGGAGGAATAGAACTACTTTAATAACATCACTAGAGTAGCACATAGATGAATTGTGATACAAAACTCATATGAATCTCAATCATGTAAAGCAGCTCATGAGATCATTGTATTGAAGTACATGGAGAGAGATTAACCACATAGCTACCGGTACAGCCCCGAGCCTCGATGGAGAACTACTCCCTCCTCATGGGAGCAGCAGCGGTGATGAAGATGGCGGTGAAGATGGCAGCGGTGTCGATGGAGAAGCCTTCCGGGGGCACTTCCCCGCTCCGGCAGGGTGCCGGAACAGAGACTCCTGTCCCCCAGATCTTGGCTTCGCGATGGCGGCGGCTCTGGAAGGTTTTCCGTATCGTGGGTCTCCGTATCGCGTTTTAGGTCGGGGACCTTTAAATAGGCGAAGAGGCGGAGTCGGAGGGGCGAAGGGGCGACGACACCATAGGGTGGCGCGGGCCCAGCCCTGGCCGCGCCACCCTATCATCTGGGCCCACAGGGCCCCCCTCTGGCGGCTCTCGGGTGTTCTGGATGCTTCCGGGCAAAATAGGAACCTGGGGCGTTGATTTCGTCCAATTCCGAGAATATTTCGTTACTAGGATTTCTGAAACCAAAAACAGCAGAAAACAGGAGCGGCACTTCGGCATCTTGTTAATAGGTTAGTTCCGAAAAACGCATAAATATGACATATAATGTGTATAAAACATGTAGGTATCATCAATAAAGTAGCATGGAACATAAGAAATTATCGATACGTTGGAGACGTATCAGCATCCCCAAGCTTAGTTCTGCTCGTCCCGAGCAGGTAAAACGATAACAAAGATAATTTCTTAAGTGACATGCCATCATAACCTTGATCATACTATTGTAAGCATATGAGATAAATGCAGCAATTCGAAGCAATGATGAAGATAATGAGTAAACAAGTGAATCATATAGCAAAGACTTTTCATGAATAGTACTTCAAGACAAGCATCAATAAGTCTTGCATAAGAGTTAACTCATAAAGCAATAATTTAAAGTATAGACATTGAAGCAACACAATGGAAGATTAAGTTTCAGCGGTTGCTTTCAACTTGTAACATGTATATCTCATGGATAATTGTCAACATAGAGTAATATAACAAATGCAATATGCAAGTATGTAGGAATCAATGCACAGTTCACACAAGTGTTTGCTTCTTGAGGTGGAGAGAGATAGGTAAACTGACTCAACATAAAGTAAAAGAATGGTCCTTCAAAGAGGAAAGCATCGATTGCTATATTTGTGCTAGAGCTTTGATTTTGAAAACATATAGAGAGCATAAAAATAAAGTTTTGAGAGGTGTTTGTTGTTGTCAACGAATGGTAGCGGGTACTCTAACCCCCTTGCCAGACAAACCTTCAAAGAGCGGCTCCCATTTTATTTTATTTTTGTGTGGCACTCCTTCCAACCTTTCTTTCACAAACCATGGCTAACCGAATCCTCGGGTGCCTGCCAACAATCTCATACCATGAAGGAGTGCCTTTTTATTTTAATTTTATTATGATGACACTCCTCCCAACCTTTGCTTACACAAGCCATGGCTAACCGAATCCTTCGGGTGCCGTCCAACAATCACATACCATGGAGGAGTGTCTATTTTTGTTAATTAATTTGGGACTGGGAATCCCATTGCCAGCTCTTTTTGCAAATTTATTGGATAAGCGGATGAAGCCACTAGTCCATTGGTGAAAGTTGCCCAACAAGATTGAAAGATAAACACCACATACTTCCTCATGAGCTATAAAACATTGACACAAATAAGAGGTGATAAATTTTGAATTATTTAAAGGTAGCACTCAAGCAATTTACTTTGGAATGGCGGAGAAATACCATGTAGTAGGTAGGTATGGTGGACACAAATGGCATAGTGGTTGGCTCAAGGATTTTGGATGCATGAGAAGTATTCCCTCTCGATACAAGGTTTAGGCTAGCAAGGTTATTTGAAGCAAACTCAAGGATGAACCGGTGCAGCAAAACTCACATAAAAGACATATTGTAAACATTATAAGACTCTACACCGTCTTCCTTGTTGTTCAAAACTCAATACTAGAAATTATCTAGACCTTAGAGAGACCAATTATGCAAACCAAATTTTAGCAAGCTCTATGTATTTCTTCATTAATGGGTGCAAAGTATATGATGCAAGAGCTTAAACATGAGCACAACAATTGCCAAGTATCACATTATCCAAGATATTTTACCAATTACTACATGTAGCATTTTCCAATTCCAACCATATAACAATTTAACGAAGAGGAAACTTCGCCATGAATATTATGAGCTAAGAACACATGTGTTCATACGAACCAGCGGAGCGTGTCTCTCTCCCACACAAGGATGAACTTATTCAGAGAACTAAGATAACAAAACAAAAACAAAAATAAAAGCACACAGACGCTCCAAGTAAAATACATAGGATGTGACTGAATAAAAATATAGTTTCACTAGAAGAAACCTGATAAGTTGTCGATGAAGAAGGGGATGCCTTGGGCATCCCCAAGCTTAGATGCTTGAGTCTTCTTGAAATATGCAGGGATGAACCACCGGGGCATCCCCAAGCTTAGACCTTTCACTCTTCTCGATCACATTATATCACCCTCTTCTATTGACCCTTGAAAACTTCTGCCACACCAAACTTCAAGCAAACTCATTAGAGGGTTAGTGCATCATTAATAATTCACACATTCAGAGGTGACACAATCATTCTTTTCACTTCTGGACATTGCATAATGCTACTGGACATTAATGGATCAAAGAAATAAATCCAACATAGCAAAAGAGGCAATGCGAAATAAAAGGCAGAATCTGTCAAAAACAGAACAGTCCGTAAAGACGAATTTATAAATGGCACCAGACTTGCTCAAATGGAAAAACTCAAAACTAATGAAAGTTGCGTACATATCTGAGGATCACGCTCGTAAATTGGCAGATTTTTTCGAATTTTCTACAGAGAACTGTGCCCAGATTCGTGACAGACAGCAATGCTGTTTCTGCGCAGCGATCCCAAATATAACATCAACTTTGACATAGAAACTTTACTTGGCACAAAAACATGATAAGGAGAGGTTGCTACAGTAGTAAACAACTTCCAAGACACAAATATAAAACAAAGTACTGTAGTAAAAAAACACATGGGTTATCTCCCAAGAAGTTCTTTCTTTATAGCCATTAAGATGGGCTCAGCAGTTTTAATAATGCACTCGTAAGAAATAAGAGTTGAAGCAAAAGAGAGCATCAAGAGGCAAATTCAAAACACATTTAAGTCTAACATGCTTCCTATGCATAGGAATCTTGTAAATAAACAAGTTCATGAAGAGCAAAGTAGCAAGCATAGGAAGATAAAACAAGTGTAGCTTCAAAAATTTCAGCACATAGAGAGGTGTTTTAGTAACATGAAAATTTCTACAACCATATTTTCCTCTCTCATAATAACTTTCAGTAGCATCATGAGCAAACTCAACAATATAACTATCACTTAAAGCATTCTTATCATGAGTCTCATGCATAAAATAATTACTACTCCCAACATAAGCATAGTCATTCTTATTAATTGTAGTGGGAGCAAATTCAACAAAGTAGCTATCAAATATAGGAGGTATATTGTAATCATAATCAAATTTATCCTCCATAACAGGTGGTAACAAAAGACTACTATCATTATAATCATCATAAATAGGAGGCAAAGTATCATCAAAGAAAATTTTCTCCTCAATGCTTGGGGGACTAAAAATATCATGCTCATCAAAGCCAGCTTCCCCAAGCTTAGAATTTTCCATAGCATTAGCAACAATGGTGTTCAAAGCATTCATAGTAACAACATTCCCATTAGCATGCATATAAAGTTCCATGGGTTTCTTAATTCTTTCTTCAAACACATCATGTCCTAATTCAAGATAAAGTTCATAAAGATCTCTCATATTTTTGTTGTTTTCCATTATGCCTAACTAGTGTAAACAAGAAACCAAATGTCGCAATTGCAGAGTCTAAAGGAAATAGCTTCGAGCACACACACAATGGCGCCAGAAAAGTACTGTTACCTGGAACCGAAGTATGAGTGCCTTTTACCTTTCCTCCCCGGCAACGGCGCCAGAAAAGTGCTTGATGTCTACGTTCCCCCTCCTTTCCTGTAGACAGTGTTGGGCCTCCAAGTGCAGAGGTTTGTAGAACAGCAGCAAGTTTTCCCTTAAGTGGATCACCCAAGGTTTATCGAACTCAGGGAGGAAGAGGTCAAAGATATCCCTCTCATGCAACCCTGCAACCACAAAGCAAGAAGTCTCTTGTGTCCCCAACACACCTAATAGGTGCACTAGTTCGGCGAAGAGATAGTGAAATACAGGTGGTATGAATAAGTATGAGCAGTAGTACGGCGCCAGAAAAGTGCTTGCTGGCGTGTAGTTGATGGTAGTAATATTGCGGGAAGTAAACATGCAGTAGTAACGCAGCAGTAGTAACGCAGTAAAACAGTAAACAAGCAGCGATAGCAGTATTTAGGAACAAGGCCTAGGGAATAGACTTTCACTAGTGGACACTCTCAACATTGATCACATAACAGAATAGATAAATGCATACTCTACACTTTTGTTGGATGATGAACACATTGCGTAGGATTACACGAACCCTCAATGCCGGAGTTAACAAGCTCCACAATAATGCTCATATTTTAGTAACCTTTAGTGTAAGATAGATCAACATAACCAAATAGATCACATCAATACCATCATAGTAATAGTTAACTTCACAATCTACAAGAGATCATGATCATAGCCTACGACAAGAACCACACGGTGCACACACTAATCACCTTTACACACGTGCAGGAGGAATAGAACTACTTTAATAACATCACTAGAGTAGCACATAGATGAATTGTGATACAAAACTCATATGAATCTCAATCATGTAAAGCAGCTCATGAGATCATTGTATTGAAGTACATGGAGAGAGATTAACCACATAGCTACCGGTACAGCCCCGAGCCTCGATGGAGAACTACTCCCTCCTCATGGGAGCAGCAGCGGTGATGAAGATGGTGGTGAAGATGGCAGCGGTGTCGATGGAGAAGCCTTCCGGGGGCACTTCCCCGTCCGGCAGGGTGCCGGAACAGAGACTCCTGTCCCCGGATCTTGGCTTCGCGATGGCGGCGGCTGGAAGGTTTTCCGTATCGTGGGTCTCCGTATCGCGTTTTAGGTCGGGGACCTTTAAATAGGCGAAGAGGCGGAGTCGGAGGGCGAAGGGGCGACGACACCATAGGGTGCGCGGGCCCAGCCCTGGCCGCGCCACCCTATCATCTGGGGCCCACAGGGCCCCGCGGCTCTCGGGTGTTGGATGCTTCCGGGCAAAATAGGAACCTGGGCGTTGATTTCGTCCAATTCCGAGAATATTTCGTTACTAGGATTTCTGAAACCAAAAACAGCAGAAACGAACTGCACTTCGGCATCTTGTTAATAGGTTAGTTCCAGAAAACGCATAAATATGACATATAATGTGTATAAAACATGTAGGTATCATCAATAAAGTAGCATGGAACATAAGAAATTATCGATACGTTGGAGACGTATCAGTACGCAAACTCCCAGCCATCTTCTTTGTCAAGAGAAGACGCATCAGGATGCGTATTGGAAGTCTGTGGGTCCTTCTGGATCCTTCGGTTGTCCCTCTCACAAAAAAACAAATCTCTCTCATTCTCGGCCTCGCTCGACTCGCTCGCTCGCTCGCTCGCGCACCTCCTGCTCACTGACAAACCCTGCACAAAAGTCAACATCATCACCCGAAAAAGGGGAGACACCATAATTCTCTCCCTTCTTCTCTCCTTCCGAGTGATCCCTCTTCCTCCGAGTTTCACTCGACGGGCAAACACACTTGTGCTGCATAGTAATAATAAAAAGGTATAGAAAAATCAACCTACGAATCTATAATTAAATAGGTTAGTAATAATAAAAAGGTAGAAAAATCAACCTACGAATCTATAATTAAATAGGTTAAACTAGGGTTTTGCCCACTACTACAGATCAAGGTTCAAACCTTGTTTATCAACTTGAATATGCTTACTATATGACATAAGAAGACTATGTACTTTGGTTTTTCATTTTTCTGATTTTTTTAATTTTCTGCACATTTGAATCATATCTTGGTCAAATCCTAGGTTTGACCAAGATTTAGACAAGTTTAACACGTGAAAACGAATAAGTAAGCCTGGATCCTTCTTAGTCACTCTAAAATGAAGCTTTTGGGAGGTTCTTGAAATTTCCATGTTTGAAACCCAAAACCACTTCTCTTCATGATTGACTGAGTTTAATTAGGGTTTTAGGGGTAGATATATACATGATTTTTCTGGTTTGAATATATATGTCTAGACCTTGTTTATCAACTTGAATGCTTACTATACATATGACATATCTAAGAATGCTATGTGCTTTGGTTTTTCATTCTTTTGATTTTTTTCTGAATTTTTAGGGCCATTTGAATCTTGGTCAAATCCTTGGTTTGACCAAGATTTAAACAAGTTTAAAACATGAAAATGAAAAGGGAAGTCTGTATCCTTCTTAGTCACTCTAAAATGAAGCTTTTGGGATGTTCTTGAAATTTCAATGTTTGAAACCCAAAACGACTTCCCTTCATGCTAGACTTCATAAGATCGAAAGGGGGTAGATACACGATTTGTCTGGTTTGGATATATCTAGACCTTGTTTATCAACTTGATTGCTTACGATATGACATAAGAAGACTATGTGATTTGGTTTTTCATTTTTCTGATTTTTTTGAACATTGTGCCCACCCATTTGTATCTTCATGAAATCCTAGGTTTGACCAAGCTAATTTAAACAAGTTTAAAACATGAAAATGAAAAGGGAAGCATGTAACCTTCTCAGTCACTCTAAAATGAAGTTTTTGGGAGGTTTTTGAAATTTCCATGTTTGAAACCCAAAACCACTTCTCTTCATGATTGACTGAGTTTAATTAGGGTTTTAGGGGTAGATATATACATGATTTTTCTGGTTTGAATATATATGTCTAGACCTTGTTTATCAACTTGAATGCTTACTATACATATGACATAAGAATGCTATGTGCTTTGGTTTTTCATTCTTTTGATTTTTTCTGAATTTTTAGGGCCATTTGAATCTTGGTCAAATCCTTGGTTTGACCAAGATTTAAACAAGTTTAAAACATGAAAATGAAAAGGGAAGTCTGTATCCTTCTTAGTCACTCTAAAATGAAGCTTTTGGGATGTTCTTGAAATTTCAATGTTTGAAACCCAAAACGACTTCCCTTCATGCTAGACTTCATAAGATCGAAAGGGGGTAGATACATGATTTGTCTGGTTTGGATATATCTAGACCTTGTTTATCAACTTGATTGCTTACGATATGACATAAGAAGACTATGTGATTTGGTTTTTCATTTTTCTGATTTTTTTGAACATTGTGCCCACCCATTTGTATCTTCATGAAATCCTAGGTTTGACCAAGCTAATTTAAACAAGTTTAAAACATGAAAATGAAAAGGGAAGCATGTAACCTTCTCAGTCACTCTAAAATGAAGTTTTTGGGAGGTTTTTGAAATTTCCATGTTTGAAACCCAAAACCACTTCTCTTCATGCTTGACTTCATAAGACAAAGTTTAGGGTTAGGGGGTATATATAGATACATGATTTGTATGGTTTGAATATGTCCAAACCTTGTTTATCAACTTGAATATGCTTACTATATGACATAAGAAGACTATGTACTTTGGTTTTTCATTTTTCTGATTTTTTTTAATTTTCTGCGCATTTGAATCATATCTTGGTCAAATCCTAGGTTTGACCAAGATTTAGACAAGTTTAACACGTGAAAACGAATAAGTAAGCCTGGATCCTTCTTAGTCACTCTAAAATGAAGCTTTTGGGAGGTTCTTGAAATTTCCATGTTTGAAACCCAAAACCACTTCTCTTCATGATTGACTGAGTTTAATTAGGGTTTTAGGGGTAGATATATACATGATTTTTCTGGTTTGAATATATATGTCTAGACCTTGTTTATCAACTTGAATGCTTACTATACATATGACATAAGAATGCTATGTGCTTTGGTTTTTCATTCTTTTGATTTTTTCTGAATTTTTAGGGCCATTTGAATCTTGGTCAAATCCTTGGTTTGACCAAGATTTAAACAAGTTTAAAACATGAAAATGAAAAGGGAAGTCTGTATCCTTCTTAGTCACTCTAAAATGAAGCTTTTGGGATGTTCTTGAAATTTCAATGTTTGAAACCCAAAACGACTTCCCTTCATGCTAGACTTCATAAGATCGAAAGGGGGTAGATACATGATTTGTCTGGTTTGGATATATCTAGACCTTGTTTATCAACTTGATTGCTTACGATATGACATAAGAAGACTATGTGATTTGGTTTTCCATTTTTCTGATTTTTTTAATTTTTTGCCCACCCATTTGTATCTTCGTCAAATCCTAGGTTTGACCAAGATAATTAAAACAAGTTTTATAAAACATGAAAATGAAAAGGGAAGCATGTATCCTTCTTAGGCACTCTAAAATGAAGCTTTTGGGAGGTTTTTGAAATTTCCATGTTTGAAACCCAAAACCACATCTCTTCACATGCTTGACTTCATAAGACAGAGTTTAGGGGTTAGGGGTATAGATACATGATTTGTCTGGTTTGAATATGTCTAGACATTGTTTATCAACTTTAATGCTTACTATATGACATAAGAAAAATAATGTCATGTAAATGAGTTAACTTGGATTTCCTACCCTTGAATCCATAGGAAACTTTGTTCTAATGCACTATAATAATCAACCGAGTTTTTACACCAACAGGTCTGTCACTTACGTGTGGTGCCCACGCGTGAGGTCCCACACTTCAGTGAGCACAAGTCACGTGCAATAGGTACGCAAACTCCCAGCCATCTTCTTTGTCAAGAGAAGACGCATCAGGATGCGTATTGGAAGTCTGTGGGTCCTTCTGGATCCTTCGGTTGTCCCTCTCACACAAAAAAACAAATCTCTCTCATTCTCGGCCTCGCTCGACTCGCTCGCTCGCTCGCTCGCACCTCCTGCTCACTGACAAACCCTGCACAAAAGTCAACATCATCACCCGAAAAAGGGGAGACACCATAATTCTCTCCCTTCTTCTCTCCTTCCGAGTGATCCCTCTTCCTCCGAGTTTCACTCGACGGGCAAACACACTTGTGCTGCATAGTAATAATAAAAAGGTATAGAAAAATCAACCTACGAATCTATAATTAAATAGGTTAGTAATAATAAAAAGGTAGAAAAATCAACCTACGAATCTATAATTAAATAGGTTAAACTAGGGTTTTGCCCACTACTACAGATCAAGGTTCAAACCTTGTTTATCAACTTGAATATGCTTACTATATGACATAAGAAGACTATGTACTTTGGTTTTCATTTTTCTGATTTTTTAAATTTTCTGCGCATTTGAATCTTGGTCAAATCCTAGGTTTGACCAAGATTAGACAAGTTTAACACGTGAAAACGAATAAGTAAGCCTGGATCCTTCTTAGTCACTCTAAAATGAAGCATTTTGGGATGTTCTTGAAATTTCCATGTTTGAAACCCAAAACGACCTCTCTTCATGCTACACTTCATAAGATCGACCGAGTTTAGGGTTAGGGGTAGATACATGATTTGTATGGTTTGAATATGTCCAAACCTTGTTAATTTATCAACTTGAATGCTTACTATATGACATAAGAAGACTATATGCTTTTGTTTTTCATTTTTCTGATTTTTTTTGAATTTTATGCCCATATATTTGAATCTTGGTCAAATCATAGGTTTGACAAAGATTTAAACAAGTTTAAATTGTGAAAATGAAAAGGTAAGCATGGATCCTTATTAGTCACTGATGACCCACAAGTATAGGGGATCGCAACAGTCTTCGAGGGAAGTATTACCCAATTTATTGATTCGACACAAGGGGAGACAAAGAATACTTGTAAGCCTTAACAGCGGAGTTGTCAATTCAGCTGCACCTGGAAACAGACTTGCTCGCAAGAGTTTATCAGTAGTAACAGTTTTATGGCAGTGGAAATAGTGAAATAACAGCAGCGGTGAAATAAAGACAGCAGTAGTGATTATAGTAAACAGCAGGATTAAAATACTGTAGGCACAGGGACGGATTTAACGGGCGTTGCATGGATGAGAGAAACTCATGTAACAATCAAAGCAGGGGCATTTGCAGATAATAATAAAACGGTATCCAAGTACTAATCAATCAATAGGCATGTGTTCCATATTTAGTCGTACGTGCTCGCAATGAGAAACTTGCACAACATCTTCTGTCCTACCAGCCGGTGGCAGCCGGGCCTCTAGGGAAACTACTGGATATTAAGGTACTCCTTTTAATAGAGTACCGGAGCAAAGCATTAACACTCCGTGAACACATGTGATCCTCACATCACTACCATCCCCTCCGGTTGTCCCGATTTCTGTCACTTCGGGGCCATTGGTTCCGGACAGCGACATGTGTATACAACTTGCAGGTAAGATCATAAACAACGAATATCTTCATGAATCAATAACATGTTCAGATCTGAGATCATGGCACTCGGGCCCTAGTGACAAGCATTAAGCATAACAAGTTGCAACAATATCATAAAAGTGACATCTACGGATACTAGGCACTATGCCCTAACAATCTTATGACTATTACATGACCAATCTCATCCAATCCCTACCATCCCCTTCAGCCTACAGCGGGGGAATTACTCACACATGGATGGGGGAAACATTGCTGGTCGATGGAGAGGCGTTGGCGGTGATGGCGGTGAAGATCTCCTCCAATTCCCCATCCCGGCGGAGTGCCAGAACGGAGACTTCTGGCTCCCGCGACGGAGTTTCGCGATGTGGCGGCTCTCTGGAGGGTTTCGGCGACTTCGACTTCTCCCCGTGCGTTTTCAGGTCGAAACCAATAAGTAGTCCGAAGGGGGCGTCGGAGGCCGGCCGAGGGGGCCACACCACATGGCCGCGCGGGCCCCCCCTGGGCCGCGCCGCCATGTGGTGTGGGGCCCTCGGGCCTCCACCTCCTTGCCCTTCTGGCTCCGTCAATATTTTGGGAAAATAGGGCCTTCTGCATAAATTCCGAGGATTTTCCCGAAAGTTGGATTTCTGCACAAAAACGAGACACCAGAGCAGTTCTGCTGAAAACAGCGTTAGTCCGTGTTAGTTGTATCCAAAATACACAAATTAGAGGCAAAACAATAGCAAAAGTGTTCGGGAAAGTAGATACGTTTTGGACGTATCAACTCCCCCAAGCTTAGCTTATTGCTTGTCCTCAAGCAATTCAGTTAACAACTGAGCGATAAAAGAACTTTCACGAACACATTTGCTCATATGATGTATATATTCTCATGCTATGGCTAATACTTAAGCAGTTCATAATGAGATACATGCAAATAAGATCATCCAACAGCTATGTCAATCATGGAGAAGTACCAATAATTAATAATAAGCACCATGAATCATGTATATAAGCAGGATTGCAATGTTCATAAGAGAATATGATAAAGTGGTATCTCGCTTGCCCGTATTTGATCGGCAAAACATAAATGCCGAGGCACCTCTTGAGTTCATAGAAAGACTAGAAGTAGTGATTGTCAAAGATAAAAGCATCAAAGTTATACCACAATCAATCATATTTTGAGACAAGCATATTATACTAAGAATGACAGTTGTGCTCTCAAGATAGTGCTCAAAGAAAGAATGGAGACACAACATAAAAGTAAAAGATTGACCCTTCGCAGAGGGAAGCAGGGATTAACATGCGCTAGAGCTTTTCATTTGTAAAGCAGGAGTAAAATTATTTTGAGAGGTGTTTGTTGTTGTCAACGAATGGTAATGGGTACACTAACTACCTCATCAACCGGACTCACAAGAGCGGCTCCCATGAATTATTTTTGGTTGGCACTCCTTCCAACCTTTCTTTCACAAACCATGGCTAACCGAATCCTCGGGTGCGCGATACGTCTCCAACGTATCGATAATTTCTTATGTTCCATGCTACTTTATTGATGATACCTACATGTTTTATGCACATTATATGTCATATTTATGCATTTTCTGGAACTAACCTATTAACAAGATGCCGAAGAGCCAGTTGCTGTTTTCTGCTGTTTTTGGTTTCAGAAATCCTAGTAAAGAAATATTCTCGGAATTGGATGAAACTTTCGCCCAGGGTCCTATTTTTGCACGAAGCTTCCAGAAGACCGAAGACCTAACGAAGTGGGGCCACGAGGCAGCCAGGGGGGCCGGCGCGGCCGGCCCGGCCGCGCCGACCTATCCCCTGGGCCCCTCGTGTGGCCCCCGCGTTGACCCTCCGCCTACTTAAAGCTTCCGTCGCGAAACCCCCAGTACCGAGAGCCACGATACGGAAAACCTTACAGAGACGCCGCCGCCGCGAATCCCATCTCGGGGATTCAGGAGATCGCCTCCGGCACCCTGCCGGAGAGGGGATTCATCTCCCGGAGGACTCTACACCGCCATGGTCGCCTCCGGAGTGATGAGTGAGTAGTTCACCCCTGGACCATGGGTCCATAGCAGTAGCTAGATGGTCGTCTTCTCCTTGTTGTGCTTCATTGTTGGATCTTGTGAGCTGCCTAACATGATCAAGATCATCTATCTGTAATACTATATGTTGTGTTTGTCGGGATCCGATGGATAGAGAGTACTATGATTATGGTGATTATCAATCTATTGTTCATGTGTTGTTTATGATCTTGCATGCTCTCCGTTATTAGTAGAGGCTCTGGCCAAGTTTTTACTCTTAACTCCAAGAGGGAGTATTTATGCTCGATAGTGGGTTCATGCCTCCATTGAATCTGGGACAGTGACAGAAAGTTCTAAGGTTGTGGATGTGCTGTTGCCACTAGGGATAAAACATTGATGCTATGTCTAAGGATGTAGTTGTTGATTACATTACGCACCATACTTAATGCAATTGTCTGTTGCTTTGCAACTTAATACTGGAGGGGTTCGGATGATAACCTGAAGGTGGACTTTTTAGGCATAGATGCAGTTGGATGGCGGTCTATGTACTTTGTCGTAATGCCCAATTAAATCTCACTATATTTACCATGTCATGTATATGCATTGTTATGCCTTTCTCTATTTGTCAATTGCCCGACTGTAATTTGTTCACCCAACATGCTTTTATCTTATGGGAGAGACACCTCTAGTGAACTGTGGACCCCGGTCCTATTCTTTACATAGCATACAATCTACTTGTTTTACTGTTTTCTTTGCAAACATCTTCCACTCGATACGTTTAATCCTTTGTTACAGCAAGCCGGTGAGATTGACAACCTCACTGTTTCGTTGGGACAAAGTACTTGGGTTGTGTTGTGCAGGTTCCGCGTTGGCGCCGGAATCCCTGGTGTTGCGCCGCATCACATTTCGCGACCATCAACCTTCAACGTGCTTCTTGGCTCCTACTGGTTCGATTAAACCTTGGTTTCATACTGAGGGAAACTTGCTTCTATACGCATCATACCTTCCACTTGGGGTTCCCAACGGACGTGTGCATCTACGCGTATCAAGCTAAATTTCTGGCGCCGTTGCCGGGGAACTGAAGAAAAGCTACACCACAAAGATTTCTAACTCCCACGTCAACTACACGCCAGCAAGTAAATTTCTGGTTGGGGAGATCAAGACACGCTGCAAGGGGAGTCTCCACTTCTCAATCTCTTTACTTTGTTATTGTCTTGCTTTATTTTATTTACTACTTTGTTTGCTGCACCTAAACAAAATACAAAAAAAAATTAGTTGCTAGTTTTACTTTATTTATTGTCTTGCTCTCTATATCAAAAACACAAAAAAATTAGTTACTTGCATTTACTTTATCTAGTTTGTTTTATTTACTGTTGCTAAAATGGCCAACCATGAAAATACTAAATTGTGTGACTTCACAAATGCAAATAATAATGATTTCCTATGCACACCTATTGCTCCACCTGCTACTACAGCAGAATTCTTTGAAATTAAACCTGCTTTACTAAATCTGGTCATGAGAGAACAATTTTCTGGTGCTAGTTCTGATGATGCTGCTGCCCATCTCAATAATTTTGTTGAACTTTGTGAAATGCAAAAGTATAAAGATGTAGATGGTGATATTATTAAATTGAAAGTGTTTCCTTTCTCATTAAGAGGAAGAGCTAAAGACTGGTTGCTATCTTTGCCTAAGAATAGTATTGATTCATGGACTAAATGCAAGGATGCTTTTATTGGTAGATATTATCCTCCCGCTAAAATTATATCTTTGAGAAGTAGCATAATGAATTTTAAGCAATTAGATACTGAACATGTTGCTCAAGCTTGGGAGAGAATGAAAACTTTGGTAAAGAATTGCCCAACCCATGGACTGACTACTTGGATGATTATCCAAACCTTCTATGCAGGACTAAATTTTTCTTCGCGGAATTTATTGGATTCAGCTGCTGGAGGTACCTTTATGTCCATCACATTGGGGGCGGCTACAAAACTTCTTGATGATATGATGATAAATTACTCTGAATGGCACACGGAAAGAGCTCCACAAGGTAAGAAGGTAAATTCTGTTGAAGAAACCTCTTCCTTGAATGATAAGATTGATGTGATTATGTCTATGCTTGTGAATGGTAGATCTAATGTTGATCCAAATAATGTTCCTTTAGCTTCATTGGTTGCTCAAGAAGAAAATGTTGATGTGAATTTCATTAAAAATAATAATTTCAACAACAATGCTTATAGGAACAACTCTGGTAATAACTATAGGCCATATCCTTCTGCTAATGGTAATGGTTATGGTAATTCTTATGGGAATTCTTACAATAATAATAGGAGTGTACCCTCTGGTCTTGAAGCTATGCTTAAAGAATTTATTAGTACACAAACTGCTTTTAACAAATCTGTTGAGGAAAAGCTTGATAAAATTGATACTATTGCTTCTAGAGTTGATAGACTTGCCTCTGATGTAAATCTTTTAAAATTGAAAGTTATGCCTAATAATGATATTGATAATAAGATTACTACTACAGCAAATGCCATCCAAGTTAGAATTAATGAGAATATAAGATTAATGGCTGAACTGCGTGCTAGGTGGGATAGAGAAGAAAATGAAAAACTAGCTAAAGAGAATAATGTAGCTAAAGTTTGGACTATCACCACCACTAGTAATGCTAATTCTCCACATGTTGCTGCACCTCCTACTATCAATGGTAAAATAATTGGTGTTGGCAATGTTTCTACTCCTAGTGCAAAGCGTACAAAACTGCCTGAAATTGCTAAAACTGCTGAAACTGCTTGTGATAAAACTGCTGAAATTTTTTCCAACCTTGGGAATAATGATCCCATTGCTGTAGCTCATAATGATTTAGATTTTGATGATTGCCACATCTCTGAAGTTATAAAGTTCTTACAAAAACTTGCTAAAAGTCCTAATGCTAGTGCTATAAATTTAGCCTTTACAAAACATATTACAAATGCTCTCATAAAAGCTAGAGAAGAGAAACTAAAACTTGAAACTTCTATTCCTAGAAAGTTAGAAGATGGTTGGGAGCCCATCATTAAAATGAAATTCAATGACTTTGAATGTAATGCTTTATGTGATCTTGGTGCAAGTATTTCTGTTATGCCTAAAAAGATTTATGATATGCTTGACTTGCCACCATTGAAGAATTGTTATTTGGATGTTAATCTTGCTGATAATGTCAAAAAGAAACCTTTGGGGAGGATTGATAATGTGCATATTACGGTTAACAATAACCTTGTCCCCGTTGATTTTGTTGTCTTGGATATTGAATGCAATGCATCTTGTCCAATTGTGTTGGGAAGACCTTTTCTTCGAACTGTTGGTGCTGTTATTGATATGAGGGAAGGTAATATTAAATATCAATTTCCTCTCAAGAAAGGTATGGAACACTTCCCTAGAAAGAGAATGAAGTTGCCTTTTGATTCTATTATTAGAACAAGCTATGATGTTGATGCTTCTACTCTCGATGTTACTTGATTTGCACTTTCTGCGCCTAGCTGAAAGGCGTTAAAGAAAAGCGCTTATGGGAGACAACCCATGTTTTTACCTACAGCAATTTTTTGTTTTGTTGAGTCTTGGAAGTTGTTTACTACTGTAGCAACCTCTCCTTATCATGTTTTTGTGCCAAGTAAAGTTTCTATGTCAAAGTTGATGTTATATTTGGGATCGCTGCGCAGAAACAGCATTGCTGTCTGTCACGAATCTGGGCACAATTCTCTGTAGAAAATTCGAAAAAATCTGCCAATTTACGAGCGTGATCCTCAGATATGTACGCAACTTTCATTAGTTTTGAGTTTTTCCATTTGAGCAAGTCTGGTGCCATTTCTAAATTCGTCTTTACGGACTGTTCTGTTTTTGACAGATTCTGCCTTTTATTTCGCATTGCCTCTTTTGCTATGTTGGATTTATTTCTTTGATCCACTAATGTCCAGTAGCATTATGCAATGTCCAGAAGTGAAAATAATGATTGTGTCACCTCTGAATGAGTGAATTATTAATTGTGCACTAACCCTCTAATGAGTTTGCTTGAAGTTTGGTGTGAAGGAAGTTTTCAAGGGTCAAGAGAGGAGAATGATATACTATGATCAAGAGGAGTGAAAGCTCTAAGCTTGGGGATGCCCCCGTGGTTCACCCCTGCATATTTTAAGAAGACTCAAGCGTCTAAGCTTGGGGATGCCCAAGGCATCCCCTTCTTCATCGACAACATCATCAGGTTCCTCCCCTGAAACTATATTTTTATTCAATCACATCTTGTGTTCTTTACTTGGAGCGTCGGTTTGTTTTCGTTTTTGTTTTTGTTTGAATAAGATGGATCCTAGCATTCACTTTGTGGGAGAGAGACACGCTCCGCTGTTGCATATGGACACATGTGTCCTTAGGCTTTACTCATAATGTTCAAGGCGAAGTTTCTTCTTCGTTAATTTGTTATATGGTTGGAATTGGAAAATGCTACATGTAGTAATTCTAAAATGTCTTGGATAATGTGATACTTGGCAATTGTTGTGCTCATGTTTAAGCTCTTGCATCATATGCTTTGCACCCATTAATGAAGAAATACATAGAGCTTGCTAAAATTTGATTTGCATATTTGGTTTCTCTAAGGTCTAGATAATATCTAGTATTGAGTTTTGAACAACAAGGAAGACAGTGTAGAGTCTTATAATGTTTACAATATGTCTTTTATGTGAGTTTTGCTGCACTTGTTCATCCTTGAGTTTGCTTCAAATAACCTTGCTAGCCTAAACCTTGTATCGAGAGGGAATACTTCTCATGCATCCAAAATCCTTGAGCCAACTACTATGCCATTTGTGTCCACCATACCTACCCACTACATGGTATTTCTCCGCCATTCCAAAGTAAATTGCTTGAGTGCTACCTTTAAAATTCCATCATTCACCTTTGCAATATATAGCTCATGGGACAAAATAGCCTTAAAAACTATCGTAGTATTGAATATGTACTTATGCACTTTATATTTTATTAAGTTGCTTGTTGTGCGATAACCATGCTTCTGGGGAACGCCATCAACTATTGTTGAATATCATGTGAGTTGCTATGCATGTCCGTCTTGTCTGAAGGTCTATCATTTTAGTGGTTGGAGCATGCAAAATTGTTAGAGAAGAACATTGGGCCGCTAACTAAAGCCATGAACCATGGTGGAAGTTTCAGTTTTGGACATATATCCTCAATCTCATATGAGAATAATAACTTTGCTACATGCTTATGCATTTAAGAGGAGTCCATTATCTGTTGTCCATGTTGTCCCGGTATGGATGTCTAAGTTGAGAATAATCAAAAGCGAGAAATCCGAAATGCGAGCATTCTCCTTAGACCTTTGTACAGGCGGCATGGAGGTACCCCTTTGTGACACTTGGTTGAAACATGGCATGCAAAGACCCGGTAGTCCAAGTTAAGTAGGACGAGGTGCGGGCACTATTAGTATACTATGCGTGAGGCTTGCAACTTGTAAGATATAATTTACATAACTCATATGCTTTATTACTACCGTTGACAAAATTGTTTCATGTTTTCAAAATAAAAGCTCTAGCACAAATACAGCAATCGATGCTTTCCTCATTGAAGGACCATTCTTTTACTTTTATTGTTGAGTCAGTTTACCTATCTCCTTCCACCTTAAGAAGCAAACACTTGTGTGAACTGTGCATTGATTCCTACATACTTGCATATTGCACTTGTTATATTACTTTATGTTGACAATATCCATGAGATATACATGTTACAAGTTGAAAGCAACCGCTGAAACTTAATCTTCCTATGTGTTGCTTCAACACCTTTACTTTGATTTATTGCTTTATGAGTTAACTCTTATGCAAGACTTATTGATGCTTGTCTTGAAGTACTATTCATGAAAAGTCTTTGCTTTATGATTCAATTGTTTACTCATGTCATTACCTTTGCTTTGATCGCTGCATTCATTACATATGTTTACAAATAGTATGATCAAGATTATGATGGCATGTCACTTCAGAAATTATCTTTGTTATCGTTTTACCTGCTCGGGACGAGCAGAACTAAGCTTGGGGATGCTGATACGTCTCCAACGTATCGATAATTTCTTATGTTCCATGCTACTTTATTGATGATACCTACATGTTTTATGCACATTATATGTCATATTTATGCATTTTCTGGAACTAACCTATTAACAAGATGCCGAAGAGCCAGTTGCTGTTTTCTGCTGTTTTTGGTTTCAGAAATCCTAGTAAATAAATATTCTCGGAATTGGACGAAACTTTCGCCCAGGGTCCTATTTTTGCACGAAGCTTCCAGAAGACCAAAGACCTAACGAAGTGGGGCCACGAGGCAGCCAGGGGGGGGGCCGGCGCGGCCCAGGCCCTGGCCGCGCCGACCTATCCCCTCGTGTGGCCCCCGCGTTGACCCTCCGCCTACTTAAAGCTTCCGTCGCGAAACCCCCAGTACCGAGAGCCACGATACGGAAAACCTTACAGAGACGCCGCCGCCGAATCCCATCTCGGGGGATTCGGAGATCGCCTCCGGCGGAGAGGGGATTCATCTCCCGGAGGACTCTACACCGCCATGGTCGCCTCCGGAGTGATGAGTGAGTAGTTCACCCCTGGACCATGGGTCCATAGCAGTAGCTAGATGGTCGTCTTCTCCTTGTTGTGCTTCATTGTTGGATCTTGTGAGCTGCCTAACATGATCAAGATCATCTATCTGTAATACTATATGTTGTGTTTGTCGGGATCCGATGGATAGAGAGTACTATGATTATGGTGATTATCAATCTATTGTTCATGTGTTGTTTATGATCTTGCATGCTCTCCGTTATTAGTAGAGGCTCTGGCCAAGTTTTTACTCTTAACTCCAAGAGGGAGTATTTATGCTCGATAGTGGGTTCATGCCTCCATTGAATCTGGGACAGTGACAGAAAGTTCTAAGGTTGTGGATGTGCTGTTGCCACTAGGGATAAAACATTGATGCTATGTCTAAGGATGTAGTTGTTGATTACATTACGCACCATACTTAATGCAATTGTCTGTTGCTTTGCAACTTAATACTGGAGGGGGTTCGGATGATAACCTGAAGGTGGACTTTTTAGGCATAGATGCAGTTGGATGGCGGTCTATGTACTTTGTCGTAATGCCCAATTAAATCTCACTATATTTACCATGTCATGTATATGCATTGTTATGCCTTTCTCTATTTGTCAATTGCCCGACTGTAATTTGTTCACCCAACATGCTTTTATCTTATGGGAGAGACACCTCTAGTGAACTGTGGACCCCGGTCCTATTCTTTACATAGCATACAATCTACTTGTTTTACTGTTTTCTTTGCAAACATCTTCCACTCGATACGTTTAATCCTTTGTTACAGCAAGCCGGTGAGATTGACAACCTCACTGTTTCGTTGGGACAAAGTACTTGGGTTGTGTTGTGCAGGTTCCGCGTTGGCGCCGGAATCCCTGGTGTTGCGCCGCATCACATTTCGCGACCATCAACCTTCAATGTGCTTCTTGGCTCCTACTGGTTCGATTAAACCTTGGTTTCATACTGAGGGAAACTTGCTTCTATACGCATCATACCTTCCACTTGGGGTTCCCAACGGACGTGTGCATCTACGCGGTGCCTGCCAACAATCACATACCATGAAGGAGTGCCTTTTTATTTAAGTTTTATTATGATGATGACACTCCCCCCAACCTTTGCTCACACAAGCCATGGCTAACCGAATCCTTCGGGTGCCGTCCAACAATCACAAACCATGGAGGAGTGTCTATTTAAGTTAATTAATTCGGGACTGGGAATCCCATTGCCAGCTCTTTTTGCAAAATTATTGGATAAGCGGATGTGCCACTAGTCCATATGAGAGTCCGTCAAAAGTAAATGACAAGGTTGAAAGTTAAACACCACATACTTCCTCATGAGCTATGAAACATTAACACAAATTGAGAAGCATTTTGAAGGTTTTAAAGGTAGCGCATGAGAATTTACTTGGAATGGTTTGAAATGCCATGCATAGGTATTTATGGTGGACACTTTGGAACAACTTGGTTTTCAGGTGTTTGGAAGCACGAGCGGCGTTCCCGCTCAGTACAAGTGAAGGCTAGCAAAAGACTAGGGAGCGACAAATCAAGAGAGCAGTAACTGTCATAATCATGCTTGCGGCAAAATAAATTAACGGAGGCATAAAAGTGATACAAGAACTCTGAAGCAATATAAATCATCGAGGCTTAATTGACTTTTTGTTCAGTCATATGCATGCGTGAGCATGTGCCAAGTCGATATAAATGAATTATTCAGAGGAGGATACCACAATGCCATACTTAGTTATGAATAAAACAATGCAAGCAAACATCCATGACATGCTACTCATATTAATAAATTGGAACTAAACATGAGAGATCATGAACTACTAGACTTTCTCAAATAACATATACCTCACATGAACCAACTAAGCATGCTCATATGGATGAGTATATGTACAAAAATGAAAGCAAATAGAGTTCATACCAGCCTCTCACCACAATCAGATTGTCGTAGATCGTCATTATTGCCTTTTCACTTGTGTAGCTTGGATAATATGAAATGAAAACCACGCTCCAGCCACCGAAGACCATTGAACTCATGATGAACTTTACAAACCAAAGAAGAACAGCAAATATTTTTGGTATTTTCGAATTAGAAACAAGAGCGAAAGAAAACAAGCAAACAAAGCAAAATCTTTTTGGGTTTTCTCATAGCAAACCAACGATAGCAAACGAAATAAACTAAGAGCAAAGAACCAAATAAACAAATGGTGAAGAGAAACAACAGAAATATTTTTGGTCTTTTTGTGTTTTAGGAAAGAAACAAAGCAAAAACAAAAGAATGCAAACTAACAGAAACACAGAAAAGCAGGATGACAGAAATCTGCCAAATCCTGACAGCAGTACAGAAATCGAAATTAACAAAAATCTTCCATTGCTCAGACCAAAAAGTGTTCAACTAATGAAAGTTAGATAACAACCTGGGGAACATGCTCAAAAATTGGCAGCTCAAAATAACGTTCTGGCTGTGCGTACGAATTTTTTTGGTAACAGCCCAGAATCTGTTTTTGGACAGCACTTCCCCAAATATCATCTCCCTCTCATTAGAAAACCACTCTAGAGACTAAACAAGTATGTACAAGTATCCAGCAACCATAATATGCAAAGAATGAGTGATGCCGGTATACCTCCCCCCAAGCTTAGGCTTTTGGCCTAAGTGGAGTTCATTCCCAACGAGGGTCGGAGTTCCACGCCGGTGGATCATACATGGAGTGGTAATAGGGCCCCTGCGCAGAAGAATATCGTGGAGGTTCCACATGCCCATGATGTTGATATGAGGAGCTCGCTGCATCGGATGAAGAGTCGGGGTGCTCCTCGGCCTCCTCCACATCTTCCCTTGCACGACGGCTTTCCCTTTCTATGTATGCGTTTAGCTCATTTTCTGTGATCGACCACCCGTCCCTGGCATCAAGGTTAAACAAAGCAGGTGCAGGCAAGCGTACTAATTTTTCAATTTTCTTAGTTATACTCCAACTTTTCTTATACAAAGTTATCCTATAATGCAGGTTGTTCAAATTAGATGCATCTGAAATAAATTCATGTTTAATCATGGAAACAACATCAAGTTTCTCTATAGAAAGCGGAATATCTAAATGGTGAGGTCCTACACCATGCATAGCTAATAAGCGAGAGGCGATAAGACCTCCACAAATTCCTCCCTTCTCACGGTTAGTAGCAAGTCTACAAGCTATTAAAGCACCCAAATTATAAGTCCTATCCTGTTGCAAAGCAGCAGCTAAGAAAGCCAAATCTTGGACAGATAATTTACCTCCAGTCCTTCTCGCAAGAACGCACTTTGTAATGAAATAGGCAAAGTAGCGGATGGCTGGCTGTTGAATGCTACTAATCTTACCACTATCATTGGAGAAGCTCCTCCCATTACAAATCCTTGTATAAAGATTTGAGAGCTCCCGCGGTGTTCCCCTGATCTTCTCGCAGGATCCCCACCGCGGCACTCTAATTGCTGTACAAAAATCACTGAAAGGCAAGTCGATAGTTTTGTTATAAATCTTATACCGGACCATGGGGTCAGTTTGAGACCGGTGAAATTCGAAATCCTGCACAACCGACACCGTTAGTTTAGCATATTGGTGAGGTTCACCAACAGCAAAATCTCCCAATCCTGCATTGGAAATTAGTGTTTGAACGTCTTGCAGGATTCCTGCATTCCGCATAAAGTCCGTGCATGGGTAATAAGAGGGGTATACTCCCTCTTCACGATGAACTCTCATGACTTGCTGTACCTCCAACTCTTCTTGGTTAAGTTGGTGCATACTTCCTTCCATTTTCTGAAATTTTTCAACAATCATTATAAAATTTGATTTCAAGGTATGTAATTGAAGGGAACTACTATAGGAACTTGCTAGAGTACTAAACATGCATCAAAACTAATTTCTTCCACTTAGAACAAGCATGCAAGCTCACTAAACATGTTATCTACAGCAGCAAAATATTCAAGATATACTCAACCAAATGAAATTCTAATTGGACAATCAAAGGAGTCACATACCAAGGAGTAAATGTGCCAAATTTCAGACAGAAATCTGGGCTGAGCAAGGAGATCGAAAAATCGCGAGTTCTTGAGCAGAAACACGAGTGAGAGAAACTTGGTACGAGCTTTTTCGGGAGAGAGAAGATGCTGGGAGGAAGAGATGATGTAGTGGGGCAAGGGGTGGCCCACACCACAAGGTGGCGCGGCCCCCTTGCTGGCCGCGCCGGCCTATGGTGTGGCACCTCCTGGTGCCCCACAGGTCATCCTCTGGTGCTCCCAGGTGCCTCGTCGAAAAATAGGACCAACGGTGTAATTTTTGTAATTTTTAGAGAACTTCGAAAAATGCACATTTCTGGGTATTAAATTAATGATTACTGCGCAGGAAAATGATTTCCAAAATCTTAAATGACTAAAGCATATTGCAAAACAAAAGTGCTACAGCAAGTAAAATAGGTGGAGGGAGAAAGAAAGAAAGAAATGTTGTTTAGCTCTCTTATGCATTAAAATATACTTGTTAACAAGGTTGATCAAGTCTTGCTACCAAATAAATTTTATATGACATAAGAAGAAATAAACCTCAAATCAATCATGTTACCTTATATTGAATTGATATGGATCCAATCACAAGAGTTTGATATTCTTCTTTAGGCTCATATATAGGACAATCAATGGATCCCACTTTGATAGTTTTCACATTAAAAATTGTATTGACTCCACATACTTTATCAATCCTCTTGGGAAAATAGACAGTGTGTTCCTTATCATCAACATTGAAAGTAACCATGCCTTTATTGCAATCAATAACAGCCCCTGCAGTATTAAGAAAGGGTCTTCCAAGAATAATGGACATATTATCATCTTCAGGCATTTCCAACACAACAAAATCAGTTAATATCAAGCAATGTTGAGTAACTTGAACAGGAACATTTTCACATAAACCAACAGGAATAGCAGTAGATTTATCAGCCATTTGCAAAGATATATCAGTTGGTATCAATTTATCTAAATCAAGTCTCTTATAAAGAGAAAAAGGCATCACACTCACACCTGCTCCCAAATCACATAGAGCAGTTCTAACATAATTATTCTTGATGGAACAAGGAATAGTCGGTATACCTGGGTCTCCAAGCTTCTTTGGAATCTTACCATTGAAGGAGTAATTAGCAAGCATAGTGGAAATTTCCTCATTGGGGACTTTCCTTTTGTTAGTAACAATATCTTTCATATACTTTGAATAAGGAGGCAATTTAATAGCATCAGTCAAAGGGATTTGCAAAAATAAAGGTTTCATCCAATCACAAAATTTATTATAATGTTCCTCCTCCTTTGATTTTAATTTCTTAGCAGGAAAAGGCATTTGCTTTTGAACCCAAGGTTCTCTTTCATTACCATGTTTCTCAGTAATAAAATCTTCTTTAGTGTACTTTTTATTTTTAGCATGCTTTTCAGGTTCTTTTTCAATTTCTTCTTTATCAGGAGTATCATTCTTATCGTTATCTTCCTCATGTTCATTACCACTTTCAGTTTCAGCATCAGAAATAGAAATACTATTAGGATCATTAACAGGTTCAGAGGATTCTACAACATTCTTATGTTTCTTTTTCTTTTTCTTAGATGGAGCACTAGTTTTAATTAGTTGAGAATCTTGTTCAACTCTTTTGGGATGCCCTTCAGGATATAGAGGATCCTGGGTAGAAGCACCACCTCTAGTTGTTACTTCACAAGCATGTTTTTCTTTAGAATTATTTCCCAACAAGTCATTTTGCACTTTAGTAAGTTGATCAATTTGAGTTTGAACCATTTGAAAATGTTTAACAAGTATCTTAACATCATTGGAGGTTCTCTCCACAATATCATGCAATTCACTAATAGCTCGAGAATTTTCCATTAAATGATTCTCTACTCTCATATTAAAGTTTTCTTGCTTAACAATATAATTATCAAACTCATCTAAGCATTGAGCAGGAGGTTTTGAATACGGAATATCTTCCCTAGTAAAGTGTTGAAGAGAGTGTACCTCAATCATGGATGAAGGGGGAATCGTCTCACATATATCTTCTATAGGAGGTAAATTCTTCACATCTTCAGGTTTAATACCCTTCTCTTTAAGAGACTTCTTGGCTTCCCTCATATCTTCATCATTCAATTTAATCATACCCCTCTTCTTCACTATCGGTGTCGGGGTTGGTTCAGGTGTAGACCAATCATCATGATTCCGGCCTATTTTAGCCAATAATTCTTCAGCGTCGTCTGGAGTTCTTTTCCTGAAAACACAACCAGCACAACTATCCAGGTATGCCCTAGACTCAATAGTTAGTCCACTATAAAATATATCAAGTAAATCATGCTTTTCTAAATCATGGTCAGGCTGAGCTCTAATAAGAGAGCAAAATCTCGCCCAAGCCTCAGGCAATTTCTCTCCATCTTCCTGGTCAAAATTATAAATTCTCTGCAAAGCAGCATGTTGAGCACTAGCAGGAAAGTATTTTCGAAAGAAAACATCACGCAAGTCGGTTGGACTTTTAATAGAACCAGGAGGCAAATTATTATACCAAGTTTTAGCATCATCCTTTAATGAGAAAGGAAAAATTTTAGCGACAAAATAAGTACGCATCTTGACATCATCAGAAAACACGCCACTAAGAGTAGATAACTCAGTCAAGTGTTCAACATCACTTTCTTTTTCAGTACCACAAAAGGGTGTTTTCTCAACAATAGCTATATGAGATAGATCAAGAGAAAAATCATAATCTTTATCCCTAATGTTTATAGGAGATGTGGCAAATTTAGGATCAGGAGATGGTTTATATCTAACAGCATGTTCTGCAAGCAACTTTTTAATTTTTCTTGCATCAGTAGTAGCATTGCATTTTTCAATAAAATCATCATCAAGCTCTACATAATCTTCATCAAGATCATCACTAGAATATTCAACAGACTCAGGTGAATTAACAGGTGTAGCAGCATTTTCATTAGGAGTTTCAGTATTTTCAATTTGTCTAGACTTAGCAATTGTAGCATCTAGAAAAGATCCTAACGAACCATCATTATCAAGCACAGCAGAAGCATCATCACAATTATGAGAAGAAATTTCAGATTCAGCAGAAGTACCAGCATTTGAAGTTTGTGGTGGTGAAACAAGTTTACTTATCACAGATGGTGAATCAAGAGCAGCAGAGGTACTAAGAGTTGTACCTTTTCTTGTAGTGGATGGTAATATGGCGATCTTAGTATCGCGAGGTTTACCCATAATGGAGAATTTGCAGCGAACAATATCAATCCAAGTGAACTTCCAAATAAAGCTATGCTCCCCGGCAACGGCGCCAGAAAATAGTCTTGATGACCCACAAGTATAGGGGATCGCAACAGTCTTCGAGGGAAGTATTACCCAATTTATTGATTCGACACAAGGGGAGACAAAGAATACTTGTAAGCCTTAACAGCGGAGTTGTCAATTCAGCTGCACCTGGAAACAGACTTGCTCGCAAGAGTTTATCAGTAGTAACAGTTTTATGGCAGTGGAAATAGTGAAATAACAGCAGCGGTGAAATAAAGACAGCAGTAGTGATTGTAGTAAACAGCAGGATTAAAATACTGTAGGCACAGGGACGGATTTAACGGGCGTTGCATGGATGAGAGAAACTCATGTAACAATCAAAGCAGGGCATTTGCAGATAATAATAAAACGGTATCCAAGTACTAATCAATCAATAGGCATGTGTTCCATATTTAGTCGTACGTGCTCGCAATGAGAAACTTGCACAACATCTTCTGTCCTACCAGCCGGTGGCAGCCGGGCCTCTAGGGAAACTACTGGATATTAAGGTACTCCTTTTAATAGAGTACCGGAGCAAAGCATTAACACTCCGTGAACACATGTGATCCTCACATCACTACCATCCCCTCCGGTTGTCCCGATTTCTGTCACTTCGGGGCCATTGGTTCCGGACAGCGACATGTGTATACAACTTGCAGGTAAGATCATAAACAACAAATATCTTCATGAATCAATAACATGTTCAGATCTGAGATCATGGCACTCGGGCCCTAGTGACAAGCATTAAGCATAACAAGTTGCAACAATATCATAAAAGTGACATCTACGGATACTAGGCACTATGCCCTAACAATCTTATGACTATTACATGACCAATCTCATCCAATCCCTACCATCCCCTTCAGCCTACAGCGGGGGAATTACTCACACATGGATGGGGGAAACATTGCTGGTCGATGGAGAGGCGTTGGCGGTGATGGCGGTGAAGATCTCCTCCAATTCCCCGTCCCGGCGGAGTGCCAGAACGGAGACTTCTGGCTCCCGCGACGGAGTTTCGCGATGTGGCGGCTCTCTGGAGGGTTTCTGGCGACTTCGACTTCTCCCCGTGCGTTTTCAGGTCGAAACCAATAAGTAGTCCGAAGGGGGGCGTCGGAGGCCGGCCGAGGGGGCCACACCACATGGCCGCGCGGGCCCCCCTGGGCCGCGCCGCCATGTGGTGTGGGGCCCTCGGGCCTCCACCTCCCTTGCCCTTCTGGCTCCGTCAATATTTTGGGAAAATAGGGCCTTCTGCATAAATTCCGAGGATTTTCCCGAAAGTTGGATTTCTGCACAAAAACGAGACACCAGAGCAATTCTGCTGAAAACAGCGTTAGTCCGTGTTAGTTGTATCCAAAATACACAAATTAGAGGCAAAACAATAGCAAAAGTGTTCGGGAAAGTAGATACGTTTTGGACGTATCAGTCACTCTAAATTAAATCTTTTGGGAGGTTCTTGAAATTTCCATGTTTGAAACCCAAAACCACTTCTCTTCATGATTGACTTCATAAGAAAGAGTTTAGGGTTTTAGGGGTAGATATATACATGATTTTTCTGGTTTGAATATGTCTAGACCTGGTTTATCAACTTGAATGCTTACTATACATATGACATATATAAGAATGCTATGTGCTTTGGTTTTTCATTCTCTTTTGATTTTTTTTCTAAATTTTTATGCCCATTTGAATCTTGGTCAAAATCTTTGGTTTGACAAGGATTTAAACAAGTTTAAAACATGAAAATGAAAAAGGGAAGTCTGTATATCCTTCTTAGTAACTCTAAAATGGAAGCTTTTGGGATGTTCTTGAAATTTCCATGTTTGAAACCGAAAACGACTTCCCTTCATGCTAGACTTCATAAGATCGACAGGGGGTAGATACATGATTTGTCTGGTTTGGATATATCTAGACCTTGTTTATCAACTTGAATGCTTACGATATGACATAAGAAGACAATGTGATTTGGTTTTTCAATTTTCTGATTTTTTTGAATATTGTGCCCACCCATTTGTATCTTCATGAAATCCTAGGTTTTACCAAGATAATTTAAACAAGTTTAAAACATGAAAACGAAAAGGGAAACATGTAACCTTCTCAGTCACTCTAAAATGAAGTTTTTGGGAGGTTTTTGAAATTTCCATGTTTGAAACCCAAAACCACTTCTCTTCATGCTTGACTTCATAAGACAAAGTTTAGGGTTAGGGGTATAGATACATGATTTGTATGGTTTGAATATGTCCAAACCTTGTTTATCAACTTGAATATGCTTACTATATGACATAAGAAGACTATGTACTTTGGTTTTTCATTTTTCTGATTTTTTTAATTTTCTGCACATTTGAATCATATCTTGGTCAAATCCTAGGTTTGACCAAGATTTAGACAAGTTTAACACGTGAAAACGAATAAGTAAGCCTGGATCCTTCTTAGTCACTCTAAAATGAAGCTTTTGGGAGGTTCTTGAAATTTCCATGTTTGAAACCCAAAACCACTTCTCTTCATGATTGACTGAGTTTAATTAGGGTTTTAGGGGTAGATATATACATGATTTTTCTGGTTTGAATATATATGTCTAGACCTTGTTTATCAACTTGAATGCTTACTATACATATGACATATCTAAGAATGCTATGTGCTTTGGTTTTTCATTCTTTTGATTTTTTTCTGAATTTTTAGGGCCATTTGAATCTTGGTCAAATCCTTGGTTTGACCAAGATTTAAACAAGTTTAAAACATGAAAATGAAAAGGGAAGTCTGTATCCTTCTTAGTCACTCTAAAATGAAGCTTTTGGGATGTTCTTTAAATTTCAATGTTTGAAACCCAAAACGACTTCCCTTCATGCTAGACTTCATAAGATCGAAAGGGGGTAGATACACGATTTGTCTGGTTTGGATATATCTAGACCTTGTTTATCAACTTGATTGCTTACGATATGACATAAGAAGACTATGTGATTTGGTTTTCCATTTTCTGATTTTTTTGAATATTGTGCCCACCCATTTGTATCTTCATGAAATCCTAGGTTTGACCAAGCTAATTTAAACAAGTTTAAAACATGAAAATGAAAAGGGAAGCATGTAACCTTCTCAGTCACTCTAAAATGAAGTTTTTGGGAGGTTTTTGAAATTTCCATGTTTGAAACCCAAAACCACTTCTCTTCATGCTTGACTTCATAAGACAAAGTTTAGGGTTAGGGGGTATATATAGATACATGATTTGTATGGTTTGAATATGTCCAAACCTTGTTTATCAACTTGAATATGCTTACTATATGACATAAGAAGACTATGTACTTTGGTTTTTCATTTTTCTGATTTTTTTAATTTTCTGCGCATTTGAATCATATCTTGGTCAAATCCTAGGTTTGACCAAGATTTAGACAAGTTTAACACGTGAAAACGAATAAGTAAGCCTGGATCCTTCTTAGTCACTCTAAAATGAAGCTTTTGGGAGGTTCTTGAAATTTCCATGTTTGAAACCCAAAACCACTTCTCTTCATGATTGACTGAGTTTAATTAGGGTTTTAGGGGTAGATATATACATGATTTTTCTGGTTTGAATATATATGTCTAGACCTTGTTTATCAACTTGAATGCTTACTATACATATGACATAAGAATGCTATGTGCTTTGGTTTTTCATTCTTTTGATTTTTTTCTGAATTTTTAGGGCCATTTGAATCTTGGTCAAATCATTGGTTTGACCAAGATTTAAACAAGTTTAAAACATGAAAATGAAAAGGGAAGTTTGTATCCTTCTTAGTCACTCTAAAATGAAGCTTTTGGGATGTTCTTGAAATTTCAATGTTTGAAACCCAAAACGACTTCCCTTCATGCTAGACTTCATAAGATCGAAAGGGGGTAGATACACGATTTGTCTGGTTTGGATATATCTAGACCTTGTTTATCAACTTGATTGCTTACGATATGACATAAGAAGACTATGTGATTTGGTTTTCCATTTTTCTGATTTTTTTAATTTTTTGCCCACCCATTTGTATCTTCGTCAAATCCTAGGTTTGACCAAGATAATTAAAACAAGTTTTATAAAACATGAAAATGAAAAGGGAAGCATGTATCCTTCTTAGGCACTCTAAAATGAAGCTTTTGGGAGTTTTTTGAAATTTCCATGTTTGAAACCCAAAACCACATCTCTTCACATGCTTGACTTCATAAGACAGAGTTTAGGGGTTAGGGGTATAGATACATGATTTGTCTGGTTTGAATATGTCTAGACATTGTTTATCAACTTTAATGCTTACTATATGACATAAGAAAAATAATGTCATGTAAATGAGTTAACTTGGATTTCCTACCCTTGAATCCATAGGAAACTTTGTTCTAATGCACTATAATAATCAACCGAGTTTTTACACCAACAGGTCTGTCACTTACGTGTGGTGCCCACGCGTGAGGTCCCACACTTCAGTGAGCACAAGTCACGTGCAATAGGTACGCAAACTCCCAGCCATCTTCTTTGTCAAGAGAAGACGCATCAGGATGCGTATTGGAAGTCTGTGGGTCCTTCTGGATCCTTCGGTTGTCCCTCTCACACAAAAAAAAACAAATCTCTCTCATTCTCGGCCTCGCTCGACTCGCTCGCTCGCTCGCTCGCACCTCCTGCTCACTGACAAACCCTGCACAAAAGTCAACATCATCACCCGAAAAGGGGAGACACCATAATTCTCTCCCTTCTTCTCTCCTTCCGAGTGATCCCTCTTCCTCCGAGTTTCACTCGACGGGCAAACACACTTTTTTAATTTTCGCCCATTTGAATCTTGGTCAAATCCTAGGTTTGACCAAGATTTAAACAAGTTTAAAACATGAAAATAAAATGGTAAGCATGGATCCTTCTTAGTCTCCCGAAAATGAAGCTTTTTTTTTGAAATTTCCATGTTTGAAACCAAAAACCACTTCTCTTCATGCTTGACTTCATAAGACATAGTTTAGGGTTAGGGGTAGATATATACATGATTTTTCTGGTTTGAATATGTCTAGACCTTGTTTATCAACTTGAATGCTAGCTTACTATATATGACATAAGAATGCTATGTGCTTTGGTTTTTCATTCTTTTGATTTTTTTCTGAATTTTTATGCCCATTTGAATCTTGGTCGAATCCTAGGTTTGACCAAGATTTAAACAAGTTTAAAACATGAAAATGAGAAGGGAAGCATGTATCCTTCTTAGTCACTCTAATTAAAATGAAGATTTTGGGAGGTTTTTGAAATTTCCATGTTTGAAACCAAAAACCACGTCTCTTCATGCTTGACTTCATAAGATATATAGAGTTTAATTAGGGGTTAGGGGTATAGATACATGATTTGTTTGGTTTGAATATGTCTAGACCTTGTTTAACAACTTGAATGCTTACTATATGCCATAAGAAGACTATGTACTTTGGTTTTTAATTTTTTTGATTTTTTAAAATTTTCTGCCAATTTGTATCTTGGTCAAATCCTAGGTTTGACCAAGATTTAAACAAGTTTAAGACGTGAAAATAAAATGGTAAGCATGGATCCTTCTTAGTCTCCCTAAAATGAAGCTTTTGGTTTTTTTTTGAAATTTCCAGGTTTGAAACCCAAAACCACTTCTCTTCATGCTTGACTTCATAAGACAGAGTTTAGGGATAGGGGTAGATATATATATATATATATATATACATGATTTTTCTGGTTTGAATATGTCTAGACCCTGTTTATCAACTTGAATGCTTACTATATGACATAAGAATGCTATGTGCTTTGGTTTTTCATTCTTTTGATTTTTTCTGAATTTTTATGCCCATTTGAATCTTGGTAGAATCCTAGGTTTGACCAAGATTTAAACAAGTTTAAAACATGAAAATGAGAAGGGAAGCCTGTATCCTTCTTTGTCACTCTAATTAAAATGAAGCTTTTGGGTGGTTTTTGAAATTTCCATGTTTGAAACCCAAAACCACATCTCTTCGTGCTTGACTTCATAAGACAGAGTTTAGGGGTTAGGGGGTACATAGATACATGATTTGCATAGTTTGAATATGTCTAGCTAGAGACCTTGTTTCTCAATTTTAATGCTTACTATATGACATAAGAAGACTATGTGCTTTGGTTTTTCATTTTTCTGTTTTATTTTAATTTTATGCCCATTTGAATCTTGGTCAAATCCTAGGTTTGACCAAGATTTAAACAAGTTTAAATTATGAAAATGAAGGTAAGCATGGATCCTTATTAGTCACTCTAACATAAATCTTTTGGGAGGTTCTTGAAATTTCCATGTTTCAAACCCAAAACCACTTCTCTTCATGATTGACTTCATAAGACAGAGTTTAGGGTTTTAGGGGTAGATATATACATGATTTTTCTGGTTTGAATATGTCTAGCCCTTGTTTATCAACTTGAATGCTTACTATACATATGACATAAGAATGCTATGTGCTTTGGTTTTTCATTCTCTTTTGATTTTTTTCTAAATTTTTAGGCCCATTTGAATCTTGGTCAAATCCTTGTTTGAAACCCAAAACCACTTCTCTTCATGCTTGACTTCATAAGACAAAGTTTAGGGTTAGGGGTATAGATACATGATTTGTATGGTTTGAATATGTCCAAACCTTGTTTATCAACTTGAATATGCTTACTATATGACATAAGAAGAATATGTACTTTGGTTTTTCATTTTTCTGATTTTTTTAATTTTCTGCACATTTGAATCATATCTTGGTCAAATCCTAGGTTTGACCAAGATTTAGACAAGTTTAACACGTGAAAACGAATAAGTAAGCCTGGATCCTTCTTAGTCACTCTAAAATGAAGCTTTTGGGAGGTTCTTGAAATTTCCATGTTTGAAACCCAAAACCACTTCTCTTCATGATTGACTGAGTTTAATTAGGGTTTTAGGGGTAGATATATACATGATTTTTCTGGTTTGAATATATATGTCTAGACCTTGTTTATCAACTTGAATGCTTACTATACATATGACATATCTAAGAATGCTATGTGCTTTGGTTTTTCATTCTTTTGATTTTTTTCTGAATTTTTAGGGCCATTTGAATCTTGGTCAAATCCTTGGTTTGACCAAGATTTAAACAAGTTTAAAACATGAAAATGAAAAGGGAAGTCTGTATCCTTCTTAGTCACTCTAAAATGAAGCTTTTGGGATGTTCTTGAAATTTCAATGTTTGAAACCCAAAACGACTTCCCTTCATGCTAGACTTCATAAGATCGAAAGGGGGTAGATACATGATTTGTCTGGTTTGGATATATCTAGACCTTGTTTATCAACTTGATTGCTTACGATATGACATAAGAAGACTATGTGATTTGGTTTTTCATTTTTCTGATTTTTTTGAACATTGTGCCCACCCATTTGTATCTTCATGAAATCCTAGGTTTGACCAAGCTAATTTAAACAAGTTTAAAACATGAAAATGAAAAGGGAAGCATGTAACCTTCTCAGTCACTCTAAAATGAAGTTTTTGGGAGGTTTTTGAAATTTCCATGTTTGAAACCCAAAACCACTTCTCTTCATGCTTGACTTCATAAGACAAAGTTTAGGGTTAGGGGGTATATATAGATACATGATTTGTATGGTTTGAATATGTCCAAACCTTGTTTATCAACTTGAATATGCTTACTATATGACATAAGAAGACTATGTACTTTGGTTTTTCATTTTTCTGATTTTTTTAATTTTCTGCGCATTTGAATCATATCTTGGTCAAATCCTAGGTTTGACCAAGATTTAGACAAGTTTAACACGTGAAAACGAATAAGTAAGCCTGGATCCTTCTTAGTCACTCTAAAATGAAGCTTTTGGGAGGTTCTTGAAATTTCCATGTTTGAAACCCAAAACCACTTCTCTTCATGATTGACTGAGTTTAATTAGGGTTTTAGGGGTAGATATATACATGATTTTTCTGGTTTGAATATATATGTCTAGACCTTGTTTATCAACTTGAATGCTTACTATACATATGACATAAGAATGCTATGTGCTTTGGTTTTTCATTCTTTTGATTTTTTCTGAATTTTTAGGGCCATTTGAATCTTGGTCAAATCCTTGGTTTGACCAAGATTTAAACAAGTTTAAAACATGAAAATGAAAAGGGAAGTCTGTATCCTTCTTAGTCACTCTAAAATGAAGCTTTTGGGATGTTCTTGAAATTTCAATGTTTGAAACCCAAAACGACTTCCCTTCATGCTAGACTTCATAAGATCGAAAGGGGGTAGATACATGATTTGTCTGGTTTGGATATATCTAGACCTTGTTTATCAACTTGATTGCTTACGATATGACATAAGAAGACTATGTGATTTGGTTTTCCATTTTTCTGATTTTTTTAATTTTTTGCCCACCCATTTGTATCTTCGTCAAATCCTAGGTTTGACCAAGATAATTAAAACAAGTTTTATAAAACATGAAAATGAAAAGGGAAGCATGTATCCTTCTTAGGCACTCTAAAATGAAGCTTTTGGGAGGTTTTTGAAATTTCCATGTTTGAAACCCAAAACCACATCTCTTCACATGCTTGACTTCATAAGACAGAGTTTAGGGGTTAGGGGTATAGATACATGATTTGTCTGGTTTGAATATGTCTAGACATTGTTTATCAACTTTAATGCTTACTATATGACATAAGAAAAATAATGTCATGTAAATGAGTTAACTTGGATTTCCTACCCTTGAATCCATAGGAAACTTTGTTCTAATGCACTATAATAATCAACCGAGTTTTTACACCAACAGGTCTGTCACTTACGTGTGGTGCCCACGCGTGAGGTCCCACACTTCAGTGAGCACAAGTCACGTGCAATAGGTACGCAAACTCCCAGCCATCTTCTTTGTCAAGAGAAGACGCATCAGGATGCGTATTGGAAGTCTGTGGGTCCTTCTGGATCCTTCGGTTGTCCCTCTCACAAAAAAAACAAATCTCTCTCATTCTCGGCCTCGCTCGACTCGCTCGCTCGCTCGCTCGCTCGCACCTCCTGCTCACTGACAAACCCTGCACAAAAGTCAACATCATCACCCGAAAAAGGGAGACACCATAATTCTCTCCCTTCTTCTCTCCTTCCGAGTGATCCCTCTTCCTCCGAGTTTCACTCGACGGGCAAACACACTTGTGCTGCATAGTAATAATAAAAAGGTATAGAAAAATCAACCTACGAATCTATAATTAAATAGGTTAGTAATAATAAAAAGGTAGAAAAATCAACCTACGAATCTATAATTAAATAGGTTAAACTAGGGTTTTGCCCACTACTACAGATCAAGGTTCAAACCTTGTTTATCAACTTGAATATGCTTACTATATGACATAAGAAGACTATGTACTTTGGTTTTCATTTTTCTGATTTTTTAAATTTTCTGCGCATTTGAATCTTGGTCAAATCCTAGGTTTGACCAAGATTAGACAAGTTTAACACGTGAAAACGAATAAGTAAGCCTGGATCCTTCTTAGTCACTCTAAAATGAAGCATTTTGGGATGTTCTTGAAATTTCCATGTTTGAAACCCAAAACGACCTCTCTTCATGCTACACTTCATAAGATCGACCGAGTTTAGGGTTAGGGGTAGATACATGATTTGTATGGTTTGAATATGTCCAAACCTTGTTAATTTATCAACTTGAATGCTTACTATATGACATAAGAAAGAACATATCATGATCTCTGAGTTTTGTGTGTTTGTTAACAACACCGGTGACAATTTAACCGTGTGCTAAGTGGTTTACAGTTATGGAAAAGATACCACGGAAAATCTCGACCCACTCAAAAAGGAAGAAAAGAAAAGAAGGAAGAAGCTGTCTCCTGGCCGTGGCCGGCACTGCCGGCAACTCCGGGCCGGCACTGCCGGTGTGTACACTCCGGCACTGCCGCATCTTTGGCCCGGCACGCCGGCCTATCTGTCGATCTGCAGTATCAGAAAAGTGGCCGGCACTGCCGGCGTTTCTCCTCCAACGGGCAGAAAAGTAGGTGGGGTATATATACCCCCCTTCACTTACCTTGGAAGGTTGCTCAAACCCTAAGAACTTCATCCTCCATTGCTGAGCCACCAAGAACACCAAAATCGCCAGATCTCCTCCCTCAACCAACCAAATCACTTGTGCTTTGGAGAATCGAAGGAGAAGACCCCGATCTACATCCTCACCGAAGCGTTCTTCATTTCCCCCTCTTATGCTTGAGGGCCCCCTTGCTAGTGTTCCTCTTTGGATCCCTAGTTGTTGTTGTTGATGTATGCTTGTTGATTTGTTGTGTTGTTACAGATTTGGGAGCCTCCAATTTGGTTGTGGATGTGTGCCCCAAGAACCTTGTAAAGGCCCGGTTTCCGCCTCGAGGAAATCCCTTAGTGGAAGTGGGCTAGGCCTTCGTGGCGTTGCTCACAGGAGATCTGAGTGAAGCCTTCGTGGCTGTTGGTTTGGCTTGCGTAGCAACCACACTCCTCCAAACGTAGACGTACCTTCTTGCAAAGGAAGGGAACTACGGGAATCATCTCCGTGTCAACGCGTGCTACACTCTCGGTTACCTCTATCCCACTCTATCTCCTATATTGCGTAGCTATATCGTGCTTAGTTGATAACCTTGTCATATAGGTAAATTCACTTAGTTGCATATCTAGAGAATTTACCTTTGTGTCAAACCTAAATTGAAAAAGAACTAAAAATTGGTTAGCACCTATTCACCCCCCCTCTAGGTGCGGCATACGATCCTTTCAATTGGTATCAGAGCCTCGGCTCTTATTTCGGGCTTAACCGCCTAAGAGTATGCCGGACGAGACGCCTATGGAAGAGTCCGATAAGTTGGTCATCATGGAGGAAATCAATTCGTTGAGATCCTCCATGGACGCTCAAATGGAAAGCATGAGAAAATTGATTTCCGAGCTTTTGACTCCGGTCCCTCCTAAGGCTCCCGTCGTAGAGGTAAAGGACACGGGTGTGTTAGAAGAGGGAGGTGCTTCGGCACTACCCTCCTCTACCAAACCCGTGGAAGGTGATAACTTAAACACTAACAAATCTACCATTGCATCTCCTAGGGATACTAGTGGAGGTGAGAGCTACAATCGAGTAGCTCCACCTTTTCTATCTCCCGATATACCGGTTCCCCATCCTCATTTGAACATTCGGGGCGACCCACCTAAGTTTTCCGTTGAGAATTACGACACTTGGCGATTTGAGTTTCGCTCTCATGTTTGCAGTGCCTCCAATGAACTTTGGAGAATCATCCAGGAAGGCTTCAACCCTTACAACCCCGACAAGTTGACTAGAAGAGAAGCGGTTGATAGTCAACTCAACAACACCGCCTTGCACATGATTCAAACTAGTGTGGGGACAAAGGATTTGCCTCGTGTTCGGAACTACACCACCGCCAAGGAAGCTTGGGAAGGTTTGGCCGCTAGTTGCATTGGAAGTGAGAGCACGAGAAGGAACAAGTATAATGCTCTTCGGAATCAAGCCGAAGGATTCATGAGGCTACCGGATGAAGATCATCAAGACATGTATTCAAGACTCCTCATTGTTGCCGATTCCTTCCGGCTTATTGGTGCCACCCACATCAATGACTCTTGGATCAAGGAGAAGTACATTGAATGCATGATGCCATATGTACCCATTGATGTCAAGACCCTTGTTGGGAGAGAATGCTATTCCTCTCTCTCTTCTCAAGATGCCGTGCACGAGATGCAAGCCCTCAAGGTGCTCGAGCAAAACTCTCATGATTCTCTCAATCGTGCCATTGGTATGTCAAAAGGGAACAATCTTGCCTTGGTGGTCAACCCCGTAGAAGAAGTGTACCCTCAAGAGCAATATAGGGCATCTTGGAGTATGTCCTATCCGGAAGATTTGGAATGCCACTATCATGATCACATGGCCTTCCATGCAAAGTCTTTTTGGGTTGATCCCTCCAAGGCCAAGGAAGACAACATCAAGAGAAACCACAAGAGTGGGTTCACTAGCTTTGGTCCAAAGACAAGATCATGCTACAATTGTGATGACAAGCGCCACTTCATTGCCGAATGCCCCTATGAGAATAGAGAGCTTCATAATGGAAGGCTCATTCCCAAGGACAAGAGCAAAGAATCAAAGGGCAAATATTCAAAAGCCCCCAACAAGAAGTTCTACAACAACAAGACCAAGAAGGGCAAGAAGACCCCAAGAGTTGTGCTAGTGACTAGGGAAGAATATTCTTCCGATGAAGTTGTAAGCTCTAGTGATGATGAAGAAGGAAGCTCAAAAGAAGTGGCCGCCATTGTCACTACCAACATTCCCTCTTCATCTCTCTTTGAATCCCCCAATGAGAATCCTCATATCAAGAATGCACATTGCTTCATGGCAACGTCCTCCTTGGACACATCTATTGTGCTATCAACTCAAGAAGAATATTCCTCCGGAGATGATGATGGTGATGATGAAGAAGATGCAACCTCTAATGGATTGGTCGCTCTTGCCTCCCTCTCCACTAACTCTTCATCACCAAGTGAATCCCCCAATGAGATCATTCATGTGGAGGAAGAAAGTTGTCTCATGGCTAAATCCTCCGAGGTATCATCTCCTAGCCCCTCTATGCCTAACATATCAAGTGATCTAGGGGTTGATGATGCTAGTCTAAAAGTGAAACAAGAAATGCTAGAATTTGATGAATTCATGTTTAACCTACAAGGTATCAACAAAAAGCATGTTTCAAATCTCATGGCTCGTTTAGCTCAACAAAATGATATGCTTGAGAAAAAGGGTCAAATAGAGAGAGAAGACTCTCTTGAAATCCATGCTCTTAAAAATGCCCTTGAGGAAAGTCAAGAAACTATAGCCTCTCTTGAGGAGAGGCTAGAAAATCTTGAAGAGCCTCAAGATGAAATTAACAAGCTCACTAAAGCTAGAGATCATGCTAGGGCTAAGACTAAATTGCTTAAAAAGGAAAAGGCCCAATTTGGTGTTGATCATGAGAAACTTGTGAAGGATCTAGATGAACTAGACAAAGCTCACAAAGCTTTGAAGAGTGAATACTCTCTCCTATCCAAGTCAAATGAGCAACTTCAAATTAGGCTTGCTTCATATGATGTGCCTAGTTCCTCTACTCCTTCTTGTGATCATGCAAATATTATTGAGGAAAATACTAGGTTGAAGGATGAACTTGCTAAGGCTTCCTCTCCCCAAAATAAACTTTCTTTGGATGATCTTTTGAGTAAGCAAAGATCAAACAATGGGAAGGAGGGCCTAGGTTACAATGCCAAGGCGAAGAAGGCTAACAAGCAAAAGGCCAAGCCCGCACAAGAGAAAAAGAAAGATATCACCAATGGTGAAGCCCCTAAGGGCAACACCACTAATGATGATAATGCGGGAAATGCTAACCCTCACTATGTTCTATTTAAAGATTATTATGGTGATGTTTATGCTAAATATGTTGGCCCATATGATGGTTATGTTGCTTGGTCTATTTGGGTCCCAAAGACCCTTGTTGCTAACAAAAGAGGACCCATTGAGAAATGGGTACCTAAATCCAAGAATTGATCTCATGTAGGACTATGCCGCCGGAGGTTCAAAATGGGTACTTGATAGTGGATGTACAAGTCATATGACCGGCGGCAAGAACCTCGTCAAGGAGTTGAGGCCCAACATAAACAATATCACCGTCTCCTTTGGCGATAATTCTACATCCGAGGTATTGGGTTTTGGCAAGGTTGTGGTTGCACACAACATAACACTTGTGGATGTCATGCTTGTCAAAACCCTTGGTTACAATTTGCTTTCCGTTTCCGCCCTTGGCAAGATGGGTTTCGCCGTCTTTATTGATAATGATATTGTGGTCCTCTTGTGGAGCAAGACTCTAAAAGTCGCTTTCGTTGGGTATCGCGAACATAACTTGTATGTGGTGGACTTTTCGGGGACCACCACTTCAAGTGCGATGTGCCTATTCGGAAAGGCGGATGTGGGTTGGTTGTGGCATCGCCGCCTAGCCCATGTCAACATGAGAACTTTGCAAAGTCTTCACAAGGGGAACCATATTGTGGGACTAATGGAAAGTGTTTCTTTTGCCAAAGATCGTGTTTGTAGGGCTTGTGTTGAAGGCAAAATGCATGACTCTCCGCATCCAAGCAAGACTATCATCTCTTCCAAGAGGATCTTGGAGCTCCTTCATGTGGATCTCTTTGGTCCCGTTACTCATGCAAGTCTTGGTGCGAAGAAACATTGCTTGGTGATTGTTGATGATTACTCAAGATACACTTGGGTCTACTTTCTCAAGACGAAAGATGAGACTCAACAAATATTCATTGACTTTGCCACCGAGGTGCAACGCCAACACAACCTCCTCATTATGGCAATAAGAAGTGACAACGGCTCCGAGTTCAAGAACTACACACTCAATGATTTTCTTAGTGATGAGGGGATTCGTCATCAATATTCCGCTGCTTACACCCCTCAACAAAATGGTGTTGCGGAGAGGAAGAACCGGACTCTTATGGATATGGCAAGATCTATGATGGCGGAGTATAAATCCCGCTATAACTTTTGGGCCGAAGCCATCTCCACCGCTTGCCACTCTTCTAACCGGCTCTATCTCCGCAAGGGATTGAACAAGACTCCATATGAAATACTCACCGGCAACAAGCCCAATATCTCATACTTCAAGGTGTTCGGTTGTAAGTGTTTCTACAAAATCAAAGGAGTTCGTTTGTCTAAATTTGCTCCTAAAGCTTTGGAGGGTATATTTGTTGGTTACGGTGCCGAATCTCACACTTATAGAATCTTTGATATAGCCTCCGGGATTATCATCGAATCTTGTAGTGTGAGGTTCGAAGAAAATGATGGCTCCCAAGTGGGGCAAGTTGATGTATGTGCAGGTGATGAAATACCTCAAGATGCCATAGTAAGAATGGGTGTGGGATTTTTCCGCCCCATTGAGGGACACGGTGTGGCGTCTCGGGAAGGACTATGCTCTACCACGGTGGAGCCCTCATCCTCTCAACATCAACAAACCCCATCCCTTGAAGCTAATGATGCACCAACCCAAGAACAAGAAGAAAACCCTCCCTCTCATGTACAAGATCAAGGACAAGATCAACCTAGAATTCATGATGGCTCCGATGAGTATCCATTTGATATTTGCGCTTCACCAAATATTGTCCAAGATCAAGCACATGAGGATGAGCATTCTCAAGAAATTGAGGAAGCTCAAATTGAAGGTCAAGACGGGGACCCAAATGATCAAGTTGATCAAGTGACACCTCCAAGGCCTACCAAGGAGGAGATCGAGGCCCGTCGTCTAGCAAGAAGAGAAAGGCAACTTGAACGTCTTGAACACACACATGACAAGGTTCTTGGTGATGTAAGGGCAAAGGTCTCCACAAGAAGGCAATTGGCTAACTTTAGCAATCATCATGCTTATATCTCCGTTGTGGAACCCAAGAAAGTATTTGAAGCCCTTGAAGATTCGGATTGGGTGGAAGCCATGCATGAGGAACTCAACAACTTCAAGCGCAACAAAGTGTGGACCTTAGTAGAGAAGCCAAAGGAGTGCCGCAATGTTATAGGCACTAAGTGGATATTCAAGAACAAGCAAGATGAGTTTGGAAATATTGTGAGGAACAAGGCAAGATTGGTGGCTCAAGGTTTCTCTCAAGTTGAAGGAATTGACTTTGGAGAGACCTATGCTCCCGTGGCTCGTCTTGAGTCCATCCGTATCCTTCTTGCTTATGCATCGCATCATAACTTTAAGTTGCAACAAATGGATGTTAAAAGTGCATTTCTTAATGGTCCTTTGCATGAAGAGGTTTATGTTAAGCAACCCCCGGGGTTCGAGGATCTCAACTTTCCTAACCATGTCTACAAGCTTGATAAAGCACTTTATGGTCTCAAACAAGCTCCTAGAGCTTGGTATGAGCACCTTAAAGAATTGTTGGTAGACCGTGGGTTTGATGTTGGGTTAATCGATCCCACTCTTTTTACTAAGAGGGTCAATGGGGAGCTTTTCGTTTGCCAATTATATGTTGATGATATTATATTTGGCTCTACTAACAAAGCTTTCAATGATGAATTTTCAAAGCTTATGACCGATAGGTTTGAGATGTCTATGATGGGAGAGATGAAGTTCTTCCTTGGTTTTGAGATCAAGCAATTGAGAGGAGGAACCTTCATCAATCAAGCAAAATATCTCCAAGACATGCTCAAGAGGTTCAAGATGACCGAGTTGAAGGGCGTGGCCACTCCTATGGTTACCAAATGTCATCTTGCACTAGATCCCAATGGTAAAGAGGTGGATCAAAAGGTATACCGCTCCATGATTGGATCCTTGCTTTACCTTTGTGCATCTAGACCGGACATAGTGTTGAGTGTTGGTGTGTGTGCAAGGTATCAAGCTTCTCCTAAGGAGAGCCACATGATGGCTCTCAAAAGAATCTTTCGATATTTGGTTGATACCCCAAGATATGGTATTTGGTACCCCAAGGGCTCAAGCTTTATTCTCAATGGATATACCGATGCGGATTGGGCGGGTGACAAGGATGATAGGAAATCAACTTCCGGGGCTTGCCAATTCCTTGGTAGGTCCTTGGTGTGTTGGTCTTCTAAGAAGCAAAATTGTATATCTCTCTCCACCGCCGAAGCCGAATATGTTGCCGCCGCAAGTGGATGCACTCAATTGTTATGGATGAGGCAAACTTTAAAGGAATACGGTGTCATTTGTGACAAAGTGCCTCTATTATGTGACAATGAAAGTGCCATCAAGATTGCCTATAATCCGGTGCAACATTCAAGAACGAAGCATATTGAGATCCGGAATCACTTCATTAGGGATCATGTTGCCCGTGGTGATATTGAGCTCATCTATGTTCCTACCAAAGATCAACTTGCCGACATATTCACGAAGCCTCTTGATGAAGCAAGGTTCTCTTATTTGAGGAATGAGCTAAATATCATTGATTCAAGGAGTATAGCTTGACCATCTTGCAAACACACCTTTGTCTCAAAACTTTATTTGGTTTAGATGTGGGCATGGAAATAGGGGGAGTGCGGTTTAAACTATTGAGCTATCCCTCCCCCCATAATGCCAACATTAAATAAAATCATTCTCTTTATATCATATAATGATATGTGAGCTTCAATGATGAGTAGTGGTTTTGGGCCCAAGATATATCTTCGCGGTGCCATGCCATAACACTCATATATGGTGGCCTAGGCCACCACACTCTTCTTCGTGAAGAGTTGGAGTTGTTTGGATTTTCATTGGATCTTTTTGACATCTCCTTGTTTATGGGAAATCACTCATTTTTGGCCTTCATTTGATTTATTTGCAAAAATGAGTGATCATGTACCATCTCACAGTTTGGCGTATCTATCCTAAGCCTCACCTCTCCTAAAGAAACCATATCTATCCCATACTCTAAAACTCCGCAATTTTTCGAGGGTTTTTGGGTTGTGGGCAGCTTCGGCGGCACTGCCGGCGTGTCCACACCGGCACTGCCGGTGGTGCCGGCCTCGGCGGCCCGGCTGTTGGCGTGGGATATGTAGTGGACCCGCAAGGGGTTAGGGCAACTGCCTTTTTTCCTTCCCGGCGCGTGTCTCCTCCTCCCATCCGACTCCAGCCGCCGCCGCCGTCGCCCCTGCCCTCCGGCCGCCGTCCCGGGCTCTCCTTCCTCCTCTGGTCGGTTGATCCGGGCAGGGCCCCCTCCCCTCCATGGCTTCCTCCTCCGGTTAGTCTCCCTCCTCTCTCTCCCTCTCTAGATTGGGTAGACCTCTCTAGAAGAAAGATGGGTGGACGATTCTTTCCGTAAGTTTTGCCATAGAGGTGGATAACCTTGTGCATGGTTTTATGAAAGTTTGAGGAACAATGTTTGAGTCTAGAGCAGATCTGCGATTTTTCCTGTTGCCCGGCACTGCCGCCCCCTCCCCACCGCCACTGCCGGTTGGGCCGGCACTGCCGCCCCTGTCTCACCGGCACTGCCGGTCGGGCCGGCACTGCCGCCCGTACCTCCCCGGCACTGCCGGTGAAGCGTGCCCAGATCTTCTTTAGCCTTTTTCTTGTTGTATCTTAAACATATCAATCATCATGCCTTGTTTATCAAGATTGCTTTGTTTTAGTGTACCTTATCATATGCTATTCCTATCCTTTGCTCTCACAGGTGCAGGTGGTTCTCATCGCTCTAGCTCGGGCAAACGGGCGATACCTAATGACTTTGAAGCCGAAATTCTACCTATGAAGAAGTCATCTCGTCGGGAGAGGAATTCCGCTCCGGCTGAACCTCGAGCTAACCTCATCCGGAGGCTGAGAGGCATGCCCATTGGGAAGTGGCCAGATAATGAGTATGCTCGGCTGCGTCAGACCAACATCTACACCTCTCCCAAGGCCACCAATTGCTCTGCGCTGTTCTGGAGTAAGTATCAAGAAAAGACTTTTGATGATCTCTATGCAAATGCCACCTATAAAGTTGCTCCTATGCATCACATCAACTTTGCTCACATGGATAAACACGCCAACTACTTTGCTGAAGCTCGAGATATTTGTGAGCAGTTTGGTCTTCTTCCTCTGATGAAGTTTCATCATCCTTACTGTGTGGACGTGATTGGGCAATTCTTTGCCACAGTTTATGTTGACAATGATGATGCCAAGACTATGACTTGGATGACAGAAGGTCGCATGTTGCATGGCACTTGGGACCAATTTGCAGCTTGTCTTGGTTATCCGGTGCTCTCTGGCAATGAAAATGGATACTTTAGAGCCCACAACACTCCCAAGCCCGTTGAGAAGGCTCTCCTTGCTGATCTTTATCTTGAAGGAGAAGTGATATATGGTTCTCAGAAATTCCTCCGTCCGGTGTATGACATCCTTCTCCGCATTTACCGAGAGGTCCTTAATCCCAAGGTTGGCTGCGTTGATCAGATCTATGGATATCTTGGGAACTTGTTGCTTCTTTCTCACCAGCACCGTGACACTGGTATGCAGCTTGATGTGATGGACTTTCTGTGGAATGAGTTTTGGGCTTGCATAATAGCTCGCAAGGCCCCTGTTTTTGCTCCCTACTTCATGTTCTTCATATGCTCTCGTTGGGACAATGCTGGATATGGCAACCTCACTGATGAGGTTAACCTTCTACCTCACAAGGCCAAGGATCTCAGGGTCAAGACTCATGATAATCCTCCTCGTCTTCCCAATGATGAGGAGTCTGCCCAAGAAGACTCCGATATGGAGTATGCTCCCCCTGCTGACAATGGTTGGGTTGCTCGTATAGAGGCCAAGTTGGCCAAGATGTTCTCTCAAGTCTGACATCAACAGGCGTCAGTATCAAGCTCACAGGGAGCGGAAAATGGACAGGAGGAACACAAAGCTCATCATGCGCAAGTTGGATATTCCTGTTGAGAGTGGGTCTGAGGAGGTCATAACTCCTGAAGAAGAATGGCTCTCTAAGCATGGCAATGTGGCTGAATTTGAACAGCTTGGTCTTCCCGGTCCTTCTCGCCGTCGGCGCCCCCCTAGTGATGATGTTGAGCCCGCCGAGTCTGATGATGATGAAGATACGGAGGAATCCTCCGAGGATGAGTGAGCTCTCATGGGACGTTGTAGCATCGCTTCTTTTCTCCTTTTTGGTGTCTTGATGCCAAAGGGGGAGAAGAAGGTCTAGTAGGACTTGCACGGGATTTGCTAGGGAGGTTTGAGGGCACAAGCATTTGCTTTTTATCATTCCGTTAAAGCTTGTGTCCTCCTTTTATCTTCTATATTATGTTGAACCTTATCTTGTGTTTTATGTGTCCTATGTGTGGTGAACTATTGCTATGGTTTCGGTATTCTATATGGTTGAGAGTATTGTCATGGATTGGTATGATCATCTTATATCTCATATTGTCTATGGATCTATCTCAAATTGATACTTGATGTGATTATGGGATTCTTGTTCATGATATTGAGGCTATTGTCTTGAAATGTTAAGGATGTCAATATGAAAAGGTATGATCTTAACTTGTCATCTTTTATCTTTTCCCATACATTTTATGCTTTATGTCTTATGAGCATTGTGCTTACTATCTTGTTAGTTGAAGTTGCTCTATACCTAATGTGTGCATATTTATATTCTTGCACTAAATTTCTCGCATGCACACATCTAGGGGGAGTTTCTCTCTGCTGCCAAACATATAGATATTCTTGCTCTATTCTTTGCAAAATCCCGGTATTGTCATCAAACACCAAAAAGGGGGAGATTGAAAGAACATTTCATGATCTCTGAGTTTTGTGTGTTTGTTAACAACACCGGTGACAATTTAACCGTGTGCTAAGTGGTTTACAGTTATGGAAAAGATACCACGGAAAATCTCGACCCACTCAAAAAGGAAGAAAAGAAAAGAAGGAAGAAGCTGTCTCCTGGCCGTGGCCGGCACTGCCGGCAACTCCGGGCCGGCACTGCCGGTGTGTACACTCCGGCACTGCCGGCATCTTTGGCCCGGCACTGCCGGCCTATCTGTCGATCTGCAGTATCAGAAAAGTGGCCGGCACTGCCGGCGTCTCAAGGCCGGCACTGCCGGCGTTTCTCCTCCAACGGGCAGAAAAGTAGGTGGGGTATATATACCCCCCTTCACTTACCTTGGAAGGTTGCTCAAACCCTAAGAACTTCATCCTCCATTGCTGAGCCACCAAGAACACCAAAATCGCCAGATCTCCTCCCTCAACCAACCAAATCACTTGTGCTTTGGAGAATCGAAGGAGAAGACCCCGATCTACATCCTCACCGAAGCGTTCTTCATTTCCCCCTCTTATGCTTGAGGGCCCCCTTGCTAGTGTTCCTCTTTGGATCCCTAGTTGTTGTTGTTGATGTATGCTTGTTGATTTGTTGTGTTGTTACAGATTTGGGAGCCTCCAATTTGGTTGTGGATGTGTGCCCCAAGAACCTTGTAAAGGCCCGGTTTCCGCCTCGAGGAAATCCCTTAGTGGAAGTGGGCTAGGCCTTCGTGGCGTTGCTCACAGGAGATCTGAGTGAAGCCTTCGTGGCTGTTGGTTTGGCTTGCGTAGCAACCACACTCCTCCAAACGTAGACGTACCTTCTTGCAAAGGAAGGGAACTACGGGAATCATCTCCGTGTCAACGCGTGCTACACTCTCGGTTACCTCTATCCCACTCTATCTCCTATATTGCGTAGCTATATCGTGCTTAGTTGATAACCTTGTCATATAGGTAAATTCACTTAGTTGCATATCTAGAGAATTTACCTTTGTGTCAAACCTAAATTGAAAAAGAACTAAAAATTGGTTAGCACCTATTCACCCCCCCCCCCTCTAGCTGCGGCATACGATCCTTTCAATAAGAAGACTATATGCTTTTGTTTTTCATTTTTCTGATTTTTTTTTGAATTTTATGCCCATATATTTGAATCTTGGTCAAATCATAGGTTTGACAAAGATTTAAACAAGTTTAAATTGTGAAAATGAAAAGGTAAGCATGGATCCTTATTAGTCACTCTAAATTAAATCTTTTGGGAGGTTCTTGAAATTTCCATGTTTGAAACCCAAAACCACTTCTCTTCATGATTGACTTCATAAGAAAGAGTTTAGGGTTTTAGGGGTAGATATATACATGATTTTTCTGGTTTGAATATGTCTAGACCTGGTTTATCAACTTGAATGCTTACTATACATATGACATATATAAGAATGCTATGTGCTTTGGTTTTTCATTCTCTTTTGATTTTTTTCTAAATTTTTATGCCCATTTGAATCTTGGTCAAAATCTTTGGTTTGACAAGGATTTAAACAAGTTTAAAACATGAAAATGAAAAAGGGAAGTCTGTATATCCTTCTTAGTAACTCTAAAATGGAAGCTTTTGGGATGTTCTTGAAATTTCCATGTTTGAAACCGAAAACGACTTCCCTTCATGCTAGACTTCATAAGATCGACAGGGGGTAGATACATGATTTGTCTGGTTTGGATATATCTAGACCTTGTTTATCAACTTGAATGCTTACGATATGACATAAGAAGACAATGTGATTTGGTTTTTCAATTTTCTGATTTTTTTGAATATTGTGCCCACCCATTTGTATCTTCATGAAATCCTAGGTTTTACCAAGATAATTTAAACAAGTTTAAAACATGAAAACGAAAAGGGAAACATGTAACCTTCTAGTCACTCTAAAATGAAGTTTTTGGGAGGTTTTTGAAATTTCCATGTTTGAAACCCAAAACCACTTCTCTTCATGCTTGACTTCATAAGACAAAGTTTAGGGTTAGGGGGTATAGATACATGATTTGTATGGTTTGAATATGTCCAAACCTTGTTTATCAACTTGAATATGCTTACTATATGACATAAGAAGACTATGTTGTAACAACCCAACTTTTGTGACTTGATTAAAATTTTGGAGTACAAATTTTTGGGCCAACAAAAACTTTTTATATCTTCCAATTTTACATGCATATAGTTGGTCTTGCATTGATTGTAGGATGTGTGTGTTTGTTACTTGTGGAAATTACATTGTGTGTCAATTACTAAAAACCCTAAAACCCTTCCACTGTGAACTTTTTATATATATATATATTTTTTTTTTATTTCTTGTTGGAATTAATTAAACCAAGACACAAACCCTTTTGCATGTGATCATCCCCACATGTGATCATCCAAGATCATGACCATCTCCATTTTTTTTCCTCCGCCAATTCTCTTTTATTCTTTTTCCAATTTCCATTCTACAAATTCTCCAAGCAAGGACCCCTATGTCTCATCCCATATTTTGACTCAACTTGCCTTGGGTCATGCCCTAGTGTGTTGACCAATTTTTCAAACAAATAGAAATGTGGAGGATGGCCATCACACCACCACCATTACCTTGCATTCCTCCCTCTATCTTTTCCCCCCTTCACTCTCCAAACCACCAGCATGGTGGATGCAATTCTGAACCCACACACGCCCCCATCTCCTCTCTTCTTACTCTCTCACTCTCCACACATGATCCCACGAGTGTGCATGCATTTTGGCACCATGTGATTAATAGAGAAATAAGAGAGAAGAGGTGGCCGGGGCTTGGAGTACACTTGCTGCCAATATGCATGCCTCCACTTAGACACAGCCAAACCGAAGCTACTCCAACCCTACCCTCCCTCCTGTCCCTCCCCTATCAACCTAGACATACTCACCCGTCACCTCTCTCCCATGGCAACCCGCATAGAGCCAGCCCCCCTCTTTTCTCTCTGCTCATGCACACGGCTGGAAGCTATCGACGTCTCCCTGCAACCCTCCCTTTCTCCTTGGCATGATCTGTGAGCCTCCCTCGCACCGAACCACCCTGCCAGCTCCGGTGGTGACCACACACGTCTCCACGGGCACGCACACGTCGACCATTCGTCAAACCACGCGCTGGTGCCTGTGGACGGCCGTGGCTGGCAAAGGAGAGCGCCGGCACCTCGGAACATGCGGCTCTGCTTTCCCCCTCTCCCTCGCGCCCGTGACCTCGTTTTCCGTTGGCATTTCGCCGAACAAGACGTGGGCTGGCACGACCCTTCCCGTCACGTCGATTCCCTAGCACTCCCGACGCCCGCTTCCTCCAAACCATCGCACGGCCGGACGCAGCTCCACCGCCCACGGTGCCCGTGAGAGCCGCCGCGCCTCACCTCATCGTGCACGCACCAAGTCCGCCATACGCCCGGCCTCGCCACTTATATGGCTCGAGACATCTCCCTCTCCGCTCATCGGTTGCACACCCCACCACTCCTCGGTCTCGCCCGAGCGCAGAGAGAGAGGCGCAAACTCTCTCTGTTGATCCCAGGGCGCACGCCGGCGGTAACCGCCGCGTCGCGGTGAAGGTTGCCGTGGCAGCCGGCCACCATTCCTCTCCACCCCTTGCTCTCCGTCTGCATCTCATCTCTCTCTCTCTCGTGCCTTCGTTTTGTCCCTAGGGCCCTTCGACGTCGACGCACCGTGGACGCGGTGAGGCCCGTCGCGTCGTCAAACTCCGACGCCGGTGACCTCGGCCGTCGCTGTCACCGCAGGTGTTGCCGCCGGAGAAAAGCCGCGGAACGGCGGCGACCCACCGCACCCTCTCCATCGACCCCGACCCTCGAGGAGCAAACCTGACGTCGCAGCCCGTCGCCGTCACCATCGCCGCCCTGAACTCCGGCGTGCATGCAGCTTCTGCGAGGTTACCTGCACGGCGGAGGCCCTTCCGCATCTCCGGCGACGATCCCCTTTGTCCCCGAGCGCCCTAGGTGAGCCCCTGATCCGCACCCAAGTCGCTAGGAATGGTTCCTTCGCTGTCTGCGTCGCGTCTGGGAAGAAAGGCCGTCGCCGTTCGATCCTGGATCGATGGCTGCATGCGGCCCAGCCTTGCATGGCTGCTGGCCCCGCAGGGCCCGCGCGCCAGCGTGGCCCTCCACGTCGGTGCGGTTTAAACCGCTGGCTCCCGCGCGTCTCGAGCCGCAGTTGGCCCGGCCGGCGGATGGATCTGGGCGCGCCGCCACTTCCGGCTTGTCCCTTTTTCTTTAATATGGAAAATTCTGCCAGAAACTACTGCCTAGCTTTTAAATCACCATAAATTCGTAAAATGTCTAAAATTGATGATTCAAATTCGTGGATGCTCACAAACGAAATGTTAACCATATACAATTGCATGCATGTGATTCTATGTAGTAGATCTGTGCAAATAAACTAAAATCTAGAATGTTGCAGTATAGGTATTTTATTTCTTGTGACAGCTTTATTGATCCTATATGCATGAGGTAAATTTTTCTGTACTCCAGATGAGCTTACCTGTCATTTGGCACTGGTACCACATGCAGGAGCTTCTTGTATTTTGATTGGTTAGCAAATTAAAATTGGTCCAGGGAGCTCTTCAGTGATTTTTAATTCAAAAACCAAAACTGATTTTGGGACAAACCCAAGTGCTATGGGTAGACATCATGTTGGGGTAATTCTGTGCCAAAGGAAATAATTTTGTGAATGATATATTTTGTCTGGGGAATTTACTACTGAAACAGGACATATTTTCAGTATCTGAAATTTGTAAATTCTTTTACAAATCAAAAAAAAACCAAACCAGTGGGGTTAGATCACATTTAGTTTCAGATATCCATAGGTATGATTGGTTTTGTTTGGTGATTCTCTGATACTGGTGTGGATAGCTAATTGTGTGCTCTGGTTTCTGTCTCATTTAAATTGTCAAAATTATTTAAAAACTTATTTGCAAGTGATTCTTGTGCAAGTGTGTTATACATTTTGTTAGCTTTCAGTAGGTATGTTGCATGTATTTTTGTGACTCACAGAAAGATTTAGACCATTTAAATGGTTCTTAAGTCATTTCTGTAATTGTAAAAATCATATCTTTTGTTTTAAAAATCATAAATTAGTGAAACCACTTTCAGTAGCTTGCATTTGTAAACCTTTACATACTGTCATTTTACCAAATTTTTGTGTGCACTATTCTGGAATGGTTTGTTGATTCAGTGTGTGCTTGTTTCTTTTTATTTTGCGACGCTAGATTCGAACGCCGTCGGAAACAAAGGAGGAGGTGAATTTGGAGGATTTGAGGAAGAAGGCCAGGGACACTTTGCTGATCAAGGCAAGCCACCTCTTGATGCATGTCTCATCCTAATTATCTTACTCTTGCATTTTCACAGGTTTTGATAAATTGCATGTCTTTTATTTATTTATGTGAGTGGTTCCGCCACTCGAAGTTTTATTATTCCACCCTTACGGGTGCAGCCCTCGTGTTACCTACTGATCACACACTTGCTACTGATATGGTGCTTAGCACCTTATCATCCTTGTCGCCGCTTTTCAAAGAAAAGTTGGACTATAGGTCGGGAGCCCTCTTTAAAAAGGTTTGTGAAAATGTTTTCAAGAAAAGAAGTGTTTCGAAAACCTTGGAATGGGGTAGCCCTGCCCAAGTGTGAGTTTATGAAAAGGAAAAGGTTTTTGGGAAGAAAAGTTGCTGGAGGCAAGTGGAGAAAATTGTTTTCGAAAAACTTTGGTGACTGAGTACCTAACCGGACCTAGCCAGTACAACCACATTACCCTTTAGTGGGACGGGGCGTAGCGTAGTAGTTTGTCTCGCCTTAGTTTGGGTCCTGCAAGTGTAGTGGCAGTCCGACCATGGACGCTTCGACCGGGGTTCTTCCCATGAGAAGGGACGCAACCCATTTGCCTGTTTAGGTACGCGGGGTACAACGCATGAGCTCCCATTGAAATATGCCTAAGAGGTTGGATGGCATTCCGGAGGGTCGAGTGTGCTGGGGACCTTGCTACTCCTGGACAGCCCTCGGACTCTGGTGTTGGGAGGTACAACTCATTCGGCATGTCTTAGGCTAAGGCGAGCAGGCGAAAAACTACGATCGGGTACTTGTCGTGGCATATGTTATTATGCAGGGATGATGCCCACACGATGAGTATTCGGATCTTGTGGGGAAAGTGTACAACCTCTGCAGAGTGTAAAACTATTCGAATAGCCGTGTCCGCGGTTATGGACGTGGGAATGGAAGCTGCTTGGCATTAAAGGAAAGTTTTGTTTTACAAAGGTGTTTTCCGAAAAGGTTTTGGAAATGTACCTGGGAGGTACGGAAAGATACCAGTGGGACTGGTGGAAATGTACCTGGGAGGTACGGTGGAAAGTGGAGATTGTTTTGGTCAATCTGATGACCGCAAAAAGAAAATGGGTCTTCCTTACCTATTAGTCTTCAAAAGAAAACTTGTTTTCAAAAATGTTTTTCAACAAAGATTTAGAGATGTCATACTCTCAAGAGAACTACCTCTCGCTCCTTGTCGCCCTAGTTTAGTGCCTGTTCCTTGCTACTGCCATATTGCATATCCTTTACTTCTCTCTAAGGTGGTTTGCGAGTACATTCAAACGTACTCATTGGCATTGTTGTCCTGGTTATTTACTTGGCCAGACTTTGAAGAGCAGTACTACGAAGAAGGAGAGTACAACGCCGAAGACGCGAACTAGGACGCTCTCCCAGTCAGTCGCCTGTAGGGTAAAGGCCTGACTTGGGTTCCACCGCTGTTTGGAGTCAAATAAATTCCGCTGCTGTTTGTTGAACTTCGGCCTTGATGGCCTATGATGTAAGACTTCCGTATTAATATTATTTCGGTACTGTAATGGATGATGTAATCTGGTATCAGTTCGGTTATGTATTCACGATGGAATGATCTTGGGATCGTGAAATTGTATGCATAACAGGAGTTCTGGACTGGTAAGTCCGGGGCCCCACAGAGCTGGTATCAGAGCCATCCTGACTGTAGGAGACCTTAGTTAGCATGGGCGTTAGTTAGGAAAATACTACTTTGGTAAAATTATTTACTAAACCTATTTTCCTAAATACTAGAAGTTTAGCTTCTATCTTTCTTACCCTTTCAAAAAAAAAAATTCTAATTCTCACCTCTCTGATTTTTAGCGACTCTAAAAGTTCTTATTCTACTATCTCATCCTCTTCCAAACCTATATAATTGGCGATGTTCCCCCAACTCAGACACCCGGACTCGAGGTATTGAAGACCTGACAAGCTCAGTTGATTCGGATAGGATACACCAAATATTAGGTGTCCCTTGGAACTAGTCCTATGCGCGATTCCCGTAGTCGTTGTAGTTTCCGTAGTGTGAGCTTGATTGGTTGTATGTGATTGTTGTGTGATGCTATTTTGTGCCTTCGGCACTCCTGCTATGATACACCTTTGTTTTCGTCCATTTTTGCTTGGTTGTTTTCGTTTTAAAAACTTTCGTTTTTACCAAACCCTCCCCTTTTAAGTGGCTGCCCATATCCTTGTTTCCCCATTAATATCTGAATCCACCCTTCTTCAGGATGGTTGACAACCATAGAGCAAGCGCCAGCGGGTCAGACCAAAACCCCCCTCCACCTCCGGACCCAACCATGGCACAACTTCTGCGCCTTATGATGGAAGACCGTGAGGCAGCCCGTACGGAGCGCCAAGCTAGCCTTGCTACCCTTCAGCACCTCGCTCCGACCGGAAACGCCAACAACAATAATTGCGGGAACGGCAATGAAGACCCCCGCTCTAAGCTGAAGGATTTCCAGAGCACCAACCCTCCTGTTTTCGCCAAGTGCACTGAACCCCTTGACGCCGATGATTGGCTTCGCACCATAGAGAACAACCTGGAGGTCGCCGGAGTCGGCAATGATGAGAAGGTGTTATTCGCCACTCATTTTCTTTCTGGACCTGCACGTGCTTGGTGGGAAAATGTCAAGGCTATTCAAGCTGAAGGCCACGTCATCAACTGGGAAGAATTCAAGGCCAAGTTTCGCAAGACCCATATTCCATCTGGTCTAATCAAGCTCATGAAGGACAAGTTCATAAATCTGAGGCAAGGAAGCATGTCCGTGGTGGAATACCTGGACAAGTTCACCACTCTGTCTAGGTATGCTCCTGAGGACACCAACACCGAAGAGAAGAAGAAGGACCGTTTTCTGAACGGTCTGCACGATGAGCTGCAAAGTATCTTAGTAGCTGTCCCATACCCCGACCTTGAGTCTCTGGTGGATGCTTCCATCATGGTTGAGAGCAAGCGCAAGAATGCAATTGAAAATCGCAAGCGCAAGGCACTGATGCTGCAGGGCAGCTCCAGCACTCAGCAACCCCGTAGTCTGCCCCCACCTAGGTTGGCGCCCCAACAGTGGACCCCTCCCCCTGCACCTCGTCCCAACAACCTCAACCAAAATCCCAACTACAACTGCCAGAACAACACTGTTCGCAAACCCCCCAATGGATGCTACGCCTGCGGACAACCGGATCATTACTCTAACGAGTGCCCCAACAAAGTGGCTACTGGACAGCGCCCCAATGCGCCCAAGCCAAATCAAGGACAATCTCGCACCGCTTCCGGAGGAACCAGAACCATATGAAGCCAGCTGGACCACCTAGAGGACACCTGAACCATGTCAACGCAGAAGAAGCTCAGGAAGCTCCGGATATTGTTCTGGGTACATTTCTTGTCAACTCAGTACCCTCAACTGTTCTGTTTGATTCTGGAGCCTCGCATTCTTTCGTTACCAAGCCTTTTGTGAGAAAAGGAGGTTTAACCCCCACCCCCATGAAGCGACCTATGTTAGTCCAAATCCCTGGATCCACCAGCAAAACCCAAAGTTCTTGCAAGGAGGTTCCTATAGAGATTCAAGGAAAGCGTTTTCACGCGGATCTGATCGTGTTAGGAGAGCAAGGCTTAGAAGTTATCCTCGGGATGAATTGGATGGTGAAGTATAAGGGACACATAGATTGTGTTCGCCGAGCCATAACCCTGACTGCTGAGGACGGTGAAGTAGTTGAGCATGTGGCAACCATGCCATCATCGAAGGCCTTATGCAAGAAGAGTGTCGCCAGTCCAGCCCTGCATGAAGTACCCATAGCTTGTGAGTATCCTGATGTTTTCCCGATGAACTGCCCGGTATGCCCCCTGATCGGGATATCGAGTTTATCATTGAGCTAGTTCCCGGAACTGCCCCTATCGCTCAACGACCCTACCGGATGAACCCTCAAGAATTAGTCGAGTTGAAGAAGCAGTTGGATGACATGTTGAGGAAAGGGTTGATTCGCCCGAGCGCATCACCCTGGGGATCTCCCGTCATCTTTGTGGATAAGCGGGACGGTACTATCCGCCTGTGTGTGGATTACCGTAAGCTTAATGATGTCACCATCAAGAACAAATACCCCCTCCCGAAGATTGAAGACCTGTTCGACCAGATGAATGGGGCACGAGTTTTCTCCAAAATTGATCTCCGAACTGGTTATCATCAACTCAAGGTTCGAGAGTCAGACATTCCCAAGACTGCCTTCACCACACGGTATGGACTTTTTGAATATACCGTGATGTCTTTTGGACTGACCAATGCCCCCGCCTACTTCATGAACCTCATGAACAAGGTGTTCATGAAGTACCTCGACAAGTTCGTCGTGGTGTTCATCGACGATATTCTGATCTACTCCAAGAATGAAGAAGAGCATGCTGAACATCTGCGGATTGTTTTGGGAACTCTCCGAGACCATCAGCTTTACGCCAAGTTTAGTAAATGTGAATTTTGGCTGAAAGAGGTAGGATTCCTAGGTCATGTCATTTCTGCCGGAGGAGTGTCAGTCGACCCGTCCAAAATTCAGTCCATCATGGAGAAGAAAGCCCCTACCAATCAGACCGAAGTCCGCGCCTTTCTAGGATTGGCTGGATATTACCGCAAGTTTGTTGAGGGATTCTCCAGCATTGCGAGACCCTTGACGCAGCTATTGAAGAAAGATAAGAAATTTGAGTGGACCGACAAATGTGAGGCCAGTTTTCAGGAGCTCAAGAAGAGATTAGTTACAGCCCCCGTCTTGACCATGCCTGATATCACCAAGGATTTTGATGTATACTGCGATACATCGAAACTTGGTCTGGGAAGTGTGCTGATGCAAGAAGGCAAGGTGATAGCCTATTTATCAAGACAACTTCGACCGCACGAGATGAACTATCCTACCCATGACTTAGAGCTTGCTGCTGTAGTTCACGCCCTGAAGACCTGGCGCCACTATCTAGTGGGAAATCGCTGCGAAATCTACACCGACCACAAGAGTCTGAAGTACATCTTCACTCAGCGGGAGCTGAACATGAGGCAGAGCAGATGGATGGAACTTATCAAGGATTACGACCTCGGCATTCATTACCACCCCGGTAAAGCCAATGTCGTAGCTGATGCCCTTAGTCGAGAGCCCTGTTCATTGAACGCCCTGATCAAAATTGCTCAACCCAAGTTGTATGAAGAACTTGAGGAGTTCGGCCTCGAGCTCGTTAGCCATGGTTTTCTGGCCAACCTTGAGTTGAAGCCTACTTTATTTGATCAAATCAAAGAAGCTCAAGTGGGTCATGAGAGTATTGAAGGAATCAAGCGTAGAATGGATAGGGAGGAAGTTCCTGGTTTTGAAGTTGACGCCAAAGGAGTTTTGTGGTACAACGGACGCCTCTGTGTACCCAGTATTGAAGACCTGAAGCAACTCATCATGAAGGAAGCCCACGACACCCCCTACTCAATCCACCCCGGAGGAACCAAAATGTATCAAGATTTAAAGAAGCAATTCTGGTGGCACGGTATGAAGCGCGAGATAGCCTTTTTCATTGCCCGATGTGATGTGTGCCAGAAAGTGAAGGCTGAACATCAGCGACCAGCTGGACTACTCCAACCCCTCAAGGTCCCTGAATGGAAATGGGAAGAAGTTGGAATGGATTTCATTACTGGACTTCCTAAATCTCAGCGTGGTCACGACTCCATCTGGGTCATCGTCGATCGACTCACCAAGGTCGCTCACTTCATTCCAGTCAAGACTACCTACCGCGGTACCCGCTTGGCTGATCTTTATATGTCCCGAATTGTGAGTCTTCACGGAGTTCCGAAGAGGATCGTCTCTGATCGAGGTACCCAGTTCACCTCAAAATTTTGGGAAAGCCTGCATGAAGCTTTAGGAACCAGGCTATCATTCAGCACCGCATATCACCCGCAAACCGGTGGCCAGACCGAAAGAGTAAACCAGATTCTTGAAGACATGCTTCGTGCTTGTGTCCTCGCCTATGGAGCAAAATGGGAAGATTGTCTACCCTTCGCAGAATTCTCGTACAACAATAGCTACCAAGCTAGTCTGCAGATGGCCCCTTTCGAAGCCTTATATGGTCGCCGTTGTCGAACCCCTCTCAACTGGTCCGAGACTGGAGATAGTCAAGTTTTTGGACCTGACCATCTTCGTGAAGCTGAAGAACAAGTCCAACTGATCCGTGATCGCCTCAAAGCCGCTCAATCCCGCCAGAAGAGTTATGCTGATTCCAAGCGTCGCGAACTGACCTTCAAGGTTGGAGATCATGCCTATCTTCGTGTCACCCCACTCAAGGGAATGCAGAGATTTCACGTCAAAGGGAAGCTTGCCCCTAGATATATTGGGCCCTTCAAGGTTCTCGCTCGTCGAGGTGAAGTATCATATCAATTGGAACTGCCTGCTGAATTAGCGGATTTCCACGATGTTTTCCATATTTCTCTTCTTCGACGATGCCTCCAAGTACCTGACAAGCCCGAGACATTCAAGAACATCGATTATCGCACCCTCGACCTCAACACCGACTTAACTTATCGAGAGTACCCCTTCGGATTTTGGAAGAAGCTATCCGTCTCACACGAAGAAGGAAGATTAAATTTTGTAAGGTTCAATGGAGTAATCACTCAGAAGAAGAAGCCACTTGGGAACGAGAAGATCAACTTCGAAAGGAATTTCCCGCACTCTTCAGTTCTTAGCCATCGAATCTCGAGGACGAGATTCATTTTAAGGGGGGAAGGTTTGTAACAACCCAACTTTTGTGACTTGATTAAAATTTTGGAGTACAAATTTTTGGGCCAACAAAAACTTTTTATATCTTCCAATTTTACATGCATATAGTTGGTCTTGCATTGATTGTAGGATGTGTGTGTTTGTTACTTGTGGAAATTACATTGTGTGTCAATTACTAAAAACCCTAAAACCCTTCCACCTGTGAACTTTTTATATATATATATATATATTTTTTTTATTTCTTGTTGGAATTAATTAAACCAAGACACAAACCCTTTTGCATGTGATCATCCCCACATGTGATCATCCAAGATCATGACCATCTCCATTTTTTTTCCTCCGCCAATTCTCTTTTATTCTTTTTCCAATTTCCATTCTACAAATTCTCCAAGCAAGGACCCCTATGTCTCATCCCATATTTTGACTCAACTTGCCTTGGGTCATGCCCTAGTGTGTTGACCAATTTTTCAAACAAATAGAAATGTGGAGGATGGCCATCACACCACCACCATTACCTTGCATTCCTCCCTCTATCTTTTCCCCCCTTCACTCTCCAAACCACCAGCATGGTGGATGCAATTCTGAACCCACACACGCCCCCATCTCCTCTCTTCTTACTCTCTCACTCTCCACACATGATCCCACGAGTGTGCATGCATTTTGGCACCATGTGATTAATAGAGAAATAAGAGAGAAGAGGTGGCCGGGGCTTGGAGTACACTTGCTGCCAATATGCATGCCTCCACTTAGACACAGCCAAACCGAAGCTACTCCAACCCTACCCTCCCTCCTGTCCCTCCCCTATCAACCTAGACATACTCACCCGTCACCTCTCTCCCATGGCAACCCGCATAGAGCCAGCCCCTCCCTCTTTTCTCTCTGCTGCTCATGCACACGGGGCTGGAAGCTATCGACGTCTCCCTGCAACCCTCCCTTTCTCCTTGGCATGATCTGTGAGCCTCCCTCGCACCGAACCACCCTGCCAGCTCCGGTGGTGACCACACACGTCTCCACGGGCACGCACACGTCGACCATTCGTCAAACCACGCGCTGGTGCCTGTGGACGGCCGTGGCTGGCAAAGGAGAGCGCCGGCACCTCGGAAACATGCGCAGCTCTGCTTTCCCCCTCTCCCTCTGCACGCCCGTGACCTCGTTTTCCGTTGGCATTTCGCCGAACAAGACGTGGGCTGGCACGACCCTTCCCGTCACGTCGATTCCCTAGCACTCCCGACGCCCGCTTCCCTCCAAACCATCTGCCACGGCCGGACGCACAGCTCCACCGCCCACGGTGCCCAGTAGAGAGCCGCCGCGCCCTCACCTCATCGTGCACGCACCAAGTCCGCCATACGCCCGGCCTCGCCACTTATATGGCTCAGACATCTCCCTCTCCGCTCATCAGTTGCACACCCCACCACTCCTCTGGTCTCGCCCGAGCGCAGAGAGAGAGGCGCAAACTCTCTCTGTTGATCCCAGGGCGCACGCCGGCGGTAACCGCCGCGTCGCGGTGAAGGTTGCCGTGGCAGCCGGCCACCATTCCTCTCCACCCCTTGCTCTCCGTCTGCATCTCATCTCTCTCTCTCTCTGACGTGCCTTCGTTTTGTCCCTAGGGCCCTTCGACGTCGACAGCACCGTGGACAGCGGTGAGGCCCGTCGCTGTCGTCAAACTCCGACGCCGGTGACCTCGGCCGTCGCTGTCACCGCAGGTGTTGCCGCCGGAGAAAAGCTTCTGCGGAACGGCGGCGACCCACCGCACCCTCTCCATCGACCCCGACCCCTCAGGCGAGCAAACCTGGACGTCGCAGCCCGTCGCCGTCACCATCGCCGCCCTGAACTCCGGCGTGCATGCAGCTTCTGCGAGGTTACCTGCACGGCGAAGGCCCTTCCGCATCTCCGGCGACGATCCCCTTTGTCCCCGAGCGCCCTAGGTGAGCCCCTGATCCGCACCCAAGTCGCTAGGAATGGTTCCTTCGCTGTCTGCGTCGCGTCTGGGAAGAAAGGCCGTCGCCGTTCGATCCTGGATCGATGGCTGCATGCGGCCCAGCCTTGCATGGCTGCTGGCCCCGCAGGGCCCGCGCGCCAGCGTGGCCCTCCACGTCGGTGCGGTTTAAACCGCTGGCTCCCGCGCGTCTCGAGCCGCAGTTGGCCCGGCCGGCGGATGGATCTGGGCCGCGCCGCCACTTCCGGCCCACTGTCCCCTTTTTCTTTAATATGGAAAATTCTGCCAGAAACTACTGCCTAGCTTTTAAATCACCATAAATTCGTAAAATGTCTAAAATTGATGATTCAAATTCGTGGATGCTCACAAACGAAATGTTAACCATATACAATTGCATGCATGTGATTCTATGTAGTAGATCTGTGCAAATAAACTAAAATCTAGAATGTTGCAGTATAGGTATTTTATTTCTTGTGACAGCTTTATTGATCCTATATGCATGAGGTAAATTTTTCGTACCTGATGAGCTTACCTGTCATTTGGCACTGGTACCACATGCAGGAGCTTCTTGTATTTTGATTGGTTAGCAAATTAAAATTGGTCCAGGGAGCTCTTCAGTGATTTTTAATTCAAAAACCAAAACTGATTTTGGGACAAACCCAAGTGCTATGGGTAGACATCATGTTGGGGTAATTCTGTGCCAAAGGAAATAATTTTGTGAATTATATATTTTGTCTGGGGAATTTACTACTGAAACAGGACATATTTCAGTATCTGAAATTTGTAAATTCTTTTACAAATCAAAAAAAAACCAAACCAGTGGGGTTAGATCACATTTAGTTTCAGATATCCATAGGTATGATTGGTTTTGTTTGGTGATTCTCTGATACTGGTGTGGATAGCTAATTGTGTGCTCTGTTTCTGCCTCATTTAAATTGTCAAAATTATTTAAAAACTTATTTGCAAGTGATTCTTGTGCAAGTGTGTTATACATTTTGTTAGCTTTCAGTAGGTATGTTGCATGTATTTTTGTGACTCACAGAAAGATTTAGACCATTTAAATGGTTCTTAAGTCATTTCTGTAATTGTAAAAATCATATCTTTTGTTTTAAAAATCATAAATTAGTGAAACCACTTTCAGTAGCTTGCATTTGTAAACCTTTACATACTGTGATTTTACCAAATTTTTGTGTGCACTATTCTGGAATGGTTTGTTGATTCGTGTGTGCTTGTTTCTTTTTATTTTGCGACGCTAGATTCGAACGCCGCGGAAACAAAGGAGGAGGTGAATTTGGAGGATTTGAGGAAGAAGGCCAGGGACACTTTGCTGATCAAGGCAAGCCACCTCTTGATGCATGTCTCATCCTAATTATCTTACTCTTGCATTTTCACAGGTTTTGATAAATTGCATGTCTTTTATTTATTTATGTGAGTGGTTCCGCCACTCGAAGTTTTATTATTCCACCCTTACGGGTGCAGCCCTCGTGTTACCTACTGATCACACACTTGCTACTGATATGGTGGTTAGCACCTTATCATCCTTGTCGCCGCTTTTCAAAGAAAAGTTGGACTATAGGTCAGGAGCCCTCTTTAAAAAGGTTTGTGAAAATGTTTTCAAGAAAAGAAGTGTTTCGAAAACCTTGGAATGGGGTAGCCCTGCCCAAGTGTGAGTTTATGAAAAGGAAAAGGTTTTTGGGAAGAAAAGTTGCTGGAGGCAAGTGGAGAAAATTGTTTTCGAAAAACTTTGGTGACTGAGTACCTAACCGGACCTAGCCAGTACAACCACATTACCCTTTAGTGGGACGGGGCGTAGCGTAGTAGTTTGTCTCGCCTTAGTTTGGGTCCTGCAAGTGTAGTGGCAGTCCGACCATGGACGCTTCGACCGGGGTTCTTCCCATGAGAAGGGACGCAACCCATTTGCCTGTTTAGGTACGCGGGGTACAACGCATGAGCTCCCATTGAAATATGCCTAAGAGGTTGGATGGCATTCCGGAGGGTCGAGTGTGCTGGGGACCTTGCTACTCCTGGACAGCCGGACTCTGGTGTTGGGAGGTACAACTCATTCGGCATGTCTTAGGCTAAGGCGAGCAGGCGAAAAACTACGATCGGGTACTTGTCGTGGCATATGTTATTATGCAGGGATGATGCCCACACGATGAGTATTCGGATCTTGTGGGGAAAGTGTACAACCTCTGCAGAGTGTAAAACTATTCGAATAGCCGTGTCCGCGGTTATGGACGTGGGAATGGAAGCTGCTTGGCATTAAAGGAAAGTTTTGTTTTACAAAGGTGTTTTCCGAAAAGGTTTTGGAAATGTACCTGGGAGGTACGGAAAGATACCAGTGGGACTGGTGGAAATGTACCTGGGAGGTACGGTGGAAAGTGGAGATTGTTTTGGTCAATCTGATGACCGCAAAAAGAAAATGGGTCTTCCTTACCTATTAGTCTTCAAAAGAAAACTTGTTTTCAAAAATGTTTTTCAACAAAGATTTAGAGATGTCATACTCTCAAGAGAACTACCTCTCGCTCCTTGTCGCCCTAGTTTAGTGCCTGTTCCTTGCTACTGCCATATTGCATATCCTTTACTTCTCTCTAAGGTGGTTTGCGAGTACATTCAAACGTACTCATTGGCATTGTTGTCCTGGTTATTTACTTGGCCAGACTTTGAAGAGCAGTACTACGAAGAAGGAGAGTACAACGCCGAAGACGCGAACTAGGATGCTCTCCCAGTCAGTCGCCTGTAGGGTAAAGGCCTGATTTGGGTTCCACCGCTGTTTGGAGTCAAATAAATTCCGCTGCTGTTTGTTGAACTTCGGCCTTGATGGCCTATGATGTAAGACTTTCGTATTAATATTATTTCGGTACTGTAATGGATGATGTAATCTGGTATCAGTTCGGTTATGTATTCACGATGGAATGATCTTGGGATCGTGAAATTGTATGCATAACAGGAGTTCTGGACTGGTAAGTCCGGGGCCCCAAATATGTACTTTGGTTTTTCATTTTTCTGATTTTTTTTAATTTTCTGCACATTTGAATCATATCTTGGTCAAATCCTAGGTTTGACCAAGATTTAGACAAGTTTAACACGTGAAAACGAATAAGTAAGCCTGGATCCTTCTTAGTCACTCTAAAATGAAGCTTTTGGGAGGTTCTTGAAATTTCCATGTTTGAAACCCAAAACCACTTCTCTTCATGATTGACTGAGTTTAATTAGGGTTTTAGGGGTAGATATATACATGATTTTTCTGGTTTGAATATATATGTCTAGACCTTGTTTATCAACTTGAATGCTTACTATACATATGACATATCTAAGAATGCTATGTGCTTTGGTTTTTCATTCTTTTGATTTTTTTTCTGAATTTTTAGGGCCATTTGAATCTTGGTCAAATCATTGGTTTGACCAAGATTTAAACAAGTTTAAAACATGAAAATGAAAAGGGAAGTCTGTATCCTTCTTAGTCACTCTAAAATGAAGCTTTTGGGATGTTCTTGAAATTTCAATGTTTGAAACCCAAAACGACTTCCCTTCATGCTAGACTTCATAAGATCGAAAGGGGGTAGATACACGATTTGTCTGGTTTGGATATATCTAGACCTTGTTTATCAACTTGATTGCTTACGATATGACATAAGAAGACTATGTGATTTGGTTTTCCATTTTCTGATTTTTTTGAATATTGTGCCCACCCATTTGTATCTTCATGAAATCCTAGGTTTGACCAAGCTAATTTAAACAAGTTTAAAACATGAAAATGAAAAGGGAAGCATGTAACCTTCTCAGTCACTCTAAAATGAAGTTTTTGGGAGGTTTTTGAAATTTCCATGTTTGAAACCCAAAACCACTTCTCTTCATGCTTGACTTCATAAGACAAAGTTTAGGGTTAGGGGGTATATATAGATACATGATTTGTATGGTTTGAATATGTCCAAACCTTGTTTATCAACTTGAATATGCTTACTATATGACATAAGAAGACTATGTACTTTGGTTTTTCATTTTTCTGATTTTTTTAATTTTCTGCGCATTTGAATCATATCTTGGTCAAATCCTAGGTTTGACCAAGATTTAGACAAGTTTAACACGTGAAAACGAATAAGTAAGCCTGGATCCTTCTTAGTCACTCTAAAATGAAGCTTTTGGGAGGTTCTTGAAATTTCCATGTTTGAAACCCAAAACCACTTCTCTTCATGATTGACTGAGTTTAATTAGGGTTTTAGGGGTAGATATATACATGATTTTTCTGGTTTGAATATATATGTCTAGACCTTGTTTATCAACTTGAATGCTTACTATACATATGACATAAGAATGCTATGTGCTTTGGTTTTTCATTCTTTTGATTTTTTTCTGAATTTTTAGGGCCATTTGAATCTTGGTCAAATCTTTGGTTTGACCAAGATTTAAACAAGTTTAAAACATGAAAATGAAAAGGGAAGTCTGTATCCTTCTTAGTCACTCTAAAATGAAGCTTTTGGGATGTTCTTGAAATTTCAATGTTTGAAACCCAAAACGACTTCCCTTCATGCTAGACTTCATAAGATCGAAAGGGGGTAGATACACGATTTGTCTGGTTTGGATATATCTAGACCTTGTTTACACTACAAGAAAAGTTCTGATAGACAACGTCCCAAAATCGTCAACTAAGGGGCATTTTTCGTCGCCTATGGGCCTAACCCGACGATATGGGTTCCGTTGTCGAAACTGCGTCAGGCAAAGTCCAACGACGATTTTTTCGGTCCGTCGCGCTTGGGCGCCCTTCCGCCACGGAAAATCGGACCGTTGCGGAAGTGTTTTCGGGAGCCCGTTGACTGCTGACGTCATGCAAACTGACACGTGGCAGACGCCGTTAACTGGCAGTTAACGGCGTTAACCGGCTGAAACCCCGTGGTAGATGGTAGGCCCACACGAGGCCTGCCACGTCTTAAGCGGGCCGGGCCAGATGACATAGTTTGACCGGTCAACTATATAGCTGGGCTGGTCCATTAGTTACGTGGGCCGGGCCTAACCTCTAAGGTTGACTGGTCAAAACTTAAATGGGCCGGCCCATTTAACATGTGGGGTCCACCTTACAGCAACTGGGCCGGCCCAAGAAGCAAGTGGGCCGGGCCAAAAACACAGGTGGGTCCCACTTTCCTGTTAAAAGGCCGGCCCATTTAGTGTGTGGGGTCCACCGTATAGCAAGTGGGCCGGCCCAACAAGCTAGTGGGCCGGGCCAAAAACACAGGTCCCACTTTCCAGTTAAAGGATCGGCCCATTTAGTTTGTGGGGTCCACCATATAGCAAGTGGGCCGCCCAACAAAATAGTGGGCCGGCCAAAAACACGTGTCCCACTTTCCTTAAAGGGCCGGCCCATTTAGTATGTGGGGCCCACCATATAGCAGTGGGCCGCCCACCAAGATAGCGGGCCAAAAACAGGTGGGTCCCACATTCCTGTTAATGGGCCGGCCCATTTGGTATGTGGGGTCCACCATATAGAAAGTGGGCCGGCCCAACAAGATAGTGGGCCGGGCCAAAAACACAGGTGGGTCCCACCTTCCTATTAAAGGGCCGGCCCATTTGGTGTGTGGGGTCCACCATATAGAAAGTGGGCCGGCCCAACAAGATAGTGGGCCGGGCCAAAAACACAGGTGGGTCCCACCTTCCTATTAAAGGGCCGGCCCATTTACCATGTGGGACCACCATAGAGCAAGTGGGCCGGCCCAATAAGCATGTGGAGCCCATTATCGTGTAACCGGGCCGGCCTACTAAAGAAGTGGGCCGGCCCAAAATGAAAGTGGGTCCCACACTACTGTAAGTGGGCCGGCCCAATCTGTTGTAGGGCCCTACTTGTTTGACTAGTCAACTTGCATTAAATTTCATGAGCCTAAAATCTGATTTCAATGATACACACAAGTACATACACAAATAAAACAAATAGGAAAATTACAAGGCAATTAATGTGCCCAAATAAAAAAATTACATAGAATCATTGAGGACTTCTATTAGCATCATCAATAACACGTTGACATTTGGCAATCGCCTTGATTGAATCTTGTGTACTCTTTGTCAACATATCAGCTACAGATCTTAAAGCAGCAATACCATGTCTTTTATAAAGTACAGCCTTGAGATATTTACTGTCTGATGAAAGAAATGGTCTAGGTTGACGGCTATGAGAAGATGCATCAGAAGAAAGATCAGAACTTTTTGTGGGCCTCACTGGTAATGAAGATTGCTTCATCACAACTGCATTCTGATAATAATGCAAAAAGAGTTAAACGATGAACTATGCAAACATTTATTATGCAATGTAGATATAAGATAATAACAAGTTGCATAAATAAGACATGTATGGAACTTGTACTAAGCACAAACTTACATCATAATGTTGCACAGGGTCGCTACAGATCCTTTTTTGGCGACTATCTTCTAATGATGACTGCTTCATTAAAACTGCATTCTGGTAACATTGTAAACATAGTTACAACAATTAACTATTCAAACATGTATTACGCAATGTAGAGATCAGATAACAGCATGTAGCAGAAATAAGCACAAGATAAGATAAGATGCATGTACTAAGCACATACTGGCTCACTGCAGGTCCTTCTCTTGCGTGCACTAGTCGTGGTCAACATGCCTATCATTTTAGGTTCAGCCATCAAGTGAAATGCTAATCCTCCTGCTCCATTGTCCTTAATCTGTGTTTAGATATCACATTTAAGACCAAGTCAGCTGGTTTCAAATAACAAAAAACTTGAGCTGCCAAATGAATAAGCCAATAGTTACCAGATATCAGATTAAAACCAACTAGATGTTGCTTTGCATGAGATACGAATTTCAGACATTCAGATTTAGAGTAGGGTAATGCCAAGGTTTTACACATAAAGTAAACTGGCATTAAGAATGACCAAATGTCAGGTTCAAATCACCCTCGAAGTTTCTCCAAGACAAGCATATCAAATAGGCAGAAACATAGTAAAGCATGAATGGCATTGCTATGGCAGGGTTCCAAGTGTTAATCTCTTGCATAAGGAACAATGCATATAGGTTATAGATAATAACGGAAGTAAACTGCCAAAATTACCAACCACGAACTCAGATTCCAACCTTACCTAGCGTCCCCGCTGTTAATGTTGGATGTTCTAATAAGTGGTTCGCATGATCAATCCCTAGGAAAAATAACATTGACAAGTCAGTCTACGATAATACAAAGACCAGACATGCACGCAGCAATAACTATATAAGCTAAAGACGAGGTATAAGAGCAAGCAGATTGGAAATGCACATAGCATGATTATAAAAGCAGTGTGAGAATAGCAGACACGAGAAAACAGCTAGCGGTGAGCTAATGACGTGGTATAAGAACAAGCAGATTGGAAATGCCCATAGCACGACTATAAAAGCAGTGCGACAATAGCATGCAGTACAAAAACAGTTGGCAGCAAATGAATGGGTACAAGGCTATAAATATGTGGATGCACACAGGTGTCAGTAGAATGAACAGGATGGTAGCGACCGGATAATGCTTTTGTACTGTACAACATTTAAACAAACTTCATGCGAAGCAACACATCAAGAAAGTTAACGGCATATGAGATCTGCAAATAACTACACAAAACATGGCTAAAGAAACACCGCGATCTAACGGGCCAGCGTACTAACCAAGCTGCGGCGGGGTGGACGGGGGCGGCAACTTGCATTCCAGCGGCGGCGAACGCGGGAGACGATGAATCGACCCTGTTTCAGTAGAAGCGGGCGTTAGTGAAGCAGATCTGGTTGGCTGGCAAGGTATTCGGTGAAGTTGATACAGCCGCTGCGGCGAGGTAGTCGGTGGCGAGGTCGGCGGTGAAGCAGATCCGTCGGTGGCGAGGTCGGCGGTGAAGCAGATCCGTCGGTGGCGAGGTCGGCGGTGAAGCAGATCCGTCGGTGACGAGGGCGGCGGGGGAGCGGATCAGGTGGGTGGACAGCCAACACGATCAAGGCTACGCTGTGGAGGAGTATGCCGGCGGCGAAGCAGATCTAGTACTGTAGAGAGTCAGAGCTTTGGCGTGTGAGAGTATTTTTGAGCTAATGGGGCGAATGGTTGGTGGGTGGGTGTGGGCCTGTGGGGAGGGTTCGGGATCTAGGCAAGATATTTCATTGTTACCGAATGAGCCCTCCATGGTCGGTGGGTTGTAGCTTCCGGACCAGGGTTAAAAGGGTAAAACTGGTCACGGGATTTTCGAATGGATGCGGCGGGATGATTTGGCGCGTGGCCGAAATTTTCAGTTTCAAGCTACAGTACGAGCAGAACGACAAAAATAATGTTCTTCCCCAGGGAGCTCTCATTTCTTCCTCTTCTCTTTCTCTCTCGAGTCTCTCCCACTCCCCCGGCTCCTCTCCCCCTTCTCTCCGGCGGCCTCGCCGGCCGGAGACGAGGCCGACTTCTCTCTGTATATTGTACACCCTCCGAACTAAATTAATTGATTCAACTTTCCTTAGACGTGTATGTATCTAGAGTAAAAACATGTGTGGATACATCCATATTTAGATAAGCAAAGTTGAGTCAGCTAATTTGGATCCGAGGGAGTTAGTGTTGTTGTAAGCTTAGATCCAGTGTTTCCCATGAGCAGAATGGCGCAATGGAGTCGGGGATCTCGTCATCGGCTTCAGATCTGGCCTATGGTGAATCTGGCGGATCTTGCCGGCCAAACCCCGATCTGGTGCCATCAATGTGATGGCGCTAACGGTGAGGCTTGCTTTGGTCAGTGCTTCAGATCTGGCCAATGGGGAAGTCAAGCTGCTAAAGTTCACAAGCTCGGGGCATACGACGGCGTCATCCGTCTTGCCCGTGCACATCTTGGACTTTCAGCGACCCTTCTCAGAGCCAATATGCCGTTGCTGAGGCCCTTCTTCTCCTTCGTCCTGGCGACTACCGGCGACACCGTCCCAAGTGGTGCGTCCCCGGCGACGGAGTTGCTGGAAAGGATGCGGAGCAGAGATCTGATGTGCGGTCGAGAAGGACTCGATTGATTTTCTTCTATATGTTTTGGGGTCCTTTTTGTAAAGTTGCAGGTTCTATTAGTTATTGTCTAGTACTTTTGGTCCTCTATGTAATTTTTTGGACTAGTTTCCATTGGCACTGATAAACTTGAATTTTGACAAGTTCACGAGGAAAAAAATTCCTTTGCACATATGGCCTATCATGTATAAACATTCTTGAGATTTAAACTATATGTAATGTGCCATGCATTAACCCTAAACCATATATATGTAACTAACCCTAGCTGATCAAACCCTACTTAATTAAAACAAATAACCCTAAACTATACGCATGCACTTTATGCGCAAAGGCGCGGGTGCCTCTAATAATGTGTGTGCGCACTCGATCGATGATCCCTAAACCTTATACAACCCTGAAACCCTAATCCCTAATCCCTAAACCCTAAACACCCTAAACACTAAACCCTAGACCCTAAACCCTAACCCTAACCCTAAACCCTAATTAAACCCTATATATAGGCCAACGACACTTAATTGTGCATCAAGCAGGCCAGGGGTGCCTCGCGGTCCTCTAATTAAATTAAATGTGCCATGCATTAACCCTAAACCATATATATGTAACTAACCATAGCTAATCAACCCTACTTAATGAAAACACATAACCCTAAACTATACTAGCTATAACCCGATCTAATAAAAACATGCTCTATATATAGCAGCTAGCTAGCAAACCGTAGATTAACACCAATTAATATATACATGGCCTATATCGATCATGTTGTATAACATATCCCTGAGATTCATTAATTAATTATATAATTATCGTGATAAATTAATTAACTTTAATTTTGACAAGTTCTCTCGAATGAAAACACATTTGATTAAGTTGCCTCATAATATATATATATAATTAGTGTGCATGCATGGCCTACCATGCATTCGTGCATATATTTTAATGTATATTTGAACATATTCTTGGGGATTTCAATCTCTCTCTCGATCATCTATATATCGTTGGTGGCCAAAAAACACACATATATATATGCATGCAATTTATGCGTAAAGGCGCGGGTGCCTCTAATAATGTGTGTGCGCACTCGATCGATGATCCCTAAACCTTAAACAACCCTAAAACCCCTAAATCCCTAATCCCTAAACCCTAAACACCCTAAACACTAAACCCTAAACCCTAGACCCTAAACGTACCCTAACCCTAACCCTAACCCTAAACCCTAGCTAATCCTAAACCCCAATTAAACCCTATGTATAGGCCAACGACACTTAATTGTGCATCGATCGAGCGGGTCATGGGTGCCTCGCGATCCTCTAATAAAATTAAATGTGCCATGCATTAACCCTAAACCATATATATGTAACTAACCCTAGCTAATCAACCCTACTTAATTAAAACACATAACCCTAAACTATACTAGATATAACCCGATCTAATAAAAACATGCTCTATATATAGCAGCTAGCTAGCAAACCGTAGATTAACACCAATTAAAATATACATGGCCTATATCGATCATGTTGTATAACATATCCCTGAGATTCATTAATTAATTATATAATTATCGTGATAAATTAATTAACTTGAACTTTGACAAGTTCTCTCGAATGAAAACACATTTGATTAAGTTGCCTCATAATATATATATAATTAGTGTGCATGCATGGCCTACAATGCATTCGTGCATATATTTTAATGTATATTTGAACATATTCTTGGGGATTTCAATCTCTCTCTCTCGATCATCTATATATCGTTGGTGGCCCAAAAAACACACATATATATGCATGCAATTTATGCGTAAAGGCGCGGGTGCCTCTAATAATGTGTGTGCGCACTCGATCGATGATCCCTAAACCTTAAACAACCCTAAAACCTTAAATCCCTAATCCCTAAACCCTAAACACCCTAAACACTAAACCCTAAACCCTAGACCCTAAACGTACCCTAACCCTAACCCTAACCCTAACCCTAAACCCTAGCTAATCCTAAACCCCAATTAAACCCTATGTATAGGCCAACGACACTTAATTGTGCATCGATCGAGCGGGTCATGGGTGCCTCGTGATCCTCTAATAAAATTAAATGTGCCATGCATTAACCCTAAACCATATATATGTAACTAACCCTAGCTAATCAACCCTACTTAATTAAAACACATAACCCTAAACTATACTAGCTAGCTATAACCCGATCTAATAAAAACATGCTCTATATATAGCAGCTAGCTAGCAAACCGTAGATTAACACCAATTAAAATATACATGGCCTATATCGATCATGTTGTATAACATATCCCTGAGATTCATTAATTAATTATATAATTATCGTGATAAATTAATTAACTTGAACTTTGACAAGTTCTCTCGAATGAAAACACATTTGATTAAGTTGCCTCATAATATATATATAATTAGTGTGCATGCATGGCCTACAATGCATTCGTGCATATATTTTAATGTATATTTGAACATATTCTTGGGGATTTCAATCTCTCTCTCTCTCGATCATCTATATATCGTTGGTGGCCCAAAAAACACACATATATATGCATGCAATTTATGCGTAAAGGCGCGGGTGCCTCTAATAATGTGTGTGCGCACTCGATCGATGATCCCTAAACCTTAAACAACCCTAAAACCTTAAATCCCTAATCCCTAAACCCTAAACACCCTAAACACTAAACCCTAAACCCTAGACCCTAAACGTACCCTAACCCTAACCCTAACCCTAACCCTAAACCCTAGCTAATCCTAAACCCCAATTAAACCCTATGTATAGGCCAACGACACTTAATTGTGCATCGATCGAGCGGGTCATGGGTGCCTCGTGATCCTCTAATAAAATTAAATGTGCCATGCATTAACCCTAAACCATATATATGTAACTAACCCTAGCTAATCAACCCTACTTAATTAAAACACATAACCCTAAACTATACTAGCTAGCTATAACCCGATCTAATAAAAACATGCTCTATATATAGCAGCTAGCTAGCAAACCGTAGATTAACACCAATTAAAATATACATGGCCTATATCGATCATGTTGTATAACATATCCCTGAGATTCATTAATTAATTATATAATTATCGTGATAAATTAATTAACTTGAACTTTGACAAGTTCTCTCGAATGAAAACACATTTGATTAAGTTGCCTCATAATATATATATAATTAGTGTGCATGCATGGCCTACAATGCATTCGTGCATATATTTTAATGTATATTTGAACATATTCTTGGGGATTTCAATCTCTCTCTCGATCATCTATATATCGTTGGTGGCCCAAAAAACACACATATATACGCATGCACTTGATGCGTAAAGGCGCGGGTGCCTCTAATAATGTGTGTGCGCACTCGATCGATGATCCCTAAACCTTAAACAACCCTAAAACCCTAATCCCTAATCCCCTAAACCCTAAACACCCTAAACACACTAAACCCTAGACCCTAAACACCCTAAACACTAAACCCTAAACCCTAGACCCTAAACACCGTAAACCCTAAACCCTAAACCCTAAACCCTAAACCCTAAACCCTAAACCCTAAACCCTAAACCCTAAACCCTAAACCCTAAACCCTAAACCCTATAAACACCCTAAACACTAATTAAACCCTAAACCCTAGACCCTAAACACTAAACCCTAAACCCTAGACCCTAAACACCGTAAACACTAAACCCTAAACCCTAAACACCCTAAACACTAATTAAACCCTAAACCATAGACCCTAAACACTAGACCCTAAACCCTAGACCCTAAACACCCTAAACACTAAACCCTAGACCCTCTAAACACCGTAAACACTAAACCCTAAACCCTAGACCCTAGCTAAACACCCAAAACACTAAACCCTAAACCCAGCTAGCTAACCCTAAACCCTAATTAAACCCTATATATATAGGCCAACGACACTTAATTGTGCATCAAGCAGGCCAGGGGTGCCTCGCGGTCCTCTAGTTAAATTAAATGTGACATGCATTAACCCTAAACCATATATATATAACTAACCCCTAGCTAATCAAACCCTAGTTAATTAAAACACATAACCCTAAACTATACTAGCTATAACCCGATCTAATAAAAACATGCTCTATATATAGCATGCAGCTAGCTAGCAAATTAAACGGTAGATTAAAACCAATTAATATATACATGGCCTATATATCGATCATATGTTGTATAACATCTCCCTGAGATTCATTAATTAATTATATAATTATCGATGATAAATTAATTAACTTGAATTTTGACAAGTTCTCTCGAATGAAAACACATTTGATTAAGTTTCCTCATAATATATATATAATTAGTGTGCATGCATGGCCTACCATGCATGCATTAATTCGTGCATATATTTTAATATATATTTGAACATATTCTTGGGGGATTTCAATCTCTCTCTCTCGATCATCTATATGTCGTTGGTGGCCAAAAAACACACACATATACGCATGCACTTTATGCGCAAAGGCGCGTGTGCCTCTAATAATGTGTGTGTGCGCACTCGATCGATGATCCCTAAACCTTAAACCCTAAATAAACCCTAATCCCTAATCCCTAAACCCTAAACACCATAAACATTAAACCCTAAACCCTAGACCCTAAACCCTAACCTCCTAACCCTAAACCCTAAACCCTAATTAAACCCTATATATAGGCCAATGACACTTAATTATGCATCAAGCAGGCCAGGGGTGCCTCGCGGTCCTCTAATTAAATTAAATGTGCCATGCATATATATGTGTTTAATTTGGGGATTTCAATCGCTCTCTCGTATGTAGCTCTCTCTACCTCTCTCTCTTCTCTCTCTCTCTCTCTCTCTCTCGTTGGTGGCCAATGCACTTTGTGCGCATCGAATCGCAGTCGATCGATCTAGTTTTGATTAATCATAGCACACAAATAAAGAAGTTGTATTTGAATCCACACAACCTAATCTAAAACACATAACCCCTAACATGGCCTAATTAATTAACCCTTCTCGATCTCTACCTAATTAGTGGAAATTGCACAAAATCAAAAGGGGTCCCTCACTAATTATGCATATCTGCTAGATTGTGATAAACTTTTGCCACATATATATTTGGTGGATGGGTGCATCTTGGCATGTAAACAATTAGTGTTTGCAAATGGCGTTGTCAAAATTTATGTACAAATGATTTCTTTCCATCCAAAGTGCATAAAATGGGAGTTTTAATGAAGAAAGTACAAATAAAACAGCTCAACATGCTTCCACACCCCGATTTTCACACGAAGTAGAGCATATTTAAAGGATAATTCCAGAGTTTTACTATTTTTCAAGCAACTTTGCTAATTTTCCCCCACTCACATGACTTTATGTCGATTTAACGAAAATATGGCGAATTTAAACTACATGGGCGGGATAGTTTGAATTGTGCGCGCGGCAAAGGGAACCGCCTATTCCTCAACCTTGTGCACGGCAAATTACACACGCAACTCCATTAAACGCCACCTACCGACCTTAATTATCACCCCGGCGGCCCGGCCGCATGACCCCCCACCCACCCGTACACAACTTATCCCCGTCCGTGCGAAGAGCTTCCCCTCCCCGTCCCGTCCGTGCGAAGAAGAAGCTTCCCCTCCCCGTCGTTCTTCTCGAGACGCACCGGCGGTCAAGTTGATCCACGGTAGGGCTGCTATCTCTAGCTCAATCATGTATCGGGCAAGACAGCCTAACGATTTATATTTTCTTGATGCTGCTAAAAAAATTCGTCAGTATGCTCGAACTAATTGGCACTTTATAGTTTTCCGCTCGATTTGTCATCGATCAATTTGTTCATTTGCGTGGGCATATAGAGTCAGTTCTGCACTCGATCCGTTAATTTGCTGAAATGCCATGGCAGAGTTTTGTACACGATCTGTTTGCTAAAATGTCGATGGGCATTTTTTGTTTTGTACTCGACATGATTGCTGAAATGCATAATCATGTAGTATAGTTTTGTACTCGATGGATATACATTTCCTACTTCGCCTTAAATTAATCACCAACCACTGTATCTCATAATTAAACAGATGGACAGAACTTGGAAACTGCATGGACACTTATGTTCCCCTTCATATATAAATGGTGTTCAACCCTTTATGGGGTTTATTAGAGCTCATGATGGTCACAACCTGGACGTGTATTGCCCGCGCTGCACATGTATGAATGGTGAGAAGAGGCCTCACCCTGTAGTGGCAGATCATTTACACATTTTTGGGATGGACCGCACATATGTTAGGCGGGTTTAGCATGGTGAACCATATAATGATCCTTTAGCAGGAGAAGCAGATCTTGCTCACACTGTATGTGTGCTGGCATATGTAGTTAATTATTTATATTGATGCTGCCGCTGTTTCAATCAATAGTTTGCATTGCTGTGCAAGGTTCTGTACTCAAATTTAACTTGTTGCAGATGGATGGACGGGAAGGAGAGAAAAAGCGCTTGCTTCAGGAAACGGGTTTCAGCTCTGGGACATGTGCTGTGCCAGATGAGAAGGTAAATATGTAAAACGGCATTTGTTCAGGTTGCATCCCTTAGATGTTTGTCTAATCGGTTGATGTACTAATTGCAGAAGCATAGAGTTAAAGAGGTCTCTCAGTTTGATGGGAGATTTGAAGATGAATCTCAGTTTGATGCACCTGTGGATGGTACTGATGACGAGCCTTTCATAGACGAAGGTCCTGCACCTGAGATTATCCAGCCTACAGAAGGAGGCCGTGGACCGAGTACACAGCTTTGCGTTGAAGTGGATGCACGCCCGGAGATCATCACGGGCGTCCGGGTAGTCTCAAGACCACCCAGCCCTGATGCACCTGTGGATGGTACTGATGACGAGCCTCTCATAGACGAAGGTCCTGCACCTGAGATTATCCAGCCTACAGAAGGAGGCCGTGGACCGAGTACACAGCTTTGCGTTGAAGAGGATGCACACCCGGAGATCATCAGGGGCGTCCCGGTAGTCTCAGGACCACCCAGCCCTGATGCAAAATGTTGAGCTACTTTATGATTCGTACTCTTATGTTCTGGTGCTGTAGTATGTTATGATTTGTACGCCTTTGGCGCTAGATTAAGCATTCAGTGGATGATCGCGTTGCAAAATTCGACACCCACACAATCAGTTCATCGTACGAGTAGTAGCACAATTACTTCTACAGCGATTCCTGCCAGCGCATTAGTTGGTAGCATGAAACACTTTCAGGTACTCCCCTCTGATTCATATTAATTGACTCAATTCTGTCTAGATATGGATGTATCTAGATGCATTTGTTAACTAGACTAACAAACTTGAGTCAGTTAATATGAATCCGTGTAAACCGCCCAAGTCCTCGAGCAGCTAGTTTATTGACTCTGGACTCCAAGCCTCTCGCGGCAAGCCATCGACGAAGCTTTGACCAGATCTTGGCCCGCAATTTTTTTTGTGTGGCGAATAGCAAAGCTTTGACCAGTTCCTCTCGGGATACAGCACGCCGGTGAGCTTGCACGGTTGCCATGAGCACTTTCCGGCGGAACTTCCTCTTCAGCGCCCTCAAGCCGCTGCTGCGAGACAGCACGCAGTGCCTCGAGGTGGACGGAATTCTGGATCTCAGGGCGGGTGGTCCGCATCGTCCGGGAACGATCTCCAGCGGGTTAACGAGGACATGCATGGCGGCCAGGGGATTTGTTTTTTGTTTTTTTTTTGGTTTGAGCTTGGGATTTGGGGTTTTTTCGGATAGGGGAGGAGGAACCGAGGAAGAGGAAGGAACAGCCGCGTGCTTGGCGCGTGGCGGTGTGCTTGAATTTCGAATTTTTGTGAAATGTTTCATTTCCCCGCTACAATTCGGGGGTTTCTTGACGCGCCAATGCGTCCCGCCGGGCAGCTTCAAGTAAATTTGGGGTGCCACACTATGGGCCCTAGTTTCAGTGAGACATGTAATGACTAGTCACATCAGTAAGTTCACTGTGTAATAAAATATGTTACCCCTCCCCTTTATGTAGCACCCCTTCTCTCCCGATCGAGTGCCGATTGCCGACGGATGCAAGCCGCTAGCTCGATCCCCTCCTTTCGCCTCCACCGTCCAGGCATCCAGCTTGGAGGGGCAAGCTGCATCTAGCCCAAGCGGATTAGGTAGGACTAGTAATGTTCTCTCCTTTCTCGAGATCGGTTCTTTTTTCCTCTCCTCGATATCTTGCGCATCTCTTTCCTATTCTGGGCAAAGGGGTGTCTTTCTGGTCACCCTCGAGCTGGGAGTGATTGATGGGGGTGGGGGGCGGGGGCTACCTTTGCTTGGATTGGGGTGTTCTTCCTTTATTTGTCGACATTTGCAACCTTTGTAGTTTCTGCTGATCCTCACTGTATCTTTTGTCAGCTTGTACAGGAAAGGTAAGACCTCGGCGGTGGGGGCAATGGAGCGTAAGGCCACCACGCATGTGGGCAGTTGGCTGAGCCTGAGCTGCGTCCCCAGCCCCGCGAAGCAGGTACTCCGTTTGCTTATCCACTCTTTACCTTTTAAGTGTCTCTCTGGTCTCTGCATCCTCAATCTGTTCCTGTTCTGGAATATGCTTAAAGTAGCACATGTCTTCAGCTGTTTGTGCGTAAAGCCTCTGTGACACCATGCTCTATATTCTCTGTATCAGGTTGGTACCTCCAGGTTCCGTGCTGAGGCTATGGGGAACGAGAATAGCGCCCCACCTGCTGCAGGAGCATGGCCCGATCTGCAGCACAAGAAGCGAAATGCCACTGCCGAGCTGGGCAGGGACCGCCCAGGGGTAATTTTTTTTAACCAACTTACCATGATGTAGTCTGAATCTGATACTCCCTCAGATCCAAATTAATTGACTCAACTATCTGTAGATACGGATGTATCTAGATGTGTTTTAGCTCTAGATACTACTGCCTCCATCCCAAAGCTTTGGGCTTATATTATTTTTAGAAAGTCAAACTATACCATGTTTGACTAAGCTTTTACCAAAAATCAGTAACATGCAAAATACAAAATTAATATCATTAAATAGATAATAAAATATATTTTCCTACGGTATCTACACAGTATTATATTTGTTGATAGAATGTTCTAAAATTTTGGTCAAACTTTGCTTGTTTTGATTTCTCAAAAATAAATAAGGCTTAAGCTTTTGGATGGTGGTAGTACATTCATATCTAGACAAAGCTGAGTTAACTAGTTTTTTTGTCTGTCCATAGCTAGTGTTCACGCTGCAAAAGGCTAAGAGCATCCACTATATGCATCAGTCTATCTCATACAGTAATTCAATATCACTGCTGAGGTCTGCCTTTTGTTTTGCTATTCATATGCAGACTGAAACTTTAGGGCCTTTACTCAAAAGGAAGATCAAAACTGCGGCTGATCAGGCTGCCAGTATGTTGATGCCGCCCCCATCTTCTAAATGCCTCTACAAGCACAAGGCCACGCACCAGCTGGGTGGTGATCTTTTAATGAATATGGTATATTTTCTTAATCCACAAAACATGCCTTGATTTTTCTCTGTTTATTGTCGGTTTTTTCTATGCTTGCCAAAAGTTTACAACAACAACAACAACCAAGCCTTTCAGTCCCAAACAAGTTGGGGTAGGCTAGAGTTGAAACCCATAAGATCTCGAAGCCAAAAGTTTAGAAACACCAAATTCGTTTGCTTACAATCATCATACAGTAATGTTCATCTACTCCAGTTCCCCTAACCCAACATAAAATGATGTTAATTTCGATTTTTAGATTAAAAGAGCACCATTAGGCGCTGTTAATTACGACTTTGAGATTAAAATGTCATTTGCAATTGTTAATTACAATTTTGAGACAATTGGTTAGTTTAACCTCGATCTCTTCTGCTCTCCATTTTTCCCAACCGAACAAAAATGTAACCATTCCATTCCTCTGAAATGGAACCATTCCATTCCATTCCACGCTGTTTCAGAACCGAACACACCCTTGCATTGTTGTGAACTGTTGTCCATACACGGCCATACCCTTCCACTTACATCTAGCACTATATGCATCAGTCTGTCTCAGAGTCATTCAATATCACTGCTGAGATCTGTTCCCATTCTTATGCAGGCTGAAACTGCTGCGCCTTTACTCAAGTGGATGCAAAATGGGGCTAATGAGGCTGCTGTGAGGACGATGGTGCCGGCACCATCTTCCGAAAACCTCTACAAGCACGAGGCCATGGGCCAGCTGGGTGGTGACCTTTTAATGAATCTGGTATATTTTCTTAATCCACATACATGATTTCATTATTATCTGTTTAATTACTGTTGGCTTTGTCTAATGCTTACCAAAAGTTCAGAAACACTGCGTTTGCTTACAATCATCATACACTAATTTTTCACTTTTCAGTCTGTCTCATCCAGTATATAAACTGTTGATTTCCATTGGCTTCTTTTGTAATCATTTGCATTGTTGTCAACTGTTCTCTATGCACAACCCTATTCTTCCACTTACACCCCGCACTATTTGCATCAGTCTATCTCATAGATTTATTAAATATCAATGATGAGTTCTGTTGCTATTCATATGCAGGATGAAACTTCTGTTCCTCTACTCAAATGGATAAAAAATGATCCTGATGAGGCTGCTGTGAAGACGATGGTGCTGCCACCATCTTCTGAAAACCTCCTCAAGCACAAGGCCACGGGCCAGCTGGGTGGTACCCTTTTCAGTAAGCAGGTATATTTTCTTAATCCTCATACATGATTTGATTTTTGTCTGTTTATTGCCGGCTTTGTCTAATGCTTACCAATAGTTCAGAAACACACACACCTATTCTTCCACTTACATCCAGCACTATATGCATCAGTGTCTCATAGATTCATTTTATATATCACTGCTGATGTCTGTTGCTCTTCAATTTTTATATGCAGACTGAAACTGCTAAGCCTTCATTGGTCAAAAGGATTGCAACTGCTGCTGATGAGGCATCTGCAGAGGCTGCCACCAAGTTACTGTCAGCCCCACCTTCTGGATGCTTATATAAGCTCAAGTCCAAGGATCAGCCGGGCCGTAACCATCCAAGGGTTCGGGTATATTTTCTTAAGCCACATATACATGCCATGATTTATGTCTGATATTATCACCGGCTCTGTCTAATGCTTTTTGGAATTCGGAAACACCAAATTAGCATGCTTATATTCATCATACACTAATTTTTCACTGTTCAGTTTGTAACATAGTGTTATGCACTTGCTTGTCAACATTTGCATTGCTCTGAACTATGCACTTTACACAACCTAATTCTTCCACTTACGTTCAGCGCTACGCACCAGTAGTACCTCCCATGTTTCCTTCACCATCCCGATGCCGAGCTTGCGGGAATATGGCGGGCCCATGTACATACCCCGCATATAACACCTCCTATGGCTCTATCTACCTTTCTAGTAGCTCCTTCACAGAGTTACAGGTATGTATTCTCAGTGGTTTAGCATGAATTGGCATATAGTAAAGTCTTGTTTTTAGTCTTCCTGCTTCTTACATTTGTATCAATTTTCACATGCAGACTGTACCTTGTGAACTTCGTCCAATGATTAACCAGATGTGTCCGCATGAAGGATCTTTCACTATGCATGGCAATGGCAAATTGATGAACACCTACACGGTCTATGAGGTGTATGTCTACAAGACGCAGGCCATCACATATTTGTATGGACATGATTGGAGAAAGTTTGCTTTTGACTACGGTCTGAAGAAGGGCGACGAGCTGAGGATCAGAAACTCAAACGGGCAGATATACGTAACTGCTTACAGAGTTGGAGACACTTCCAAATATATAATATGTAACTTTTTTCTACTCATATCTTTTGATAACTGCATTCTGAGCAGTTGTTCTAAACCATTCCCTCTGTTCTAGCTTGCTGGGTTTAACATGATCAAAGCTGCAGATCCCCTGACGGAACAGGAGCGGATGTCACAAAGGGCAACCACACCAGCACCGGCACCGGCTTCCCACTCTCCTGCATCAGCACCGGTTCCTGTACCAGCTCCGTTTACTGCATCTACCCAGCAGTCCCCTACATCAGCATTGGTTCCTGTAGAGGCCCCATATACTACACATGCCCAGCAGGCTCCTGCATCAGCACTGGTTCCTCTAGCTGCACCGTTTACTGCACCTGCCCAACAGTCTCCTGCATCAGCACCGGTTCCTCTAGAGGCACCGTTTACTGCACCTGCCCAGCAGTCTCCTGCATCAGCACCAGCTCGTGTACCAGCCCAGGCTCATGCACCTGCCCCAGCCAGATCACCGAGGTCTCAGCTCATTGCTGTGGCCACCCGTGTGGTGACCAGGACGCATCTGAAGGCTATGTTCGTGAGTATATGACAGCATAACTGCTCTTATCTTGATGTCTTCTCTGCTCAAAGTCTCACATGGTTCAGTGCATTGGTGCCATTGACTAATTTTTGGTGGTATCTCTTGCTTTGAATCAGAAATTGCCTAAAAGTATCTCCAAGGATCTCAATGCTGGCCGAAGGGGCAAGATATCCCTCGTCATGGAGAGTGAAGGTCTCACCGTGGAGGGACGGTACTCTGTCAGTCCCACAGATGGCCGCTTGGCTGTTACTTCCAGGTGGAAAAAGTTCATTGACGGTGCCAAACTTCGCATTGGATCAAAGTTGAAGGTCAAGATCTTTCGATGCCGCTGTGACATGCTGGTCATAAAGTTCGCGGTTGTCTAGTTCTGTTGTCCCATGAGCCCTTAGCAAATGCATTTGTAGTTATACTTATATAAGGTTATCTTATCTGAACTGCTAATTAATTGTATGGGTGGTAAAACTCTGGCAAGCTTTTGCTCTTAGCAAGTATGTATGTATGATCAGCTATTATGATAACTAATGTTTGTGTTCATCTTAATTTGCATTTCCCTTTTAGAAAAAAACTTAATTTCTATTTTGGCTGACCTGTTAGAGAACTATCAGATTGAACCCACAACATGATTCATATAGATTCATTACACCGAGCCACATGTCTTGACCTTGCGATACACTACTTCCATTAATTAGTGCAAGAAGGCTTACCTGAGCTGCCTGAACCATGGCAGATTCGAATCCACCTTATCTATCTAGAAATACAACCTTTGCAGAAAGAGGATTTGCAGTATGGGGAGGCTGACATTGGGGACCCATGAGCCAGCAGCGTCGTCAACGTTTTAAAGGTGGCAGGAGATCGAAAGAAAAAATAAGCCAAAAATCAGTTGGTAAACAAATTCAAGAAAAGAAACATTTACCTTTCTGAGAGGATGACATGCGGGACCCATGAGGCAGCAGCATCCTCAACTATTTCAAGGCGGCAGGGGATCAAAATAAAAAAGGAAATAGCCAGAAATTAATTAGGGTCAAAAATAAATCCATCAAAGGAAACTTTTATTGTTCATAGAGGATGACATGTGGGACCGACTTGCCAGCTGCGTCGTCATCGTTTCAAAGGGGGCAGGGGATCAAAAGAAAAAGACAAATAGCCAGAAATTAGGGGAAAAAATAAATCCAACAAAGAAAACTTTTATTGTTCATAGAGGATGACATGCGGGACCCATGAGCCAGCAGCTTCCTCAACGTTTCAAAGTCGGCATGAGATTGAAAGAAAAAGTCAAGTGACATAATATCAGGAGCCAAAAATAATCCAAGAAAAGAAACTTTATTGTACATAGAGGATGACATGCGGGTCCCATTTTGTAGCAGCGGTCTCAACGCTTCCAAGGCGGCACAGGACCGAAAGAAAAATGAAGTAGCCAGAAATCAGGGTGTGAAAAAATCCATGAAAAGAAAGATTTCAATTGGGCTGTATCTGGACATCTGGGCCTTCGAACTATCTGCTGGGCCTTTTGACTCGTACAATTTCAGCCCACTCCAAAACAGGAAAGGTCGGATTTTTCTCAAAAAAAAAACAGGAAAGTCCTATGCTTCGCAAAAACAAAAAACAAGGAGATTCAACATATAAGTTTGTTTATGTAGATATAAAGATTTAATTTATCCGTTTGCAATAGCTCAGAGCGAAATACAACGTTTATTGTCTGCAAAATAAAATATCACATGTTTCTTGTACGGGGAGGCTGACATCGGGGACCCATGAGCCAGCAGCGGAGTCAACGTTTCAAAGGCGGCAGGGGATCGAAAATAAAAAAAGCCAAAAATCAGTTGGTAAAAAAATACAAGAAAAGAAAACATTTATCGTTCTGAGAGGATGACATGCGGGACCCATGAGGCAGCAGCATCCTCAACGTTTCAAAGTCGGCATGAGATCGAAAGAAAAAGGCAAGTGACATAATATCAGGAGCCAAAAATAATCCAAGAAAAGAAACTTTATTGTACATAGAGGATGACATGCGGGTCCCATTTTGTAGCAGCGGTCTCAACGTTTCCAAGGCGGCACAGGACCAAAAGAAAAATGAGGCAGCAGCATTCTCAACAATTCCAAGGCGGCAGGGGATCAAAAGAAAAATAAAGGAAATAGCCAGAAATTAATTAGGGGTCAAAAATAAATCCACCAAAGGAAACTTTTATTGTTCATAGAGGATGACATGTGGGACCGACCTGCCAACAGCGTCCTCATCGTTTCAACGGGGGCAGGGGATCAAAAGAAAAAGGCAAATAGCCAGAAATTAGGGGTAAAAAATAACTCCAAGAAAGGAAACTTTTATTGTTCGTAGAGGATGACATGCGGGACCCATGAGCCAGCAGCTTACTCAACGTTTCAAAGGCGGCATGAGATCGAAAGAAAAAGGCAAGTGACCAAATATCAGGAGCCAAAAATAATCCAAGATTTATTGTACATAGAGGATGACATGTGGGTCCCATTTTGCAGCAGCGGTCTCAATGTTTGTAATGCGGCTTGAGATCAAAAGAAAAAGAAAGTAGCTAGTAATTAGGGGGTGAAAAAAATCCAAGAAAAGAAAGTTGATGGACATAGAGGATGACATGCGGGTCCCTTGAACCAACAGCTTACTCAACGTTTCAAAGGGGGCAGGGGATCAAAAGAAAAAGGCAAGCCAAAAATCAGAGGGTGAAAAAAAACCAACAAAGGAAACTTTTATAGCACACAGAGGATGACATGCGGGTCCCATGAGCCAGCAGGTACCTCAACGTTTCAAACGTGGCATGAGATCGAAAGAAAAAGTCAAGTTACCAAATATGAGGTGCCAAAAAAAACTCCAAGAAAAGAAAGTTGATTGCTCATATAGGATGACATGCGGGTCCCATTTAGCAGCAGCGGTCTCACCGTTTGAGAGGCGGCAGGGGATCGAAAGAAAAAGTCAAGTGACCAAATATGAGGTGCCAAAAATAATCCAAAAAATGAAAGTTTTATAGTACATAGAGGATGACATGCGGGTCCCATTTAGCAGCAGCGGTATCACTGTTTGAGAGGCAGCAGGGGATCGAAAGAAAAAGTCAAGTTACCAAATATGAGGTGCCAAAAAATCCAAGAAAAGAAAGTTTTATAGTACATAGTGGATGACATGCGGGTCCCATTTAGCAGCAGCGGTATCACCGTTTGAGAGGCAGGGGATCGAAAGAAAAAGTCAAGTGACCAAATATGAGGTGCCAAAAAAATCCAAGAAAAGAAAGTTTTATAGTACATAGAGGATGACATGCGGGTCCCATTTAGCAGCAGCGGTATCACCGTTTGAGAGGCAGCAGGTGATCGAAAGAAAAAGTCAAGTGACCAAATATGAGGTGCCAAAAAAATCCAAGAAAAGAAAGTTTTATAGTACATAGAGGATGACATGCGGGTCCCATTTAGCAGCAGCGGTATCACCGTTTGAGAGGCGGGATCGAAAGAAAAAGGTAAGTGACCAAATATGAGGTGCCAAAAATAATTCAAGAAAAGAAAGTTTTATAGTACATAGAGGATGACATGCGGGTCCCATTTAGCAGCAGCGGTATCACCGTTTGAGAGGCGGCAGGGGATCGAAAGAAAAAGGCAAGTGACCAAATTTGAGGTGCCAAAAAAACTCCAAGAAAAGAAAGTTGATTGCACATAGAGGATGACATGCGGGTCCCATTTAGCAGCAGCGGTCTCAACGTTTCCAAGGCGGCAAGGGATCAAAAGAAAAAGGAAGTAGCCAGAAATCAGGGGGTCAAAAAAATCCAAGAATAGAAAGAATTTTGGTTCATAGAGGATGACATGCGGGACCCATGATCCTGCATCGTAAACGGCTCGATCGGAGAACGTTGAACGAGATGGCGCGATCTAGAAAAAAACAATGCCAGAGAGGCTGCCATCTGGGCCCTACATCCCTCGGCGGTGCGGATTTGCGTTGACTCGGCCGGCGAACCCGAGATTTCGAGATGCACCACGTCCCGGGCCACCATACGCGACGTTTTGGCCGCTTTCGTCGGGCTAGGTGGCCTCAAAAACGAGAAAAAAAAGTTTTGACATGCACCACGGAGGGACCAAAATCGTCGGCCATGGTACACCAGCAACCACGGCGCGACTTCAACTTCGTCGGCCATGGCAACTTTTCTTGTAGTGTTATCAACTTGATTGCTTACGATATGACATAAGAAGACTATGTGATTTGGTTTTCCATTTTTCTGATTTTTTTAATTTTTTGCCCACCCATTTGTATCTTCGTCAAATCCTAGGTTTGACCAAGATAATTAAAACAAGTTTTATAAAACATGAAAATGAAAAGGGAAGCATGTATCCTTCTTAGGCACTCTAAAATGAAGCTTTTGGGAGTTTTTTGAAATTTCCATGTTTGAAACCCAAAACCACATCTGTTCACATGCTTGACTTCATAAGACAGAGTTTAGGGGTTAGGGGTATAGATACATGATTTGTCTGGTTTGAATATGTCTAGACATTGTTTATCAACTTTAATGCTTACTATATGACATAAGAAAAATAATGTCATGTAAATGAGTTAACTTGGATTTCCTACCCTTGAATCCATAGGAAACTTTGTTCTAATGCACTATAATAATCAACCGAGTTTTTACACCAACAGGTCTGTCACTTACGTGTGGTGCCCACGCGTGAGGTCCCACACTTCAGTGAGCACAAGTCACGTGCAATAGGTACGCAAACTCCCAGCCATCTTCTTTGTCAAGAGAAGACGCATCAGGATGCGTATTGGAAGTCTGTGGGTCCTTCTGGATCCTTCGGTTGTCCCTCTCACAAAAAAACAAATCTCTCTTATTCTCGGCCTCGCTCGACTCGCTCGCTCGCTCGCTCGCACCTCCTGCTCACTGACAAACCCTGCACAAAAGTCAACATCATCACCCGAAAAAGGGGAGACACCATAATTCTCTCCCTTCTTCTCTCCTTCCGAGTGATCCCTCTTCCTCCGAGTTTCACTCGACGGGCAAACACACTTTTTTTAATTTTCTGCCCATTTGAATCTTGGTCAAATCCTAGGTTTGACCAAGATTTAAACAAGTTTAAAACATGAAAATAAAATGGTAAGCATGGATCCTTCTTAGTCTCCCGAAAATGAAGCTTTTTTTTTTTGAAATTTCCATGTTTGAAACCAAAAACCACTTCTCTTCATGCTTGACTTCATGAGACATAGTTTAGGGTTAGGGGTAGATATATACATGATTTTTCTGGTTTGAATATGTCTAGACCTTGTTTATCAACTTGAATGCTAGCTTACTATATATGACATAAGAATGCTATGTGCTTTGGTTTTTCATTCTTTTGATTTTTTTCTGAATTTTTATGCCCATTTGAATCTTGGTCGAATCCTAGGTTTGACCAAGATTTAAACAAGTTTAAAACATGAAAATGAGAAGGGAAGCATGTATCCTTCTTAGTCACTCTAATTAAAATGAAGATTTTGGGAGGTTTTTGAAATTTCCATGTTTGAAACCAAAAACCACGTCTCTTCATGCTTGACTTCATAAGATATATAGAGTTTAATTAGGGGTTAGGGGTATAGATACATGATTTGTTTGGTTTGAATATGTCTAGACCTTGTTTAACAACTTGAATGCTTACTATATGCCATAAGAAGACTATGTACTTTGGTTTTTAATTTTTTTGATTTTTTAAAATTTTCTGCCAATTTGTATCTTGGTCAAATCCTAGGTTTGACCAAGATTTAAACAAGTTTAAGACGTGAAAATAAAATGGTAAGCATGGATCCTTCTTAGTCTCCCTAAAATGAAGCTTTTGGTTTTTTTTTGAAATTTCCAGGTTTGAAACCCAAAACCACTTCTCTTCATGCTTGACTTCATAAGACAGAGTTTAGGGATAGGGGTAGATATATATATACATGATTTTTCTGGTTTGAATATGTCTAGACCTTGTTTATCAACTTGAATGCTTACTATATGACATAAGAATGCTATGTGCTTTGGTTTTTCATTCTTTTGATTTTTTCTGAATTTTTATGCCCATTTGAATCTTGGTAGAATCCTAGGTTTGACCAAGATTTAAACAAGTTTAAAACATGAAAATGAGAAGGGAAGCCTGTATCCTTCTTTGTCACTCTAATTAAAATGAAGCTTTTGGGTGGTTTTTGAAATTTCCATGTTTGAAACCCAAAACCACATCTCTTCGTGCTTGACTTCATAAGACAGAGTTTAGGGGTTAGGGGGTACATAGATACATGATTTGCATAGTTTGAATATGTCTAGCTAGAGACCTTGTTTCTCAATTTTAATGCTTACTATATGACATAAGAAGACTATGTGCTTTGGTTTTTCATTTTTCTGTTTTATTTTAATTTTATGCCCATTTGAATCTTGGTCAAATCCTAGGTTTGACCAAGATTTAAACAAGTTTAAATTATGAAAATGAAGGTAAGCATGGATCCTTATTAGTCACTCTAACATAAATCTTTTGGGAGGTTCTTGAAATTTCCATGTTTCAAACCCAAAACCACTTCTCTTCATGATTGACTTCATAAGACAGAGTTTAGGGTTTTAGGGGTAGATATATACATGATTTTTCTGGTTTGAATATGTCTAGCCCTTGTTTATCAACTTGAATGCTTACTATACATATGACATAAGAATGCTATGTGCTTTGGTTTTTCATTCTCTTTTGATTTTTTTAAATTTTTAGGCCCATTTGAATCTTGGTCAAATCCTTGGTTTGACCAAGATTTAAACAAGTTTAAAACATGAAAATAAAAAAGGAAGTCTGTATCCTTCTTAGTCACTCTAAAATGGAAGCTTTTGGGATGTTCTTGAAATTACCATGTTTGAAACCGAAAACGACTTCCCTTCATGCTAGACTTCATAAGATCGACATGGGGTAGATACATGATTTGTCTGGTTTGGATATATCTAGACCTTGTTTATCAACTTGAATGCTTACGATATGACATAAGAAGACAATGTGATTTGGTTTTTCATTTTTCTGATTTTTTTGAATATTGTACGTGCCCACCCATTTGTATCTTCATCAAATCCTAGGTTTGACCAGGATTTAAACAAGTTTAAAACATGAAATGAAAAGATAAGCCTGGATCCTTCTTAGTCACTCTAAAATGAAGCTTTCGGGAGGTTCTTGAAATTTCCATGTTTGAAACCCAAAACCACTTCTCTTCATGATTGACTTCATAAGACAGAGTTTAGGGTTTTAGGGGTAGATATATACATGATTTTTCTGGTTTGAATATATATGTCTAGACCTTGTTTATCAACTTGAATGCTTACTATATATATGACATAAGAATGCTATATATGTGCTTTGGTTGTTCATTCTTTTGATTTTTTCTGATTTTTTAGGCCCATTTGAATCTTGGTCAAATCCTAGGTTTGACCATGATTTAAACAAGTTTAAAACATGAAAATGAAAAGGTAAGCATGGATCCTTCTTAGTCACTCTAAAATGAAGCTTTTGGGATGTTCTTGAAATTTCCATGTTTGAAACCCAAAACGACTTCGATCTCTTTATGCTAGATTTCATAAGACTGAGTTTTAGGGGTTAGGGGGTAGATACATGATTTGTCTAGTTTGAATATGTACATAGTACTCCCTCTATAGGAACTTGGAGAAAGCAACTGTTGTGCCACACAATTTTGTTGTTTTCCTATTTTTCTTTCATGAAGCTTTACGATGTGGTTCGTGTGTGGGGATCAAGCTCGTAATCTCGTTTCAATTACACAACCAACTACTCTGCTCATCCTTGCATGTAATTAACCAATATAGGAATTTGATTCCACGGAACTTTTTCAGTACATAAGTCTCCTCCTTAACTCCTCTAGTCTCTACCAAGCCGGCCGCCTCGCTACTTCCCTAGCTTCCTCCCTACAGCACACCTCGCCCCCGTACGCGAGCTAGGTCCAGCCGGAGATGGGGCACAGCCGCCCCCGCTGGAAGAATGCTCAGAGGAAGTCCGGGCAGGAGGACAAGGGTGACGCCATCCCGGATGAACTTCTCGGGCTGGTGTTCCTGCGCCTCACCTCGCCTCTGGATCTCGTCCGCGCCGCGTTCGCCTGCAGGAGCTGGCGCAAGGTCATCGCGGCGGAGGACTTCCGTGTCCTCTCCGCTCGCCACGGCGCGCCATCCTCCATAGTCGCCGGCCACTACCACATCAGCTTCTCCCATTGTCACTATCGGCCGTCTGGCTTGCTGCCCCACTTCGTTCCCTCTTCCTCGTCATGTTGGGCCGGGGTCGCCGCAAATAATCTCGCGCTCGACTTCCTCCCACGGGCGCCAAACGGCGACCTCAGTTTGGAGCTCGCCGACTCTCGGGGCGGCCTCCTACTCCTTGCGGACTTCGACCACACCGAACACGGAAAGCCTTTCGAGCAGCCTTCACGTCTCGTCGTCTGCGATCCCCTGGCAGGTCAGTACGTGACGGTCCCTCCACCCCCTGCTGTTTCGCACACAACATTCGTAAGCTTGTTCCTGGGCGCCGCCCTCCATGGCGAGGACGCTGCGGCGCGCATCAGTCTGTCAAATTACAGGGTGACGTGCCTGATCTATCATGACGGCATCTGCAAGACCTGCGTGTTCTCGCCTGGCCCTGGTGGCCACGCTTGGACCTCCTCCGGCGCCATCGTGCCTCTCCACGCCACGCACACAGGCCGGTCGGATATCCTCTTTGTGGGGTGCAACGCCCGTTTCTTCCAGTGGTACGTGTTCGGTGGGCTCGGAAACTTCATTCTTGCTCTCGACAGAGAATCCGGCGAGCTCTCACGCTTCGAGAGAGCTCGAGACGAGGACTGGCTTCACACCGTGCCGATTGAGATGCTGGGCGGGCCCTCGCGCGTGCTGAATTGGTACGTGCTAGAGCTTCCGTGGCCACCTACCTTCCGAGCTTGCTTATCCTAGGATTCTGGCTTCCTGGGTTGGATTAGTGTCGGCCATGGTGTCGTCGACATGGTCTGGAGGTTGAAGACGAAGGGCATCTCAAGGATTTTGTTGTAATTTCGTTTTTTTTCAGGTGTTTTGTACTATTTGATGTTTCTCTTAATGCCAGAGGGTTTATTTGCACTAGTCATACTTGACATAGCTGTACGTTTTGAAGATTAACTTGTTCATCATGATCCGAACTTCTCATACTCTTAATGCCAGAGGGTTTATTTGCACTAGTCATACTTGACATAACTTCGAACTTGTTTTGAGTAATACGTAGTATGGTATACTAGAATAGGAGGAGTAACACTTTTCGCATTTGGGCCAAATATAAAGTACTACCTCCATTTCAAGGAATAAGGCGCACGCGTACTCCAAGACGTATCTTTTGGTCAGATTACCTTGACCATTGAATTGACAAGACAACACACAGAGCATTGGGGCGTGCTCGATGGTGCTAGCTGCGGCTATACAGACATGTGATAGGCATCGCGGAAGCGTCGCAAATAGAAAACAAATCATATTTTTTGGGGGAGGATGTTTTGGCTCCTGGTTGCGTATGCTCCCTTTAGTTTGAACTGCAACATCTATATATTTTGAAATGTAAAAAAAATCCAAACAAAAAATTAATCTTTTCATCTTCACATGCTAAGAGCGCATAAAGTCTTTCCATAAAAAACTAAATTGTCGTTTGGGCTATGTAAAAAAGATAAAATTTATTGCTAAAAATAAAGCTGTTTACATCAACCACAAAAAATATCGGCTTTTCACGAAACTACACGAACACACATAGATTATCGAGAAGTACATGCGGATTTTTTTGTTAGAATTTTTTGAAAATTAAAAATATGTTTTTTTGGGTCGAGGTAGCATATCCGCCCAATAGCCGAATTAAATTTCCGATTTTTTTGGACTGACAATTTCATCGGGAAGACATGGATGCGCGCAGACGGCGTGCAAGGCAAGGCATCGATTTGACCGGACGTACTTAGGGCAGGTCAGGCTGCCAGCGTACTTATTCCGGGCAGGTGAGGTACTAGAACTCAAAGTCCTCCTCAGCGTCTCTCCTCTCTCTCTGTCTTTATTGAGTGTACTAGCGCGCAGGGACTCAAAGTCAGGGAAATGTTTGAGATGCAAAGTAAGAGAATATTTACCAGTATAATTGGTTGATTAGAAGATTAAGTGGTGAAATCACAACAGATTGGAGCAGTACATGGTGGAAACCGCAAAATATCCTTCCAAATGGTGTTTTTGTGCAACATACGAAGTATGAGGTGGTGGAACTTGAGGCCAGTGACTTTACTTACTCCAAAATGCAACTTTACGTACATGAGCCATCGGATCAAGATCCAACGGACACAGTTGATCCAGAATTTGTAGTCACATTTTAAGTTGCTCGAAAAAAATCGAAAACATTACAGTAAGATATATATCTTTCTTAAGTATTCTGGTAAAGTTTTACTTCATTTGAAAATTGAGTTTAATTTTAAGTTTAAAATTTGGATCAACCATGTGCGTTGGATCTTGATCGAATGACTCACGTACAAGTCGCCAGTGAAGTTACTGGATCTCGTTCCTTGGTGGAATCTGCAATTCCCTCCCCTATATATACTATACAAGTCGAAGACTACGACCCTCTATCCCTATCTCCTTCACATCCTCTAAATTCATATTCCCATTTAGAATCGTTGGGCATGGAGGTTCCCCCTGGTAGCTTTAGAGCTTTTGTCGACGATGCTAATTTGAGAAGACTGCTCACCTACGGTTTGTGCTCTCAATCCGCACAACCTCCATTTTGGCGGGTTAGTACTTTCTTCACTAGGTTCATCAAGATGTATTTTAATTTGGGCTAACAGTCGTGTTAATTTCCTTGTATTAAGCAGTGCTGTTCGTGCAAGAAGGTTGCATGCGACAGCTGCGCTAGGAACCTGCCCGGTGGCGCGTGCCCGGGATGCCAGGGCGTCTTCCAAGGTGAAAGTCCTCCATCTGAAAGCATGTACTTTTCCCGTGAATGTGTTATGGAAAAGAATGTGGTGAGAAGAACGTTCATCTGCGGTTTGTGCTCTCAAATCGCACGACGTCCACTATAACGGGTTAGTACTTTCTTCACTAGGTTCCACCCAACTGTATTTTTCTTTGGGCCAACAGTCATGTAAATTTCCTTGTATTAAGCAGTGCATTCGCATGGGGGAGGGACATCACATTGCATGCGGAAGCTGCTTAAGAAACCTGCCCAGTCTCGTGTGCCCGAACTGCGACGGCATCTACGAAGAGGATGAGGATTTAAGTAGATTTGCCTCCTTGTTTAAGGTGGATTGCAGCAACGATGGTTGCGACATGAGCGGCGACTTGCTCGAATACTTTCAACATGAGGCGACGTGCCCGCATGCGCCAACGAGACGGTAGGTGGTTGATCTTGCCGGTCTCGATGGAGAAGATGATCGCGCTTTGAGGCTAATCTGAGCTCGGTGGAGAAGGACCGGATGGAGTTTCCTTTTCTAGAACTAGAGTTCTTTTTGTACTTTTGGATGTCTTGTCTGTAGTTTCCTTTTACTTGGAGGGTCCTCCTAGCTTGCAGTCTGTAATCCCACCGTCATCATAATATAAAAGCAGTGTCGCGAGGTCCTTCGGGACATTTCTGTGTTCAAAAAATGTATGATTTTAGACATGTCGTCTATTTATGTGTGCGATGTTGTATCATCTATTACCGTGATTAGTTTGAACGTGTCCATGTCCTAGAACAAAACTTCGGCATGATGTACTTGTATGTTTAATTGAATTCGACCAAGTATAATGTGGAACCGATCATTGCGAGCATATGGAGATTGCGAACCGGTAATTGACAGGTGGTACATGCTCTATCTTAATCTTGTTTATCTAATGGTAATTGCGATTTATGCGGTACTGAAATAATTAGTTTTAGTTATAAACAGGGACTCTTCGGACGGGGGCTCCTTTTCAAACAAGACCGGGGAGATTTATGAAGTGCTAGAAGGGAACAAATTACTACATGAGTGTTTTGCGTGAAATGGTTAAAATTTGTAGTGGCAGATTGCCGCCAATGCAATTTTTTCATGTGGTTGATATGGTAGGATGGACATTTCCAAAATTTCACGAATTATTTCGGTTTGTGACCATATATTAAATTAGTTCTGGGCTCATTTCCATATAATTTGAAATTTCAACGCGAAGTACACGAAGTACAATTAAAAAAGGGGAAACTATATATACGTGATGTGCACTAAATGTGTGGTACCCCCCAAAAAATGACCAAACATATGCGTTGCATCCAAGTACGTAACACCCATATGGCAAACGAAAGCATTGAGTAGTTGTTTGTGATGTAAGTAATCTACATATATATCAAAATACCAAACATGGCACACCAAAATATTTTTTAGAAGAACTTACCAGATTTTGGCACCATGCATGTTGGAGTTTTTTTTTTGACAGAATCCATCTTGGAGTTCGCATGGCTCTCTTCCGAAGTGAGAGGTGAGTTGGTTAATGCTAGAACCATGGCAAACTTCCGAATGTTAGTAATTTATCATGGATTCATCATTTGTGATGAAATACCTAGGAACAATGCCAAACATGACCTACCTATGTTCTTGAGAATATTCCCTTTCACCGATTTTGGCACCATGTGTGTTTTTAAGTACGTTTGCATGCCTTCTTGATTGGTTATTAAAATACCATGTCAAACTGTCGATACATGGAAAATTCCTTTGCTACAATCAAATAAACTTCGGGCTCCTTTTATTCAAAGGAATATGGAGGGCGTAGGAATATGAAAGGTGCATGATTGGAATGTTATGCCAAGTTGAATCCTATAGGAACATGATGTGTCTTTGATTGTGGCAAAGGAACTTTTCCATGAGGTATTAGCTAATGGTTTTTTCCTATAAGATTTGCACTACAAGATTCCTATATGAATAGTTCCTATGAATCAAATGACTTGTATAGGAATTTTTCCCATAAGAACCGAATCCAACATAATTCCTATGACAATCATATGAATCAAAGGAGCACGATTCCCATAGGATTGAAGTAGACATGACATCCCAATTCTATGATTTTCCTTTTCCTATACTTTCCATTTCCTATGAACCAAAGGAGGCCTAACTAGTTGGCCATACTGAAACAATTGCCAAATAAATGCCGTGCATCCTATGGCCCCCGTGAGTTTGACCTAAATTTGAAATCATGGTAAAAGGTGCTTAAAATAGGCAAATAAAAGCATGTAGTCAATTTTTTTTAGGATGTAGTACTACCTAGGGAAAATACCAAACATGCCATAATGCAAACTGTGTTTTAGAGAGTAGCCCTTCAAAAAAGTTGGCATCCACTTGTTGATTTTGCTATCGACATGACAAAATAACTGATCAGATGACCAAGTGGTAAAAATTGCAACAGATTAGACCACCACATGGTGGAAACTGCTAAAAATCATGAAAACTGCGAAGAAAAAGTTAAAGTGGTGGTTTGTGCAGCATATGGAGGATTGAGTAGTACAAGTTGGATGTGCACTACCGTGTGCCCGTGGTAATGTTCGCCTATTATGATGATGGCAAGAAAAAATGATGTTTTCTCTGCTGAAACTGTCCCGAGCTGATTTGACGAGACAAAATACAGCTACACGGCGTGCAAGGGACGGCTATACAGTACATTAGCTTCTTCTCGGGTCACACGCCTGCACCACAGGTGCAGTAAGTGCAGCAGAGACCAGAGAGAGAAGGAACGCCCGTATTATATTTGATTTCAATTCATATTGTTTTTTTCCTTGCCTCTCCGTCTTCTTCACCGCCATCTTCTCGGTGTTTTCAAGAGTGATTATCAAGTGGAGAGACAATTGCATTGGGAAAGTCTCTCCACTTGATAATCTCTGTTGAAAAACTCGCACGTCTTGTGAAATGTGAAGGCTGCACGCGTGGGGAAGGGAGACGCAAACGCCGCACCGCATCATTAGTAGTACAGTAGTATACCTTTCTCTCCTCAGGCACCCCGGCTGGCCGCCCGCCGCAATAGTTCCTTGCATAGCGCTTGCCGTCTCCTCCAAAAACCCCCAGCGCACTTGCATCCGCCATCCACCTAAATCCACCGCCGAGTACCTTTCTGTCCTCACCACCGCCGCTGCGCCTATTCCCCTGTCCAGCAGACGACTGCGGCGTTGCGTGTGTCGCCGCCGTGTCAGATGGAGGCGGAGCCGCTCAACTCCCGAAGGCGGGTCGAGCCAGATCGGGAAGAGCCTCCGTCGAGCCTCGACCTCATCAGCCGCCTCCCCGACGAGATGCTGCACATCATCATCTCCCTCCTGCCCATGATATCCGCTGTAAGGACAACATTGCTCTCCAAACGGTGGCGCCACCTCTGGCGCTCCGTCCCACTTAACCTCCTCGTCGGCGACAACGACCTCATCAGCCGCCTACCGGACCAGATTCTCCACATCATCATCTCCCACCTGCCCACTGTATCCGCTGTAAGCACAACCTTGGTCTCCAAACGGTGGCGCCACCTCTGGCACTCCGTCCCACTTAACCTCCAGATCGACGACGAACTCGCCAAGCAAAACCACAAACGCATCGCCGCGGTCTCCAGTATCCTCGCCGCTCACCCTGGCCCCGCCAGAAGCGTGTCAATCGACCCCTTCAGAACCACTTGCAAGGTCGACACCACGCTCGACAGCTGGTTCCGGTCCAGCACCCTATCTTGCGTCGAGAACCTCAGATTCGATGCTGGAACTGTGATGCGCTCCTTCCCGCTGTCCGCGTTCCGCTGCGCGCCCACGCTGCGCATTGTCAGCATTTCTACTTGCTATTTGCCCGAGATTCATGCCAACTCCATGCTTCTTTTCCCCCAACTCAAAAGGCTCTTGCTCTATGACGTCTACATCTGTAAGGCGACGAACATCGACCGCCTGTTCACCCGCTGTATTGTGCTCGAGGCACTTCACCTTGAGGGGGTCCACGGGTTCACCCAACTCAACATTCAAATGCCAAATCTTCGTACAATTAGTGTGGCTAGCTATTGGAAACGCAACACCACCGAACTTATTCAGTTAGACACGGTGCAAATTATGGATGCATCTTGCCTCGAGAGATTGGTCATATGCGTTGATGATGTTCCACTACTAATCCAGGTCGCCAACGCACCAAAGTTGATGGTGTTGGGCTTTGCGTCGTACCCTGGCTGCCAACTTGTTATTGGACGCATAAACTATTTGGTAGAACAGCCTTCTTCTTGTTGAATTAACTCACATTTTTGTTATTTTTTTGACATATGTACCATTGTCCTGTAGAGGATGATGCCCATAAGCTTGGAAAATTCTCTGTGCACAGTGAAGAACTTGGTTCTAAAATCTGACGGCCCTCGTCTGGATCAACTACTTGCATTTCTTAGATGCTTTCCCTGCACGGAGAAGCTATATATCCAGGTAAATTCGTTGTTGTTAACTGTTTACCACTATGAGCAAAAACTGTAGAGTTACATGGAGTTAACCTGTTATTACTTATTAGCCTAGATCAGTTGAACAATTGTACTAGAAGAACATCCACAATGGAGTTATATTATGTTGGTTCAAAACTAAACTTCTTGTCATACAATGTGTTGTATCTTGTGCATCTGTGAAGTTTCATATAAACACATGATAATATGTGATCTGTGTAAAAAAGAGAAGACATATGTAAATAGTGTGACTTACTATTTACACATCATTTGTTCTTTTTTTGTGTAGATCACATATTATCATATTTTTGGATGAAACTTCACAGAAGCACATGATAGAACACAATGTATGTCCAGACTTTTAGTTTACATTTTTTTTTGGAAACTTGGAAGTGTCAAAAGAAAAATGGGGTGCACCCGCAACTAGTTGCGGATTGGAGTTTCCCATGTTGGTAACCTTTCCCCAACTTTACAATGACAATAACAGATGTAAAAAAGTGCATCTATCAAATTGGAACGTGTCAGGGGATTATGTTGTTCCACGGTCCTCAATTAACACATGATTCAACTCACCTGAGATATTCATTAGTTGATAGCTATGAAGTACTTTGTTATTGTACTGACTACTTAATTTGACTTCTTTGCAGTTTTATAGAACCGGCAATAAGGTTCATGTGCTGCATAATGAGCCAGCCTGTCCCATTGAATGCCTTGATCTCCACCTCAAAGAAATTTCGATTTCTGACTACCGAGGAAGGAGAAATGATGTTATTGTCTCCAGGTTCTTTATACAGAACACTAGAATGCTCAAAGTAATGAATTTTGGTGTAAGATATCATCACAAGGAGATCTGGTGGGATACCCAGTTCAAGCAGCTAGACCTGAAGAACACCGCTTATAGAGATGTTGATTTTCAGTTTGGATATTTACCATCCTTAGATAAGTTCAGCTCGGACGGTGTTCTTAGCTGGTTGGTACATGACTTGTCAGTGGCTGATCCCTTTGCTAGAGGGATATATGCAAGAGAAGGGCCAATTTCTGCATAGTGTTAGTTTAACTCCCTATATTTTGTACTGGTCTGAACAATATATTTTATCACTCTGTTAATGTAGTTCAGACTTGATGTTATTCTTGTGAACATGGTCTAATATTCTAATGCTTTCGCGATGTATGTACTACTAGTGATATTTACAGAAGCTAGCAATTGTTTGACAAAATTTACTAAAAAAAGCCTGTAACGCATGTTCACATTCAGTTCGTCAATGCTAGTGTTCACAGAGGAAAGGTTTATTGTTCACAGAGGCTGACATGTGGGGCCCATGAGCCAGCAGAGTCCTCAACGTTTCAAAGGCGGCAGGGAATCAAAAAAAAATGAAGTAGCCACAAATTAGGGTAAAAAATAACTCCAAGAAAGGAAACTTCTTTTGTAAATAGAGGACGACATGCGGGTCCCATTTTGCACGGGATCGAAAGAAAAAAGGCAAGTGACCAAATATCAGGAGCCAAAAATAATCCACGAAAAGAAACTTTTATTGTACATAGAGGATGACATGTGGGTCCCATTTTGCAATAGCGGTCTCATAGTTTCCAGGCGGCACAGGATCAAAAGAAAAAGGAAGTAGCCAGAAATCAGGGTGTCAAAAAATCCATGAAAAGAAAGATTTCAATTGGGCTGCATCTGGACATCTGGGCCTTCGAACTATCGTGCTGGAAGCCTTTTGACTCGTACAATTTAAGCCCACTCCAAAACAGGAAAGTCCTATGCTTGGCAAAAACAAAAAACAAGGAGATTCAACATATAAGTTTGTTTATGTAAAAACAAAGATTTAATTTATCCCTTTGCAATAGCTCAGAGCGAAATACACTGTTTATTGTCTGCAATATAATCAAGATATCACATGTTTCTTGTACGGGGAGGCTGACATCGGGGACCCATGAGCCAGCAGCGTCCTCAACGTTTTAAAGACGGCGAGGATCGAAAGAAAAAATAAACCAAAAATCAGTTGGTAAAAATCCAAGAAAATAAACATTTATCGTTCTAAGAGGATGACATGCGGGACCCTTGAGGCAGCAGCATCCTCAACCTTTGCATAAAGAGGATTTGCAGTACGGGGAGGCTGACATTGGGGACCCATGAGCCAGCAGCGTCGTCAACGTTTTCAAGGCGGCAGGAGATCGAAAGAAAAAATAAGCCAAAAATCAGTTGGTAAACAAAACCAAGAAAAGAAACAATTACCTTTCTGAGGGGATGACATGCGGGACCCATGAGGCAGCAGCATCCTCAACTATTCTAAGGCGGCAGGGGATCAAAAGAAAAAGGAAATAGCCGAAAATCAGAGGGTAAAAAATAAATCCAACAAAGGAAACTTTTAGGATTTGCTAAGAAACAGTCGACTTATTCTTTTTTGGCCATCAGTCGAATTTCTGTCCAACCAATTAGGCATCGCGATTGTGGACTTGCACGTGTTTCTCTGAGCCACTGTGTACCGTACTTAGGGCATGTACAATGGTAGAGAAGGCATGCCTTCCCTTACCCCGCCACATCAGCTAGAGAAGGCATTAGATATAAGTCATACAATGCATTATCTCTTACAGCCATCTCTAGCAATTAATACGAATAATTAAATTTTGGTAGGAAATTTGTTGCTAAGGGAAGACATATGTGATACAACGGAGAAAATAGTCTTCCCTTATTTCCTAAGAGATGATCCCTTAGCTAAGGGAAGACAACCTTCTCTCTCTTCGTTCTCTTTCCTCCAACTAAGCAAAAAATCTGACGTGGCATCTCTAAGGGAAGGCTGACATCACCGCATTGTACATGCCCTTAGCCATCTGCTATAGCTGCACACGTTTGTGTGGGGAGGTTTTGGATGTAAAACGCGTGCATGACTAAGTCAGCGGATAGATATTTACTGAACTTTTTGTGTAAATTTGTATATGACGAATTACAGTCCATTACACTGGTATTTACATGATTTGGAACATGTAAAATTAGGCAAACAAGTCTGTAATTTTACTTTCAAATCATGTAGACGATTTTCTTTCAGTTTCCCCATCTCACAGTTTACAGTCCATTACAACTATGTTTACATAATACAAAACATGTAATTTTCGCCAAACAACGTTTTAAGGTCTTTAAATCATGTATTATGGATTTTTTTTCTGTTTGCAACTTGTTTGTCTGTTGCTAATTATAGGGATTTAGCCCACATACAAGGCTTGGTAAAATTCTTTTTTTATGGGCTTGACTGATTTTTGCCTATGCCATGTGCCGTCTTATAATTTGAAGAAAAACTGACTTACGCTGAATTGAAAATCAGTCAGCTGACAAATAGACATCCCCAACTTTTATTGTTCATAGAGGATGACATGCGGCACCCATGAGCCAGCAGCCTCAACGTTTCAAAGTCGGCATGAGATCGAAAGAAAAAGGCAAGTGACCAAATATCAGGAGCCAAAGATAATCCAAGAAAAGAAACTTTATTGTACATAGAGGATGACATGCGGGTCCCATTTAGCAGCAGCGTATCAACGTTTGAGAGGCGGCAGGCGATCGAAAGAAAAAGGCAAGTGACCAAATATGAGGTGCCAAAAAAATCCAAGAAAAGAAAGTTTTATAGTACATAGAGGATGACATGCGGGTCCCATTTAGCATCAGCGGTATCACCGTTTGAGAAGCGGCAGGGGATCAAAAGAAAAAAGGAAATAACCAGAAATTAATTAGGGGTCAAAAATAAATCCACCAAAGGAAACTTTTATTGTTCATAGAGGATGACATGTGGGACCGACCTGCCAACAGCGTCCTCATCGTTTCAAAGGGGGGGGGATCAAAAGAAAAAGGCAAATATCCAGAAATTAGGGGTAAAAATAACTCCAAGAAAGGAAACTTTTATTGCTCGTAGAGGATGACATGCGGGACCCATGAGCCAGCAGAATCCTCAACGTTTCAAAGGCGGCAGGTGATCAAAAGAAAAAGGCAAGTGACCAAATATCAGGAGCCAAAAATAATCCAAGATTTATTGTACGTAGAGGATGACATGCGGGTCCCATTTTGCAGCAGCGGTCTCAATGTTTCAAATGCGTCTTGAGATCAAAAGAAAAAGAAAGTAGCTAGAAATTAGGGGCTCAAAATAATCTAAGAAAAGAAAGTTGATGGACATAGAGGATGACATGAGGGTCCCATTTAGCAGCAGGTTCCTCAACGTTTCAAACGTGGCATGAGATCGAAAGAAAAGGCAAGTGACCAAATATCAAGAGCCAAAAATAATCCAAGAAAAGAAACTTGAATGTACATGGAGGATGACATGCGGGTCCCATATAGCAGCAGCTGTATCAATGTTTGAGAGGCGGCGATCGAAAGAAAAGGCAAGTGACCAAATATGAGGTGCCAAAAAAATCCAAGAAAAAAAGTTTTATAGTACATAGTGGATGACATGCGGGTCCCATTTTGTAGCAGCGCTCTCAACGCTTCCAAGGCGGCACAGGACCAAAAGAAAAATGAAGTAGCCAGAAATCAGGGGTTGAAAAAATCCAAGAAAAGAAAGATTTCAATTGGGCTGCATCTGGACATCTGGCCTTCGAACTATCTTTCTGGGCCTTTTGACTCGTACAATTTCAGCCCACTCCAAAACAGGAAAGTTCGGATTTTTCTAAAAAAAGGAAAGTCCTACTATGCTTCGCAAAAACAAAAAACAAGGAGATTCAACATATAAGTTTGTTTATGTAAATATAAAGATTTAATTTATCAGTTTGCAATAGCGCAGAGCGAAATACAATGTTTATTGTCTGCAAAATAAGATATCACATGTTTCTTGTACGGGGAGGCTGACATCGGGGACCCATGAGCCAGCAACGTCGTCAACGTTTCAAAGGCGGCAGGGGATCGAAAATAAAAAAAAACCAAAAATAAGTTGGTAAAAAATCCAAGAAAAGAAAACATTTATCATTCTGAGAGGATGACCTGCGGGACCCATGAGGCAGCAGCATCCTCAACGTTTATTGTTTATAGAGGCTGACATGTGGGACCCGTGAGCCAGCGTCGTCAACGTTTTAAAGGCGGCAGGAGATCGAAAGAAGAAAAAAAAGCCAAAAATCAGTTGGTAAACAAAATCCAAGAAAAGAAACATTAACCTTTCGAGAGGATGACATGCGGGACCCATGAGGCAGCAGCATCCTCAACGATTCCAAGGCGCAGGGGATCAAAAGAAAAAAAGGAAATATTAATTAGGGGTCAAAAATAAATCCACCAAAGGAAACTTTTATTGTTCATAGAGGATGACATATGGGACCGACCTGCCAACAGCGTCCTCATCGTTTCAAAGGGGGCAGGGGATGAAAAGAAAAAGGCAAATAGCCAGAAATTAGGGGTCAAAAATAAATCCAAGAAAGGAAACTTTTATTGGTCGTAGAGGATGACATGCGGGACCCATGAGCCAGCAGCTTACTCAACGTTTCAAAGGCGGCATGAGATCGAAAGAAAAAGGCAAGTGACAAAATATCAGGAGCCAAAAATAATCCAAGATTTAGTGTACATAGAGGATGTCATGTGGGTCCCATTTTGCAGCAGCGGTCTCAATGTTTGAAATGCGGCTTGAGATCGAAAGAAAAAGAAAGTAGCTAGTAATTAGGGGGTAAAAAAATCCAATAAAAGAAAGTTGATGGACATAGAGGATGACATGTGGGTCCCATTTTGCAGCAGCGGTCTCAATGTTTGAAATGCGGCTTGAGATCAAAAGAAAAAGAAAGTACCTAGTAATTAGGGGGTCAAAAAAATCCTAGAAAAGAAAGTTGATGGACATAGAGGATGACATGCGGGTCCCTTGAGCCAAGCTTACTCAACGTTTCAAAGAGGGCAGGGGATCAAAAGAAAAAGGCAAGCCAAAAATCAGAGGGTGAAAAAAAATCCAACAAAGGAAAGTTTTATAGCACATAGAGGATGACATGCGGGTCCCATGAGCCAGCAGGTTCCTCAACGTTTCAAACGTGGCATGAGATCGAAAGAAAAAGGCAAGTGACCAAATATCGGGAGCCAAAAATAATCCAAGATTTATTGTACATAGAGGATGACATGTGGGTCCCATTTTGCAGCAGCGGTCTCAATGTTTGAAAGCGGCTTGAGATCAAAAGAAAAAGAAAGTACCTAGAAATTAGGGGGTCAAAAAAATCCAAGAAAAGAAAGTTGATGGACATAGAGGATGACATGCGGGTCCCTTGAGCCAGCTTACTCAACGTTTCAAAGGGGCGGGGGATCAAAAGAAAAAGGCAAGCCAAAAATCAGAGGGTGAAAAAAAATCCAACAAAGGAAAGTTTTATAGCACATAGAGGATGACATGCGGGTCCCATGAGCCAGCAGGTTCCTCAACGTTTCAAACGTGGCATGAGATCGAAAGAAAAAGGCAAGTGACCAAATATCGGGAGCCAAAAATAATCCAAGATTTATTGTACATAGAGGATGACATGTGGGTCCCATTTTGCAGCAGCGGTCTCAATGTTTGAAATGCGGCTTGAGATCAAAAGAAAAAGAAAGTAGCTAGTAATTAGGGGGTCAAAAAATCCAAGAAAAGAAAGTTGATGGACATAGAGGATGACATGCGGGTCCCTTGAGCCAGCAGCTTACTCAACGTTTCAAAGGGGCAGGGGATCAAAAGAAAAAGGCAAGCCAAAAATCAGAGGGTGAAAAAATCCAACAAAGGAAAGTTTTATAGCACATAGAGGATGACATGCGGGTCCCATGAGCCAGCAGGTTCCTCAACGTTTCAAACGTGGCATGAGATCGAAAGAAAAAGGCAAGTGACCAAATATCGGGAGCCAAAAATAATCCAAGATTTATTGTACATAGAGGATGACACGTGGGTCCCATTTTGCAGCAGCGGTCTCAATGTTTGAAATGCGGCTTGAGATCAAAAGAAAAAGAAAGTAGCTAGTAATTAGGGGGTCAAAAAAATCCAAGAAAAGAAAGTTGATGGACATAGAGGATGACATGCGGGTCCCTTGAGCCAGAGCTTACTCAACGTTTCAAAGGGCGGGGATCAAAAGAAAAAGGCAAGCCAAAAATCAGAGGGTGAAAAAAAATCCAACAAAGGAAAGTTTTATAGCACATAGAGGATGACATGCGGGTCCCATGAGCCAGCAGGTTCCTCAACGTTTAAAACGTGGCATGAGATCGAAAGAAAAAGGCAAGTGACCAAATATCAGGAGCCAAAAATAATCCAAGATTTATTGTACATAGAGGATGACACGTGGGTCCCATTTTGCAGCAGCGGTCTCAATGTTTGAAATGCGGCTTGAGATCAAAAGAAAAAGAAAGTAGCTAGTAATTAGGGGGTCAAAAAAATCCAAGAAAAAAAAGTTGATGGACATAGAGGATGACATGCGGGTCCCTTGAGCCAGCAGCTTACTCAACGTTTCAAAGGGGGCAGGGGATCAAAAGAAAAAGGCAAGCCAAAAATCAGAGGGTGAAAAAAATCCAACAAAGGAAACTTTTATAGCACATAGAGGATGACATGCGGGTCCCATGAGCCAGCAGGTTCCTCAACGTTTCAAACGTGGCATGAGATCGAAAGAAAAAGGCAAGTGACCAAATATCAGGAGCCAAAAATAATTCAAGAAAAGAAACATGATTTACATAGAGGATGACATGCGGGTCCCATTTAGCAGCAGCGGTATCACTGTTTGAGAGGCAGCAGGGGATCGAAAGAAAAAGTCAAGTGACCAAATATGAGGTGCCAAAAAAATCCAAGAAAAGAAAGTTTTATAGTACATAGAGGATGACATGCGGGTCCCATTTAGCAGCAGCGGTATCACGTTTGAGAGGCAGCAGGGGATCGAAAGAAAAAGTCAAGTGACCAAATATGAGGTGCCAAAAAAATCCAAGAAAAGAAAGTTTTATAGTACATAGAGGATGACATGCGGGTCCCATTTAGCAGCGGTATCACTTTGAGAGGCGGCAGGGGATCGAAAGAAAAAGGCAAGTGACCAAATATGAGGTGCCAAAAAATCCAAGAAAAGAAAGTTTTATAGTACATAGAGGATGACATGCGGGTCCCATTTAGCATCATCGGTATCACCGTTTGAGAGGCGGCAGGGGATCGAAAGAAAAAGGCAAGTGACCAAATATGAGGTGCCAAAAAAAACTCCAAGAAAAGAAAGTTGATAGCTCATAGAGGATGACATGTTGGTCCCATTTAGCAGCAGCGGTCTCAACGTTTCCAAGGCGGCAGGGGATCGAAAGAAAAAGGCAAGTAGCCAGAAATCAGGGGTAAAAAAATCCAAGAAAAGAAGGAATTTTGGTTCATAGAGGATGACAAGCGGGACCCATGATCCTGCATCGTAAACGGCTCGATCGGAGAGCGTTGAACGAGATGGCGCGATCGAGAAAAAAACAATGCTAGAGAGGCTGCCATCTGGGCCCTACATCCCTGGGCGGTGCGGATTTGCGTTGACTCGGCCGGCGAACCCGAGAATTCGCGATGCACCACGTCCCGGGCCACCATACGCGATGTTTTGGCCGCTTTCGTCGGGCTAGGTGGCCTCAAAAACGAGAAAAAAAGTTTTGACATGCACCACGGAGGGACCAAAAATCGTCGGCCATGGTGCACCAGCAACCACGGCGCGACTTCAACTTCGTCGGCCATGGCAACTTTTCTTGTAGTGCATGTTAGGCAGCTCACAAGATCCGACAATGAAGCATAATTAGGAGAAGACGACCATCTAGCTACTGCTATGGACCCATAGTCCAGGGGTGAACTACTCACTCATCACTCCGGGCGATCATGGCGATGAAGAGTCCTCCGGGAGATGAATCCCCTCTCCGGCAGGGTGCCGGAGCGATCTCCTGAATCCCCGAGATGGGATTCGCGGCGGCGGCGTCTCGGAAGGTTTTCCGTATCGTGGCTCTCGCACTGGGTTTTCGCGATGGAGGCTATAAGTAGGCGAAAGGGCAGGTCAAGAGGCGGCACGAGGGCCCGGGTGACAGGGCCGCGCGACCAGGGCTGGGCCGCGCCGCGTCATCCGCCACCTCGTGGCCCCACTTCGACCCCTTCGGTCTTCTGGAAGCTTCGTGCAAAAATAGGACCCTACGCGTTGATTTCGTCCAATTCCGAGAATATTTCGTTACTAGGATTTCTGAAACCAAAAACAGCAGAAAACAGCAACTGGCTCTTCGGCATCTTGTTAATAGGTTAGTTCCGGAAAATGCGTAAATACAACATATAATGTGCATAAAACATGTAGGTATCATCAATAAAGTAGCATGGAACATAAGAAATTATCGATACGTTGGAGACGTATCAGCATCCCCAAGCTTAGTTGCTCGTCCCGAGCAGTAAAACGATAACAAAGATAATTTCTGAAGTGACATGCCACCATAATCTTGATCATACTATTTGTAAACATATGTAATGAATGCAGCGATCAAAACAATGGTAATGACATGAGTAAACAAGTGAATCATAAAGCAAAGACTTTTCATGAATAGTACTTCAAGACAAGCATAAATAAGTCTTGCATAAGAGTTAACTCATAAAGCAATAAATCAAAGTAAAGGTATTGAAGCAACACAAAGGAAGATTAAGTTTCAGCGGTTGCTTTCAACTTATAACATGTATATCTCATGGATATTGTCAACATAAAGTAATATAACAAGTGCAATATGCAAGTATGTAGGAATCAATGCACAGTTCACACAAGTGTTTGCTTCTTAAGGTGGAGAGAGATAGGTAAACACTCAACAATAAAAGTAAAAGAAAGGTCCTTCAAAGAGGAAAGCATCGATTGCTGTATTTGTGCTAGAGCTTTTATTTTGAAAACATGAAACAATTTTGTCAACGGTAGTAATAAAGCATATGAGTTATGTAAATTATATCTTACAAGTTGCAAGCCTCATGCATAGTATACTAATAGTGCCCGCACCTTGTCCTACTTAGCTTGGACTACCGGATCTTCGCAATGCCATGTTTCAACCAAGTGTCACAAAGGGGTACCTCCATGCCGCCTGTACAAAGGTCTAAGGAGAAAGCTCGCATTTTGGATTTCTCGCTTTTGATTATTCTCAACTTAGACATCCATACCGGGACAACATGGACAACAGATAATGGACTCCTCTTTAATGCATAAGCATGTAGCAATAATTATTATTCTCATATGAGATTGAGGATATATGTCCAAAACTGAAACTTCAACCATGATTCATGGCTTTAGTTAGCGGCCCAATGTTCTTCTCTAACAATTTGCATGCTCCAACCATTAAGGTGGTAGATCCTTCAGACAAGACGGACATGCATAGCAACTCACACGATATTCAACAAAGAATAGTTGATGGCGTTCCCCAGAAGCATGGTTATCGCACAACAAGCAACTTAATAAAAGATAAAGTGCATAAGTACATATTCAATACTACGATAGTTTTTAAGGCTATTTTGTCCCATGAGCTATATATTGCAAAGGTGAATGATGGAATTTTAAAGGTAGCACTCAAGCAATTTACTTTGGAATGGCGGAGAAATACCATGTAGTAGGTAGGTATGGTGGACACAAATGGCATAGTGGTTGGCTCAAGGATTTTGGATGCATGAGAAGTATTCCCTCTCGATACAAGGTTTAGGCTAGCAAGGTTATTTGAAGCAAACTCAAGGATGAACCGGTGCAGCAAAACTCACATAAAAGACATATTGTAAACATTATAAGACTCTACACCGTCTTCCTTGTTGTTCAAAACTCAATACTAGATATTATCTAGACCTTAGAGAGACCAAATATGCAAATCCAATTTTAGCAAGCTCTATGTATTTCTTCATTAATGGGTGCAAAGTATATGATGCAAGAGCTTAAACATGAGCACAACAATTGCCAAGTATCACATTATCCAAGACATTTTAGAATTACTACATGTAGCATTTTCCAATTCCAACCATATAACAATTTAACGAAGAAGAAACTTTGCCATGAACATTATGAGTAAAGCCTAAGGACATATTTGTCCATATGCAACAACGGAGCGTGTCTATCTCCCACAAAGTGAATGCTAGGATCCATTTTATTCAAACAAAAACAAAAACAAAAACAAACCGACGCTCCAAGTAAAGAACACAAGATGTGACTGAATAAAAATATAGTTTCAGGGAGGAACCGATGATGTTGTCGATGAAGAAGGGATGCCTTGGGCATCCCCAAGCTTAGACGCTTCTTAAAATATGCAGGGATGAACCACGGGGGCATCCCCAAGCTTAGAGCTTTCACTCCTCTTGATCATAGTATATCATACTCCTCTCTTGACCCTTGAAAACTTCCTTCACACCAAACTTCAAGCAAACTCATTAGAGGGTTAGTGCACAATTAATAATTCACACATTCAGAGGTGACACAATCATTCTTTACACTTCTGGACATTGCATAAAGCTACTGGACATTAATGGATCAAAGAAATTCATCCAACATAGCAAATATGGCAATGCGAAATAAAAGGCAGAATCTGTCAAAAACAGAACAGTCCGTAAAGACGAATTTTAAAATGGCACCAGACTTGCTCAAATGGAAAAACTCAAAACTAATGAAAGTTGCGTACATATCTGAGGATCACGCTCGTAAATTGGCAGATTTTTTCGAATTTTCTACAGAGACTTGTGCCCAGATTCGTGACAGACAGCAATGCTGTTTCTGCGCGATCCCAAATATAACATCAACTTTAACATAGAAACTTTACTTGGCACAAAAACATGATAAGGAGAGGTTGCTACAGTAGTAAACAACTTCCAAGACTCAAATATAAAACAAAGTACTGTAGTAAAAACATGGGTTGTCTCCCATAAGCGCTTTTCTTTAACGCCTTTCAGCTAGGCGCAGAAAGTGCAAATCAAGTAACATCGAGAGTAGAAGCATCAACATTACCTTGGGTGTTGGGAGTTTTCTCAACAATGCATGTTATCTCGTCTATGTAAGTTTCAGAGGCTCCTTTTTCATTATTCTTAGGCTTGCTATTCTCATCAAACAAATTTTCAGGAACAAGCCAACCATAGTTATTTTCTAGAGCTTCATGCATTCCTAGGAGTTTACAAGGTATTGTTGTCTTAACCTCCCCACCATCATTAATATCATTAGTGTACTTTACTCTCTCCATGTCCATCTTTTCAAGGAGACTAACAAAATTGGTGTAAGAACCAAGCATTTTATATTTAGCAAAGACTTTTCTAGCCTCTCTTGCTACACCACCAAATTCTTTAAGAAGGGTTTCTAAAACAAAGTCTTTCTTCTCTCCTTCCTCCATATCACCAAGTGTGAGAAACATGTGTTGGATTATAGGATTGAGATTAACAAATTTAGTTTCCAGCATGTGTACTAAAGAAGCAACAGCAATTTCATAAGTAGGAGCAAGTTCTACCAAGTGTCTATCTTCAAAATCTTCAGCGGTGCTAACATGAGTGAAAAATTCTTCTATATTATCTCTTCCAATTATAGACCCTCGGCCTACCGGTATGTCTTTTAGAGTGTACTTAGGAGGAAACATGATGCAATAAACAAAAAGTAAACTAGGCAAACAAAGTAAAGACGAGTAACTAATTTTTTTGTGTTTTTGATATGGAGAGCAAGACAATAAATAAAGTAAAACTAGCAACTAATTTTTGTGTGTTTTGTTTAGGTGCAGCAAACAAAGTAGTAAATAAAATAAAGCAAGACAAAAATAAAGTAAAGAGATTGAGAAGTGGAGACTCCAGCGTGTCTTGATCTCCCCGCAACGGCGCCAGAAAAAGTGCTTGATGCGCGTAGATGTACACGTCCGTTGGGAACCCCAAGAGGAAGGTATGATGCGCACAGGCAAGTTTTCCCTCAGAAAGAAACCAAGGTTTAATCGAACCAATAGGAGCCAAGAAGCACGTTGAAGGTTGATGGTGGCGAAATGTGATGCGGCAACAACAGGGATTCCGGCGCCAACGTGGAACCTGCACAACAAAACCAAAGTACTTTGCCCCAACGAAACAGTGAGGTTGTCAATCTCACCGTCTTGCTGTAACAAAGGATTAACCGTATTGTGTGGAAGATGATTGTTTGCAAGAAAACAGTAAAACAAGTATTGCAGTAGATTGTATGCGATGTAAAGAATAGGACCGGGGTCCACAGTTCACTAGAGGTGTCTCTCCCATAAGATAAAAGCATGTTGGGTGAACAAATTACAGTCGGGCAATTGACAAATAGAGAAGTGCATAACAATGAATATACATGATATGATAAATATAGTGAGATTTAATCAGGGCATTACGACAAAGTACATAGACCGCCATCCAACCGCATCTATGCCTAAAAAGTCCACCTTCAGGTTATCATCCGAACCCCATTCGGTATTAAGTTGCAAAGCAACACAATTGCATTAAGTATGGTGCGTAATGTAATCGACAACTACATCCTTAGACATAGAATCAATGTTTTATCCCTAGTGGCAACAACACATCACAACCTTAGAACTTTCTGTCACTGTCCCAGGTGTCAATGAAGGCATGAACCCACTATCGAGCATAAATACTCCCTCTTGGAGTTAAGAGAAAAAACTTGGCCAGAGCCTCTACTAATAACGGAGAGCATGCAAGATCATAAACAACACATAAACAATAGATTGATAATCACCATAACATAGCATTCTCTATCCATCGGATCCCGACAAACACAACATATAGTATTACAGATAGATGATCTTGATCATGTTAGGCAGCTCACAAGATCCGACAATGAAGCATAATTAGGAGAAGACGACCATCTAGCTACTGCTATGGACCCATAGTCCAGGGTGAACTACTCACTCATCACTCCGGAGGCGATCATGGCGATGAAGAGTCCTCCGGGAGATGAATCCCCTCTCCGGCAGGGTGCCGGCGATCTCCTGAATCCCCGAGATGGGATTCGCGGCGGCGCGTCTCTGGAAGGTTTTCGTATCGTGGCTCTCGTCGGGGTTTTCGCGACGGAGGCTATAAGTAGGCGAAAGGGCAGGTCAAGAGGCGGCACGAGGGGCCCAGTGACAGGCCGCGCGGCCGGGCCGGCCGCGCCGCCATCATCGGCCACCTCGTGGCCCCACTTCGACTCCCCTTCGGTCTTCTGGAAGCTTCGTGCAAAAATAGGACCTGGGCGTTGATTTCGTCCAATTCCGAGAATATTTCGTTACTAGGATTTCTGAAACCAAAAACAGAAAAACTGGCTCTTCGGCATCTTGTTAATAGGTTAGTTCCGAAAATGCGTAAATACAACATATAATGTGCATAAAACATGTAGGTATCATCAATAAAGTAGCATGGAACATAAGAAATTATCGATACGTTGGAGACGTATCACCGAACCCGCACAAAGCTTGGGGCTATCTCCACAACTTAATTGGAGGCTCCCAATAAATTGCCACAAAGGCCTTGCCCTTGAAGAATCTCCACAACTTAATTGGAGTCCCCAAGAACACCACAAAGATGCCACAAAGGCCTTGCCCTTGAAGAATCTCCACAACTTAATTGGAGTCCCCAAGAACACCACAAAGACCACTAAGCCGTCTAGGGTCCAAAGACCCAAGAGGAACAAGCTCCGGGAACAAGCTCCCGAAGTGAATATCTCACGAACTTTCACCTCCACGTATCATCGCGGAGAAGTCAAACCGATGCATCAAATGCAATGGCAAGAACACCACAAAGATGCTCAAGTCCTTCTCTCTAAAATTCCAACAAAGCTATAAAAGCTATTGGGGGAATAAGAGAGGAAGAACAAATAAGAGGAGGAACCCCAAATTTATCCAAGATCTAGATCTAATGGATTCCCCTCACAAAGAGAGGGATTTGATTGGTAGGAATGTAGATCTAGATCTCCTCTTCCTTTTCCCTCAAAAAGATTCAAGAAGCATAGGAGGAGTAGAGGGAAAGGGAAGCTCTCAAGGTCAACAATGGTGGAGAGCACAAAGGGGAAGAGGTAGCAGCCCAAGGAGGAAGAAGGGGGGCTTAAATACCCCCTCCCATCGAAATATGACCGTTTGGGTATGCTCAGGCCGGATTTTCCGGGCCGGATATTTGCAAAATATCCGGCCCCCGAAAAACGGAGAAAAACATGCCCTGGATGGGGGCGGATATTTGGCCGGATAATCCCCCAAAACTGCAGAAACACCAAAAATGAAACGGGCATAACTTTAGCATCCGGACTCCGATTTTGATGATCTTGGGCTTGTTTTGAAGCTAGGAACAAGCTCTACAAGATCATGAAGGAAACCATCATAGTACAACAAGGGAGGATAGAAACAAATGATGAAAGGTTTGACCTATCTAAAAAAGACATACCGGTAAAACCTCCAACCTCGAAAATGCAACAAGTTGCCCATGCAAAAACCATTTTCGATGAACTAGAGCTTGTCATGAGAATAAGCACAAGCTCTAAAACATAACATGGATAAGATCCAAATAAAACCAAGAAAGATCATGCAAGGATGCAAAGGTTTTAGCTCTCTCCGAACGATACGATCGAGTTACTCACTCGAGAGCCCTCTTGATAGTACGGCAACTAAACTATAAACCGGTCTCCAACTACACTATGAGACCGGTAAGAAAGAAACCCTATCAAGAGCAAACCTTATACTTGCGCATTCCACTTGAGCTCGATGATAACGATCTTGACCGCAACAAGATGGAACGCCTTTCTTGATTGTGCTTGCTTGACGAAGTCTTGTGGATTGCTCCCCCATAATCCATCATGGGAGAGCTTCTTCTTCGGCGCATCTTGAACTTGCACTTCATTTCTTCATGGCAAGCTTCAAGCATATGATCTCTTCGAGTTGGCTCATCTTGAACTTGCACTTCATTTCTTCATGGCAAGTTTCAAGCATATGATCTCTTCGAGTTGGCTCATCTTGAACTTGCACTTCATTTCTTCATTCTTCATCATGTTGATGTCTTGAAGTAACTTGAGGGCTCACTTCATCTTCATCTTCAAGACATACTTGACACTTGATATCCTTCATCAATTTCTTCTTATTGCAACCTTGAAGCCAACATATGGTTCAAACATTGCCTATGGACAACACCTACAAATATAACTCAATGCAAACATTAGTCCATAGGGATTGTCATTAATTACCAAAACCACACATGGGGGCTCCATGCACTTTCAATCTCCCCCATTTTGGTAATTGATGACAATCTCTTTGAGAGGGTTTATATAAGGAATTTAAGTAACAAATAAGTTGAATATATAGAGAAAACTCCCCCATAATATATGCATGTGTGAATGATCTTGACTTTCATTGCATATATTGGCATTCAAAGCCTAGTGGAGTTTCCTCTAAATATTCAACTATGCAAAGCAACAAGATGCAATGCAATAAAGGAACATGCTTAAGCACAAAGCAAAGACATAACCAAATTCCCTTAAACCCTCCAAACTTCTCCCCCATTGGCACCAATTGCCGAAATGGGTGAAAAATTTAGAAGGCCAATATAGTGAGAGTTCCTCCATAGCGTGTGCATTTCTCATAATTTGAGTGGAATCAAATGCACGTATCCAATGACGAATATTCGGAAGGAATCACACTATAGATGGGATCAAAGATTGCAAAAAGATAACAAAGTCAAGAAGCTTCAACAAATGAAGCAAGCAACCAAATGAACCACAAAGAAGATACCAAAAGAAAGATAGATATTATGATAAGATCAAGAAGATTGCTCTAAATAATATGAGGAAGCTCCCCAAGGTTTGTGCACAAAACTAGACAATTTGCATTGGAGTATAAAGTGCACAAACATGGAATCATCACTCCCATAATATCATTCAAAACAAAAGATACCAAGTGAATCAAACTCTAATGATCACCACAAAATAGTGCCTTAAATAAAATGAGGAAGCTCCCCAAGGTACATGCATAAATTAAAATGTTGCATTTGAATACAATATGCATAACATGGAATCCTCACTCCCTCATTACCATTTAAAACACAAACATTTGCAATAGATCATAGATAGAAAATTAAGCTTAACACTTGCAACAAACAAATGGTTGAGCAACAAGTAAGAGGCATCATAATAAAAGGCTCAACCAAGAGGATATGTGAAAGGCATGATAAAGCATATTATAAGACTATTACAAGGATGAGCAAAAAGCATCATCATAGTCTTCAATGAATTATATTGCTTAGCATGACCAATCAACACGCAACAAATAAATAAGATATCAAATGGAGATGTATCATCTCTTATGTGTATAAGTTTCTCTAAGTGAGCAATATCACAAAGATATTTATCCACAAAGAAACATGCACACACAAAATAGATACACAAGAAATATATCATGATATCCAAAATGAAGTCATGCAATATACCAATAAGAATTTTTGCTTAATAGCATGGCCAAAGGCTCAATTTTATCTTATTGTACATTCATGAACTTCAACCACAAATATCTAAAATACATCACAAATATCAACAAGGGATAGAAGATAGTTGGGATGCATTGAGAAAGGCAACAAGTATCACAAACGAGGATACCAAAAGAAATAACTAAATTTGCACTTTCATCTATATTGCACATGTGAGAGCCTTGAGGAATTGATATGCAATAAAATTGCTAGATAGGCATAGTTGGGATGGATGAATCATGAGCATGATTTAATATACTTCCCAACAAATGCACTCATCTCAAATTACTCACATTCACAATAAAGAGGTTTCATTAAGACTTTTGCAAGAAGCACAACATTTGCAAATCAAGAGATTCATGCCAAGATGCAACCACATGGTTGGATGCTAGAAAAATATGCATGATAAAATACTTGTTACTGATGTCTACGGGTGCTTCTATTCTTGTAGACAGTGTTGGGCCTCCAAGAGCAGAGGTTTGTAGAACAGCAGCAAGTTTCCCTTAAGTGGATCACCCAAGGTTTATCGAACTCAGGGAGGAAGAGGTCAAAGATATCCCTCTCAAGCAACCCTGCAACCACAAAGCAAGAAGTCTCTTGTGTCCCCAACACACCTAATAGGTGCACTAGTTCAGCGAAGAGATAGTGAAATACAAGTGGTATGAATGAATATGAGCAGTAGTACGGCGCCAGAAAATAGATCGCTGGCGTGCAGTTGATGGTAGTAATATTGCGGGAAGTAAACAAGCAGTAGTAACGCAGCAGTAGTAATTCAGTAAAACAGTAACAAGCAGCGATAGCATATTTAGGAACAAGGCCTAGGGATTAGACTTTCACTAGTGGACACTCTCAACATTGATCACATAACAGAATAGATAAATGCATACTCTACACTCTCTTGTTGGATGATGAACACATTGCGTAGGATTACACGAACCCTCAATGCCGGAGTTAACAAGCTCCACAATTAAATGTTCATATTTAAATAACCTTAGAGTGCATGAAAGATCGACACGACTAAACCAAGTACTAACTTAGCATGCACACTGTCACCTTCACGCCATGTAGGAGGAATAGATCACATCAATACCATCATAGCAATAGTTAACTTCATAATCTACAAGAGATCATAATCATAGCCTACGCCAAGTACTAACACGGATGCACACACTGTCACCATTACATCGTGCAGGAGGAATAAAACTACTTTAATAACATCACTAGAGTAGCACATAGATAAATTGTGATACAAAACATATTGCAATCATAAAGAGATATAAATAAGCACTTCACTACGCCATTCATAACAGTGAATAAGTATTCTGTGAAATATAGCCTAAGAGACCCACACGGTGCACACACTGTCACCTTTACACACGTGGGACAAGGAGTCTCCGGAGATCACATAAGTAAAACTCACTTGACTAGCATAATGACATCTAGATTACAAGCATCATCATATGAATCTCAATCATGTAAGGAAGCTCATGAGATTATTGTATTGAAGTACATAGGAGAGAGATGAACCACATAGCTACCGGTACAGCCCCGAGCCTCGATGGAGAACTACTCCCTCTTCATGGGAGCAGCAGCGGTGATGAAGATGGCGGTGGAGATGGCGGTGGTGTCGATGGAGAAGCCTTCCGGGGCACTTCCCCGTCCGGCGGGGTGCCGGAACAGAGACTCCTGTCCCCAGATCTTGGCTTCGCGATGGCGGCAGCTCTGGAAGGTTTCGCGTCCGTGGCTTCTTCCGTCGGGGTTTTTAGGTCGGGGACCTTATAGGCGAAAGGGCAGCGTCGGAAGGTCGAAGGGGCGACGACACCATAAGGCGGCGTGGGCCTGGGCCGCGTCGGCCTATCATCTGGGGCCTGTGTGGCCCCCTCGCGACTCTCGGGTGTTGGATGCTTCCGGGCAAAATAGGAACCTGGCGTTGATTTCGTCCAATTCCGAGAATATTTCGTTACTAGGATTTCTGAAACCAAAAACAGCAAAACGGCACTTCGGCATCTTGTTAATAGGTTAGTTCCGGAAAACGCGTAAATACGACATATAATGTGCATAAAACATGTAGGTATCATCAATAAAGTAGCATGGAACATAAGAAATTATCGATACGTTGGAGACGTATCAGTTACCGAGATAGCATTGGTGTGGATGTAGTAGATATGTGTTCGTTGACCATCCTAGCTTGCCTCAAGTTATCATTGAGTCACTACTTCTTCCCAAGAGTGAGACAAGCATCCAATGCATATCCATTGTACCTAACACAAAGGTAAGTACAAAAAGGTCCCCAAACTAATTGGGTCCGAAGTAGTTAGACACACTACAACATATAGGACAAACTCCACAATACTATGTGCATATAGATATGAAATTGAATTTCATGCACATCTTAGCCAAATTAGGATTTGATGGAGTTTACCCTATATATTGGATCAAAGAAAGTAACACATGCCATAAGATATACATATATTAAATGTGCATGCACAATACTTTCAAGAACCAAAGGAAGATACAATTTGGACAAAATACCAAATAAATCAAGAGACAATGGTTGTCCAAATTATATCAAAGAATCAAATCAACACAAGATTGATTCCAAAGACTTATCTCATTATAAGAAGCTAATTAAATCCAAAAACAAAGGAATGAGATAACCAACTCCCAAGAGAGCAAGGTTCCAACAAATAAACCAAACCCTCAACACTTTTTATGATGGCACAAAGTACCAAAAAGAAAATTTATGTCTCCCAAAACCAAATTCTTGATAATGATCAAGAGATGTTAAGCATTCTAACAAATATAGGAGAGCTCCCCCAAGATTAGTGCATTATATAGGATTTTGCATATGAATACAAAATGCACAAAACTAGGATCATCACGCTACCTATATCTACTAAAAATGCTAAGAAAGTTTGAATAGACAAATTAGATCCATAAGATGCAAGGAAGACACATGGGAGTCAAAGCACAACAAATTCATGGCAAATAATAAGACAATTTAAACACAAGAGCCAATGCAAATATGATCAATGAATCTCTACCTCATAATAGATTGCCAATTGTCCTAGGACAAGAGGTATAAGGAAATATTTCCTGGTGGTAGTTTGTAAGTATACATAAGATCATATTTACAACAAATAAAGCATATGGTAAAAGATAAGATTTAACCATCATGCAAAGAGAGTTTCTTGATAGCTTCAATTAGTCATACCAACATGCAAAGCAATTAATAGTATTCATACCAACATGTAAAGCAATTAATAGTATTTATACCAACATGCAAAGCAATTAATAGTATGACTTGAAGCACATGGTTTTCCAAAAATGTATTGAGGAACATGTTGTGAAAAACCATGCCAAGAAAAACTTTCACAAATAAGATCCACAAATATATTTGCAATGAAGCCATTTAAGCAAATTAGAACTTGTTTGATCGAGCAAACATGCCACAAACGAGAGAGATAATTTACAATATCAATTCTATGTGACACAACCTCGAATGTTCACATTTTCTAGGCTTGTAATATGCACAAAGCTTATTACTCCCCCATAAGGTGATAAGGAATTTAATTTCACAAGAGGAAAAAAAGATCCAACTAGAGATATTAATGGACATTAGAATTTGAATTTCTCATGAAGATGTCATACCACATAGAGACTAGATAATCTTGCAATATCAATTCTAAGTGATATTCCTCATGTACACACATTGTTAGGATCATGAAATTCCCAAAGGAATATCACTCCCCCAAAATGGGATAGTCCATTAATTGCTCATAAGAGCCATATAAGATACAACAAGATGCAAAGTGGCTCCAACACAAACACAAATACATGGTGTGCAACCCAACATGCATAGACTTGATTTCTCAAGAAAAACAAGTAGGAAGCACAACATATACAAACACATGTTAGGAACAAAACTAACACATGCAAAGGGGCGAGTAACTTTCAATAGAAATGAGTTGAGCACATGTTACCGCAAGGAGGAACATTGAATATATTACAGAAGCAAGATAACCAAAATACTTGGCTTGAAATAATATAAATGATGAAGATCCCTTAATTCTTCATGATGTAGCCAAGTCTCCAATGCCCTCCAACAAGCACCTATTGATCAACTTTTGGATTGTTGGTCCCCAACTAAGTTGGGTCCTAAGAGGTTAGTCACAATAGGCTTGGCAACCCAAATGGTTCTTTTCTTGACACCACTTTGAGCACCAACAAATTTGGCAAACACATTGCCACCCTCATCCTTACGAAGAGAATAAACATCATCAATGGCGATAGAGTTGGATGAGGTACCAATAGTGCAAAAGGAGGAGATGTGGCCCTTCTCACGGCATATGTAGCAAGTTCTTTTCTTCTCCTTCTTATCACTAGATTTCTCCACAATGGGAGCATTGGCTTGAGACTTCTTGGAAAGTGGCATTTCTTCAACTTGAGGTTGAATATGAGTTTGAGATTGAGGCCGCTTCCCTTTTTGCTTCTTCTTCAAAGGGCAAGATCTAACATGGTGCCCTTCAATATTGCACTTGAAGCACACAATCTTGGACGGGTCTTTGACTTGTACTTGGCCCTTCTTATTCTTGTTGTTCTTGGACTTGTTATTGTTGTTGGATTTGAATCCAAGTCCACGCTTGTCATTGGGGGATTGTTGCATACTCAACATCGTGTCAAGTTTGCATTTCCCTTCATGACCCTTTACCAAGTCGTTCTTCAAAGAAGTGACTTGGGCCTTGAGCTCTTTGATTTCCTCTACATGGTTAGTAACAACACAATTACTAGAGGAAATAGAACCTTCATTGTTAGAGCAATAAGGCAATGAAGATAATTCATCACAAGATTTAGCAATACTATGAGTGGATGAATTACTAAGACTAGCACACGACAATATAGCATTTTGAGTAGTAGTGCTAGTATCTACATGAGGCCCACAAGGTGTTGCCTTTGATATGATAGCCTCATGAGCTAACTTTAGCCTATCATGAGAAGCTAGAAGATCCTCATGGGAGCTAGAAAGCTTTCCATGATTTTCTTCCAATTCCCCATAATTGCTAGTTAGAAAATCAAGTTGAGCCCTTAGCTCAACATTCTCCTTCAAGATAGATGCTTCACAAAAGTAGAGTTAGTAGCACAAGCATCATTATTAATAGCAATAGGATAAGGCAAGTTGGCATGCTCTTTTAGATAAGAAGCTTTAAGTTGCTCATGCGACTCGGTGAGTTTGGTGAGCGCACTCTCAATGACCCTTGAGCCCTTTTTGAGTTGCTCAAAATCCTCAAGGAGTTTAGCATTAACAAACACAAGCTTATCATTTTTTAGCTTTAGTTCATTTGCCACCTCAAGAGCTTTATCATGGTTTTCCTTTTCTCTAGACAATTCTAGAGCAAAGGTCTCCTCAAGAGCTTCCTTGGTGGTTTGTTCTTCTTCAAGTTCATCCTTTAGGGATGCCACATCATTGGCGTACTCACGTTCAAGAGCACTCATTTTATCAATGGTGTTCTCATGCAACCAAATACATTTTTGGCTCTCAATAGCGGTAGTCAAGATTTCAAAGAAGTGAGAGCTAGCAATTTTATCTTTGCAAAGAACCTTGAATACACTCTTACCCTTATCGCGTAGAGAGACAACCCAATCCTCTTCTTCATACTCATCCTCATCCTTATCACCACGAGAAATATTAGGTTCCATGGTAGGAGATACCGTGGAACCCTTGGCCATAAGGCATATATGAGAACCGTGAGATAAAGATGAGGAGTTACTTGAGGCTCCTTTCAAGATCTTGTCTTGACCAATAGAATCTTTGGTTTCCTCTACATTGTTAGTCACACAACAACTAGAGGAAATAGAAGCATTTTTATCATGGCCACAAGACAAATCAAGCATATCATCATGAGATTTATTCAAGAAACTTACACATGATATGCAAGGACTATTAACACAAGCATGTAGATGATTTATAGTGCTATATGTGTTTATGTCCAAAGATGAAGCATTGCAATGAGATAGAGATGAAGAATCATCAATAGTAAGCTCAAAATCAACATTGCAATTTTCATCACCACTCACCATATCATTACCTTGTGTCTTGCCACACATTGGTGAAGTGGATGAAGATGAGAACTCATCACGGCCGGAAGTGGAAGCAATACAATCATCCTCAATAATATTGGACACATCATATTTATCTTGAAGCTTTGTCCATAATTCATGAGCGCTCCCAAAAGGCATGATTGAAGAAGTAACTACATTGCTCACAACAATGGAAAACATGAGAAGCAAGAGCATCGAGGCAAGAGTTTTTCTTCTCCTCAAGAGTTAAATTTTGGGGATCCTTAGGAGAAGAAAAACCCATGTCAAGAATTCGCTCCATGTCCGGGGAAATACCCCGCAAAATATTAAGCACATAAATTTTCCATAGATCATAATTTGTACCATCAAATATAAACAAGTTATTGTGAGCTAATCCCCTAACCGACATCTTTACTCTCAAGGCGGTGAAGCCTAAGAATGAGAGACCTTGCTCTGATACCAATTGAAAGGACACGGATGTCGCCTAGGGGGGGGTGAATAGGCGATTTAAAACTTTTAAGAGATGGGCTTAACAAATGCGGAATAAAACTAGTGTTTACTTTGTCAAGCCCAAAGCCTATATACTATGGTTCACCTATGTGCACCAACAACTTATGCTAAGCAATACAAGCAACTATGTGATAGTAGGATATATAACTTCAAGCACGAAGGCTATCACAAAGTAAAGTGCATAAGTAAAGAGCTCGGGTATAGGAATAACCGAAGTGACGCGGAGACAACGATGTATCCCGAAGTTCACACTCTTGCGAGTGCTACTCTCCGTTGGAGCGGTGTGGAGGACAAATCACTCCAAATGCACGAGGGCCACCGTATTCTCCTCGAGAATTCCCACCAAAAGGGATGTCCTCGATCCACTATGGAACCTTAGGGAGGTCACCGAACCCGCACAAAGCTTGGGGCTATCTCCACAACTTAATTGGAGGCTCCCAATAAATTGCCACAAAGGCCTTGCCCTTGAAGAATCTCCACAACTTAATTGGAGTCCCCAAGTGTCAACACCCGGATTTTTAAGTCCAGGTGCCTATTATGTCATACATCGCAATCCCAGGAATAATGTTGTTGCGAGACATAATAGTTGAATATCATAGAGTCATCATTTATTACAACATGGAGAGTCTTACATCCATAGATCACATGATCCAATATTACACATATAGTTGATCTATAAGATCAACGAACATAAATAAATAGCGGAAGCGTCGTAGTAGGTGGAACTATCTATCCACAGGCCAACGCTTGACGTTAGAAGCATCCTAGTTTTGATAGACGTCCTGCTGACCGTCATCTTCATAGTGTTGCTCCTCTTCATAGTCTGGCATTGGAATAGCCAGGGACACAGCCATGAGTACTTTAAGTACTCGCAAACTAATACTAATGTAAGTAATTACCAATTTTAATGGTTTGCTAGGCTCTAGGTTTATTTGCGTAAAGCCAAGTTTAGTTCATAAACATTTAGTAAAGATGCTTGAATCGCTAGACTAACTCAAGTGGGAACATTAGTGTCATTCCCACAACATCAGTTGTGTTTTCACCATTCAAATCACCATTCAAATTCACCATTCCTTTTTAAGACAAATCCTGACAACGGAACAGTATGGCCTTTCCAATTGTCCGTAACCGTGGACACGGCTATTCGAATAGGTTTAACACTCTGCAGAGGTTGTACTCTTGTGCCACAACTTTTGATTACATCCGTCGGGAATATCCCGAATCATCGTAACTCAGTACGCGGATCATCAACCATAACTTTTCACTTAAATAACCTAGTATAGGCACCTCTCCCCATGAGCTTGGCCTCCCGGTGAAAACCAACTGTCAACCCGGGAACTGCACAGGGCTTGGGTCGTACATTCACCTCATATTCACATCATATCAATGGTAACGGAGGCAGCCTCGGCATAACCCCTGTGATGCTTGTTTAGAGGGAACCCATACTAAACTACATAAGTTTCTGGTTATGCCCTACCCATAATCAGGTATTGTGGGTGTACTTGTGTAATTGGAAGGGTATCGCATCCGAACCCAATCATCAGTTTTCACAAACTTTCACCAAGTCATTCAAGTCACATTCACCTTCCAACTCTTTCAAAGTCATTTCTTTTTACCTTGTTCCCATCTAGAGTAGTCAATTTTATTTACTTAGCAATAGCAACTAGTCATGCGGGGGTGCTATCTAGCTTTATTTGCTTAGACTAACTTTGATACCATTGTGCTATTCTAAACCAAGTGAATCATGAATCAAAAAGTAAGCTTTGTAATATAAAGCAAAAATAAATTGCACGATAAAAGCATAGGATAGGATTATTTAAGCATAAGTAAAATGTAATGGTGCCTTGCTCATGAAAGCTTTGCATTAGGGTGGCTTGCAAGAGTGTTAGCTTGCCTTGGTTGGGATAGGAATCAAAGTTTTCCTCCTCCTCTTGAGAGTAGCCTTCCTCCTCTTGATACTCCTCGTTACTAGCGTCTATACACGAATACGAGGTATACAATCACCACACAACTTAAGTGCTAAGCTAAACACATCAAAGATGCACACAAGCCCATGCTATCATCACATCTTATTAGCATGGTGATTCACTTTGTTTATGTTAAAGAAAAATAATTTCCTCTCATTATAATTAGTTAATAGTATAGCTCTTAATGTCTTGGAGGAAATAATTTCCCCTCATTGAATCTTATTAAGATTTAATCTCTTCAAATAATAATAAGGCATGAATAGTGGTTGACCAGGGTCAACACTTCATATCTATTATTTGAGAGGGAAATTTAAATGAGGTGCTATACCTCATGCATGTTAATTCTAGCATGGTGATGATTTAATATCTCTAAGTAATAAAATAGGAGGTTCATTAGACTAAGGTCATTACCTCTTATTGAATTACTTATGATCAAGATTTAAATGAGAGAGTAGCTCTCATATTATTTACCTAATTTATCTGTATGTGTATAATGGACTATAAGTGTCTCCATAGCCATTATTTAATTCTAGTTCATGATCCTGCAGAACAACTACACAATATTTTTGCATAATCAATTAGAGCATGTCAAATGTGATTTATGAGAGTTGGAATCAACTCCATATCATTTGTAGATCATTTTTAATAATTATTTGAAGTTAGAAAAGGCCCTGCCTTGTTATTTTTATCATTTAAATTTAATTACGAATTTGGGCATGAGGCCAGTGGCATTGTGTAGATAATTTCATTAGCTTTCAGAATATATAAAATTTGCTAAATTTGGTGTAGTAGATTTCAAACTATTCAAATTTGAAGTGGGCAGTAGTATTGGATTTGAACTAAATGAATTAATTCATATTTGAATTTTTGGGCCACGCGGGAAAACGAAATGGGCCGAAACGATTTAAACGAGCACTGCGCGGCCCAACACGCATCTGGTGCGAGTGGGCTGCCTGACGAGGTGGGGGCCACCGGTCAGTGGCGCTTAGCCGCGCGAAACGGTACGCTTGATATGATCCGTTGGATCGACAGCGATCAACGGCTCACGTCTGTCGTCGTCTCCGGCGAGAACCCGACGAACTCACGGCGAGCCTAGGGGGTCGGAGGGCATACCGAGGTTCCCGCGGGGTGCTCTGGGTGCTGGTCGACGTTGGCGAGGGTGCTGAAGCTCCGGTAGCGTGGCGAGGCTTGGGGTGGCGGCAATCGTCGACGGCGAGCTCCGGTGGCGGCTCCGATCTTGAAATTGGGGCGGCTCCGGCGTCAATTGGATGAGCTAGTGGTGTGGGACGACTCAGTGGTGAGAGGGGAGCAGAATGGTGTGAGAGATGGGGTCGAGGGCGTGCTCCTTTTATAGGAGGGAGAGGGTGCCGTGGGTGCTGAGAAGGGGCGGCCATGGCGCGGCGTCTACGGTGATCGAAGGGGCAATGCGAGGACGGCTAGGGGTAGGCGTCGTCATGGAGATGCTCGAGGTGCAGCTAGCTCGTCCAGGGCGTGATGGAATCGTTCGTGCGCGTGCGGTCTCTGTCACGGCGTGTGCGGCAGAGAGATGATGATCGCGGCGGCGACGGCGTGGGCGTGGGCATTTGAGAATTTCTAGCAGCTAGAGGGTGCTGCGGCGATGCTCGACGCTAGCTGGCGGGGTGCGCGAGGGTGCTCGAGCACTTGACGCTGGCGCGTCCAGAGCGCGGTCACCGCGTGCACTGGCGTGCACTGGCATGGTCTGGGCGTGCGCGTTCTGGCCAATGCCGTGCATGGATGGGCTGAGGCTTGGTACTGGCGTCGTCCTTGTGTGCTGGGGTTCTCTGTGACATGGTGAAAGTGAGAGGGGAGGGCCAGATACATGAGTGGCATGTGTGGCCGGCATGGTGCACGGCATGCCTAGCTTGGGTCCTTTTTCTCACTTTAAACGATTGTGCAAGTACATGGCTTTGATGCAGGGGTTGCAGGGGAGTGTGATCATCACAAAGTAAAAGAGGTTTAGGCTAAGAACCACCGGATAATTGAGTGTAACACTAAAGTTAGATGCTGTCTGCCAGGTGTTCGACACAATGGCCGCAAGAACAATTTATTTGAATTTTGGAAATCTTTTTGGTACACTTCATTCTTATACTTAATGTGATGGAATGGTGGTGGTGGTGTCCAATTTGGTGAAGGTTTGCAAGAAATCAAATTTGGGTTCATCTTCTCTTTGTTTCAATGTCTCCACTTGTCAATTCATTTCTGGTCAACCTGGTCAAAGCTAGCCATGGTGGTCAACATCAAAGTTGTTGACTTTGACATGGTCTTGGATGAGGTGTCAACGGTTGACCAAGTTTTGTTTAAGAAAATTGAATTGCAGGGGTGCCAAGTGGTGAAGATTTTATAAATGTGTCAAATGACCATTATCATATGTATGTTGAATTTGAATATTTCTTTGATTTGAATTTTGTTTCTTCTATGCATTTGTGTTTGTTTTTGATATATAAGAGTTTTAGAAGCAAGAGATCAAGCAATGGTGGCCTTGTGTGATGGTTTGCATATTTGAGTAGTGTTGTATGTGAGTGAGTATTGAGTTAGTTGCTATTTCTTTTATTCCTCTCATATTAGGGTTAGGTGATCTTGTTTTAGGGTTTAAGCACACTTGATCACTACTAAGCACTCATCATGGCAATTGCACAAAAGAAAACTCACTCTATGCATGAATTCTATATGTAGCACTATATGCATGAGAAAAGTTTTTTGTTTGTTGGGAAATTTGAGTAATTGAATTGTCCCTCTTCTTCATTTATATTTGTTGAAATTTGGGATGTTACACCAAGAACACCACAAATATGCCACAAAGGCCTTGCCCTTGAAGAATCTCCACAACTTAATTGGAGTCCCCAAGAACACCACAAAGACCACTAAGCCGTCTAGGGTCCAAAGACCCAAGAGGAACAAGCTCCGGAACAAGCTCCCGAAGTGAATATCTCACGAACTTTCACCTCCACGTATCACCGCGGAGAAGTCAAACCGATGCACCAAATGCAATGGCAAGAACACCACAAAGATGCTCAAGTCCTTCTCTCTCAAATTCCAACAAAGCTACAAAAGCTATTGGGGGAATAAGAGAGGAAGAACAAATTAGAGGAGGAACACCAAATTTCTCCAAGATCTAGATCTAGTGGATTCCCCTCACAAAGAGAGGGATTTGATTGGTAGGAATGTAGATCTAGATCTCCTCTTCCTTTTCCCTCAAAAAGATTCAAGAAGCATAGGAGGAGTAGAGGGAAAGGGAAACTCTCAAGGTCAACAATGGTGGAGAGCACAAAGGGGAAGAGGTAGCAGCCCAAGGAGGAAGAAGGGGGGCTTAAATACCCCCTCCGCTTGTTTTGAAGCTAGAAACAAGCTCTACAAGATCATGGAGGAAACCATCATAGTCCAACAAGGGAGGATAGAAACAAATGATGAAAGGTTTGACTTATCTAAAAATGACATACCGGTAAAACCTCCAACCTCGAAAATGCAACAAGTTGCCCATGCAAAAACCATTTTCGATGAACTAGAGCTTGTCATGAGAATAAGCACAAGCTCTAAAACATAACATGGATAAGATCCAAATAAAAACAAGAAAGATCATGCAAGGATGCAAAGGTTTGAGCTCTCTCCGAACGATACGGTCGAGTTACTCACTCGAGAGCCCTCTTGATAGTACGGCAACTAAATTATAAACCGGTCTCCAACTACACTATGAGACCGGTAAGAAAGAAACCCTATCAAGAGCAAACCTTATACTTGCGCATTCCACTTGAGCTCGATGATAACGATCTTGACCGCAACAAGATGGAACGCCTTTCTTGATTGTGCTTGCTTGACGAAGTCTTGTGGATTGCTCCCCCATAATCCATCATGGGAGAGCTTCTTCTTCGGCGCATCTTGAACTTGCACTTCATTTCTTCATGGCAAGCTTCAAGCATATGATCTCTTCGAGTTGGCTCATCTTGAACTTGCACTTCATTTCTTCATGGCAAGCTTCAAGCATATGATCTCTTCGAGTTGGCTCATCTTGAACTTGCACTTCATTTCTTCATTCTTCATCATGTTGATGTCTTGAAGTAACTTGAGGGCTCACTTCATCTTCATCTTCAAGACATACTTGACACTTGATATCCTTCATCAATTTCTTCTTATTGCAACCTTGAAGCCAACATATGGTTCAAACATTGCCTATGGATAACACCTACAAATATATCCATAGGGATTGTCATTAATTACCAAAACCACACATGGGGGCTCCATGCACTTTCAGACGGCGACTGTGGCGGCGGCTCCTGGCCGTGGAGGATGGTCGTCTTCTTCGTCTGCGTCGATGACTTCGGTTGTGGTAAGCTTCTGCAAACCCTAGCCTTAGATCTACATCTTATGGGTACATAACCGGGGTCTGAACGAATCCATTGTAGGACATTCCTTCGTCGCTGGTGGAGGTTGTGGAGGTTTTCCAGGTTCCATCTGACTCTACGACGGGGGCGGTGGTGCTGCCTGCATCTTCCACTGGGACGGTGGTGCTGCCTCGCAGGTCCCTTGCTTCCCCTACCTCGGTGCTGCGTGTGGCTCCTTAGACTGTAAGGCCGATCTTACCTACCTCGTTGTTCTTTGATGTGGTACTGGTAGTTCATAGATCTGCTAGTGTTTAAGGATGTCCATGTGGTAGTTCATAGATCTGCTAGTTCTTAAGGATGTCCATGTGGTAGTTCATAGATCTGCTAGTGCTTAAGAATGTCCATGTGGTAGTTCATTGATCTGCTAGTGTTTGTCATGTAGGCCATCATACCTTTGGGCTCTCCTGATCTGTCTGCGCCAACTGTGAATGATCAGCCATCTCTGATAGCAAGCAAACCAGCCATGGTTTGGAAACCTGAGCTATCAGAGTTTGTGCTAAACCAGTTGGTTCAGCTCATCCGTAGCGCTGTCTGCTTCAACATGGGATTCAAGGAGCAGCAGATGAAGAAGGTAGCCGCGGATGTTCTTGCATTCGTCGGCGTACATGTCACCACTCTTCAGCTGTACAACCACATCAGAAACTGGAGGACAAAGTGGATCGTCATCATGAAGATGAAATCCGATCGCATTCTGGACTGGAGCGAAGATGGTTGCTGCTTCTACGACAGTGATGAAGGGGCGGCGGACGAGTACATCATGGTACGAATCCTCATTGAGCTACTGCATTGATCTGAAAGTATATACATGTCAATGTCGTCCGCACTAACATGTGTTCCTTGTCGATTGCAGCGGTACCCGAAGCACCATCAGTACGTCAGCACCCCGGTCACCAACTATGCTCAGATGGAGACGATCTTCACTCTCCGGTTCGTCTGCAAGGCGCAGCTGTTCCAGCCTAACTTGCTGGTTAGGGCTATCGACTTCATTGCACACAATGAAGCCGAGTATGCCGTCTACCGTAAGCTACAGCCACCGGAGAGGAGGAGCTGGCTTAGGACCTGGCTCCGCAACCAGTTTCCTGCCTGGTGCTTCTCTTTCCTTCTCATGATCCGCTGATTTTGGGAAGTGATCTTGTATCCCTCCATTAGCTAGGACTTTCTACAACCTGATCCCCGGTTTGTAATGATGAACTTGTTCGGGTGGTATGTACTAACCCCTCGTGACGAACCTGTGATGCATCACGAAGTAGTTGCTTCGTTTGTGATGCATCGCCCACTAAGTAGTAGTTGCTGTGTATTACCAGCATCTTTTCTGATGAACTGAATCTCATGTGTGCTGTTATTCAGTTCTGGATAACCTCTCTAAGTGAAGGGGTTACCACAACACTGAGCTATCTGCAACCAAACAGGTTGTGGGATGCACGACCTGGGAAGAATGGGCTGGAAACAGGCAACTAAACGATGGGGCATGGGTTCCTTCTCCGGCGCGCAAAAGGCCGCACAGGCTACCGAACGACCCGCCAAAAGTGGCCCATGGCCCGTTCGCGATGCGCAATGCCTCCCATCTCGCTGGCGCAGGCATGCATGAATTCGGCCCGACAACCAAATGCGCCCTAGAAAACTGGACACAGTGGCTCATCTTTCTTGTGTTGTGATGGTATGGAGCAACCCGCGCTCATGTCCATTATATTCTTTGTTCAGAACTAATCCCGTCAACATGCGGCATTTGACACGGAGCATGAAAGTAACAGAGAGGCAGCGGCCACAGAGGACGAGTCCGACGGCGACGACTTCGAGTGGACTGAAATAGGCTTGAGCCGGAGGAGAAGGCGGCAGAGCATAGGGCTTTAGTCGAGTCCTTCGAGACGCTCAAGAAGGCCGAGGATGCTGCCAACAAGGCGTTGCGGCAGCAGCTACTGGAGGACGCGGCAGTCCACCGAGCTCTAGCGGCCGCACGGCGAATGGAGCGGTGGGCGATGGAGAAGCTGAGGAGGGAGGGAGGCAACGACGGGGCTGGGCCGTCAACCGCCCAGAGGGGCGACAAGTAGTCTAGGGCCTTGTTCTTCCTTCTTGATTTTCGTAAGTACATTTTATTCATTTGAGCTGAATAAAAAATATGTTGGAAAAACAATATGGGTCGCCCTGCTAGAAGCACACCCAGATGCAAACGGACACGCGGTCAAAAACGACCATTTTCGAATCCATGGTCCGACGCAAACGGACACACGCTGCCATTTTGGATGTCCGAAATGCGTCGGGTCGTTGGAGATGCCTTACACAGATAGATGAACATCGATTTCCATCCCTCCTCTATAAGTTGGGTTGTAAATGATACTTTTTTCTAAGTGTTGGTTGGGATTTCCATAATTATAATTATAAAAAAAATATAGAAAACCTAAGTTGTACATTTTTTATGATGAAAACGAGAAAACTATCAATGAAATTACACAACTAATTAAGACCCACACAAGCAACAAAAAAAAAAATCAACCCAAAATGGGACGTGTGGTTCCAAGGAAAAACCATACAAAAGGACCTTACATACAAAATCCACAAGGTCAACTCAGGTCATTACATGCTCCTAGGCAGATGTGCATGTATTGAAAAAACAATGAAAATGCCTAAATCCTCGCAGGCAACACCAGTCCTACAAAAAAAATGGCAGCACAAAAATACATGCGGCCAATTTTCCGCCTATGTGGACCGTCCATCATTGCCTAGATAATAAAACAAAACAAAAAAACAAGAATAGGGCGTCGACCTGTTGGTAAGTGTTGCGAGTATGCATGCTGCCGGCCACCTAGCAAGAAAGTAGCTATTTCAAATATAGGAAATTGGGTGCTAGTATCCTTGTTTTCCTAGTTTTTCCTGATGCCACCTATTCCAAAATTTAGTCTAACCCATCCTACTGTACATTGAAAATCCTTAGTTTTTCTCGCGTTCAAACAATAGAAATCTGACTCTCTAATTGTGGATCTCTTTGCGGACGAAGGTAACAATATTATTGCCGGTGAGAAGAAATTATGTTCCACCTATCTGTTGAAGAGTAAGCCGTCCAATTTGCCCAAGTTATATATTACAACACAATGAGTAACAAGTACGTGAGACATTACAACTAGAGGATTGTGTATTTACTTGCGCGTACTACCAAAACACAAGAGAAATGTCTGGTGGGTCATGCTTTCATAGTTTCATTGGTAGATGCATGTAGTCTTTATACAATAGTGCTCATTTCATCAATTCAATTCTCTGTGACTCCCTGATTGACTCTGTAACCTCTCCTTATGATTACTAGCAAAGTTTGGCGCGGCGGCACGCCGCGCCCGATGGTCGTAAAGGATTTTTTTTCCAATATTTGAAGAAATGATAGACCGGTGATATATAATTATACTTAATTAAATGTTCATGGGATTCACTTGCATAAGTAATGCATGCACTAATACATAATTAGATCTGACTACATAATTAATGGCATCGTCTTACATATGGGATATGTAGAGGACATCAGGTTCTACTTCATCTAAAGAACACCATGTTTTGGTGATCCATGTCTGGAGGAAATAACATAATAGGATGGTATTACTGTTAGTGTTGTTGTTGCTTGGTCTTTCAGCCATCAGTGCTCGGCGTCGTTGTCCTCATTGACAGAGGGAAGTATGATGAGTTGTTGGCCGTTGGTGAAGAAATCAATGGATGGTGTGGAGTCTGCTTCATCGTCGAAGGGAGCATCAGTGTATAGCCCTTCTTCTTCACTCCTTGTTGCTGGAGTTGTTGATTTGTTATTTTGTTGAAGGATGTTGAGCATCCCTGGAAGGAGCTTTTGAGCAATGGTGGTCGCCGCTAGCCTTCTCGATGATGCCGCCTATGTTGGCCGCGTCCACAAAGCTGAGATCTCCTGCTGGTCCCTCTATAACCCTAACTGACACTACATAACCAGGGGTGTTAGGAACGGCCAAGCCTGAAATGTTGTAAAATAGTTCAGAAGTGAGGCTACACTGTTAAGTTTTATGTGATTTATCAACAATAAAGAGATCTCTTACTGATATTTGTACTTGCATATTTCCTAACAACATTTTGTGAAGCAATAATTCAAGGATTGGCATACACTCTCGAGTGCTGAAGTACTGCCAGAGTGAGGACAGCAACTGATATTAAATTTATAATTCTTCACATCGAAGTTCCTTGTAGGACAGGGAAATTCTAAAGATAATATTAATTAAAAGACTCATATGTCCTTGTTTCATGATATCAACGGTCCCTAACTATGCATATGTAGCATCAATTCGAATGACTTTTGAAGGGATTATGTTCAGTATAAAATAGCAATAAAAATGGCACCTAAAGGATTAGTATCTCGGAAATGAAGATAAATCCTAGAACACATGGTAATATCTATATTTTGATGATCTCATTGTTAATGCAGATTATCAGGTACACTGCAATCAAAAGTATAGGCATGTGCAGTTAACTGAGATGACGCAAATCTTATGATTAAAATTTCAGTTTTATGTGAAATATTGATTACCATAAGAAACTGCATGCATACACCTTCTAATATATTAAAGATACTTTTGTATAGATTAGAATGAAATTTATTTAATGGATCATTCAATTTGTAGAAATCATTCATTGCTAGAAATATTCAAGCCAACAGAAATGGATCAGGCAGATTATGTTCAGTTCATCTCAAAAAGACAGAGCATAAATATCATCTTTATATGTTCAAACTCTGCATGAACATACCTTGTACAATATTAAGCGTGCATTTGCATGGCTACAAAAACACATGGATAGTTTAATTCTGACGAATTAATGACACCTAAAGATATTAGGCCTAGCAAACATGAAATATGCATGCTCTTCAGGTCTTGAAAACATGATAGCCCTGTTTCTCTAAAATCATTTTTTTTTCTTAAATAACTACTGCATTCATATTACTTGCTTATGACCAGTTGCAATTGTACACGATGGGTAGGTCATTTCCTCAGAATCTTTTGAAATGATTTTCTATTTATTTTCATCTGTTTATAACTTTGGATCCATACTCATAGCTAATGTAGTTGTGAGCCAGATGCATGGTCAAATCATGGTTTATCCATATGACATGAACAATCTGAATGCATCTAAGAGATGGTTTGGAATTTAATACACTTCATACAACTATCTAGGGTCAGAGAAGCACGCTAAAACTGTAGGCATACTTACAATATATGTCCAGTATCAGCGACAACCTACTTTTCTGCAGCAATTGTGGAAGCCAGCCTCGGTGTAGTGGCAAGAAATTGACTGCAACGTGATGTTCTCAGTTGGCCGCACATTTTCCAATTGCCTGAATGCTAGGAAAGTTAAACTCCATGCTCTAAAATAGGGCATCGACCTTGTTGTGGCCCATTTAATTTTGAGAGTGATTGTGCAGCCGTTGTCCTACTCATTCATGTAATGTTATATTCAGATCTGATTCTCTTCATGTGTAAGCATACATCAATGAAGTAAATGTAGAAAGTCTATAAATAGCATGTGCACGCACAACAAAAAAACAACGACTGAATGCACCGCTGGCAGTTAAGATAGAGCATAACCATCTACGTGAGATTCATGAGGACCCTACAATTCTGCTAATTTGAGAGTTTCGAATTTGCAGCATCCCTAATGAATATAAGACCTATTATTGTTTTTATTCATTCCTCTCTTTTAAGCGCCGTTATAGAAACCTGTTGTATTCTAACTTGCTAAGTTATTTCCATCAGTATGAAGGCTGAAAGCTGACCACCTAAGTTTAACTGGAGGACGCAGAGAAGTATCTGATTTTAGAGAAACAGGGCTATCATGTTTAGAGAAGTATCTGATTTTAGAGAAGGACCACCAGTGTTACAAATACTATGCCACCTATAACTACTACTGTTATTACTTTTTCCATGTTTGAGCTGAGTGTTCGATTTTCAGATAGCACACAAAATCTACCAGGTCAAAACTCAGCACAGGAAGAGCAATAAAGCCAAGGACTCAACTCAGCACAGGAAGAGCAATAAAGCCAAGGACTCAACTCAGCACAGGAAGAGCAATAAAGCACAGGTTAGAGTGCAGACTGCTTTGGGTATTTCTTATGAACACTGTTTTAAAAGATGGTAGGGTATCAAATTTGTAAAAATAATCTGTATACTAATCGTTTGCCTATTCATCTCAAATTTTGTATCTAAGATTTTTTTTGTTCCTATAGTTGGGATTGTCTCATCCTTTCTTAACTTGGTAGGAGAGTGTGGCACCTTGCTTTCTTAAGTTGCTAGGACAGTGTTCGTTCTTGCCTCACGATAGTCCCCTACTTTTCTCAAACCGCAAACTTTGTGACAATCCAAAAGGATGTAGGCCACCAAATTTTGGCACATATATATGCAATGCACGCATTTATATACTTTGCGTTTCTGTTGAAAACATGGAATGCACATTTCTTATACGCGGAATCTGACATATATGAATACCAGGCTAGTTTGTTCGATGCTCGAAGATCAATCATCTTCTTCTTAACACATAGGAGTGTAGGACTATTTAGCAAACAGTATCACCGCTCTGCTTTTTTGTTGGATTAGACATGGAACCTAAGAATTTTTCAGAACTAACAGTAATAGGAAGTGCATTGTCTTAACAATATTTCAGTAAAATAAGACCAAAAGGTCAAATAAAATTTGCTGGCAAATCCAAGTCTGCCTAGAAAATTTCACAAAGCATCTAATTACACACCAGCAGTACATAATTTTCAAAGAGAGACAAATAGGCATAAAAATGAACATAGTAACTGCCTCTGTATCATTCCCTTTTTTACACATCAATATTGTACTCCAATCATGCTGTTGATTTGATTGTCATTAGTCATAGAGCTTTTTAGCATGTGTGTCCTCTAGGCAAAGAAGAAGGCATATGCATGCAGATTAACACTGAAAGATCCTAAAGAAATACATGGCCTTGTGCAGCAACATCAAATGTGGCAAACCAGAACAAGGTACATATGCATGCCTACTTGTTATCGAGCAAGAATCCCACGGCTGGACGAAAAACCCAACGGCTGGACGACGCTCACGTTTGGCCCGTCAAAATACTACCTCGGAGATGTCACCTTGACCTGAAAAGAAAAAGGAACAGCTTCTGATCAAACCTGAACCATTACCGAATTTCCACCACAATGGAAGAAAAAAATCCAGAGTGTACATCAGGAGATGAAAATGCCATCGACCTTGAACATGACATGGTGCTAGCTGTTGTTCACCACCATGAGATTGCAATACCATGGCCTATCCAGCTCGACTATACATAAGCATTCGACACATTGGAAAAAAATGCAAGTTCAGTTAACAACTTTATTGCAGAAGGTCGAAGGAAAACTTAGGAACTCCTTGGTACTTACTTACACAGGATGGTGAGGTCATCCAGGTAAACCGAGATCAGCGTCTCGCCTCGCCCAATTGCGACGCCTGTCACCACATACGGAGAAGACGCCGCTACATGCATCAATCGCTGCATTGGAAGAGACAAATAGAGGAGTCAAACAACACATCATTAATTGAACAGTAGAATTTGGCAGCTACTTTTTTGCTTAGACTGATGAAAGTTATTTCCCCGTCTAAACTTTAATATCTGTACTGAGTATCAAAATGATTATTTACCAATTACTTATCCGTCCCTGCAATTGTGCAACTAAATTCCTAGCACAAACACATGTAAGTATGGCACCAGGGTGACAACACGATGCATCAAACCTATATTTCTGTGTGGCATATACAAATCACGCAAAGCATCAGCAAAATCTGTGATCAAGCATAGACTCATGATATAGTGATTATTCAAATATAATCAAATATTCAATCCATGGTGACTGGCTCGCTACCGCTGCACTCCACGGTCGCTGGCTCGCTGCCATCGCGACCAGCAACTCAGGCCTGCGGTCACGCGCCACCATGAGTCATTTCAGAGAGGCAAGAGGAGGTAAGGTAGATGGATCCACCTACCTACATGCCGCTGTCCCGTACCATCGAGTCGCCACCATAGCGCACCGTAAACCCCATCGCCTCTGCTCGAGCCCGCTTGTGGCCTTGAGCCGCCACCATCATGTGCTTCCACCGCTAACCGCGGGAGGAGCGTCTCGGCGGCGCAGAGGTGCAGCCCTTGAGCCCTCGATGTGGCGCGCTCGTAGCCCGCCGCCGCTAAACATGGGAGGGGGGGCTTGGCGGGGCACATGTGCGACGACCTTATCCCTGTCTCTCTGCTCCGCGAACGAAAGGTCGCCGCCTTCGCCATGATTCTAGCCACCTTCGACCTCGTCCCCCGGTATATACTATTTCAGTTGGTTTGTCAGACGGATATATTCATCCATAGTTTATGAGACAAAGCAATGGATCATTTTAGAATAACATTTTTATTAAAAATAAAGTAATGAATAGCAGCATTCTCAATTTTGTAAATGTAAGGTATTTGCTAAATAATAGAGATCCTACTACATGAACTGGAGGCCCTTTGTACTGCACAATCCTTTTGAGATGGCTTCTACGTTAAGATCACAATAGATAGGAAACAATTTCCACAAAAGTACATATTCTAGTGCAGATGTCCTGCAGAAAGTTCACAGATGTACCAACCTTGTGTATGTTTGTTTGATTTCCACAAAAGTACATATTCAAGTGCAGATGTCTTGCAGAAAGTTCACAGATGTACCAACCTTGTCTATGTTTGTTCACATGAATCCCTCCGGGCCTATATCCTCGAACCACCATGGAAAAAGAAGGGGCATGGCAAAAAAAAATCCTAATATTGGGTTGGTCTTTTTTTTGGAAAGGAAGCATGGTGACATACAAAATTCCTTACAAAGGCATATTCGGCAATAGACTGATACATCCTGATCAAAATATAAAATCGTTGAAATGTTAATATGGTTAAGAAAACCAGCATGTAAAGTAAATTAATGTTGCTTGCATAGCCAGGATCGAGCACCCAAACCTCATTGAGCAATTACATATTTTCTTCAATTGCATAGCCAGGGTTTAGCACCAGAACCTCATTGAGTAATTACATATTTTCTTCAAGAGTAGCCCGATATTTATCAACCATTATCTTGATTATCTTTTATCAAGCTAGCTATATTCTTTGGCATTCAACAATCTAGCTTTTTTGTATCCCCTCACAATATAGTTATTTATTCATTGTCCCTCACCAACAATTCCAGATTTTCGTCCATTAATTGTTTTTTCTCTTCAATTTTGAATTCCTCCATATCTCTCTCTCTCTCTGCCCCTGCTATGCATAAACTGCTACTGCAGAAAAGAACTTCATGCAAATACAGTCAAAGCTTTGGTGCATTAAATTACCAAAGGGGACATTCATCTTTTGAGAAATGGAAGAGCAAGGAAATACTGGGCAGTCACTTTATTTCTCATGGTCAGCCAAATCAATACATCCTATTTATTTCCCATCCCTAAACAATGCTAATTATTTCGAAATAGTAATGCTAGCTATTTATCTCCTGATCGTGATGCAGGCATGGTCATCAGAAAGAAAAAGAGTGAGGGGGGAATTACTTCATTACCATGGCAAACATTTCAGAGGGCAAATCTTTTTCCAAACCATACCAGTTCATAGTTCATACGCAGGATAGCTATCAGCGGTAAGCCAACCAATGTGCCGAAAATATCTGCGATTTTGAGGTCAATAATTGTTGCAACAATTATGTTTACCAAATGGCGACGGCCAAGACTTGGAAATTTGATCACACCAAATCTGAACTAACTGTCTAGCTAGGAGAATCTAGATGGGAATGGAGAAAAAAAGGGCAGGACAAACCTTCATTGGGACAGAAAAGGGCCTCACCTGCACAGGAAAATCAAGCGATGGTAAATCGAAATTAGATGAAGCGGTCTCCAAATTCGTTGGCACGGCGTTGTGGCCAAGATGCAGAAACGATCCATGATTTTCCCAAATGGATCAATGAGTCACATCCATCAGCTCGCACCCAAGCGAGGCCAACCTGCAACACTGAGGTCTAGGTCGCCTAATCCCGCCTTTGACCTATTGCTACTGGCGGCTGAGAGAGAGAGAGAGAGAGAGAGAGAGAGAGAGAGAGAGAGAGAGAGAGAGGGTGGAGGAAATACCTGTGCTCCTTCGACGGCAGCTGTGTTCCCTCCTCTCCCTCAGTCAAAGCGTCGAAGTGCCGCCGCCACTGACTGCCATGGCTCTTCCCGCCGCCTGTGTCACCGGTGAGCACATGATCATCTCGTCCACTCCGCCCCGGCCGTCAACCACGCGCTCCTCCTCGCCGACCTAGCACCATCTACCGCTTGTCGGACACGCCGGCCGCCACTGTAGCTTCGTTCCCCGTGCAGAAGTACCCGCGCCGGCCGGCGTGGAGCGAGGACGCGCCGGACGCCGTGGATCGGAGGATGCGCCGGACGCCGCCGAGCCGGGGACGCGTCACCCACCGCTGCCGCTTGCGCCCTCCTTTGTGTTCTCGCTGCTGGACGCTGGAAGATTTGGGATGTGAGAGGGAAATTCGAGGAAGGCAAGGCGTGTCGACTCGTATCACCCCAGATCAGCATGTGCCGCTTGACCCCAAAAATAGATACTGCTACACCCACCCAGGCCAGAAAACAAAATCATCACCGTGAAACCAACAAAGCAGGAATGAACTACAGGTAAATTTCAAGATGTCACCATAGGTGCACACCGAAAAGTAACAGCGGGATTCAACTGCAAAAAAGCAGACGTGTCAGCACGCCATCAACACATAAAACAGGCCCAAAATTCTACCAAAAAAGATGTCAGTTCACGTTTAATATAGTAGTTATTAGCCAATGAAAACCAGCCGCCACTGTATTTTCGTCAAAAAAGAAATGGTGGTCCGCATCACTACGTCAGTTCATATGTGTTCTGCCGTGCGTGAGTGTAATACTCAGTGTTCCCAAAAAGAAGTCAAACTAAACATGAGAAAGTGTAACAAAACAAATTGCAGTGTAATGTGATAAAAGGGGGGAAACGAGAACCAGACACGTTCCAACAATCACCAGTTGTGTTTAATAACTAGGTTGATACACAGAATAAAAAGTAGACCCTTCTAAAGGCATATAAAAACGAAAAAAGTAAAGCAAGGACCTCAAATTTAGGATTATGATTTGTGAGTTAACAACATCTCATAGTGCAAAATCTAGCCGAATTTGATGTGACAACCGAAGGTTTTCTGCAAACCGCAAGTGCCACAAAAGACAACAATCGGTGAAGCATGATCTCCCCTCCTCCGCCGCCTTGCCAAGCCGTGGATCCATGGGCACCTTCCCAAGGAAAGGGACTCCCATCTCATGGCACATCTTCTCAGTTCCACCCTTGCTGCTATCGAACACCTCACTGCATGCAACGAGCAACAGAAGTTTGGGGGCTTTCTCCTTGATGTAGTTCAGCGCCCACTCTGTGGTGTCGGTGTCACCTGTCTCACTTGGATTCACAAATTTCAAATCTGAAAATGGTTGCCTCAAGCCACTCATGTTCTCGACAACACCCAGGACAGGGACTCTAGCATTTTTGTTTGAGGTATTTGCACCACTCATACAACAACTTGTCTTTTAGGTGCATTTTCATACAAGAACTTGTAAAATGTGTTCCCGTGGTACACAAACTTGTATCTCATGTGCAATTTCATACAAAAACGCTGCCAGACCAACACTTAGCATTGTCAGGCTGGAAAAAGACATGGGACCAGCGCACATTTAGTAGGAAACCCCCTGTATTTATTTCTAAGCTCAAATAGCCTTTCCTTTAAAACAACAAATTCCCAAATCTTCTCTATTACGACGAGGTGGGTGACGAGCTAGCGGAGGCGCGACTATGACGGTCCAGCGATGCCAGTCTCCTGCCTATATAGGGGCCGTCCCTAATCCTTTTTTCATCGTTTTAGGGAGAAGGGGGAATTTTCATCTCCCTCAACCAGGTTCTAGGAGCTTCGTTCGATTCGCGAGTTGTTCGGAAGCGATGGCGGATTCCGGCACACAGGTGAGCACGGTGGCAGCCGGCACGGTTGGGTACGTCACGCCGGAGTACGGGCAGACTTGGCGCGCCACGGTGAAAGGGGACACATACAGCTACGACGTGCTCATGAGTCCTGATGCGTGCCATCGGGAAAGAGGGCTAGCAAGGGACGGCGAAGGAGGGCTAGCAAGGCAGCAAGAAGGACATGATGGGTCGACGAGGAGCGCGTTCTTCTGAGGGCGGTTCGGGCATGGCTCGACATGCTGGACGTGCTCGCTCTGTCTCGACCTTGCCGTACACCGCGCGAGCAGAGCCCGTCACACCGGACTGCAGCGCCTCGTTTGCCATGCCCGATGTCCGTCACGTTGGTGGCCTTCACGTCGGAATGCATGCACCACGGTGGGCCCACACTCATGGTGCAGAACGTAAGCGCGCCACGCCAACGACCGCATCTAGCCGTGCTGCCTAGACGTAGTGGCATGCCCATAACCTGCCCTGATAAATGAGGTATATATCGTGCTTAGCCTGACTGCCTGAGAACAAGTCCCTTTTTAAAAAAAATTCCAGGCAGCCTGACTGAACTAAGGACCTATTCACTAATACTTGGTTTTGTACAACCTTCGTGTAAATTTTCTGTCCCAGCTGGCATGCCACATGTCATCCTCACAGAGTTTTGTATGAAATTGCACCCAAGGTACAAGTTTGTGTACCACGGGAACACATTTTACAAGTTCTTGTATGAAAGTGCACCTAACAGACAAGTTGTTGTATGAGTGGTGCAATTACCTCTTTTTGTTTCTGCAGAAATTTATCCCCTTCCTCACGTCACTTAGAGAAACTTCCTGTGGAGTGGTGACGATGATGGCACCATCGATTCCTGCGCTCTGGAGGTCCTGCACAATGGAAATATGTTCATCTGACGTTCCTGGAGGAGTATCCACCACGAGGTAGTCAATCTCACCCCAATCAACATATTTTTAGGAACTGTTTGATGAGTCCATTCTTGCGAGGGCCTCTCACTATGACAGCATCATCTTGGTTCGGCAGCCTAAAGCCAATTGACATGACACCAAGGTTGGAGTCAACATAAACGGGCGACCAGCCACTATTGCTCTGATGAATCTCCTGGCCTTCGAGGCCTAACATTTTGGGGATGCTAGGTCCGCATATGTCTATGTCAAGAAGGCCGACCTGATAGTCCATCTCGGCAAGGGCAAATGCGAGCTGTGCTGAAAATGTACTCTTACCGACACCGCCCTTCCCAGACAACACAAGTATGATATGTTTCACGGTATTCATTCGCTCAGTGATGACAAGTAGGTCTGAAAATAAAATGACTCGATTTAGAATTGTCTCACCAGGAACAAATATAATAAAGATCAGAAAAATATAATAAAGATCAGAGAGCAATGAGATAATATGGATAAAGAAACAATCACATAGGACATGAATTACAGTTTACAAGAATAATCATGCTAAATGGTACATATGATAGGATGCTCACTCAAGTAAAAAAAACCAGTCAGATAAAGTAACATTAGGTCAAAAATAACAGCTGACTTCATCAGTAATACGGAGTAGCATCCATTAATGGTGAAACAAATGCATACAATTAACTGGACCACTGCTCTAGTTTACATGTACACATGTATAAGAAGCTTAAAACAATGGTGAGTTCTTCGAGTACTTAATCAAGCTAAAACATAGCGCTTTCTCCAGCAAACTGAGTCGGGTGACTAAAATTTTGACACATATTACAAAGACACCATCATCCGGTAATATCAACAGTACCTCAAAATCAATGAGCCAACTGTAGCATCTATCAGGCATCTCATATATTTTCCTAGTGAATATCTAGCAATTGTTTCGCAATTCATACCATCTAAACTTCTACAACATAATGAAATCCATGATCAGATGTAATAAAACAAAATTCTACGCACAGAATGCGTGAAAAATCGGTCACAGGTTGAGTTTCGTGACAGACAAATTGTAACATCCTCTGCACACGAGCTTAATTCAAGTGCAAAGCATGCTCAGGTAAGTGCAGACCATACGCAATGTAATAAGCTCGCACTTAGCTGCAACAAACACATGACCACAACAAGCATCGGCGCAACATGCTAGCAAGCAAACCACATTGATATCGCACAAGTATCTGATTGAGGAAACGGTGGCGCGGCGGTGAGGTGCAGAGAGGCAGAGTGGTGTTACCGGGGTCAGGGCCCTTGGGTGCGGTGGCGCAGATCTGCTGGTTGGGGCACCCGGCGCATGACTCCGCCTTCCCCGCCGCATCCGACTGCGTCCCGGGGCACTCTGCGGCGGCGGCGAAACCCCAGAAACCGATTATAATCGAATCGTAAAACCCTCGGATATAGACGTACAGTAAACCATCGCAAGCAAGTCGCTGTCCGTACGGTCATTGGCGTCACATCTCCGCCGCCGGAGGCGCCGCCGTTCTCCATTGTCTCCGATGGCCTCCCCGTTCCCTCCCCTTTGCTGCTGCGGCGGCGGCGGCTGCTGGAGAAATTTCACCTGACATCGTATTTGATTTGTGATTCTATATACGTATGACGTTTTTGCCCTGGGTCGGAAGACAAGGTTGCGTTCGAGTTCGAGTGTTCGACCCGGACCGAGACCTTGGGCCTGTCCCGTCCCGAACCCATACGGCCGGAACCAGCCCATCCACAAGCGGAGACCTAGCCATGGCAGCCTCTCCGCAGGCGGCGGCCGCCGGCCGTCATGCGCTCAGCCGCGGGGCCGCGCCGCCGAGGCCGAGGCTTCGCTCGGCTCGGCCGGCCTCGTCGCTCGCACTCCCGCACCGCGCAGGTGAGTCAGCTACCCACTCCCGCCGCTCTATTGCTTTCACCTTCACTGTCACTCGCCCTAGCTTGAGAGCGTCGTAAACGACGATACGGAATGATACTCGTCCCCAAATGTGAAATTGTTTGAGAAATGCCCGTTGTAGTCCTGTCTAGTTTGACTGTTTGAGGTTGTTTCTCGATTGGTGTAGCTTACTGATTGTTTCAAATTTAATTGCAATCGATTCAGTATGGCAAGCTTTTACATGTGGAATCCGAGTACAAGGGTCCTATCTCCCAACTAGATAAAAAAAAGTAGAACAGGATTGCAGGCTGTCATTTTCAGCTACGGTTTGCTTCTTTGTAGCATACGCTGTTCGCCTGTCAGAAATGTTTACTTGCCCCAAGCATGTCTCCTTCCCTGGAGTCAGGCAAGGAATAAGCCCTAAGTTGTTGCTTGCAAAATTCTTCCATGCTTTATCCAACAAGTGAGGCAATCTCTTCATGGTATAAGAGAAGCACAACATAAACTCTGTCATGTGTTACACGCACATTCAGAGGTTGGCCATTCTTGTGGAGCACTTCCTATGTATGCTTTCCCAGCTATCACATACTCATTCCAAACTGCATAGCCGATTTAACATGCTTTCTAACCAGTGAGTAGTTTCTTGTTTGTTCAGGACACTCCTGCCAATACCAACGGCATTTTGCTCAACAGCTCGTGTGCGGTTAACCCCATTTGCGTCCTTGCCATCGAGAAGAAACTTTGAAGGCTACATTCCCCGCAGCTGCTCGGGTTCCTCCTTGCAGATCTATACACGGACATCATTGCTATCTCCATCGTCATCTTCAGCCCTCATGGTGTCCGCCCAGCTTCCCTCTTCTGATGTAGCCCAGCGGTCGGAGGAGTGGTTCGCTCTCCGCAAGGACAAGCTCACCACAAGCACCTTCAGCACCGCCTTGGGTTTCTGGGCCGGCAACAGACGGTCAGAGCTATGGAGTGAGAAGGTCTTCGGACCAAGCGACGTCAAGTTGGCGGATGCAGCCCAGTCTGCCATGGCCTGGGGAACTAATCATGAAAGCATGGCCGTGGAGCAGTACACGACCATCACAGGAAGGTCGGTGGGTTCCCTTGGTTTTGCCGTGCACACTGAGGCTAACTCTGGGTGGCTTGGTGCTTCACCCGACGGCATTCTTGGGTGTGACCCTGACGGTGGGATCCTGGAAGTCAAGTGTCCGTACAACAAGGGTAAGCCTGAGATTGCTCTGCCATGGCGTATCGTGCCATACTACTACATGCCTCAGGTGCAGGGCCTGATGGAGATCATGGGCAGAGACTGGGTCGACCTCTACTGCTGGACCCCCAACGGGAGCAGCCTCTTCCGGGTGCCTCGGGACCGTGCATACTGGGAGCTCATCCATGAGGTCCTGCGTGAGTTCTGGTGGGGCAATGTGATGCCCGCGCGGGAGCTCGTACTGCTCGGTAAGGAGGCGGAGGCAAGATCATTCGAGCCGCAGCCCAAGCATCGGCTCACAAACCTGGTGCTATATAGGAGCAGGAAAATGGCTTCTGAAGCCAAGTTGTTGTGTAGGGATGTTGGTGGCCATGTAGAATTCTTCCCATGAGCAATTCTGTCAATTGATGTACACTGTATTCTGATTATTCTTGAAATGAAATCATAAATTACTCACATATGTAGAATGTTTTCTTTTATATGGAAATGTGGGACTTCACCCCTTTCATAAAAAACTGAATTACTCACATTCATCACACCCCTTCTTTTTATTGTGGTTAAAATAGTGTAAGCTGATGTGATGTCCCCTATGATGATTCTCATGTTCTTCAGATTTACTTAAACTACTGAAACTACAAAGCAGGTAGCAGTGAATCAGGTGGGGTTAAGCCTAGCAAACATACAAACGAAATGTGGTTCTTACACATGGAACGTGATCATGCCGTAACTTTTCTCTCTTAACATTTGGGTTTCAGATTTCATTTTAGTTTTGGAAACAGGCACATATGGACTATTTATTGCAAAGGAACAACAAAAAGAAGGAACTGCAGTACCAAGCTTGTGGTGCATTGACATCAGAGATACCGCTAAAAAGGTTGTAAAGGATTCTGAATTTGCTGCTAACATGTACACAGTACACGTCTACCAAATCAGAAAATTTCAAATACAAATTCAAATATCAGCTCAGAAAGCGAAGACAACATATTCAGTTGTGATGGTGTCAATATGCTGAATCCATATTATTTGCTTTTTTTGAGAGAGAATTTGTCTTTAATTGTAGGTCAAATTTTGAACCGAATTGTCAAGCCACAACACTCCAAGTGGAACCTGTTTACACTATTCCTTCTTACACCTCATGTTTTGTTGATTGAATTGATAAACAAGAGTGTTACTTTCTTCTTTTTAGATGGAGAAGATATGAGTTTTCCTTTCACATAAGAGACTACATCAAAGCTGAAATGTGGATGTATGGTTATCAAGTTGTAGTTCAAATTTTTAACCGAATTTTAATTACAAGGTTGATGTATGTTCTACATGTACCTGTTTGGCAAACTTTTTTGCATGTAAATTTCAGACTCCAGGTGCATCAGATACGCTGTGTCGATAATGTAGATAACTTGATTACTGGGTTTCATGAGGTCTGGTTTCCTAGCAGCAGGGGTTCCTTCCTTCGCTCTTCCGTCCGGGCGCTGTTTGTTATGTTCCTTCGCTCTGATTATTCTTGAAATAAAATCATGAATTACTCATGTCGATCGCACCGCTTATATTTAGTTTGGTTAAAATAGTGTAAGCTGATATGATGTCTCCTGTGACGATTCCCATGTTCTTCAGATTTACTTAAACTACTGAAACTAGAAAGAAGGTAGTAGCAACGTGAATCAAGTGGGTGGTCAGCCAGCATGTGGGTTTCAGTTGTGTTTTTAAAACAGCCACGCCTGGACTACTTGTTGCAGTCTTGCAGACCAACAAAGAAAACAAGGAACTACTACTACACCTCTTCCTTCATCTAATTTACCCGAGCTTGTGGTGCAGCACGTCAGGTCGGGGACATCCCATGAGAGGTCGTAAAAGAATCTGAATTTCCTGCTAACATGGACACGGTACACATCCATCACATCACAAATTTTCAAATGCAAATTGAGATCAAAGCTCGGGAAACAAAGACAACAGATTCAGTTCTGATAGTGTAAATGTGCTGAATCTGTCATGTTCAAAGAAGCTTGCCGAATTCAGTCTGAACTGAATCATCTACAATCTGATCCGCTGTCTTCTTTTCTGAATTTGGGGGAATTTTTCTTTGATTATCCAGTTGTACGTCGATATTTTAACTGAATTTCTGTGACAATGTGAAGTATGTTGTGCATGTACTCAATTTCTTCAGATTCTTTTAGCGAACTTTCTCGCATGTAAATTTCTGACACCATGCGCACCAGATACGTTGTCGATAACGTAGATAACTTGATTACCGGGTTTCATGAGGTCTGGTTTCCTAGCAGCAGGGGCTTCCTTCCTTCACTCTTCCGGCCGCTGTTTGTTATGTTTCAGTTGGCCAACACGATCCCCCGTACGCAAAGCAAGAAAAGCACAGCAGCGCGACAGGTGCTGCTTGCTTCGGGGATATGGATTCCTCCTCGGACGACAAAATGGATTGCTACTCTTGAAAGTCAGAATCCACCTGCTGCTGGCCGCTTCTGGGCTCTCACGAATCCATTACTTTGCCTTGCCTGTGGGACAAGCAAGCTAGCTTAGCTAGTCTGAGTCGACATGATTCCCAAACCAACGGAGCTCACATTTGGTGCATGACCTGTCTAGATCACACGCCATTTGACCCATAACACAGTCCACCCAATAAGATCAGTGCCGCTACGCTGACATCATCAGGAAAGAACACGCAACCTTCAGTACAGATTGCCTGCAGCGCCAGCGCGCCACCTTCATCGTTGCTAACGAGGACGGCACAAGAGGGAACATTTTAGCACAACGAGATATATCAGACTCACAGCCCATTTCAGAAAACCACAACCAAGGGAGCAACCAAAGTGAAGATGGCGATTGTTTGGTTAGAAGTCACATTAATTTATTTATATCGAAGTAGCTATCCACTCACATGACACCACGACTCCAGGACAAACTATTACAATGTCACGCTCACGCATATACAGATATAAAACATATACTCCAGGTCTTATTTGTGGGAAGCGAAGTAGTAGTAAGTTAATCTCCGATCTTCCCAGGAAGCCGCAGCATCAAGCAACCCACTGGCACCATTTTTCACGCTGTACTTTTACACTATTGAACTGCAAATTCCAAGGGAAACATCGTGTTAACAAAATGAGTGCCTGATCAGGAAAGAAATAAACGTTATACCAACCATAAAATACAGCACCACCCACCTTATTGTCGCTGGTGAAGCCATAAATAGAACACCATCTTTTTTCTGCTGGATTTACCAAGTTTTTTTTTTGTTTTTTTGCAACGTAGCATATGTTAGCGACCACACCTCCATGGATAGATAAGCAAACCTTTTTTTTTTGTCTTTTCTTCCATCAGTAGTAGCTATGCTAAGATGACTGACTGGCTGTAAATCGACTGCTGCTCTCCCCTGTGGTCAAGGAGAAGGTATTCTTCCACTGGATAAAATGGAGACCAAATCCTTCTCCACAGCAAGAGATGAAGCTGGATCCCCTCGACACTTGTAGCAAAGGTAGTCCAGATCAAATTTCTCTTCAAACTTCTCATTCCGTTCTAAGCACCTTCCACACTGCCTGCATCTCTTGATGCAAACCTCGCATGCTCTGCAATTTCCAGATCTTCTGTCACTGCACCCCTCTTCAGGGCAGTCAAAAACAAGTTTGTAGCTCTGACATATAGGACACATCTCAATATCAAGAGCATATCCGTCTTCGCAACCTGATAAAAAGTGGTTAGCATGACGGAACCGTGGAGCCCGGTTGTGCAACTCCTGCATCTTGTCGATGTTCAACAAGGATAATAACTCCTCATAATCCTGTTCTGGCAGATTGAAGTTCTTATCAATTCTGAGGCTCTTGATACCAGATTTTTCCTTCATATTGAATGACTTGAGATTGGCAATAAGACCATCTAAAGTTAACCGTGGGCAGCGTGCAATGCTCAACTGTGTAAAAAAAGAGAAAGTTAGAACAGATAATAAAACAGAGATGTTTCTCTGAAACTAAAAAAACGTAGAACACAAGCATGTGCATAGATAGAGCTGTATCCAAATTTGATAGGACAAGTTTTCTCACAATGTTTTAGCTTTGAACTACTGGGAGAAATTATAAACATGTAAAATCATCCAGTCAAAGATTCTGTATGGTACTCTTCGCAATAGCATTGCGGTTAGAAAGTCATATGATAAATTAGTAATGTAGCAAGAACATTTCAACCAGTATTTTGCTGCTTTTGCTCCCAGCTATCACAGCTCTTGCAGACCATGCAAGGGTCTCGCCTAACTAGTTAGCCCTAGAGGCTGTGATCCAGCAGACACATGGACAAGTTAATAGTAATATCTAAGTTTTTTATTTGTGCTATAATATGTAACAATAAAAACCAGGAAAAAGACCAAAGCACATTCGTCAGGATTGAGTATCAACATAAACAATAATCCATAGGGAATATTTTGTGACAGTAAATACTTCCAGATAGCTAGAACTAGCAAAACATATTATGCTTCATATAACATTTATGTTCCCTTAGGAACTGGCCCTAGCTCAATCTGTGGGAGTTGCGGCTGCAAACCTCCATTAACTGGGTCGAGTACTATTCAGATTGAAATTTGAGTGCCTATTACAATTTTTTATCAGAGTGCGCTAAGATAGGAAGTACACTGGTGTAACTATGAACATATACAGATAAATGTATTGCAAAATATCAAAGAGATGAACTAATCTTAGATAAAACTGCAAGATGATTGTGTGACTGACAACACTAACCTTCATTAACTTGGGATTGCTTCCAAGAACAGCATTGAGACCCTTATCGGTGACATGTATGCAGTCGTCGATATTCAGACACTGCAAAACACCGGGTATCTTCTGCGTGAGGCACAGAAGATCGGGATCAGATATCTTGGCGCTGAGGACCGGCTCCACGTGGATGCACTTCCACAGGGAGTCGTCGCCGCGGACAGCGGCATGCAGGGACTTGCACACCATCTCCACCGCCAGGAGGTCGCGGAGGCCAAGGTAGCGGAGAGCAAATACCATGGCATCATGCGGTGCTCCCTCCAAATCAGGCGTGCCGTGGAACGTCAATGCAGCATCGCCAGGGGGAGATGGGCCTTCCTGCCCGGGTGATGCAATTGGCTCTGCAAGGGGAGGCAGCCTCTGAGCGCAGGCGGCGCCGTCGGAAGGGACTCCGCAGGCAAAGGGGGCCGCCTCGAAGGCGCTGAGCCTCTGAGAGCTGGAGGCGCCAGAAAGGCCTGCGCGGGCAAAGGGTGCCGCTGCCTCGAATGCGGTGCTGCGGTCCACGGTGAGCGCGAGGGCCTGGTTGAGGAATTTGCTGAGGTCGGAGCATGTGGCGAGCGCTGCGGTGAGCGTGGTCTCGAAGTTCATCCCGAAGGGGTCGGTGGGGAGGAGGTCGACGGGGTCGAGGTCCTCGAAGTCGTCCCACCAGAGCGAGTTGACCCCGATGGAGGAGAGCGGCGAGGCCTCCTCCGACCAGCAGCCGCAGCCCCGCATCATGGCCGCCGACCAGTCGTCGCTCGCCAGGAAGGAGCACGACGGGTGGTAATTCAGCGCCATGGGTAGATGGATGGATAGATAGGTTGCCTCTTCCAAAATAATCAATCCCCTACTACTGCTACTACTCTTTTTTTGTGTTTTTCTATGGATTGATGGATGGAATATGAAGAACAAGAGAACGAAGGAACGATGGATAGATGGATAGGTAGAAGAAGACGGCAACCCTAGATCTCCCTCCCCGTTCCCCCACCAAAGAGGAGAGCAGAGAAGAACCCTCTATTCCTGATCCGGGGCGAATCAAAAAATATCCCTAGGACCAAAAACTTCACGGAGCAATCTCGATCGGACGGATCCCAAATCGACCCGGCGGCAGAGGAAACCGGATAGAATAAGGCGGAGAATCAGACCCCGAATCGGAGCCCCGGCGGCGGCCCCATGGAAGGAGGATTCGCCGCGGCAGGCAGGCGGCGGCTCGGGGCGCGATACGGAGTCCCCCCACACCGGCGCCGGCGACGACGGCAGGAGCCGAGATCCGCACGGAGCGGAACGGGCGGGTGGGCTCCCGGGAGTCTGCAGCGGACGCGGGGGACAGACGGAGACGCCTTGGAATGCGGCGGCGGTGGGGGGGCGGGTACTGACTGGGATTGGGGCGGCGATGGGTGGTGGTGGTGAAACCCCCGGGGCAGAGGAGGTGGGAGGGGCGTTGGGGGTTCCGGGGAAATCGGCGTCTCCCGCTTGGCCTTCCGCGCGGCGCGAGGGAACGGGAGGAGGAGATGGAGAGGAGGGCGGGCGCGTGGCGTGGTGGCCTGCCTGCTGCCTGCTCTGGGGTGGGGGCGGCTCGACCGATCTGGTTTTCTACTCTGGGCGGGGCGGCCGCGGCTCCCTTTCCTTTGTTTTCGTTCGCTGGGGGTTTCACTTGTTCGCCTCCTCCCCGTGCGCGAGCGAGCGGGATCCGCGGAATATTTTTATCGTTTCCCGGGTTTTCCACTTTTTCCCCCCCGCGCTTTCCTTTCCCTGCACCGGCCGTCCGAATTTCGGGCCGCTTGGACTGCTGCGGGGTGTGACCGTTTCCGTGCATGTTGTGGTTTCATGGCCTGTGCATGTCTCCTTTCTTTTGGAAAGCTTTTTTTACCAAGATTTTTGTGGAAGATTCTGTACGCTGTGACAACATAGAATGCAAATTAAAACGGTATGTATAATTGACTTCCTTTTTCCGACCAATGTGTACAATGGCAGTCCGTGCACATTTTCCATCAGCAGCTCAGCTAAGTGTGGGTTCGATGGCTTGTTAGAGCATCTCCACTCGTCCCCCCGAACAGGCCTCCGGCGACCATTTTTTACATCCGGACGGCGAAAATCGGTCCAGTCGCGCCCCCGGTTCCTCGTTTTCGTCCGGATGTGGCCCTTCATCCATCCGGCGAGCCCACGCCACCCCGGCCGGGGGCTCGGGGACTCGGACGAGTGAAAAGCGGGAAAGGGCCCGATCGTCGGTGACTCGACGCACGAACCCCACCGCCACGTCGCTCAAAATCTCCCCGCCCCTCGTATCTCTCTCGCCGGCACCACCCCGCCGGCTTGTTGCCTAGATTCCGCCGCCCTCCTTCCCCACTGCCTATATTCCGGCGCTCTTCCGCCGGCCGCTTGCTCCTAGCCGCTCGCGGCTCGGGTTGCCTCGACCACGCCCGTCCGGTGTTCGTCCATTTGCCTCGCCGGCCATGGACTCGGACGAAGAGGAGGAGCAGATGTTCGTCGAGCTTATGCAAGAAGAGATGGCAGCAGCCGCCCAAGACGAGGAGCACATGATGATCCTCGGTTGCTTGGCAAGCATGTACGCCGGATCGGCAAGGTCGACGTGGTGGGTCGGCACCAGTCGCCGGAAGTGCAAGCCGAGACGGCGAATGGAGGGCTACGCATGTTGTACGCCGACTACTTCGCCGACAATCCATTGCACGGTGAGAGTGTTTTCCGGCATCGTTTCAGGATGAGCAGAAAGTTATTTCGCAAATTGTGTATGCCATCCGCCACTTTGATCCCTACTTCAGATGCAAGGCGGATTGCACTGGTTTGGTTGGATTTTCGTCACTGCAGAAGTGCACAGTGGCTATGAGGATGCTGGCGTATGGAGCTCCCGGTGATACTGCAGATGACTATCTTCGGATGGCGGAGTCCACCGCCCTTGATTGTTTCTACCGGTTCATAGCAGTGTTCGGGGACTATTACTTGAGATCACCCACTGTCGAAGACACCAGAGGATCCTTGCAACAAATGAAGCTAGAGGTTTTCCAGGGATGCTTGGAAGCATTGACTGCATGCATTGGCAATGGAAGAACTGTCCGTTTGCGTGGCAGGGAATGTACAAGGGTCACAAAAAAGGCTGCACTGTGATACTTGAAGCAGTGGCTACCCATGATCTCTGGATTTGGCACTCTTTCTTTGGTATGCCTGGATCCAACAATGACATCAACGTCCTAAACTGCTCCCCGGTCTTTTCCAAGCTTGTTGAGGGTCATGCTCCCCCGGTGGACTATGTGATCAATGGTCGGCACTACAACAAAGGATACTACCTTGCAGACGGTATCTATCCAAAGTGGGCAACATTTGTGAAGACTATCTCGAATCCTAGCACCACCAAACTTTGCGAGTTTGTCAAGAAACGAGAAGCTTGCCGAAAAGACGTCGAGCGTGCATTTGGTGTCCTCCAGCAGAGATTTGCTGTCGTCCGGTTCCCCGCTTGGTCCAAAGATCGATGTGGGAGGTGATGAACTGCTGTGTGTGCCTACACAATATGATTATTGAAAATGAGCGAAAGCATCCGGTTCCTCTGGCTGAGCAAGAAGCACCATATGAGAGAGAGGGTCCTCTTGCACAGCCTAATCACCAGGTGCCTCCATCATGGGCCGCCTTCATTGCTATGCGTCAGGAGATTCGAGACTCTACAATGCATCAGCTGCTGCAAGATGATCTAGTGGAGCACATATGGAGGCTCCGAGGCAACGCCAACGCCGACGCCAACTAGTCTGTCTAATTTGTTTGAAAAATTGTGAAATTGTGTGCTTCATTTGTTTCAGCACTTGTTAAACATTGTACAATTATTTTCGCCGAATTTGTTTCAGCAATTTTCGTACTCTTGGTCGCCGAACTTGTTAAATTTTATGTTAAATTTGTTTGAAATATGTCAAATGGTCGAGGTTGGGGGTTTCCTGCCGGGGGACGGAACTTCGGCGCTCCCCACGCCAAATCTTCCTCCAATCCGGACGAAAATATCGCCGGATTTGGGCGTGGGGAGCGCCAACGAGTGGGGATGCTCTTAGCTTTTCATGGCCTTTTTAAGCTTTAACTACGGCAAGCCAAGGCCAGACAGAACATTTGTAAAAATCAACACAACATGCAATACAAAGCCATTACACAAGAGAAGGACTCTGAGGGGGAAGCTAAAAGCTAAGGTACAGATTCAAGGGGGTTCAAAATCGAAATGTCTTTGACAACGGCGCTTTGGTAGCGGTGAGACCACACATGAATGCCTTCAAAACATCGCTCGACGATGATGGCTGCAAGGTTGTAGATGTTGTTGATGGCTAGGAGGGACTTCCATCGCCGATCATGGCGTTGTTACATCTGGGGTTATGACCGTGTCCATGCGCACGAGCCATGGGATACTAAATTTGTCTTGAACAAAAAAGAGAAGACTTTTATTGACTTGGTTTTCCCGGACGTAATGACTTCCTTTTCACGGACAATGTGTACGATGACAGCCCGTGCACATTTTCCGCCAGCGGCTATATATGGGTTTAATGCCTTGTTAGCTTTTCATGCCTTTCCTTTTGTTAAATGTAAATATGGCAGGCCTAGCCAGCCTATACCTTTATAAATTTTCGCACGGTCTGGATTACAAAGCCATTACACAAGAGATAAGACTCTCAAGGGGGGAGTCAAAAGCTAAGGTAGAGATTTAAGGGGTTTCAAAATTAAGGTGTCGGAGACGGACACCTTCAATGCACCGCTCGGCAATTATGGCTACCAGGTTGTCCATGTTGTTGAAGACCAGGGTGCTCCTCGCCGATCATGGCTTTAATACATCTGGCTGGGTGTATGTCGTGTTCGTGCAGATGGGGGATGTGAAATTAAAGATGTCTTGAACAAAACGAGATGACTTTTATTGACTTCATTTTCCTGCTACCAATATTTTGGACGTAATGACTTCCTTTTTCCGAACAATGTGTACGATGGCAGTCCGTGCACATTTTCTGCCAGCGGCTATATATGGGTTTAATGCCTTGTTAGCTTTTCATGGATTTCTTTTGTTAAATGTAAATATGGCAGGCCATAGCCAGCCTAAACCTTTAAAATTTTGGCACGGTCTGGATTACAAAGCCATTACACAAGAGACGAGGACTCCTAGGGGGGAGTCAAAAGCTAAGGTGGAGATTTAGGGGGTTCAAAATTAAAGTGTCGGAGACGAACACCTTCAATGCACCGCTCGGCAATTATGGCTACAAGGTTGTCCATGTTGTTGAAGACCAGGGTGTTCCTCGCCGATCATGGCTTTATTACATCTGGTTGGGTGTATGTCGTGTTCGTGCAGATGAGGGATGTGAAATTAAAGATGTCTTTAACAAAAAAAGACGGCTTTTATTGACTTGGTTTTCCCGCTACCAATATTTTGGACATAATGACTTCCTTTTCCCGAACAATGTGTACGATGGCAGTCCGTGCACATTTTCCGCCAGCAGCTATATATGGGTTTAATGCCTTGTTAGCTTTTCATGACTTTCTTTTTGTTAAATGTAAATATGGCAGGCCATAGCCAGCCTAAACCTTTAAAAAAATTGGCACGGTCTGGATTACAAAGCCATTACACAAGAGATAAGGACTCTCAAGGGGGAGTCAAAAGCTAAGGTGGAGATTTAGGGGGGTTCAAAATTAAAGTGTCAGAGACGAACACCTTCAATGCACCGCTCGGCAATTATGGCTACAAGGTTGTCCATGTTGTTGAAGACCAGGGTGTTCCTCGCCGATCATGGCTTTATTACATCTGGTTGGGTGTATGTCGTGTTCGTGCAGATGAGGGATGTGAAATTAAAGATGTCTTTAACAAAAAGAGACGGCTTTTATTGACTTGGTTTTCCCGCTACCAATATTTTGGACGTGATGACTTCCTTTTCCCGAACAATGTGTACGATGGCAGTCCGTGCACATTTTCCGCCAGCAACTATATATGGGTTTAATGCCTTGTTAGCTTTTCATGACTTTCTTTTTGTTAAATGTAAATATGGCAGGCCATAGTCAGCCTAAACCTTTATAAATTTTGGCACGGTCTAGATTACAAAGCCATTACACAAGAGATAAGGACTCTCAAGGGGGGAGTCAAAAGCTAAGGTGGAGATTTAGGAGGTTCAAAATTAAAGTGTCGGAGACGAACACCTTCAATGCACCGCTCGGCAATTATGGCTACAAGGTTGTCCATGTTGTTGAAGACCAGGGTGTTCCTCGCCGATCATGGCTTTATTACATCTGGTTGGGTGTATGTCGTGTTCGTGCAGATGAGGGATGTGAAATTAAAGACGTCTTTAACAAAAAGAGACGGCTTTTATTGACTTGGTTTTCCCGCTACCAATATTTTGGACGTAATGACTTCCTTTTCCCGAACAATGTGTACGATGACAGTCCGTGCACATTTTCCGCCAGCAGCTATATATGGGTTTAATGCCTTGTTAGCTTTTCATGACTTTCTTTTTGTTAAATGTAAATATGGCAGGTCATAGCCAGCCTAAACCTTTATAAATTTTGGCACGGTCTAGATTACAAAGCCATTACACAAGAGATAAGGACTCTCAAAGGGGGAGTCAAAAGCTAAGGTAGAGATTTAAGGAGGGTCGAAATTAAAGTGTCAGAGACGAACACCTTCAATGCACCGCTCGACAATTTTGGCTACCAGGTTGTCCATGTTGTTGAAGACCAGGGTGTTCCTCGCCGATCATGGCTTTATTACATCTGGCTGGGTGTATGTCGTGTTCGTGCAGATGAGGGATGTAAAATTAAAAATGTCTTGAACAAAAAGAGACGACTTTTTTTGGCTTTTTTTCTTGCTACCAATATTTTGGATGTAATGACTTCCTTTTCCAAACAATGTGTATGCTGGAAGTCCGTGCATATTTTCCGCCAACGGCTATATATGGGTTTAATGCCTTGTTAACTTTTCATGGATTTCTTTTTGTTAAATGTAAATTTGGCAGGCCATAGCCAGCCTAAACTTTTATAAATTTTGGCAAGGTCTGGATTATAAAGCCATTACACAAGAGATAAGGACTCTCAACGGGGGAGTCAAAAGCTAAGGTAAAGATTTAAGGAGGGTCAAAATTAAAGTGTCGGAGACGAACACCTTCAATGCATCGCTCGACAATTATGGCTACTAGGTTGTCCATGTTGTTGAAGATCAGGGTGTTCCTCGCCGACATGGCTTTATTACATCTGGATGGGTGTATGTCGTGTTCGTGCAGATGAGGGATGTGAAATTAAAGATGTCTTGAACAAAAAGAGACGGCTTTTATTTACTTTGTTTTCATGCTACCAATATTTTGGATGTAATGACTTCCTTTTCACGAACAATGTGTACGATGGCAGCCCGTGCACATTTTCCGCCAACGGCTATATGATTTTAATGCCTTGTTAACTTTTCATGGATTTCTTTTTGTTAAATGTAAATATGGCAGGCCAGCCTAAACCTTCATAAATTTTGGCACGGTCTGAATTAAAAAGCCATTACACAAGAGATAAGGACTCTCAAGGGGGGAGTCAAAAGCTAAGGTAGAGATTTAAGGAGGGTCAAAATTATAGTGTCGGAGACGAACACCTTCAATGCACCGCTCGAAAATTTTGGCTACCAGGTTGTCCATATTGTTAAAGACCAGGGTGTTCCTCGCCGATCATGGCTTTATTACATCTCGCTGGGTGTATGTCGTGTTCGTGCAGATGAAGGATGTGAAATTAAAGATGTCTTGAACAAAAAGAGACGACTTTTATTGACTTTGTTTTCCTGCTACCAATATTTTGGACGTAATGACTTCCTTTCCCAAACAATGTGTATGATGGAAGTCCGTGCATATTTTCCTCCAACGGCTATATATGGATTTAATGCCTTGTTAACTTTTCATTGATTTCTTTTTGTTAAATGTAAATTTGGCAGGCCATAGCCAGCCTAAACCTTTATAAATTTTGGCACGGTCTGGATTATAAAGCCATTACACAAGAGATAAGGACTCTCAAGGGGGGAGTCAAAAGCTAAGGTAGAGATTTAAGGAGCGTCAAAATTAAAGTGTCGGAGACGAACACCTTCAAAGCACCGCTCGGCAATTATGGCTACCAGGTTGTCCATGTTGTTGAAGACCAGGGTGTTCCTCGCCGATCATGGCTTTATTATATCTGGCTGGGTGTATGTCGTGTTCATGCAGATGAGGGATGTGAAATTAAAGATGTCTTAAAAAAGACGACTTTTATTGACTTGGTTTTCCCGCTACCAATATTTTGGGTGTAATGACTTATTTTTCCCGAACAATGTGTATGATGGAAGTCCGTGCACATTTTCCGCCAACGGCTATATAGGGGGTTTAATGCCTTGTTAACTTTTCATTGATTTTTTTTTGTTAAATGTAAATATGGTAGGTGATACGCGTAGATGCACACGTCCGTTGGGAACCCCAAGTGGAAGGTATGATGCGTATAGAAGCAAGTTTCCCGGATGAAAAGGTTTAATCAACCAGGGAGCCAAGAAGCACGTTGAAGGTTGATGGTGGCTAAATGTGATGCGGCGCAACAACGGGTTCCGGCGCCAACGTGGAATGCACAACAAAAGTACTTTGTCCCAACGAAACAGTGAGGTTGTCAATCTCTTGTGTAACAAAGGATTAAACGTATCGAGTGGAAGATGTTTGCAAAGAAAAAAACACAATTGCAGAGATTGTATGCTATGTAAAGAATAGGACCGGGGTCCACAGTTCACTAGAGGTGTCTCTCCCATAAGATAAAAGCATGTTGGGTGAATAAATTACCAATTGACAGATAGAGAAGGGCATAACAATGCATATACATGATATGATAAATATAGTGAGATTTAATTGGCATTACGACAAAGTACATAGACCGCCATCCAATGCATCTATGCCTAAAAAGTCCACCTTCAGTTATCATCCGAACCCCATTCAGTATTAAGTTGCAAAGCAACAGACAATTGCATTAAGTATGGTGCGTAATGTAATCGACAACTACATCCTTAGACATAGAATCAATGTTTTATCCCTAGTGGCAACAACACATCACAACCTTAGAACTTTTTCACTGTCCCAGGTGTCAATGAAGGCATGAACCCACTATCGAGCATAAATACTCCTCTTGGAGTTAAGAGCAAAAACTTGGCCAGAGCCTCTACTAATAACGGAGAGCATGCAAGATCATAAACAACACATAAACAATAGATTGATAATCACCATAACATAGTATTCTCTATCCATCGGATCCCGACAAACACAACATATAGTATTACATATAGATGATCTTGATCATGTTAGGCAGCTCACAAGATCCAACAATGAAGCACAACAAGGAGAAGACGACCATCTAGCTACTGCTATGGACCCATGGTCCAGGGGTGAACTACTCACTCATCACTCCGGGGCGATCATGGCGATGAAGAGTCCTCCGGAGATGAATCCCCTCCGGCAGGGTGCGGAGCGATCCCGAATCCCCGAGATGGGATTCGCGGCGGCGGCGTCTCCGGAAGGTTTTCCGTATCGTGGCTCTCGGTCGGGGGTTTCGCGACGGAGGCTTTAAGTAGGCGGAAGGGTAGGTCGGGGGGCACGAGGGGCCCAGATGACGGGGCGCGGCGATACGTCTCCAACGTATCGATAATTTCTTATGTTCCATGCTACTTTATTGATGATACCTACATGTTTTATACACATTATATGTCATATTTATGCATTTTCGGAACTAACCTATTAACAAGATGCCGAAGAGCCGTTGCTGTTTCTGCTGTTTTTGGTTTCAGAAATCCTAGTAAGGAAATATTCTTAATTGGACGAAACTTTCGCCCGGGTCCTATTTTTGCACGAAGCTTCCAAAGACCGAAGAGATAACGAAGTGGGGCCACGAGGCAGCCGAGGCTGGGGCGGCGCGGCCCAGGCCCCGGCCGCGCCGACCTGGGCCCTCGTGTGGCCCCCGTGTTGACCTTCCGCCTACTTAAAGTCTCCGTCGCGAAACCCCGCCGAGAGCCACGATACGGAAAACCTTCCAGAGACGCCGCCGCCGCGAATCCCATCTCGGGGGATTCAGGAGATCGCCTCCGGCACCCTGAGAGGGGATTCATCTCCGGAGGACTCTTCATCGCCATGATCGCCTCCGGAGTGATGAGTGAGTAGTTCACCCTGGACTATGGGTCCATAGCGGTAGCTAGATGGTCGTCTTCTCCTAATTGTGCTTCATTGTTGGATCTTGTGAGCTGCCTAACATGATCAAGATCATCTATATGTAATTCTATATGTTGTGTTGTCGGGATCCGATGGATAGAGAGTACTATGATTATGGTGATTATCAATCTATTGTTTATGTGTTGTTTATGATCTTGCATGCTCTCCGTTACTAGTAGAGGCTCTGGCCAAGTTTTTACTCTTAACTCCAAGAGGGAGTATTTATGCTCGATAGTGGGTTCATGTCTCCATTGAATCTGGGACAGTGACAGAAAGTTCTAAGGTTGTGGATGTGTTGTTGCCACTAGGGATAAAACATTGATTCTATGTCTAAGGATGTAGTTGTTGATTACATTACGCACCATACTTAATGCAATTGTCTGTTGCTTTGCAACTTAATACCGAATGGGGTTCGGATGATAACCTGAAGGTGGACTTTTTAGGCATAGATGCATTGGATGGCGGTCTATGTACTTTGTCGTAATGCCCAATTAAATCTCACTATATTTATCATATCATGTATATGCATTGTTATGCCTTTCTCTATTTGTCAATTGCCCGACCGTAATTTGTTTACCCAACATGCTTTATCTTATGGGAGAGACACCTCTAGTGAACTGTGGACCCTGTCCTATTCTTTACATAGCAATCTACTGCAATTGTGTTTATTTTCTTTGCAAACATCTTCCACTCGATACGTTTAATCCTTTGTTACACAAGCGGAGATTGACAACCTCACGCTTCGTTTGGGCAAAGTACTTTGGTTTTGTTGTGCAGATTCCACGTTGGCGCAGGAATCCCTGGTGTTGCGCCGCATCACATTGCGACCATCAACCTTCAACGTGCTTCTTGGCTCCTCCCGTTCGATCAACCTTGGTTTCTTTCTGAAAACTTGCTTGTGCGCATCATACCTTCCTCTTGGGGTTCCCAACGGACGTGTACATTTACGCGCATCAAGCACTTTGCGCCGTTGCTGATCAAGACACGGCAGGGGAGTCTCCACTTCTCAATCTCTTTACTTTGTTTTTGTCTTGCTTTATTTTATTTACTACTTTGTTTGCTGCACCTAAATCAAAACACAAAAAAATTAGTTGCTAGTTTTACTTTATTTACTGTCTTGCTCTCTATATCAAAAACACAAAAAAATTAGTTACTTGCATTTACTTTATCTAGTTTGTTTTATTTACCGTTGCTAAAATGAATACCCCTGAAAATACTAAGTTGTGTGACTTCACAAATGCAAATAATAATGATTTCCTATGCACACCTATTGCTCCACCTGCTACTACAGCAGAATTTTTTGAAATTAAACCTGCTTTACTAAATCTAGTCATGAGAGATCAATTTTCTGGTGCTAGTTCTGATGATGCTGCTGCCCATCTCAATAATTTTGTTGAACTTTGTGAAATGCAAAAGTATAAGGATGTAGATGGTGATATTATTAAATTGAAAGTGTTTCCTTTCTCATTAAGAGGAAGAGCTAAAGATTGGTTGCTATCTTTGCCTAAGAATAGTATTGATTTATGGACTAAATGCAAGGATGCTTTTATTGGTAGATATTATCCTCCCGCTAAAATTATATCTTTGAGAAGTAGCATAATGAATTTTAAGCAATTAGATACTGAACATGTTGCTCAAGCATGGGAGAGAATGAAAACTTTGGTAAAGAATTGCCCAACCCATGGACCGACTACTTGGATGATCATCCAAACCTTCTATGCAGGACTAAATTTTTCTTCGCGGAATTTATTGGATTCAGCTGCTGGAGGTACCTTTATGTCCATCACATTGGGGGCGGCTACAAAACTTCTTGATGATATGATGATAAATTACTCTGAATGGCACACGGAAAGAGCTCCACAAGGTAAGAAGGTAAATTTTGTTGAAGAAACCTCTTCCTTGAATGATAAGATTGATGTGATTATGTCTATGCTTGTGAATGGTAGATCTAATGTAGATCCAAATAATGTTCCTTTAGCTTCATTGGTTGCTCAAGAAGAAAATGTTGATGTGAATTTCATTAAAAATAATAATTTCAACAACAATGCTTATAGGAACAACTTGGTAATAACTATAGGCCATATCCTTCTGCTAATGGTAATGGTTATGGGAATTCTTACAACAATAATAGGAATGTACCCTCTGGTCTTGAAGCCATGCTTAAAGAATTTATTAGTACACAAACTGCTTTTAACAAATCTGTTGAGGAAAAGCTTGATAAAATTGATACTATTGCTTCTAGAGTTGATAGGCTTGCCTCTGATGTTAATCTTTTAAAATTGAAAGTTATGCCTAATAATGACATTGATAATAAGATTACTACTACAGCAAATGCCATCCAAGTTAGAATTAATGAGAATATAAGATTAATGGCTGAATGCGTGCTAGGTGGGATAGAGAAGAAAATGAAAAACTAGCTAAAGAGAATAATGTAGCTAAAGTTTGGACTATTACCACCATTAGTAATGCTAATTCTTCACATGTTGCTGCACCTCCTTCTATCAATGGTAAAATAATTGGTGTTGGCAATGTTTCTACTCCTAGTGCAAAGCGTACAAAACTGCCTGAAATTGCTAAAACTGCTGATTTGTGATAAAACTGCTGAAATTTTTTCCAACATTGGGAACAATGATCCCATTGCTGTAGCTCATAATGATTTAGATTTTGATGATTGCCACATCTCTGAAGTTATAAAGTTCTTACAAAAATTTGCTAAAAGTCCTAATGCTAGTGCTATAAATTTAGCCTTTACCAAACATATTACAAATGCTCTCATAAAAGCTAGAGAGGAAAAACTTAAACTTGAAACTTCTATTCCTAGAAAGTTAGAAGATGGTTGGGAGCCCATCATTAAAATGAAATTCAATGACTTTGAATGTAATGCCTTATGTGATCTTGGTGCAAGTATTTCTGTTATGCCTAAAAAGATTTATGATATGCTTGACTTGCCACCATTGAAGAATTGTTATTTGGATGTTAATCTTGCCGATAATGTTAAAAAGAAACCTTTGGGGAGGATTGATAATGTGCATATTACGGTTAACAATAACCTTGTCCCCGTTGATTTTGTTATCTTGGATATCGAATGCAATGCATCTTGTCCAATTGTGTTGGGAAGACTTTTTCTTCGAACTGTTGGTGCTGTTATTGATATGAGGGAAGGTAATATTAAATATCAATTTCCTCTCAAGAAAGGTATGGAACACTTCCCTAGAAAGAGAATGAAGTTGCCTTTTGATTCTATTATTAGAACAAGTTATAATGTTGATGCTTCTTCATTTGATAATACTTGATTTGCACTTTCTGCGCCTAGCTGAAAGGCGTTAAAGAAAAGCGCTTATGGGAGACAACCCATGTTTTACCTACAGCAATTTTTTGTTTTGTTGAGTCTTGGAAGTTGTTTACTACTGTAGCAACCTCTCCTTATCATGTTTTTGTGCCAAGTAAAGTTTCTATGCCAAAGTTGATGTTATATTTGGGATCGCTGCGCAGAAACAGCATTGCTGTCTGTCACGAATCTGGGCACAGTTCTCTGTAGAAAATTCGAAAAAATCTGCCAATTTACGAGCGTGATCCTCGGATATGTACGCAACTTTCATTAGTTTTGAGTTTTTCCATTTGAGCAAGTCTAGTGCCAGCTTTAAATTCGTCTTTACGGACTGTTCTGTTTTGACAGATTCTGCCTTTTATTTCGCATTGCCTCTTTTGCTATGTTGGATTTATTTCTTTGATCCATTAATGTCCATAGCTTTATGCAATGTCCAGAAGTGAAAATAATGATTGCGTCACCTCTGAATGAGTGAATTATTAATTGTGCACTAACCCTCTAATGAGTTTGCTTGAAGTTTGGTGTGAAGGAAGTTTTCAAGGGTCAAGAGAGGAGAATGATATACTATGATCAAGAGGAGTGAAAGCTTGGGGATGCCCCGTGGTTCACCCCTGCATATTTTAAGAAGACTCAAGCGTCTAAGCTTGGGGATGCCCAAGGCATCCCCTTCTTCATCGACAACATCATCGGGTTCCTCCCCGAAACTATATTTTTATTCATCACATCTTTTGTTCTTTACTTGGAGCGTCGTTTGTTTTCGTTTTTGTTTTTGTTTGAATAAAATGGATCCTAGCATTCACTTTGTGGAGAGAGACACGCTCCGCTGTTGCATATGGACACCTTAGTTTACTCATAATGTTCAAGGCGAAGTTTCTTCTTCGTTAAATTGTTATATGGTTGGAATTGGAAAATGCTACATGTAGTAATTCTAAGGGATTTCTATTTTCGTGCCCCTGCTTCGTTAGTTGTACTCAGTTTTCCCCAGCTCCTTAGTTTTCCTCAGTTTTACCCAAACGTTTGTCTGAACCGCAGAAGGAGCTCGGACGGAAGGAATCCGTTAAGTTGACCGTTCCGTGCTGACGAGTGGGGTCGTGTCGTTTGTGGGGTCGCGTCGTGTGGGACCGCGTCGTGTGGGGCTGGTAGGAAGGGACCGCGTGGGACAGGACGAGGCCGTGTTTGTGGGGCCGTAGCGTGTAGGGCCGTAGCGTGTGGAGCCGTGTGGGTCCGGGACGGGGGCACGAGTGGTTTCTGTCTCTTTCGCCCAGATTAGCAGTTTTCAATGTACCTTTTTCCTCTCTATCGCTCGATCTCATTCATATTTGATAGCCCAAATTGGTAGCAAATCTAGAGAAGCTTCTCCTTCTGTTTTTTAACGCCATTCATTTCTTTATGCCTTCGTTTTTACCCAATCAGGTAGGAAATCTAGGGCACAAATCCAGAGAGAAAATATAGGATAAGCTACATACAACAACCAACATAGCATAGATATATTCAGGACAGATCCAAATGTAGTACCGATAGATCCAACATAAGCTACATTTTACATGAATTTAATCTGCTCTACAGATAGAGCAGTCACATACAGAGAGTGCAGTAGGCACGTTCAACGCCTCCAGGTGGCGCGTGTGACTCGCTTGGAGGTTGCGCAGGTGAATCCCAAGTGCTTTGTGTTTGGCCATGTACGCATGCACGTTCACGGTACTTCCAACTCTAGCGCCATGTCTGCCAATGGATTCAGCATGGTTCAGCAGGGTGTTGAAGTTGGTGTCGAAGAGCCTCCTGTTGCAGAAGGGGCACTTGTAAATGCCTTGAGCAAAGGGGCGACCGTATTGGCCGGCTGCAGCCTCCTGAGGACGTGACGAGTCTTGGTGCGGAAGGACTCGTCGTCGCTGTCGACGTCGCTGCTCGACCTGTCACGTAGCACCAAAGATCGTGCAAAAAACACGGAGTCAATTGCAACGATGATTGAACAGAGAGTGAACAAAAAATCATGCATGATAATATGGGCTCGAAAAAAAGAGGTAGCCTCAGTTATATTGGACACACTTATATCCAGGATTTGAGTAAGTAAACCAAAGATCATGCACAACAAATTTGTACACACCAATTGTTTACTGACCAAACCCTGAATCAATTTAGGGATGCCCAAATATTCATCATCATCGGCACAAATCTGAAACAAAAGCAAATCACAAACACTAATAACGCAAGATCTAACACAAAAGGATCGAACTAGGAACAGACGCAAGATCTAACACAAAAGGATTGAACTAGGAACAGACGAACAGTAATAACGCAAGATCTAACAAAAAAGGATTGAACTAGGAAGAGACGAACAGTAATAACGCAAGATCTAACACAAAAGGATTGAACTAGGAACAGACGAACCGTAATAACGCTAGATCTAACACAAAATGATTGAAATGAGATAAGAACAAGGGAACAAAGGGTTACCTCCGAATCGTAGTCGACGATGGTGGTGTCGTAGGGGTTCTTCGGCGCGTCGTACTGCACTGGTTCGTACGGGTCCCAATGGACGGGGGCCTGGACGGGCGGCGGCCGATGCGCCGGCTGCTACGTTGGAAGCAGCGACAGGGGCCTGACGGGCGGCGGCCGATGCGCCGGCTGCTACGTTGGAAGCGCGACAGGGGGCCTGGACGGGGGCGGCCGATGCGCCGGCTGCTACGTTGGAAGCAGCGACAGGGGCTGGACGGGGCGGCCCGATGCGCCGGCTGCTACATTGGAAGCAGCGACAGGGCCGGACGGGCGGCCCGATGCGCCGACAATGGGCATCTCATTCTTCTCCATCGCCGGCGGTTTTCTTCGGGGTTTTTCTTCGGTTGTGGAGAAGATGATGGGACAGGAGAGGCGGTTGCAGTGAGCCAGTGAGAACGTGCGTCGAGGGAGAGAAAGAGGGGCTCTATAAAGACGAAGGTGGCGTGTACCGCAACACGCGTCCGCTATGCACGGCTGCAGCGTGCACCGCTACACGAGTCTAACCCTGGGACGTTTGGTGTACTCAGTTATAACCTCGGGCCTTATACAGAAATTTTATCTGTACTCAGTTTTCCCCTCGAGGACTTAGACCGGCAAGTGCAATATACTCAGTTTTACCCTCAAGTAGCTGGTCAACAGAGAGTCAACAAATGAGATTAACATAGCTAATTGAGTCATTTCATGCGCAAAAAATCCAAAAAAATAAAAACATAGTGGCAACTACTCATGGAGTCTTCCTACGCAACCTGCCACCTAGAAAACCTTAACAAACATATATAAATCAAGTTTTACCACAAATTGCCACTTCTCAGAATCACTAGTGTAGCTATGAAGATGCATGGTTTTCCACCCAAACCCCTTTGCAAAACATCTTTCCCAAAACATAGTTTGTCTAAATGATGCCATAATTGTCACACTCATGTATATTTGAATTGCAAATAATTTGATGTAGCCCAATATGAATTATATTGTACAAAACACACATTTTTCATTTTGTAATTCTTTTGTTTGAATCCCTTAGTCTATTTACTATTTATGTGCCCTTGGATTCTTAGTACTACTCAGTTTTGCCCTCAAGTACTGTCACAAATGCTCTGAGAAGCCCAAACTTATCCTGATTGGTTGAGCCGTTGTCACACGGATCGACTCCACGAACCGTTGATCCACTGATCTAACGGGCAGTATACCCCTATCCGTCTCTTCGTGGCAACCTCTCTCTCTCTCTCTCTCTCTCTCTCTTCGTGGCCACTCTCTCTCTCTCTCTGTCGGTGGAGAATAAACATGAGGAATATAGTTTGGGATATAGTATTGGTATTTTGAAACGGCCTAAAAGTGGTATAATTTTGTTATAAACATGAGGCATACATTTTTGCTGATTTCGGCGATTGCATTATTTGTCACCCCTCTAACAATTATCAACTATCTTTAGTTGTCCTTTTCTTTTAGGGAATATAGTTTGGGATATGGTATTGGTATTTTGGAAAGGCCTAAAAGTGGTATAATTTTGGTATAAACATGAGGCATACATATTTGCGGATTTCGGGGATTGCATTATTTGTCACCCCTCTAACAATTATCAACTATCTTTAGCTTTCCTTTTCTTTTAGGGAATATAGTTTGGGATATAGTATTGGTATTTTGAAACGGCCTAAAAGTGGTATAATTTTGGTATAAACATGAGGCATACATTTTTGCGGATTTCGGCGATTGCATTATTTGTCACCCCTCTAACAATTATCAACTATCTTTAGCTGTCCTTTTCTTTTAGGGAATATAGTTTGGGATATGGTATTGGTATTTTGGAAAGGCCTAAAAGTGGTATAATTTTGGTATAAACATGAGGCATACATATTTGCGGATTTCGGGGATTGCATTATTTGTCACCCCTCTAACAATTATCAACTATCTTTAGCTTTCCTTTTCTTTTAGGGAATATAGTTTGGGATATAGTATTGGTATTTTGGAAAGGCCTAAAAGTGGTATAATTTTGGTATAAACATGAGGCATACATATTTGCGGATTTCGGGGATTGCATTATTTGTCAGCCCTCTAACAATTATCAACTATCTTTAGCTTTCCTTTTCTTTTAGGGAATATAGTTGGTAATTTCGGTGAATGCACACACTAACTTTGAAAACAACTACAAGTACATGTAACTGAATAATGGATTTGTAACAAGGTATCCCTTGTAACAACTTCTAGCGCCTGGTGAGCAATGATAAGAATCCGATCGTAATTATACAACAAAAAAAACAACCAGCCATCATATTAGCTTGCTTCTTCAACTCGATCAGCTGCCTTAACTGCTTGTTCATTTTCTTCAGTTCTCCCTTCACTTCCACCAGTTCTGCATTGGGAGCATTAGGCATAATCGGAAGGTCCCTAATCGGAACGGCTCCTCTCTCCGCCGCATTCTCTACAGCAAGTCCCCCTCCCAAATTGCGCCCCCCAATAGCGCCAATTGATTCCTGCAACTGAAGCCTCTGAACGTACACATCGATCCACTCGAAATGCCTGCATTTCTTCAAGATCTGAAAACAACAACGTGAACCCTAAATCCCAAATTCGAGGGAATAACAAGAAAATCGAGAGAAAACAGAGAAATTGGAGCGAGATCTAACCTTATCCCCCTCTCTATATGGCAAGCTCTCGCATGCAACGAACTCACGTCCACGGTTGCCGTTCTCGTCCGTCTTACAGATCGACCGCTTCAGAGGCTCCTGGCGTGGGCAGTCAGGGCATCTTGTCAAAGGCACGGGTCCATACTGCGGCCATGAAGAACGGGAGGTCGAAGAGAAACTAGACATCACCCGCGTGCCGGAGAAGGGCTGCCGCTGGCGGAGAAGAAGAACAATGGGGCGCGGAGAAAGAAGCAATGGCACGGGCACGGGCACGGGGCTAGCTCGGGCTCCCATTTTGCAACGGTCACCTGGGTAAGCTGTGGGTCCGGCGCGCTAACGTGGACAAGTTGTGGGTCCCACGATGATCTGGATAAGTGGAGACGTGTCCACTGCGGGGCACCAACAGCGGCCCCACTTGCCAGCACCAACCAACGTCAACTAAACGGGATTCCTTCCGTCCGAGCTCTTTCTGCGGGTTATAGACAAGGGGGGGGGGGGAAACTGAGGAAAAACTAAGGATCTGGGGAAAACTGAGTACAACTAAGGAGCCGAGGGCACGAAAATAGAAATCCCTAATTCTAAAATGTCTTGGATAATGTGATACTTGGCAATTGTTGTGCTCATGTTTAAGCTCTTGCATCATATGCTTTGCACCCATTAATGAAGAAATACATAGAGCTTGCTAAAATTTGATTTGCATATTTGGTTTCTCTAAGGTCTAGATAATATCTAGTATTGAGTTTTGAACAACAAGGAAGACGGTGTAGAGTCTTATAATGTTTACAATATGTCTTTTATGTGAGTTTTGCTGCACCTGTTCATCCTTGAGTTTGCTTCAAATAACCTTGCTAGCCTAAACCTTGTATCGAGAGGGAATACTTCTCATGCATCCAAAATCCTTGAGCCAACTACTATGCCATTTGTGTCCACCATAACTACCTACTACATGGTATTTCTCCGCCATTCCAAAGTAAATTGCTTGAGTGCTACCTTTAAAATTCCATCATTCACCTTTGCAATATATAGCTCATGGGACAAAATAGCCTTAAAAACTATCGTAGTATTGAATATGTACTTATGCACTTTATCTTTTATTAAGTTGCTTGTTGTGCGATAACCATGCTTCTGGGGAACGCCATCAACTATTGTTGAATATCATGTGAGTTGCTATGCATGTCCGTCTTGTCTGAAGGATCTATCATTTTAGTGGTTGGAGCATGCAAAATTGCTAGAGAAGAACATTGGGCCGCTAACTAAAGCCATGAACCATGGTGGAAGTTTCAGTTTTGGACATATATCCTCAATCTCATATGAGAATAATAATCATTGCTACATGCTTATGCATTTAAGAGGAGTCCATTATCTGTTGTCCATGTTGTCCCGGTATGGATGTCTAAGTTGAGAATAATCAAAAGCGAGAAATCCAAAATGCGAGCATTCTCCTTAGACCTTTGTACAGGCGGCATGGAGGTACCCCTTTGTGACACTTGGTTGAAACATGGCATGCGAAGATCCGGTAGTCCAAGCTAAGTAGGACGAGGTGCGGACACTATTAGTATACTATGCATGAGGCTTGCAACTTGTAAGATATAATTTACATAACTCATATGCTTTATTACTACCGTTGACAAAATTGTTTCATGTTTTCAAAATAAAAGCTCTAGCACAAATACAGCAATCGATGCTTTCCTCTTTGAAGGACCTTTCTTTTACTTTTATTGTTGAGTCAGTTTACCTATCTCCTCCACCTTAAGAAGCAAACACTTGTGTGAACTGTGCATTGATTCCTACATACTTGTATATTGCACTTGTTATACTACTTTATGTTGACAATATCCATGAGATATACATGTTATAAGTTGAAAGCAACCGCTGAAACTTAATCTTCCTATGTGTTGCTTCAACACCTTTACTTTGATTTATTGCTTTATGAGTTAACTCTTATGCAAGACTTATTGATGCTTGTCTTGAAGTACTATTCATGAAAAGTCTTTGTCATATGATTCACTTGTTTACTCATGTCATTACCATTGTTTTGATCGCTGCATTCATTACATATGTTTACAAATAGTATGATCAAGATTATGATGGCATGTCACTTCAGAAATTATCTTTGTTATCGTTTTACCTGCTCGGGACGAGCAGAACTAAGCTTGGGGATGCGATACGTCTCCAACGTATCGATAATTTCTTATGTTCCATGCTACTTTATTGATGATACCTACATGTTTTATACACATTATATGTCATATTTATGCATTTTCTGAACTAACCTATTAACAAGATGCCGAAGAGCCGATTCTTGTTCTGTTTTGGTTTCGAAATCCTAGTAAGGAAATATTCTCGGAATTGGACGAAACTTTCGCCCAGGGTCCTATTTTTGCACGAAAGACCGAAGAGATAACGAAGTGGGGCCACGAGGCAGCCAGGAGGGGGCGGCGCGGCCCGGGCCCGCGCGCCGACCTGCCCCCTGGGCCCCTCGTGTGGCCCCCGCGTTGACCTTCCGCCTACTTAAAGTCTCCGTCGCGAAACCCCTGAGAGCCACGATACGGAAAACCTTCCAGAGACGCCGCCGCGAATCCCATCTCGGGGATTCAGGAGATCGCCTCCGGCACCCTGCCGGAGAGGGGATTCATCTCCGGAGGACTCTTCATCGCCATGATCGCCTCCGGAGTGATGAGTGAGTAGTTCACCCCTGGACTATGGGTCCATAGCTAGCTAGATGGTCGTCTTCTCCTAATTGTGCTTCATTGTTGGATCTTGTGAGCTGCCTAACATGATCAAGATCATCTATATGTAATTCTATATGTTGTGTTTGTCGGGATCCGATGGATAGAGAGTACTATGATTATGGTGATTATCAATCTATTGTTTATGTGTTGTTTATGATCTTGCATGCTCTCCGTTACTAGTAGAGGCTCTGGCCAAGTTTTTACTCTTAACTCCAAGAGGGAGTATTTATGCTCGATAGTGGGTTCATGCCTCCATTGAATCTGGGACAGTGACAGAAAGTTCTAAGGTTGTGGATGTGCTGTTGCCACTAGGGATAAAACATTGATTCTATGTCTAAGGATGTAGTTGTTGATTACATTACGCACCATACTTAATGCAATTGTCTGTTGCTTTGCAACTTAATACTGAATGGGGTTCGGATGATAACCTGAAGGTGGACTTTTTAGGCATAGATGCAGTTGGATGGCGGTCTATGTACTTTGTCGTAATGCCCAATTAAATCTCACTATATTTATCATATCATGTATATGCATTGTTATGCCTTTCTCTATTTGTCAATTGCCCGACTGTAATTTGTTTACCCAACATGCTTTATCTTATGGGAGAGACACCTCTAGTGAACTGTGGACCCCGGTCCTATTCTTTACATAGCATACAATCTGCAATTGTGTTTACTGTTTTCTTTGCAAACATCTTCCACTCGATACGTTTAATCCTTTGTTACAGCAAGCCGGTGAGATTGACAACCTCACTGTTTCGTTGGGGCAAAGTACTTTGGTTTTGTTGTGCAGATTCCACGTTGGCGCAGGAATCCCTGGTGTTGCGCCGCATCACATTTCGCGACCATCAACCTTCAACGTGCTTCTTGGCTCCTCCTGGTTCGATCAACCTTGGTTTCTTTCTGAGGAAAACTTGCCACTGTGCGCATCATACCTTCCTCTTGGGGTTCCCAACGGACGTGTACATTTACGCGCATCGGGCGGGCGAGGCAGCGCCGTGGTCAGGGCCGCCTCGTGGCCCCACTTCGTTATCTCTTCGGTCTTCTGGAAGCTTCGTGCAAAAATAGGACCCTGGGCAAAGATTTCGTCCAATTCCGAGAATATTTCCTTACTAGGATTTCTGAAACCAAAAACAGAAAACAGCAACTGGCTCTTCGGCATCTTGTTAATAGGTTAGTTCCGAAAATGCATAAATATGACATATAATGTGCATAAAACATGTAGGTATCATCAATAAAGTAGCATGGAACATAAGAAATTATCGATACGTCGGAGACGTATCAGCATCCCCAAGCTTAGTTCTGCTCGTCCCGAGCAGGTAAAACGATAACAAAGATAATTTAGTGACATGCCATCATAATCTTGATCATACTATTTGTAAACATATGTAATGAATGCAGCGATCAAAACAAAGGTAATGACATGAGTAAACAACTGAATCATAAAGCAAAGACTTTTCATGAATAGTACTTCAAGACAAGCATCAATAAGTCTTGCATAAGAGTTAACTCATAAAGCAATAAATCAAAGTAAAGGTATTGAAGCAACACATAGGAAGATTAAGTTTCAGCGGTTGCTTTCAACTTATAACATGTATATCTCATGGATATTGTCAACATAAAGTAATATAACAAGTGCAATATGCAAGTATGTAGGAATCAATGCCGTTCACACAAGTGTTTGCTTCTTAAGGTGGAAGGAGATAGGTAAACCGACTCAACAATAAAAGTAAAAGAAAGGTCCTTCAAGAGGAAAGCATCGATTGCTGTATTTGTGCTAGAGCTTTTATTTTGAAAACATGAAGCAATTTTGTCAACGGTAGTAATAAAGCATATGAGTTATGTAAATTATATCTTACAAGTTGCAAGCCTCATGCATAGTATACTAATAGTGTCCGCACCTCGTCCTACTTAGCTTGGACTACCGGATCTTTGCATGCCATGTTTCAACCAAGTGTTACAAAGGGGTACCTCCATGCCGCTGTACAAAGGTCTAAGGAGAATGCTCGCATTTTGGATTTCTCGCTTTTGATTATTCTCAACTTAGACATCCATACCGGGACAACATGGACAACAGATAATGGACTCTCTTAAATGCATAAGCATGTGCAATATTATTATGAGATTGAGGATATATGTATGAAACTTCCACCATGATTCATGGCTTTAGTTAGCGGCCCAATGTTCTTCTCTAACAATTTTGCATGCTCCAACCACTAAAATGATAGATCCTTCAGACAAGACGGACATGCATAGCAACTCACATGATATTCAACAATAGTTGATGGCGTTCCCGAAGCATGGTTATCGCACAACAAGCAACTTAATAAAATATAAAGTGCATAAGTACATATTCAATACTACGATAGTTTTTAAGGCTATTTTGTCCCATGAGCTATATATTGCAAAGGTGAATGATGGAATTTTAAAGGTAGCACTCAAGCAATTTACTTTGGAATGGCGGAGAAATACCATGTAGTAGGTAGGTGGTGGACACAAATGGCATAGTAGTTGGCTCAAGGATTTTGATGCATGAGAAGTATTCCCTCTCGATACAAGGTTTAGGCTAGCAAGGTTATTTGAAGCAAACTCAAGGATGAACGGTGCAGCAAAACTCACATAAAAGACATATTGTAAACATTATAAGACTCTACATCTTCCTTGTTGTTCAAAACTCAATACTAGATATTATCTAGACCTTAGAGAGACCAAATATGCAAATCAAATTTTAGCAAGCTCTATGTATTTCTTCATTAATGGGTGCAAAGCATATGATGCAAGAGCTTAAACATGAGCACAACAATTGCCAAGTATCACATTATCCAAGACATCTTAGAATTACTACATGTAGCATTTTTCAATTCCAACCATATAACAATTTAACGAAGAAGAAACTTCGCCTTGAACATTATGAGTAAAGCCTAAGGACATATTTGTCCATATGCAACAAAGCGAGCGTGTCTCTGTCCCACAAAGTGAATGCTAGGATCCATTTTATTCAAACAAAAACAAAAACAAAAACAAACCGACGCTCCAAGCAAAGAACACAAGATGTGATTGAATAAAAATATAGTTTCAGGGGAGGAACCTGATGATGTTGTCGATGAAGAAGGGGATGCCTTGGGCATCCCCAAGCTTAGACACTTGAGTCTTCTTAAAATATGCAGGGATGAACCACGGGGGCATCCCCAAGCTTAGAGCTTTCACTCCTCTTGATCATAGTATATCATTCTCCTCTCTTGACCCTTGAAAACTTCCTTCACACCAAACTTCAAGCAAACTCATTAGAGGGTTAGTGCACAATTAATAATTCACACATTCAGAGGTGACACAAACATTCTTTACACTTCTGGACATTGCATAAAGCTACTGGACATTAATGGATCAAAGAAATAAATCCAACATAGCAAAATAGGCAATGCGAAATAAAAGGCAGAATCTGTCAAAAACAGAACAGTCCGTAAAGACGAATTTAAAGCTGGCACCAGACTTGCTCAAATGGAAAAACTCAAAACTAATGAAAGTTGCGTACATATCGAGGATCACGCTCGTAAATTGGCAGATTTTTTCGAATTTTCTACAGAGGCTCGTGCCCAGATTCGTGACAGACAGCAATGCTGTTTCTGCGCAGCGATCCCAAATATAACACCAACTTTGACATAGAAACTTTACTTGGCACAAAAACATGATAAGGAGAGGTTGCTACAGTAGTAAACAACTTCCAAGACTCAACAAAACAAAAAATTGCTGTAGTAAAAACATGGGTTGTCTCCCATAAGCGCTTTTCTTTAACGCCTTTCAGCTAGGCGCAGAAAGTGCAAATCAAGTATTTTCAAACGAAGAAGCATCACCATCATGACCAGGGGTATTGGGAGTTTTCTCAACCAAGCATAGTATATTGGATACATAAGTTTTAGCGTCTCCTTTTTCATTAGTCTTGGGCTTGCTACTCTCATCGAACAAATTTTCAGGAACAAGCCAAGCATAGTTATTTTCTAATGCATCATTCATAGCTAGGAGTTTACATGGTATTGGTGCTTTGATTTCCCCACCATTATTAATGTTATTAGTGTACCTTATTCTATCCATGTCCATTTTTTCAAGGAGACCAATAAAATTGGTATGAGAACCTAACATATTAAATTTAGCAAAAACCTTTCTAGCCTCTCTTGCTAGACCACCAAATTCTCTAAGAAGGGTTTCTAAAACAAAATCTTTCTTTTCCCCTTCTTCCATATCACCAAGTGTAAGAAACATGTGTTGGATTATAGGATTGAGATTAACAAATTTAGTTTCCAACATGCGAACTAAAGCAGCAGCAGCAATTTCATAGGTAGGTGCAAGTTCTACCAAGTGTCTATCTTCAAAATCTTCAATAATACTAACATGATTGAAAAATTCTTCTATATTATTTCTCCCAACTATGGACCCACGTCCTACCGGTATGTCTTTTGTGGTAAAATTAAAAGGAAACATGATGCAATAAGCAAAAAGTAAACAAGGCGAATAAAGTAAAGACAAGTAACTAATTTTTTTGTATTTTTGATATAGAGAGCAAGACAGTAAATAAAGTAAAACTAGCAACTAATTTTTTTGTATTTTGATTTAGTGCAGCAAACAAAGTAGTAAATAAAATAAAGCAAGACAAAAACAAAGTAAAGAGATTGAGAAGTGGAGACTCCCCTTGCAGCGTGTCTTGATCTCCCCGGCAACGGCGCCAGAAATTTAGCTTGATACGCGTAGATGCACACGTCCGTTGGGAACCCCAAGTGGAAGGTATGATGCGTATAGAAGCAAGTTTCCCTCAATATGAAACCAAGGTTTAATCGAACCAGTAGGAGCCAAGCACGTTGAAGGTTGATGGTGGCGAAATGTGATGCGGCGCAACAACAGGGATTCCGGCACCAACGTGGAATGCACAACAAAACCAAAGTACTTTGTCCCAACGAAACAGTGAGGTTGTCAATCTCACCGGCTTGCTGTAACAAAGGATTAAACGTATCGAGTGGAAGATGTTTGCAAAGAAAACAGTAAACACAATTGCAGTAGATTGTATGCTATGTAAAGAATAGGACCGGGGTCCACAGTTCACTAGAGGTGTCTCTCCCATAAGATAAAAGCATGTTGGGTGAACAAATTACAGTCGGGCAATTGACAAATAGAGAAGGGCATAACAATGCATATACATGATATGATAAATATAGTGAGATTTAATTGGGCATTACGACAAAGTACATAGACCGCCATCCAACTGCATCTATGCCTAAAAAGTCCACCTTCAGGTTATCATCCGAACCCCATTCAGTATTAAGTTGCAAAGCAACAGACAATTGCATTAAGTATGGTGCGTAATGTAATCGACAACTACATCCTTAGACATAGAATCAATGTTTTATCCCTAGTGGCAACAACACATCACAACCTTAGAACTTTCTGTCACTGTCCCAGGTGTCATGAACCCACTATCGAGCATAAATACTCCCTCTTGGAGTTAAGAGCAAAAACTTGGCCAGAGCCTCTACTAATAACGGAGAGCATGCAAGATCATAAACAACACATAAACAATAGATTGATAATCACCATAACATAGTATTCTCTATCCATCGGATCCCGACAAACACAACATATAGTATTACATATAGATGATCTTGATCATGTTAGGCAGCTCACAAGATCCAACAATGAAGCACAACAAGGAGAAGACGACCATCTAGCTATTGCTATGGACCCATGGTCCAGGGGTGAACTACTCACTCATCACTCCGGAGGCGATCATGGAGATGAAGAGTCCTCCGGGAGATGAATCCCCTCTCTGAAGGCGATCTCCTGAATCCCCCGAGATGGGATTCGCGGCGGCGGCGTCTGGAAGGTTTTCCGTATCGTGGCTCTCGATGCGGGGTTTCGCGGAGGCTTTAAGTAGGAAGGGTATGTCGGGGGCCACACGAGGGAGACTGTTGGAGATATGCCCAAGAGGCAATAATAAAAGTGGTTATTATATATCTTTATGTTTATGATAAATGTTTATATACCATGCTATAATTGTATTAACTGAAACATTGATACATGTGTGATATGTAAACAACAAAGAGTCCCTAGTAAGCCTCTTAACTAGCTTGTTGATTAATAGATGATTAGTTTCATAATCATGAACATTGGATGTTATTAATAACAAGGTTATATCATTGTATGAATGATGTAATGGACACACCCAATTAAGCGTAGCATAAGATCACGTCATTAAGTTATTTGCTATAAGCTTTCGATACATAGTTACCTAGTCCTTATGACCATGAGATCATGTAAATCACTTATATCGGAAAGGTACTTTGATTACATCAAACGCCACTGCGTAAATGGGTGGTTATAAAGGTGGGATTAAGTATCCGGAAAGTATGAGTTGAGGCATATGGATCAATAGTGGGATTTGTCCATCCCGATGACGGATAGATATACTCTGGGCCCTCTCGGTGGAATGTCGTCTAATGTCTTGCAAGCATATGAATAAGTTCATAAGAGACCACATACCACGGTACGAGTAAAGAGTACTTGTCAGGAGACGAGGTTGAACAAGGTATAGTGTGATACCGATGATCAAACCTCGGACAAGTAAAATATCGCGTGACAAAGGGAATTGGTATCGTATGTGAATGGTTCATTCGATCACTAAAGTCATCGTTGAATATGTGGGAGCCATTATGGATCTCCAGATCCCGCTATTGGTTATTGGTCGGAGTGAGTACTCAACCATGTCCGCATAGTTCGCGAACCGTAGGGTGACACACTTAAAGTTGGATGTTGAAATGGTAGTACTTGAATATGGAATGAAGTTGGAATATTTGTTCGGAGTCCCGGATGTGATCCCGGACATCACGAGGAGTTCCGGAATGGTCCGGAGAATAAGATTCATATATAGGATGTCATTTTATGTGAATAAAATGATGCGGAAGGTTCTATGGAAGGTTCTAGAAGGTTCTAGAAAAGTCCGGAAGAAACCACCAAGGAAGGTGGAGTCCACATGGGACTCCACCTCCATGGCCGGCCAACCCTAGTGGGGGAGTCCCAAGTGGACTCCCCTTAGGGGGCCACCCCCCCTATGGAAGGTGGAATTCCCACCTCTAGTGGGAGGAAAGGTTTCCCACCATATGGAAGGTTTTGGGTTCGGGTCTTATTCGAAGACTTGTAGTCCAACACTTGGGGCTTCCACCTATATATAGAGGGCCAAGGGGAGGGGGCCGGCCACCCCAAGACCACAAGCTGGCCGCCCCCATAGAGTGGCCGGCCACCCCCTCCCAAACCCTAGCTTTGCTCCTCCACTTCATATTGCCCGCATAGCTTAGCGAAGCTCCGCCGGACTTCTACACCGCCACCGACACCACGCCGTCGTGCTGTCGGATTCAAGAGGAGCTACTACTTCCGCTGCCCGCTGGAACGGGAAGGTGGACGTCGTCTTCATCAACAACCGAACGTGTGACCGAGTACGGAGGTGCTGCCCGTTCGTGGCGCCGGAACCGATCGTGATCAAGATCTTCTACGCGCTTTTGCAAGCGGCAAGTGAACGTCTACCGCAGCAACAAGAGCCTCCTCTTGTAGGCTTTGGAATCTCTTCAAGGGTGAGTCTCGACAATCCCCTCGTTGCTACCGTCTTCTAGATTGCATCTTGGCTTGGATTGCGTGTTCGCCGTAGAAAATTTTTGTTTTCTATGCTACGTTATCCTACAGTGGTATCAGAGCCGTGTCTATGCATAGATGGTTGCACGAGTAGAACACAATGGTTTGTGGGCGTTGATGCTCTTGTTATCTTTAGTTGAGTACTTTGCATCTTTGTGGCATAGTGGGATGAAGCGGCTCGGGCTAACTTTACATGACCGCGTTCATGAGATTTGCTCCACGCTTGACATGCAACTTGTATTGCATAAGTGGCTTTGCGGGTGTCTGTCTCTCCTACTATAGTGAAGATTCAATTTACTCTTCTATTGAAAACACTAGTATCACCGTTGTGGTTCATGTTCGTAGGTAGATTGGATCTTACTCGAAAACCCTAAACCACGTAAAATATGCAAACCAAATTAGAGAACGTCTAACTTGTTTTTGCAGGGTTTGGTGATGTGATATGGCCATAATGTGATGATGAATATGTATGAGATGATCATTATTGTATTGTGGCAACCGGCAGGAGCCTTATGGTTGTCTTTAAATTTCATGTTGAGTAGTATTTCAAAGTAGTTGTAATAGTTGCTACATGGAGGACGATCATGAAGACGGCGCCATTGACCTTGGTGCTTCGCCGACGATGATGGAGATCATGCCCGTTGATGATGGAGATCATGCCCGTTGATGATGGAGATCATGTCCACGCTTTGGAGATCAAGATCAAAGGCGCAAAGACAAAAGGGCCATATCATATCACATATGAACTGCATGTGATGTTAATCCTTTTATGCATCTTATTTTGCTTAGATCGCGACGGTAGCATTATAAGATGATCCCTCTCACTAAAATCTCAAGATAATAAAGTGTTCATCCTTAGTAGCACCGTTATCAAGTCTTGTCGTTTCGAAGCATCTCGTGATGATCGGGTGTGATAGATTCAATAAGTACATACAACGGGTGCAAGACAGTTTTGCACATGCGGATACTAAGGTGGCCTTGACGAGCCTAGCATGTACAGACATGGTCTCGGAACACGTGATACCGAAAGGTAGAGCATGAATCATATGATTGATATGATGAACACTTTGAGTGTTCGCCATTGAAATCACACCTTTTCTCGTGATGATCGGGTTTAGGTGCGGTAGATTTGGTTCGTGTGATCACTAAGACAATGCGAGGGATATTGTTTTGAGTGGGAGTTCACCTAGATTTTTAATTATGTTAAATTAAAATTTGAACTCAATTTGTCATAAACTTAGTCTAAACTATTGCAAATATGTTGTAGATATGGCGTCCCCAATCAATTTTAACCAGTTCCTAGAGAAAGAAAAACTTAAGAGCAACGGTAGCAACTTCACCGACTGGTTCCGTCATGTGAGGATCTTCCTCAATGGCGGAAATCTGCAATATGTGCTTGATGCACCGCTAGGTGACCCTCCTGCAGAAACTGAAACCGATGAAGTAAAGAATGTTTACGCAACTCGGAAAACTCGGTACTCTCAAGTTCAGTGTGCCATCTTATGCAGTCTGGAATCCGATCTTCAAAAACGTTTTGAGCACCACGATCCTCATGAGTTGATGAAAGAGTTGAAGACTATTTTTGAAACTCATGCGGCCGTGGAATGCTATGAAGCATCGAAACACTTTTTCAGCTGTATGATGGAAGAAGGCAGCTCCATTAGTGAGCACATGCTCGTTATGACCGGGCATGCGAAGAAACTCAGTGACTTGGGAATAGTGATTCCTAACAGACTGGGGATTAATCGTGTCCTTCAATCACTGCCACCAAGTTACAAGAACTTTGTGATGAATTACAATATGCAGAACATGAACAAGGAGTTTCCTGAACTCTTTGGCATGTTAAAAGCTGCTGAGATTGAGATTAAGAAAGAGCACCAAGTGTTGATGGTCAACAAGACCACCAGTTTCAAGAAACAGGGCAAGTCTAAGGGAAAATTCAAGAAGGGTGGCAAGAAAGTTGCCACGCCTCCTATGAAACCTAAGAACGGCCCTAAGCCTGATGCTGATTGCTATTACTGCAAAGAGAAGGGACACTGGAAGCGTAATTGCTCCAAGTATTTGGCAGATCTGAAGAGCGGCCTTGTCAAGAAGAAGAAAGAAGGTATATCGATATACATGTTATAGATGTTCATTTCACTGGTTCTCGTTCTAGTACCTGGGTATTTGATACTGGTTCGGTTGCTCATATTTGTAACTCGAAACAGGAACTAAAGAATAAACGACAACTGCTGAAAGATGAAGTGACGATGCGCGTTGGAAACGGATCCAAGGTCAATGTGATCGCAGTCGGGACACTTCCTCTACATCTACCTTCGGGATTAGTTTTAAGCCTAAATAATTGTTATTATGTACCCGCGTTGAGCATGAACATTATATCAGGATCTTGTTTAATGCAAGACGGTTATTCATTCAAGTCTGAGAATAATGGTTGTTCTATCTTTATGAATAATATCTTTTATGGTCGAGCACCTGAAAAGAATGGCTTATTTCTGTTAGATCTCGATAGTAGTGATACACACATACATAACATTGATGCTAAGCGAATTAAATTGAATGATAATTCTACTTATATGTGGCACTGTCGTCTTGGTCATATTGGAGTGAAACGCATGAAGAAACTCCATACTGATGGATTACTTGAATCACTTGACTTTGAGTCACTTGATAGATGCGAAGCATGTCTGATGGGAAAAATGACTAAGACTCCATTCTCGGGTATGATGGAGCGAGCTACTGACTTATTGGAAATCATACATACAGATGTGTGTGGACCAATGAGTGTAGCATCGCGCGGTGGTTATCGTTATGTTCTAACCTTCACAGATGATTTGAGTAGATATGGGTATATCTATTTAATGAAACATAAATCCGAAACTTTCGAGAAGTTTAAGGAATTCCAAAGTGAAGTAGAAAATCAACGTAACAAGAAGATTAAATTTCTACGATCTGATCGCGGAGGTGAATATCTGAGTTATGAGTTTGGCATGCATTTAAAGAAATGCGGAATACTTTCACAATTGACACCGCCGGGAACACCACAACGAAACGGTGTGTCCGAACGTCGTAATCGAACTCTCTTAGATATGGTTCGTTCTATGATGTCTCTTACTGATTTGCCGTTATCATTTTGGAGTTATGCATTAGAGACAGCCGCATTCACTTTAAATAGAGCACCATCAAAATCCGTTGAAACGACGCCGTATGAATTATGGTTTAATAAGAAACCTAAGTTGTCGTTCCTAAAAGTTTGGGGTTGCGAAGCCTATGTAAAAAAGTTACAACCGGACAAGCTAGAACCCAAAGCGGAGAAATGCGTCTTCATAGGATACCCTAAGGAAACTATAGGGTACACTTTCTATCACAGATCCGAAGGCAAGATCTTTGTTGCTAAGAACGGAACCTTTCTTGAGAAAGAATTTCTCACTAAAGAAGTGACTGGAAGAAAAGTAGAACTCGATGAGATTGAAGAATCTCTACTCGTTGATCAGAGTAGCGCAGTACCGGAAAATGTTCCTGTACCACCTACACCGACAACAGAGGAAGCTAATGATAATGATCATGAAACTTCAAATGAGACAGCTACTGAACCTCGCAGATCGACAAGGGATCGTGCCACTCCAGATTGGTATGATCCTTGTCTAAATGTCATGATTGTGGATAACAATGATGAAGACCCTGCGACGTATGAAGAAGCGATGATGAGCCCAGATTCCAACAAATGGCAAGAAGCCATGAAATCCGAAATGGGATCCATGTATGATAACAAAGTATGGACTTTGGTAGACTTACCTGATAGCCGCAAGGCTGTCGAGAATAAATGGATCTTCAAAAGAAAAACAGATGCTGATGGTAATATTACTGTCTATAAAGCTCGACTTGTCGCAAAGGGTTTCCGACAAATTCAAGGTGTTGACTACGATGAGACTTTCTCACCTGTAGCGAAGCTAAAATCTGTGAGGATTTTGTTAGCAATAGCTGCATTTTTCGATTATGAGATTTGGCAGATGGATGTCAAAACGGCGTTCCTTAATGGAGACATTGAGGAAGAGTTGTATATGGTACAACCCAAAGGTTTTGTCGATCCTAAAAATGCTGACAAAGTATGCAAACTTCAGCGTTCAATCTATGGACTGAAGCAAGCATCGAGAAGTTGGAACCGACATTTTGATAAGGTGATCAAAGACTTCGGGTTTATACAGTGTCATGGAGAGGCCTGTATTTACAAGAAAGTGAGTGGGAGCTCTGTAGCATTCCTGATATTATATGTAGATGACATATTATTGATTGGGAATGATATAGAACTATTAAGCAATGTAAAGGGTTATTTGAATAATAGTTTTTCAATGAAAGACCTTGGTGAAGCATCATACATATTAGGCATCAAGATTTATAGAGATAGATCAAGACGTCTAATAGGGCTATCACAGAGTACATACCTGGACAAGATTCTGAAGAAGTTTAGAATGGACGAAAGTAAGAAAGGATTCTTACCTATGTTACCAGGCAAGGTCTTGAGTAAGACTCAAGGACCGGCTACGGCAGAAGAAAGAGAAAGGATGAGTCAGATCCCCTATGCCTCGGCAGTAGGCTCTATCATGTATGCCATGCTATGTACAAGACCGGATATAGCACATGCTGTTAGTTTAACTAGCAGATATCAAAGTGATCCAGGAATGGAACACTGGACAGCGGTCAAGAATATCCTGAAGTACTTGAAAAGAACTAAGGATATGTTTCTTTGTTATGGAGGTGACCAAGAGCTCGTTGTAACAAGTTACACCGATGCAAGTTGGAACACGATCCTGATGACTCTAAGTCACAATCTGGGTACGTGTTTATATTGAATGGTGCTGCAGTAAGCTGGGCAAGCTCGAAGCGGTGCACGGTGGCGAAATCCTCAACAGAATCGGAGTACATAGCGGCTTCAGAGGCTTCATCGAAGCGGTATGGATGAAGAGGTTCATTGTAGAGCTCGGTGTGGTTCCTAGTGCATTGGACCCATTTGTCATCTACTGTGATAACATGGGTGCCATCGCCAATGCACAAGAGCCAAGGTCACACAAGAGGCTGAAGCATATCAAGCTGCGTTACCACTCGATTCGCGAGTACATCGAAGATGGAGAAGTAAAGATTTGCAAAGTACACACTGATCTGAAGCAGATCCGTTGACTAAAGCTCTCCCTAGGGCAAAGCATGACCAACACCAGAATGCCATGGGTGTTAGGTATATTACAATGTAATCTAGATTATTGACTCTAGTGCAAGTGGGAGACTGTTGGAGATATGCCCAAGAGGCAATAATAAAAGTGGTTATTATATATCTTTATGTTTATGATAAATGTTTATATACCATGCTATAATTGTATTAACGAAACATTGATACATGTGTGATATGTAAACAACAAAGAGTCCCTAGTAAGCCTCTTAACTAGCTTGTTGATTAATAGATGATTAGTTTCATAATCATGAACATTGGATGTTATTAATAACAAGGTTATATCATTGTATGAATGATGTAATGGACACACCCAATTAAGCGTAGCATAAGATCACGTCATTAAGTTATTTGCTATAAGCTTTCGATACATAGTTACCTAGTCCTTATGACCATGAGATCATGTAAATCACTTATATCGGAAAGGTACTTTGATTACATCAAACGCCACGCGTAAATGGGTGGTTATAAAGGTGGGATTAAGTATCCGGAAAGTATGAGTTGAGGCATATGGATCAATAGTGGGATTTGTCCATCCCGATGACGGATAGATATACTCTGGGCCCTCTCGGTGGAATGTCGTCTAATGTCTTGCAAGCATATGAATAAGTTCATAAGAGACCACATACCACGGTACGAGTAAAGAGTACTTGTCGGGAGACGAGGTTGAACAAGGTATAGTGTGATACCGATGATCAAACCTCGGACAAGTAAAATATCGCGTGACAAAGGGAATTGGTATCGTATGTGAATGGTTCATTCGATCACTAAAGTCATCGTTGAATATGTGGGAGCCATTATGGATCTCCAGATCCCGCTATTGGTTATTGGTCGGAGTGAGTACTCAACCATGTCCGCATAGTTCGCGAACCGTAGGGTGACACACTTAAAGTTGGATGTTGAAATGGTAGTACTTGAATATGGAATGAAGTTGGAATATTTGTTCGGAGTCCCGGATGTGATCCCGGACATCACGAGGAGTTCCGGAATGGTCCGGAGAATAAGATTCATATATAGGATGTCATTTTATGTGAATAAAATGATGCGGAAGGTTCTATGGAAGGTTCTAGAAGGTTCTAGAAAAGTCCGGAAGAAACCACCAAGGAAGGTGGAGTCCACATGGGACTCCACCTCCATGGCCGGCCAACCCTAGTGGGGGAGGAGTCCCAAGTGGACTCCCCCTTAGGGGGCCGGCCACCCCCCCTATGGAAGGTGGAATTCCCACCTCGGCTCCGTTCGGTTACACCCCACCCGGCCGGGAACGCGGCCCATTCCTCGTCAATCCGCGCGGGTCAGCCCGGGCGAGATTTAATCCTGGCCCAACTGCAACCGCCCGTTCGGTTACGCCCGACGCGGAAATCACCCCGGCCCAAACCCGCTCCACCCCGTCCATTCCGCTCTGGATTGAATCATCCTCTCCCAACTCGTGGAAGAAATCCATCCCGAGCGACGCAGCGGCGGCGCGACCTGGAGGCGGCGACCTGGAGGCGAAGTCGACCCACCGCATCTCCAGCGCCCTCCCCCACGACGGAAGCCTCCTGCCGGTAAAGCACCACTTCCTCCCACATCCCGCCCCACTCCTCCTGCAAATTAAGATCTTGGTCTAGGGTTCTTCCCGTGGTCGCAATCTCCCGCCCCCCGATTCTGTAGTAGCATGCCATGAGTTCCTTCGAGTTCTGTACCGCTGCCTGCAACCTTACCCGCAAAAAAGAAAAAAATATAGCGCTGCCGCAGCCGAACTGGCTACAGAGGCTGGGAGGGGTAATGCTGTGGTGTTCCTCAAGTTAGCAGATGTCACTGATGGGATTAGCTCTGCTTCTCATTCGATGCTAGCCGAGTAAAAACATCCCCTCCGTGGGTTTGCAGTCCTTGGCCATGTGGTAACCAGGGAATTTTAACCTTTATCGCTGTGTGCTATACTGCTAATGCTGTGCCTGTGCATTTTATTTATTTTTTGCTTGAGCTGGTAATGTTTCGCTGGCGTTCTGAGGAGTCCTGCGAGTACTTTTGAGCGTAGCGTTGTACAAACTTAAATTGTTATCCCCATGCATCACATTGCGTCCCTTTTTTCGAGTTAATAGTGTTCTAGTTTGAGTGGCTAGAGAGACTTGGATGGGTAATTTGAGTTAATAGTGTTCTAATTTTGTGAAATGGTGGATCCTGGTGTCTGTGACTGTTTAACACAGATCAGGTCTCATAGTTGTTTTGCGGACACTGTTGGCAGCATCTGGTACTGCTTTTTGTCTACCTTGGTTTATTAATTAATTGTGCGTATCTATGGCTAGCGGAGCACTGAATTCTAGCTCGGACCTTCTGATGCAGTGTGTTTGCGCTCCAAGGATACTTCTCTATGTTGTGAGGCCAGCTACATTGTAGTGCACATTACATCTGGCATTTCGCTAAAAGTGATGAACCGATTGGACCTTTTTTACTGCAGCCTATGATGTTTTATCTCATATGGTCTGCTTGCTAAGCATCTTTTCTGTTGTTGTTGTTAAATAGTCTCATGCCATTTTCTTGGGTAAATTCCTATTTTATGAATCAGTGGCTGCATTTATTCTTGATTGTTATATTTTCTTGGGTAAATTCCTATTTTATGTTACAAGCGGTTTGGTTGTTTAACTTGGAAACTAAAAATATATATATTATTTTAGTTTTGCAATGAATATGATGATAAGGGATCGCATTAGAAAGAGGAGGGATGAGGAAGATGATGATATGATGATGTTCATTTTGCCTGCACTATATACGTTGGGTTCTAGTGGAGGGAGACAAAAGGAGAAACGTCATACATCAGTGCTAACGGGAGAGGAAAAAGTTCGGGAGCTACTTGAAGGGCACGTGAAGAATTGTAGGGTAGCTTTCAGAATGGAACCCCAAATCTTCAGATCATTGGCCAACTACCTTAGAAGAGAACGGTTGGTTAGCGATACCAGAATTAAAGTAGAGGAGAAACTGGCCTTTTTTATGTATATGCTCAGTCATAATGCTTCATTTGAGGCTCTCCAACTACAGTTTGGACATAGCAATGACAGCTATCATCACATCATGAAGCATTTTTTCAATGTAGTTGTCCCTATTCTCAGCAACAGATTTTTGAAGCTTCCCAATCCTAATGAAGTACCTTATAAAATTCAAAGTGATTCCAGGTTCTATCCTTACTTCAAGGTGCTTATCTTAAACTTTCATCTTGATCAATACTTGCTCTTACAATTTCGAATACAAAATCACATAGGTTTATCTTTGTGCAGAATTGTATCGGTGCCATAGATGGCACCCACATACCTATTTCCGTATCTCCTGATGAAGCTGCTCCATTTAGAAATAGGAAAGGAACACTTAGTCAAAATGTGATGATGGCTGGCGATTTTGATCTGAATTTCACTTTCGTATCTGCTGGATGGGAGGGATCGGCCACTGATGCTAGGGTCCTTAGATCAGCAAGGAACAGTGGTTTCCATGTACCTGCGGGGAAGTTCTATCTAGTGGACGGTGGGTACGCAAACACATCTTCGTTCCTTGCACCTTATCGTGGGGTACGCTACCATCTTAAGGAGTTCGGTGCAGGTCGCCGAAGACCTCGGAATTATAAAGAGCTATTTAACCACAGGCATGCAGTACTTAGAAATGCTATTGAAAGGGCTTTTGGGGTTTTAAAGAAACGGTTTCCCATCCTCAAGGTTGCAACATCTCATAAAATTTGGAACCAAGTGAAGATACCCATGGCTGCAGCCCTATTGCACAACATTATCAAAGCACTCAATGGAGATGAGCAATGGTTGGATGATCCACAAGATAATATCCCTCCAGAAAACTTTGTTGATCTACCTGATGGTGATGAAGACTATGAGCATGAGGGCAATGAGCATGCTGACAACCAAGGAAACAATCTCAGAGATACAATAGCACACCAGATGTGGAATGACTACCAAAGGCATAGAAATTAGTGTGTACTGGTTGCTGCATTTGGAGAGTTCTGTAATGATTATGCATTAGAAATTCTATAATGAATTCTGTAATGTTTATGCATTAGAAATTCTGTAATGAATTCTGTAATTTTCTTGCATTAGAAATTCTGTAATGAATATACCTTATAAATTGTGTGATTGTGTAATTGTCTTATTGGGTAATTGTGAAATGTTTATCTTCTGATATTTCCTACAGCCAACATGGCAACTAAAGGCAGGCAACTCAAGGCAGGCAAGGGTTCCCCAGGACTTACCGCGGGTTCCCCAATGGTTACCAAAGGTTCACCAAGATATGGCTTGATCGTGAACAAGGCATCTCAAAGCAGGCAACTCAAGGCAATAGAAGTTGGCTCGACAAAGAAGGCTAACAAGACTAATCCAGGTAACAATGATTTATAGTTTCTAGTTTGTTAATTCTGCCTGCTTTAACATAAATGTTTAGATGTTTGTACATGTTTCTGCCCGCTATAACCATCTTGTTACCTTGGTTCATGTAGAAAACAAAAGAGCCTCTTGGAACTCACTCCTGGAGAAGTCTCTTGTTGATCTACTGCATGAGCACAACACCATTCACTATAGGGGTCAAAATGGATGGTCTTCAGAAGCCTGGAACAAAATCGTGAAGGAGTTTCATCAAAAGAATACTTATGTATCATACACAAAGAGCCAAATCCAAGAAAAAGAGAAGGAGTTGAAAAGAGAGTATCGAATGCTCAAAGAGGCGAGGATGCAAAGTGGAGTAGGATGGAATGATACAAGGTCTATGATTGAAGCAGAAGATGCTCTTTGGGACAACCTGGTCATTTCATTCCCCAAAATAAAAAGGTTCAAAACCAAGTCATTTCCTTTGTTTGATGCCCTGGGGGAGTTGTATGATGGGCAAATAGCTGAAGGGACCTATAATGTCAATTCTACCCAGCCACCAAAATATCCAGATCTTACACAAGCAGATGATGGAGATGAGCTCAGTCACACTGAGCGTGAATTTCCAAGGTTTGAAGAGACTTGGGCTTACAATGTAGAACAAGATGCAGACTTGACAGAGCACATCACAATCGAGGATGAAGATGGAAGTGTGGCAAGGACTGAGGCAAGGACGGATGAAAGTGTGGCAAGGACGGAGGCACGAACGGATGAAAGTGTGGCAAGAACTAACCCAAGGACAAACAAGAGAGCTACTGCTGCTACAGACAGAAACAAGGAAGAGAAAGAGACTAAGAAGCCAAAGAAGCAAAGTAGCAATGAGATCGCGGGAAGTATGGACAGGTACATCGAGATGAGGGAAAAGCAGTTTGCTATAGAATCTGCCCTGTTGGCAGGTGAGAAGAAGGGTGCTCAAAGTGGAGATTACTCGATCAAGAGATGCATCTCTGAAATGATGACAATGGCATTGTCAACCGATGAGAAAGCTGCAGCGGGTGATGTATTCAAAGATCCAGATAACAGAGAAATCTTCTTGAGCTCAAAAGAGGATGATCCCGAAGTAGCTCTGGTTTGGTTAAAGAAAGCACTGGCCAAACTATCATAAGTGGCCTGAAGGTATGTCTTTTATCTCTTACGAGTAAATTGCTTGCCATGCGACGAGCACAATATTTTGATCTTGTTTGCTGCTAGAAAAGCAATCTCCATGTCTTCTGTTGGTCTGCTGGCTTGTTACTCCCAACTTAATTATTTTCTCTTAATAATATATGTGATGACTAATGACACAAGGTCGCGATCCTTGTGACCTAGTTCTGATAAGAGTGTTATTGTTCAAAGTACACCATGGCAAACAAATATCAGTTGATCAAGTGTGTGATTCTAAAGTAGCTAAACTGCAGCATTTTACATCGTTCATGTGAAGCCAATTAGCAACTACAGCGGTATATGCTACTATTGTCCTGTAATGTAGGAGACAGTGTTATCTTCTGATGATAATCGTAAGTTTATAAACAGGAAGTAAGGTCTAATTCTGTTGTAGTTTACTTCTGAAAATATTCAAGAGGCTTCTGTAAATTCCTTTCATCTGAAGTTGTTATAGTTAGCTCGCTGGTAAACTGCACATCACCAATATTGCTTTTGATGAGATAGTACTTTGGCATATTTGATCAGTTAACTGTTTGTCAGTGCATCTGCTAGTTCTAATCTGATGTTGTTCGACACTGCTGATGCTTAGACTGAAATATGTTGTGTGATACAGTACTTGATAGGACTACAAATACCAAGTTAATGTATTTTTTTTGCCATATTATGCTAGCTATATGTTGGTGCTTAATTTGTCATACATTACTTGATAGAACTGCAAATATATATCATTTAACTTGCATCTTTTGACATAGGTGCTAGCAGCAACCAAGAAGACGCCACTGAAGGTCTATTTATGATGTGAGAAGTTGAGTTGCAAGATTATGTCAGTTGAATCATCTGTTAACTTCGCTTCATATGAATTGTTAATCTGGATGCGTTCTTCTGCTGTCTCGAATGATCTCATGCTAATTGTGAACATGGTTATGTTCTTGTGGTTGTGTGGTCCCGATGATCTCATATGAACCTGTGAATCATCTGTTGGGTTACAAAAATTAGATGATCTTTTATAAAGTATGAGTTTAAATTTATTCTAGTAATATTATTGTAATGTATTGCTGATATTCTGGTAATATGAGGTTGGTAATGGCAGGCAATATAATTTACATAACAGCTATGGTAGATCCTGTCTATCCATGCCATGGGCGCTTGAATCCCAGCAAGCAGCAACCCCACGGCGATCACTGGCCAGTTCCACGTTTAACCGAACGGCCGGCCTTTGTGGACGGGATTAGGATAGAGAAGGTTTCCACCCGCCAGGGATTAGAGTGACGCACGTGGTCCACTCAGTTCCCGTGGTGAACAGTTCCCTGCCGGTAATTAAAACATGACAACCGAACAGAGCCCTCTAGTGGGAGGGAAGGTTTCCCACCATATGGAAGGTTTTGGGTTCGGGTCTTATTCGAAGACTTGTAGTCCAACACTTGGGGCTTCCACCTATATATAGAGGGCCAAGGGGAGGGGCCGGCCACCCCAAGACTACAAGCTGGCCGCCCCCCATAGAGTGGCCGGCCACCCCCTCCCAAACCCTAGCTTTGCTCCTCCACTTCATATTGCCCGCATAGCTTAGCGAAGCTCCGCCGGACTTCTACACCGCCACCGACACCACGCCGTCGTGCTGTCGGATTCAAGAGGAGCTACTACTTCCGCTGCCCGCTGGAACGGGAGGTGGACGTCGTCTTCATCAACAACCGAACGTGTGACCGAGTACGGAGGTGCTGCCCGTTCGTGGCGCCGTCGATCAAGATCTTCTACGCGCTTTTGCAAGCGGCAAGTGAACGTCTACCGCAGCAACAAGAGCCTCCTCTTGTAGGCTTTGGAATCTCTTCAAGGGTGAGTCTCGACAATCCCTCGTTGCTACCGTCTTCTAGATTGCATCTTGGCTTGGATTGCGTGTTCGCCGTAGGAAAATTTTTGTTTTCTATGCTACGTTATCCTACACCTGGATGACCGCGCGGCAGGGGCCCGCGCCGCCCGTGGTCTGCCGCCTCGTGGCCCCACTTCGTTATCTCTTCGGTCTTCCGGAAGCTTCGTGCAAAAATAGTACCCGGCGAAGATTTCGTCCAATTCCGAGAATATTTCCTTACTAGGATTTCTGAAACCAAAAACAGCAACAGCAACTGGCTCTTCGGCATCTTGTTAATAGGTTAGTTCCAGAAAATGCATAAATATGACATATAATGTGCATAAAACATGTAGGTATCATCAATAAAGTAGCATGGAACATAAGAAATTATCGATACGACGGAGACGTATCAGTAGGCCATAGCCAGCCTAAACCTTTATAGTTTTTGGCACGGTCTGGATTATAAAGCCATTACACAAGAGATAAGGACTCTCAAGGGGGGAGTCAAAAGCTAAGGTAGAGATTTAAGGAGCGTCAAAATTAAAGTGTCGGAGACGAACACCTTCAAAGCACCGCTCGGCAATTATGGCTACCAGGTTGTCCATGTTGTTGAAGACCAGGGTGTTCCTCGCCGATCATGGCTTTATTATATCTGGCTGGGTGTATGTCGTGTTCATGCAGATGAGGGATGTGAAATTAAAGATGTCTTAAAAAAGACGACTTTTATTGACTTGGTTTTCCCGCTACCAATATTTTGGGCGTAATGACTTCCTTTTCCCGAACAATGTGTATGATGGAAGTCCGTGCACATTTTCCGCCAACGGCTATATAGGGGGTTTAATGCCTTGTTAACTTTTCATGGATTTTTTTTTGTTAAATGTAAATATGGCAGGCCATAGCCAAGGCCTAAACCTTTATAAATTTTGGCACGGTCTGGATTACAAAGCATTACACAAGAGATAAGGACTCTCAAGGGGGGAGTCAAAAGCTAAGGTAGAGATTTAAGGTGGGTCAAAATTTAAGTGTCGGAGACGAACACCTTCAATGCACCGCTCGGCAATTATGGCTACCAGGTTGTCCATGTTGTTGAAGATCAGGGTGTTCCTCGCCGATCATGCCTTTATTACATCTGGTTGGGTGTATGTCGTGTTCGTGCAGATGAGGGATGTGAAATTAAAGATGTCTTGAACAAAAAGAGACGAATTTTATTGACTTTGTGTTCCTGCTACCAATATTTTGGACGTAATGACTTCCTTTCCCGAACAATGTGTATGATGGAAGTCCGTGCATATTTTCCGCCAACGGCTATATATGGGTTTAATGCCTTGTTAACTTTTAATGGATTTCTTTTTGTTAAATGTAAATTTGGCAGGCCATAGCCAGCCTAAACCTTTATAAATTTTGGCACGGTCTGGATTACAAAGCTATTACACAAGAGATAAGGACTCTCAAGGGGGGAGTCAAAAGCTAAGGTAGAGATTTAAGGAGGGTCAAAATTAAAGTGTCGGAGACGAACACCTTCAAAGCACCGCTCGGCAATTATGGCTACCAGGTTGTCCATGTTGTTGAAGACCAGGGTGTTCCTCGCCGATCATGGCTTTATTATATCTGGCTGGGTGTATGTCGTGTTCATGCAGATGAGGGATGTGAAATTAAAGATGTCTTAAAAAAGACGACTTTTATTGACTTGGTTTTCCCGCTACCAATATTTTGGGCGTAATGACTTCCTTTTCCCGAACAATGTGTATGATGAAAGTTCGTGCACATTTTCCGCCAATGGCTATATAGGGGGTTTAATGCCTTGTTTACTTTTCATGGATTTCTTTTTTGTTAAATGTAAATGTGGCAGGCCATAGCCAGCCTAAACCTTTATAAATTTTGGCACGGTCTGGATTACAACGCATTACACAAGAGATAAGGACTCTCAAGGGGGGAGTCAAAAGCTAAGGTAGAGATTTAAGGAGGGTCTAAATTAAAGTGTCGGAGACGAACACCTTCAATGCACCGCTCGACAATTATGGCTACCAGGTTGTCCATGTTGTTGAAGACCAGGGTGTTCCTCGCCAATCATGGCTTTATTACATCTGGCTGGGTGTATGTCGTGTTCGTGGAGATGAGGGATGTGAAATTAAAGATGTCTTGAACAAAAAGAGACGACTTTTATTGACTTTGTTTTCCTGCTACCAATATTTTGGACGTAATGACTTCCTTTCCCGAACAATGTGTATGATGGAAGTTCGTGCATATTTTCCGCCAACGGCTATATATGGGTTTAATGCCTTGTTAACTTTTCATGGATTTCTTTTTGTTAAATGTAAATTTGGTAGGCCATAGCCAGCCTAAACCTTTATAAATTTTGGCACGGTCTGGATTACAAAGCCATTACATAAGAGATAAGGACTCTCAACGGGGGAGTCAAAAGCTAAGGTAGAGATTTAAGGAGGGTCAAAATTAATGTGTCAGAGACGAACACCTTCAATGCACCGCTCGGCAATTATGGCTACCAGGTTGTCCATGTTGTTGAAGACCAGGGTGTTCCTCGCTGATCATGGCTTTATTACATCTGGCTGGGTGTATGCCGCGTTCATGCAGATGAGGGATGTGAAATTAAAGATGTCTTAAAAAATACGAATTTTATTGACTTGGTTTTCCCGCTACCAATATTTTGGGTGTAATGACTTCCTTTTCCCAAACAATGTGTATGATGGAAGTCGGTGCACATTTTCCGCCAACGGCTATATAGGGGTTTAATGCCTTATTAACTTTTCATGGATTTCTTTTTTGTTAAATGTAAATATGGCAGGCCATAGCCAGCCTAAACCTTTATAAATTTTGGCACGGTTTGGATTACAAAGCATTACACAAGAGATAAGGACTCTCAAGGGAGGAGTCAAAAGCTAAGGTATAGATTTAAGGGGGGTTCAAAATCAAAGTGTCGGAGACGAACACCTTCAATGCACCGCTTGGCAATTATGGCTACTAGGTTGTCCATGTTGTTGAAGACCAGGGTGTTCCTCGCCGATCATACCTTTATTACATCTGGCTGGGTGTATGTCGTGTTCGTGCAGATGAGGGATGTGAAATTAAAGATGTCTTGAACAAAAAGAGACAATATATTATTGACTTCCGCTATTTTGAACTGAATGACTTCCCTTTTGAACAATTGGCTGCCATACAAAAGGCTTGTTTAGGCGATGTATACGGTAACATGCGCATGAACAAGAACAAACACACTCAACTGCCTGGTGGGGGACACACCAAAGATAGGTTGCTCATACCTAGCAATATGCATCTTCTATTCCAGAAACTCGTCCCCATGTAACCTCTCGCTTAAGCATGTCGGGCGGGGAGGTAATATGAAGTTTTTGTTTCTCCTTCTCAAAAAAAGTACCCGTGGGCACTAGTATTACTAGTTACCGAAAATATTGGAAACACCGGTCCAAATACCGTCTGGTATTTTTTTTTATGTTGGTAGGTACCAATTAAATCGGTATCATCGGGATTTCGAAAATACGGGACGAGAAAGAAAAAACTGGCAATATCTCCATGGGTGTTTTAGGCGGCATTTGCTAATAAAACTCAAGGGAAAATGATTTTGATTAGCAAAATGCTTTCATATTTCTAGAAGACACGTTTTTATATGTGGCGAACATGTTTTAGTTGTTTCTCTCTGGTGAAAACAGTGTCTTCTCCACCGGTAAAGAATGTCGATGCTGAAATAAAATGTACTTCTCGCGCGTTACGTCACCAGCTCATTCATTCCCGCTGGCTCGTGGGGTCTAAGGCTGACGCAGTCTGATCTGTCCCGTGCACGTAACGTCCAAAACCATGGATTACGTAGCAGTGGCGAAGACGGAGACCGGTGGAGCAATGCATTGATGGACGGATGGAGGTTGTTGTTTCTCGCTACTATGTGTCCACGTGCGCGAACACGTGGTGGTCGCTGCGCGACAGAGAGCGGCGCCGCTGGATCGCACCAGATCGCGCGTGTCAGTCCCCGAGACCGTATAGATAAGCGTGCGTGGTGGACTGGTTCCACGGATGCCTTTTCTCGCGGCGCTATCGGTTCGGATACGATTGCTGGATGGTTGAGCTTCTGATTCGGGACGTAGGTCAGTCCAGCTCACGAGAGGTTGAACGAGAGGTTGAGATAGAGCCGATAAAAAAAGGACAAATTTAATTTCCTAGCATAGAAAAGGAAATAAAAAAGAAAACTTTGAATCAGGATTAGCAATTTTAACCTTCCAAGCAAGGCGGTGATACTAGATATTATGGTTTTCTTGTCAGCAATACGGAAAGTGTCTTTGGCACATAAGCAATTTCTTGGATTTCAAAAAAGTTAAAATTAAATACGCACTCAGCAATATCGTATCATATAATTGTATCATAGTATCACGATGTTATGCCAAAATAGTACTCCCTCCTATCTAGAAATGACGTCGGGCAACACATCTTGCAAAAAACGCCCTTAAGATTTCGTTCGTACCAACCCGAGCTCCACCCTCACCCTTTTATATTGTGATCTAAATTTATACTAAGGGAGACTACTTCTGATGAGTGGAGCGAGGCCCGTCATCAGGTAGGCTTGTCTCCCGGCAAAAAAAGAAGGAGCGCCGGTGCCACTACGTGTGGACGTCGCGTGGCATCTGTTCGAGGAGAACCGGGCGGCACCACAGTGGGATGTGAGTCTGCCGTCCGGTTGGCTTTTCAACTCCCGCCTGTGAGGGCATCTCCAACGGGGCGACTCATATCGGACGCCCAAAAGTGGTCACGGGCGTCCGTTTGCGTCGCCCCGTGGACATAATTTGTCCGCGCGTCCGTTTGCGTCTGGGTGTGCTTCCAACAGGGCGACCCATTTTTAGATTTGCAACATATTTAGAAAGCATAGAAAGTAGTACATTTAAACTATACAAAGTAGTTCTAGAAGCCTAGACTCTTGCTGCCTGATGGGTCGGCCCCGTCGTTGCATCGCTCCCTCGTCTGCTTCTTCGGCGCCTCCCATGCGGCCGCTAGGGCTCGGTGCGCCGCCGCGTCCTCTAGCAGGCACTTCCGCATCCTCGCGTTGGCGGCGTCGCCCTTGAGCGTATCGAAGAACTCGACTATAGCCCACTGCTCCGCCGCCTTCTCCTCCTGGGTAGGCGTATCAGGGTCATCGGAAGACCATGAGATGTCGGAGTCGGAGTCATCGTCCTCTGCATCTGCGGCGGCCGCTGCCCTGCGGCGTTCCATCTCGGCGTCGAACACCACGTGGGCCGCCCGCTCCTCCTCTGCTTCCTTCTCCGCTTCGGCCAGGGCCTTGGCATCCCTGACCGGGTCGAGGAGGTCGTTCGTGTTGTCTTCGTCGAACTCCTCGTCGGAGCTCGAGGCCGGGGGAGGTGGAGTGGGAGGTGGAGGTGGAGGCGCGGCAGCCTGGCCACGGCCGGCCCTACTCATGGTGGTTTCCGGTGGAGGCTGACGCGGCGGCGCTCGGTGGAGGTTGTGCGGCGGCTAGGGTTTAGTGGGGAGATGAGATGCTCGCGCCCCGTTTATAGGTCGGAGGCGGGGCGACGGCGCGCCATTTACGCATGTTGCCGCGCCTCGGCGCTAATGCCGCCGCCGAGAAGACGCATCGACGCTAGATCATCGCGACGGGCCAGACGAAACGTCCGCGAGCAGCGTTCTGCGCGTCCACGCAGAGACGCATCCGAGACGCATATTTGCGCCAGGATTGCGTCGCCGCGGACGGCCCGATCACTTTGCGTCGCCCCATTGAAGATGTTACCAGACGCATTTTTCTCGACAGACGCAGACGGTTACTCAGGGTCCGTTTACGTCCGTTTACGTCATGCCCTGAGGCTATCTAGGACGCAAACGATCAATTATATCATGGCAGCCAAATTCGTGCCCGCGGCCTGACCCATACAAACATAAACGATCACTTTTGGTGACTGAAATGCTTTTATCCGTTGGAACACTACTTGTAGAACGGGAGATTTGGCAGGCGGTTTCGGTGGCTCCGGTCTGTCCGAGAAGGGCAAAAAAGTGTGGGGGAATACCTGCTGCGGCAACCCGGCCATGACTACGACGTCTTCTCTCCAGCTAGCTACCTTTTCCACGGTCCTTGCTGTGGAGCGGCAACTCCCGAGTCCCAACCTTTTTCTCCACCTCTCTCCCTCTACTTAGCGTAGGCGCCCACACCACGTACGCAGGCAGCGTTTCAACACGTCTCCGCCCGCGGACTAGCCACAGCTAGCTCCTTGGCGGCCAAGCACGGATCGCTGTCGATTTCGATCGGGTAAACCACTCGATCGACCTGCGCCGCGCGCGCTGGGATAGGATTCGTTTCGCACTAGGTGGGTGGCTAGCAGGTTCCTGTCAGCGCTTACGTGGGCGTCGGGGGGGCAGGGCACGGCACGTTGCCCGTGTCGCGGCTTGGCGGGCACGAAAGCTTCCGGTCCTCGGCGGCCGTTGGAAAGGAAAGCTGGGTGCGGTCGTGACCCAGCAGCGCCGGCACGTGCGCATGCGCTGGCTGCTGAGTGCTGAGCGCCTGAGCCTAGTGGAAGGCAGGCTGCGGGAGGGGGAGGAGCAAGCAGGCCGCGGAAAGGCCGTCTGTGTTGGGCCCCGTTTTGGTTCTCCCCACCAGCAGGAAGAACGAGCATCATCTTTATTATCTCAAAAAAAAAAAAACGAGCATCATCTTTATTACGGAGTACTTGTCCTCTGAAAAAATCTTTATTGCTTCCTCCGATTTATAATAGTAAATATCGAAAATTTTGTACAAAGTAGTACATTCAGAATGTAGAATAAAATTGAACATGAAGGAGGGAGTACCTAGTATAGTACTCCCTCCGTTCTGAAATAGTCTACATTCTAGCTCCAAAATTTGTTCTGAAATACTCTACATTCTAACTTTTAGTCAACAACTACACTGAAAACGAGGTGGTTTTACTCTCTTTATTGGATGTTGTTATTTTCAATGTAGCTTAGATTGGTTGTTCAAATATCTAAATAGTACTAATAAATGTACTACTAATTTATCTCATTTTTTCTAGAATGTAGACTAAATCAAAACGGAGGGAGTAGGTTGGAAAAAACAGAGTGCTCCGCATCTTCTCCATCCCCGCTACACAGTACTTACTAAGAAGCTCGGGGCAGCGGCACACCGCGCCTTGGTTGATAGAAGTACTACAATATAAAGGTTATCTGAAATACTGCCTAAGTGCTTCTGTGGAGGCACTGATCAAAAAATATACAAGTGGTAATGCAATACCATGTTACTTTTTTTTTCTAGCTGCCCATAGGTATCACTGAGAAAAGTAGAGCGATTTCCTCGCAAAAACACGAGGGAGATATTTTTCATAACAGTGATATGATTACGGGAAGAACGGGCAGAAGTAAAAGATCAAAGCCCCTCTACGGGAGAAAGACGGGAAAGGTAAAAGTGTAAAATCACTTGTTTGAAACATCTTAAATAACCATTTCTATCTATTGAAAGCTTTATCTTCGGTGGTCAAAGGGAAGAAATCAGGAAAGAGGGAAGCACTAATCGTGAAGAGGTGAAAAGTGGGTAGTATGGATATAAAACACCGGACAATCTTAGGGTGATGAAAACAAAAAAAAATGTAGTATGCCAATAACATTACACAATAGTTGCAGTGCTCAGAGCGAGGATAACGCGCACCGGTTGAAAGATGTGACGTACGACGTAACAAGTTTTTTTCAAAGAAACCGGAAATAATAAAGTAGTATTTTTGTCGAATAAAAGAGATGGTGTATGGTGAAGTATTTTTTTCTTCGTTTCTGAAGTTGATGTAGAAGAAAATAGTAGTAATTTCTCGGCTGAAAGAGGCAGCAGGTGATGGAGTAAGTATATCTTTCTAAAGGTACCGCAGAAGAGGTAATAGTATTCTTCCTAGGTGAAAGAGACGAGAGACGGTGGAGTAAGTATGTTTCGATGGTACCATAGAAGAACGCGGCATTATTTTCCCTGAATAAATAAGGGGGTGAATGTTAGATTTATTGTTGGAATTATCGTTGAAGCATTACGAACCAGTGAAGAATTAATGGCTTGTAATTACTTCAGAACTACGGTTGAGGTTGAAGATTCATGTAAATATTACAGTGCGTCATTGGAAAATTACCGTCGCAGAAATATGCGCCCTCGAAGATTTACTATTAGGTAGTTAACTTCTTGTTGTTAGGTTGATCTCCACCACGTATGAGCCCAACGGCTCGACGTGCCCTCTGATAGCGTCCTGATCGGGGACACCCAACCGTTTACTGGTTGGTGGGCCCCTGTTGCCTGTGCTATATAAAGTGGCGGGGGCCTGTGGCACGCGTCACAAGGTTGCCTGGAGCTGCCACTCGCCCCACCGAGATGACCCACCGATCTAGGGTTTGCGCAGTGCCGACGGGAAGCTCCACCACCGTCGCCACAGATCGCTCACCCACTGACATAGGCATCCCAGATGGGCCTGCCGAAGATAGTACCCGGGGTTTACTGAAAGCCCATTACCCGAAGTTCATGAAGTCCGGAAGCTCGTGAAGACGTTGGCTATGGCAAGTAGAGATAGATTAAGAATATAGAGAGTTGTAACTTTACGGGATGGATTCAAAGAGTCTCCCGACAATTGTAACTTGTGTAATATGAAACCCTCGGCTCTGCCTCCTATATAAGGGGGAGTCGAGGGACAAAGAAAGGGCTGATCTATTTTGTCAATCCAATCCTAGTTTTTAGCAGTCGAGCACCTTTTCAGCTGAAACCTTCGAGATCTACTTGCCCTCTACTTCCGCGAAACCCAAGTCTACAACTTGTAGGAATTGACAAGTTGATACCTTTTCAATTGGCGCCGTCTGTGGGAATTAGAGGCGACAAGGAGCTGATCTCGATGGCACGTTCAACATCGTCGACATCTTCGGTGGCAAGCAACGCGATGGACGGAGGTAAACAGATCAAAACTGGTCTCGTCGATTTTGTTCCTCACCCTCCCGCCCGTTTGGATGCATATGCCTATCTGGAAGAGCCAATGGAGATGAAGCTCGGGAGCTTCTACTTTTGCGTCGGGAAAGAGGGATCACATCGTTTAGCAGCACCGATTTGTTCAGGACCGTTAGCGGTTCATGATGATTTCTCAGGATCACCGTCGCCAACCAAGTCCGACGATGAAGGAACCTCGTCGACAAGATGCGCCAAGGCCGCCGCCGGAGGAGATCTCGCCAATCTGATCGACGGGATATCTTTCGGGTCGTTCACAGATTCCGATCTGGATAGCGACTCGGAGAGCATCGACAACTTCAACCTCATCGACAGGTCCACTTCTATTCGGGAGGTCTTCGCCGATCGTTACGACGGTGTCACCGAACCCGAAGAGAAACATACAATGCCAACATATCATCAAGTTTGTGTGATTGGTGAGGCAAGCCGTCAAGAAGATGAAACATCAGAGGCTTTCGATGATTTGGGAAATCCATACATCGATCCCGCTGATCTCACACGAGGTTTAGGCACCAAATATGTCGGGCCTACACCTCGACAGAGGCTACCGCTTCCGCAAGCAGCATGTGACAGGGCAACAAGAGCCATGAACGGCACGGATCCGATGACTACCGCAGCCATGGTGGAAGAGTTGCAAGCATACCAATATAGACTCGCGCGTGCTAGCCGAGAGTTGGAAAAACAAAGGGTGAGACTTGAGCAAAGGAAAGTTGCAGCTTCCGCATCGAGCAGGCGAAGAGCTGATTTAAGTCGAGAATCAAGGACTTCAGATGACAACCATAGACCAGCGCGTGATATAGGAAGATCTCGCCTGCAGCGTATACCCGAGCATGAGAGGGAATACCTGATTCAGAATCTCGACATGTCCTTTATGTCGATCGACACAAGTGGAAACATCATCCCTAAAACACCGGAAGCTGTATATATGGCGGCTCAAGCCTTTATACTAGCGTCAAAGCCACCGGCTGGAGACCCGAGAGAAGCACTGTATCAGATGGCCATGACAGGAGTTGGAGTCATGGGAACAGCGTTCGCATGACCTAGCACACCACAACCTGAAAGTGCTCCACACCGAAATAGTCCTCGACCCACCACGATAGCGCGAGACCCCCCACGAGCAGACGTGGCGAGGAATACAGAAGCTCAAGACAGAGTAGACAGAGCACGAGAAAATAGATCCAGGCGACATTCGCCAGAAGTTGATGAAGAGGATATGTGTGGACTCCCCTGTTTCACTCGACGAGTTCGCAGAACACGGGTCCCTTCTGGCTTTAAGCTACCAGATGGTTATAAAAAGTTCGACGGCCTGCAAGATCCCGAAGACTGGATAATTGATTTCCTCGAGGTGTCGGAATCTTCGACTTCATCCCTCTTCCTTTTGTGCCTTGGAGAAGCAGCGGAAGGAGGAGAGCGCACTGATTCAGAAGCTTCTGAGTCAGCTTCTTTTTCGGAAGAAGCCGCGGATTTGTGAGACCCCGCGACTTCACTCTCGGAATGAGAGGGTTCCTGCGAATCGTAGGTTACGACTGTTTGCTCGTCTACCTCTCCACCTTCGGGTAGGGGAGGAAGAGAAGATAGGACTCGATGGTTCTGATGAAGGAAAATCAACACCAACGGAAAAGTAAGTAAGCAAGACAGCAGTCGAAAAATAGAAATGCAACCCGATAGAGAAGTTACTTACCTTGGGGAGGGCATGGTTGCGGTTGTACGGCTCCACGCGAAAAGTGGTTGGAACCGCCAGTTTTTTGCTCAGCGAAAAAAAACGTCGAACAAGGTTCACCAAGTCCTTCACATAAAGGTCCTTGGATACGCGGTCGACATCTTCTTCGCCAACATACATCCAGAGGGGGTTTTTGCGAGCCTGCAAAGGCTGCACCCTAATCCTAAGTGACGGTGATTTGAACACCCCAGTTCTTTACCGGTGTTCAAGCTCGTGGATGAGCTTCATCAGAGCATTGGTCGCCGTTTTCTCTTCCTCGGTAGCTTCGGCGTCCCATGACCGGCGCCGAAGGATTTTCGCGGCACCGTCAAAAGGAGCGATGTTGTATTCCTGCGAGTCGACGTGCTCCTCTTGGACGTATAACCATCGCCATCCTTGAACGGAGTCAGTAAATTTGACGTCGAAGTAGTCAATGTCGGGACGGATGCAGATGACAACGCCGCCCACATTGTAGGCGACATTGTGAGAGCTGTTGCGCCGGAGATAAAAGATGCGTTTCCACAGGCCCCAATGAGGATGGGTCCCGAGAAAGCATTCGCATAGTGTGATGAAAATCAAAATATGAAGGATGGAGTTGGGGGTCAGCTGATGTAGCTGAATCCCGTAGACAAAGAGAATTTTCGTAGAAATTCGTGGCTCCACTTCGTAAGTCCTCGGTTTTGGAAGCTTCGTGTAAAAATAGGCCCTGGGCGTTGATTTCGTCCAATTCGAGAATATTTCCTTACTAGGATTTCTGAAACCAAAAACAAGCAGAAAACAGCATCTGGCTCTTCGGCATCTCGTCAATAGGTTAGTGCCGGAAAATGCATAAATATGACATATAATGTGTATAAAACATGTGAGTATCATCATAAAAGTAGCATGGAACATAAGAAATTATATATACGTTTGGGACGTATCAAGCATCCCAAGCTTAGTTCCTACTCGCCCTCGAGTAGGTAAACAATAACAAAGATAATTTCTGAAGTGACATGCTATCATAATCTTGATCATACTATTGTAAAGCATATGAGATGAATGCAGCGATTCGAAGTAATGATGAAGATAATGAGTAAAAAAATGAATCATATAGCAAAGACTTTTCATGAATAATACTTTCAAGACAAGCATCAATAAGACTTGCATAAGAGTTACTCATAAAGCAATAAGTTCAAAGTAAAGGCGTTGAAGCAACAAAAGGAAGATTAAGTTTCGGTTGCTTTCAACTTCAACATGTATATCTCATGGATAATTGTCAACATAAAGCAACATAACAAGTGCAATAAGTAAACATGTAAGAATCAATGCACACAGTTTACAACAGATAATGGACTCCTCTTTAATGCATAAGCATTCAACAACAGTTAATATTCTCATAAGAGATTGAGGATTAGTGTCCACGAAACTTCCACCATGAATCATGGCTTTAGTTAGCGACCCAATGTTCTTCTCTAACAGTATGCATACTCAAACCATTTGATTGTGAGAAACGCCCTTACTTCAGATAAGACGAACATGCATAGCAACTCACATGATATTCAACAAAGGTAAAAGAGTTGATGGCGTCCCCGAAAACATGGTTACCGCTCAACAAGCAACTTACTAAGAAATAAGACACATAAGTACATAATCTTCACCACAATAGTTTAAAGCTTTTTGTCCCATGAGCTATATATTGTAAAGGTAAAGAATAGAATTTTTAAAGGTAGCACTCAAGTAATGTACTTTGGAATAGCGGAGAAATACCATGTGGTAGGTAGGTATGGTGGACACAAATGGCATGGTTATTGGCTCAAGGATTTGGATGCACGAGAAGAATTCCTCTCAATACAAGGCTAGGCTAGTAAGGTTGTTTGAAGCAAACTCAAGTATAAAAGGTGCAGCAAAGCTTACATATGAACATATTGTAGCTATTATAAGACTTTACATTGTCTCCTTGTTGTTCAAACACCTTAACCAGAAAATATCTAGACTCTAGAGATCAATCATGCAAACCAAATTTTAACAAGCTCTATGTAGTTATTCATTAATGAGTACAAGGTACATGATGCAAGAGCTTAAACAAGATCTATATGAGCACAACAATTGCCAAGTATCACATTATTCAAGACATTAAACCATTTACCACATGCGGCATTTTCCGTTTCCAACCATATATCAATGAACGAGGTAGTTCAACCTTCGCAATGAACATTAAGAATAAAGCTAAGAACACATGTGTTCATACGAAACAGCGGAGCGTGTCTCTCTCCCATATAAAGAATGCTAGGATCCGATCTTATTCAAACAAAAACAAAAATAAAAACAAACAGACGCTCCAAGTAAAGCACATAAGATGTGACAGAAATAAAAATATAGTTTCACTAGAGGAACCTGATAATGTTGTGAAGAAGGGATGCCTTGGGCATCCCAAAGCTTAGACGCTTGAGTCTTCTTAAAATATGCAGGGATGAACCACGGGGGCATCCCCAAGCTTTGACTTTTCACTCTTCTTGATCATATTGTATCATCCTCCTCTCTTGACCCTTGAAAACTTCCTCCACACCAAACTTAAAACAAACTCATTAGAGGGTCAGTGCATATATCATATATTCAGAGGTGACATAATCATTCTTAACACTTCTGGACATTGCACAAAGCTACTGAAAGTTAATGGAACAAAGAAATCCATCTAACATAGCAAAACAGGCAATGCGAAATAAAAGGCAGAATCTGTCAAAACAGAACAGTTCCTAAAGACGAATTTTAAAGTGGCACCAGACTTGCTCAGATGAAAATGCCCAAATTGAATGAAAGTTGCGTACATATCTGAGAATCACGCACGTAAATTGGCAGATTTTTTTGATTTTTCTACAGAGACTACTGCAAATTCGTGACAGAAATATGTTTCTGCGTAGTAATCCAAATCTAGTATTGACTTTACTATCAAAGATTTTACTTGGCACAACAATGCAATAAAATGAAGATAAGGAGAGGTTGCTACAGTAGTAACAACTTCCAATACTCAAATATAAAACAAAGTACTGTAGTAAAATAATGACATGGGTTATCTACTTATCTCCCAAGAAGTTCTTTCTTTATAGCCATTAAGATGGGCTCAGCAATTTTAATGATGCACTCCCAAGAAATAAGAGTTGAAGCAAAAGAGAGCATCAAAAAGCAAATTCAAGACACATTTAAGTCTAACCCACTTCCTATGAAAAGGAATCTTGTAAATAAACAAATTCATGAAGCATAATGCAACAAACATAGAAAGATAAAACAAGTGTAACTTCAAGATTTTCAGCAAAAAGAGAGGTGTTTTAGTAACACGAAAATTTCTACAACCATATTTTCCTCTCTCATAAAGATTTTCAGTAACATCATGAACAAACTCAATAATATAACTATCAAATGAAACATTCTTATCATGAGCTATAAGCATAAAATTATTACTCTCCACATAAGCATAATCAATTTTATAAGTTGTAGTGGGAGCAAATTCAACAAAGTAGCTATCATTATTATTCTCATCAAGTGTAGGAGGCATAGTATAATCATAATAAAATTTACTCTCCATAGTAGGCGGCACCAAAAGACCACTATCATTATAATCATCATAAATAGGAGGCAAAGTATCATCAAAGAAAAATTTTCTCCTCAATGCTTGGGGGACTAAAAATATCATGCTCCTCAAAACCAGCTTCCCCAAGCTTAGAATTTTCTATAGCATTAGCAACAATTGTGTTCAAAGTATTCATACTAATAACATTGCCATCAACACGCATATAAAGTTTCATAGGTTTTTTAATTTTCTCTTCAAACACCTCATGTCCTAACTCAAGATAAATACTATAAAGATCTCTAATATTTTTGTTGTTTTCCATTAAGCCTAACTAGTGAAATCACTAAACTTAGTGTTCTCAGGAGTATTCATTTTAGCAGTAGTAAATAAAGTAACCTAAATAAAGTAAATGCAAGTAACTAATTTTTTTTGTGTTTTTGATATAAGAGAACGCAAACAAGATAGTAAATAAAGTAAAGCTAGCAACTAATTTTTTTGTGTTTTTGATTTAGTGCAGCCAACAAAGCAGTAAATAAAGTAAAGCAAGACAAAAACAAAGTAAAGAGATTGGAAGTGGAGACTCCCCTTGCAGCGTGTCTTGATCTCCCCGGCAACAGCGCCAGAAATTTGCTTGATGCGTGTAGTTGACACGTCCGTTGGGAACCCCAAGAGGAAGGTGTGATGCGCACGATAGCAAGTTTCCCTCGATGAAACCAAGGTTTAATCGAACCAGTGGGAGTCAAGAAGCACGTTGAAGGTTGATGGCGGAGGAGTGTAGTGCGGCGCAACACCAGGGATTCCCGCCAACGTGGAACACACACAACACAACCAAGTACTTTTCCCAAGCGTAACTGGGGTTGTCAATCTCACCGGCTTGTGTAACAAAGGATTAACCGTATTGTGTGGAAGATGATGATTGTTTGCGAAGAACGGTAAAGAACAATTGCGATGGGTGTATTTCAGATGTAAAGAATAGGACCGGGGTCCACAGTTCACTAGTGGTGTCTCTCCCATAAAATACGAGATGTTGGGTGAACAAATTACAGTTGGGCAATTGACAAATAAAGAAGGCATAACAATGCACATACATATATCATGATGAGTACTATGAGATTTAATCAGGGCATTACAACAAAGTACATAGACCGCTATCCAGCATGCATCTATGCCTAAAAAGTCCACCTTCAGGTTATCATCCGAACCCCTTCCGGTATTAAGTTGTAAACAACAGAGACAATTGCATTAAGTATGGTGCGTAATGTAATCAACACAAATATCCTTAGACAAAGCATCGATGTTTTATCCCTAGTGGCAACGACACATCCACAACCTTAGAACTTTATGTCACTTAATGGAGGCATGAACCCACTATCGAGCATAAATACTCCTCTTGGAGTCACAAGTATCAACTTGGCCAGAGCCTCTACTAGCAACGGAGAGCATGCAAGAACATAAATAACAGATATGATAGATTGATAATCAACTTGACATAGTATTCAATATTCATCGATCCCAACAAACACAACATGTAGGATTACAAATAGATGATCTTGATCATGATAGGCAGCTCACAAGATCTAACATGATAGCACAATGAGGAGAAGACGACCATCTAGCTACTGCTATGGACCCATAGTCGGGGTGAACTACTCACACATCGATCCGGAGGCGATCATGGCGATGAAGAGACCTCGGGAGATGATTCCCCTCTCCGACGAAGTGCGGAGCGATCTCTGAATCCCAGAGATGGGATTGCCGGCGGCGGCGTCTCTGGAAGGTTTTCCGTATCGTGGCTCTCGGTACTAGGGGTTTCGCGACGAAGACTATATGTAGGAAGAGGGTAGATCGGGGGCCACACGGGGCCACACCCGGGGCCGCGGCAGCCAGCACTGGGCATAGCCTGTGTGTGGCATTGTGGCCCACTTCGTAAGTCCTCAGGTCTTACGAAGCTTCGTGTAAAAATAGGCCTGGGCGTTGATTTCGTCCAATTCAGAATATTTCCTTACTAGGATTTCTGAAATCAAAAACAAACAACAACTGGCTCTTCGGCATCTCGTCAATAGGTTAGTGCGGAAAATGCATAAATATGACATATAATGTGTATAAAACATGTGAGTATCATCATAAAAGTAGCATGGAACATAAGAAATTATAGATACGTTTGGGACGTATGACGCTTCATCCCACTATGCCACAAAGATGCAAAGTACTCAAACTAAAGACAACATAAGCATCAACGCCCAACAAGTGTCATTGCGGTCATGTAAAGTTAGTCCGCCGCTTCATCCCACTATGCCACAAAGATGCAAAGTACTCAAACTAAAGACAACAAAAGGATCACGAGAAGAATCCCTCTCAATACAAGGCTAGGCTAGCAAGGTTGTTTGAAGCAAACTCAAGTATAAATGGTGCAGCAAGACTCACATATAAACATATTGTAAGCATTATAAGACCATGGTTTTGTGGGCGTTGATGCTTATGTTGTCTTTAGTTTGAGTACTTTGCATCTTTGTGGCATAGTGGGATGAAGCGGCTCGTCCCAAACGTATCTATAATTTCTTATGTTCCATGCTACTTTTATGATGATACTCACATGTTTTATACACATTATATGTCGTTATTATGCATTTTCCGGCACTAACCTATTGACGAGATGCCGAAGAGCCAGTTGTTGTTTTCTGCTGTTTTTGGTTTCATCCTAGTAAGGAAATATTCTCGGAATTGGACGAAATCAACGCCCGGGGGCCTATTTTTCCACGAAGCTTCCAGAAGTCCGAAGAGAAACGAAGTGGGGCCACGAGGTACACAACACGGCGCGCCCGGTCTTGGCCGCGGCCTAGCGTGTGGGCCCCGTGGGCCCCCTGACCTACCCTTCGCCTAATTAAAGTCTTCGTCGTGAAACCCCCGGTGCCGAGAGCCACGCGGAAAACCTTCCGAGACGCAGCCGCCGCCAATCCCATCTCGGGAGATTCGGGAGATCGCCTCGGCACCCTGCCGGAGAATCATCTCCCGGAGGACTCTTCATCGCCATGATCGCCTCCGGATTGATGTGTGAGTAGTTCACCCCTGGACCATGGGTCCATAGCAGTAGCTAGATGGTCGTCTTCTCCTAATTGTGCTATCATGTTCGATCTTGTGAGCTGCCTATCATGATCAAGATCGTTTCTTTGTAATCCTACATGTTGTGTTTGTTGGGATCCGATGGATATTGAATACTATGTCAAGTTGATTATCAATCTATCATATATGTGTTGTTTATGTTCTTGCATGCTCTCCGTTGCTAGTAGAGGCTCTGGCCAAATTGATACTTGTGACTCCAAGAGGGAGTATTTATGCTCGATAGTGGGTTCATGCCTCCATTAAATCTGGGACAGTGACAGAAAGTTCTAAGGTTGTGGATGCTGTTGCCACTAGGGATAAAACATCGATGCTTTGTCTAAGGATATTTGCGTTGATTACATTACGCACCATACTTAATGCAATTATCTGTTGCAACTTAATACTGGAAGGGGTTCGGATGATAACCTGAAAGTGGACTTTAGGCATAGATGCATGCTGGATGGCGGTCTATGTACTTTGTCGTAATGCCCTGATTAAATCTCATAGTACTCATCATGATATATGTATGTGCATTGTTATGCCTTCTTTATTTGTCAATTGCCCAACTGTATTTGTTCACCAAACATGCTATTTATCTTATGGGAGAGACACCGCTAGTGAACTGTGGACGGTCTATTCTTTACATCTGAAATACAATCTCTGCAATTGTTCTTTACTGTTCTTCGCAAACAATCATCTTCCACACAATACGGTTAATCCTTTGTTCACGACAAGCCGGTGAGATTGACAACCTCAATGTTACGTTGGGGCAAAGTACTTTGGTTGTGTTGTGCGGGTTCCACGTTGGCGCGAATCCCTGGTGTTGCGCCGCACTACATTCCGCCACCATCAACCTTCAACGTGCTTCTTGACTCCTCTGGTTCGATTAAACCTTGGTTTCTTCTGAGAAACTTGCTCTTGCGCATCACACCTTCCTCTTGGGGTTCCCAACGGACGTGTCAACTACACGCATCAAGCAAATTTCTGGCGCCGTTGGGGACCTGAAGAAAAGTTACACCACAAAGATTTCTATCTCCCACGTCAACTGCACTTGACTAAATTTACGGCGCCGTTTCCGGGAGATCAAGACACGCTGAAGGGGAGTCTCCACTTCCAATCTCTTTACTTTGTTTTTGTCTTGCTTTACTTTATTTACTACTTTGTTTGCTGCACTAAAACAAAACACAAAAAAATTAGTTGCTAGTTTTACTTTACTTACTGTCTTGTTCTCTATATTAAAAACACAAAAAAAATAGCTACTTGCATTTACTTTATCTAGTTTGCTTTACTTACTACTGTTAAAATGAATACTCCTGAAAACACTAAGTTGTGTGACTTCACTAGTTAGGCTTAATGGAAAACAACAACAAAATGAGAGATCTTTATGAACTTTATCTTGAATTAGGACATGATGTGTTTGAAGAGAGAATTAAAAAACCCATGGAACTTTATATGCATGCTAATGGGAATGTTATTAGTATGAATGCTTTGAACACCATTGTTGCTAATGCTATGGAAAATTCTAAGCTTGGGGAAGCTGGTTTTGATGAGCATGATATCTTTAGTCCCCCAAGTTTTGAGGAGAAAATTTTCTTTGATGATACTTTGCCTCCTATTTATGATGATTATAATGATAGTGGTCTTTTGGTGCCGCCTACTATGGAGAGTAAATTTTATTATGATTATACTATGCCTCCTACACTTGATGAGAATAATAATGATAGCTACTTTGTTGAATTTGCTCCCACTACAACTAATAAAATTGATTATGCTTATGTGGAGAGTAATAATTTTATGCATATAGCTCATGATAAGAATGTTTCATTTGATAGTTATATTGTTAAGTTCGTTCATGATGCTACTGAAAATCTTTATGATAGAGGAAAATATGGTTGTAGAAATTTTCGTGTTACTAAAACACCTCTCTTTTTGCTGAAAATCTTGAAGTTACACTTGTTTTATCTTTCTATGCTTGTTGCATTATGCTTCATGAATTTGTTTATTTACAAGATTCCTTTTCATAGGAAGTGGGTTAGGCTTAAAATTTGTTTCATACTTGCTTTTGATGATCTCTTTTGCTTCAATTCCTATTTCTTGCGAGTGCATCATTAAAATTACTGAGCCCATCTTAATGGCTATAAAGAAAGCACTTCTTGGGAGATAACCCATGTGTTTATTTTACTACAGTACTTTATTTTATATTTGAGTCTTGGAAGTTGTTACTACTGTAGCAACCTCTCCTTATCTTTATTTTATTGCATTGTTGTGCCAAGTAAAGTCTTTGATAGTAAAGTCAATACTAGATTTGGATTACTGCGCAGGAACAGATTTCTTGCTGTCACGAATCTGGGCAGAATTCTCTGTAAGTAACTCAGAAAAATCTGCCAATTTACGTGCGTGATCCTCAGATATGTACGCAACTTTCATTCAATTTGGGCATTTTCATCTGAGCAAGTCTGGTGCCATTTTAAAATTCGTCTTTACGGACTGTTCTGTTTTGACAGATTCTGCCTTTTATTTCGCATTGCCTGTTTTGCTATGTTTGATGGATTTCTTTATTCCATTAACTTTCAGTAGCTTTGTGCAATGTCCAGAAGTATTAAGAATGATTATGTCACCTCTGAATATATGAATTATGCACTGACCCTCTAATGAGTTTGTTTCGAGTTTGGTGTGGAGGAAGTTTTCAAGGATCAAGAGAGGAGGATGATACAATATGATCAAGAAGAGTGAAAAGTCAAAGCTTGGGGATGCCCCCGTGGTTCATCCCTGCATATTTTAAGAAGACCCAAGCGTCTAAGCTTGGGGATGCCCAAGGCATCCCCTTCTTCATCGACAACATTATCAGGTTCCTCTAATGAAACTATATTTTTATTCAGTCACATCTTATGTGCTTTGCTTGGAGCGTCTGTTTGCTTTAGTTTTTGTTTTGTTTGAATAAAGTCGGATCCTAGCATTCTTTATATTGGAGATATTACGCTCCGCTGTTTCGTATGAACACATGTGTTCTTAGCTTTATCTTTAATGTTCATTGCGAAAGTTGAACTACCTCATTCATTGATATATGGTTGGAAACGGAAAATGCCGCATGTGGTAAATGGTATAATGTCTTGAATAATGTGATACTTGGCAATTGTTGTGCTCATATAGATCTTGTTTAAGCTCTTGCATCATGTACCTTGTACCCATTAATGAATAACTACATAGAGCATGTTAAAATTTGGTTTGCATGATTGTTCTCTCTAAGTCTAGATATTTTCTGGTTGAGGTGTTTGAACAACAAGGAGACGATGTAAAGTCTTATAATGCTTACAATATGTTTATATGTGAGTCTTGCTGCACCATTTATACTTGAGTTTGCTTCAAACAACCTTGCTAGCCTAGCCTTGTATTGAGAGGGATTCTTCTCGTGCATCCAAATCCTTGAGCCAATAACCATGCCATTTGTGTCCACCATACCTACCTACCACATGGTATTTCTCCGCCATTCCAAAGTACATTACTTGAGTGCTACCTTTAAAATTCCATTCTTTGCCTTTACAATATATATCTCATGGGACAAAATAGCTTAAAAACTATCGTGGTGAAGAATATGTACTTATGTGTCTTATTTCTTAGTAAGTTGCTTGTTGAGCGGTAACCATGTTTCTGGGGACGCCATCAACTTTTACCTTTGTTGAATATCATGTGAGTTGCTATGCATGTTCGTCTTGTCTGAAGTAAGGGAGATTTTCATGATCAAATGGTTTGAGTATGCATATTGTTAGAGAAGAACATTGGGCCGCTAACTAAAGCCATGAATCATGGTGGAAGTTTTAGTGTGGACATAAAACCTCAATCTCTTATGAGAATATTACATGTTGTTGAATGCTTAAGCATTAAAAGAGGAGTCCATTATCTGTTGTCTATGTTGTCCCGGTATGGGTGTCTAAGTTGAGAATGATCAAAAGCGAGAAATCCAATGCGAACCTTCTCCTTAGACCCTTGTACAGGCGGCATAGAGGTACCCCTTTGTGACACTTGGTTGAAACATATGTTATGCAATGATAATCCATGTTAATCCAAGCTAATTAGGACAAGGTGCGGGCACTATTAGTATACTATGCATGAGGCTTGCAACTTATAAGATATCTTATACATAACTCATATGATTTATTACTACCGTTGACAAAATTGTTTCTTGTTTTCAAAATGAAAAGCTCTAGCACAAAAATAGTAATCCATGCTTCCCTCTGCGAAGGGCCTTTCTTCTACTTTATTGTTGAGTCAGTTTACCTATTCTTTCTATCTTAGAAGCAAACACTTGTATCAACTGTGTGCATTGATTCTTACATGTTTACCTATTGCACTTGTTATATTACTTTGTGTTGACAATTATCCATGAGATAAATATGTTGAAGTTGAAAGCAACCGCTGAAACTTATATCTTCCTTTGTGTTGTTTCAAAGCTTTCTACTAAGAACTTATTGCTTATGAGTTAACTCTTATGCAAGTCTTATTGATGCTTGTCTTGAAAGTATTATTCATGAAAAGTCTTTGCTATATGATTCATTTGTTTACTCATTATCTTCATCATTGCTTCGAATCGCTGCATTCATCTCATGTGCTTTACAATAGTATTGATCAAGATTATGATAGCATGTCACTTCAGAAATTATCTTTGTTATCGTTTACCTACTCGAGGGCGAGTAGGAACTAAGCTTGGGGATGCTTGATACGTCCCAAACGTATCTATAATTTCTTATGTTCCATGCTACTTTTATGATGATACTCACATGTTTTATACACATTATATGTCGTTATTACGCATTTTCCGGCACTAACCTATTGACGAGATGCCGAAGAGCCAGTTCTTGTTTTGCTGTTTTTGGTTTCAAAATCCTAGTAAGGAAATATTCTCGGAATTGGACGAAATCAACGCCCAGGGGCCTATTTTTCCACGAAGCTTCCAGAAGTCCAAAGAGGAAACGAAGTGGGGCCACGAGGTGGCCACACAATAGGGCGGCGCGTGCTGGCCGCGCGGCCCTAGCGTGTGGGCCCCTCGTGACGCCCCCTGACCTACCCTTCCGCCTACTTAAAGTCTTCGTCGCGAAACCCCCAGTACCGAGAGCCACGATACGGAAAACCTTCCAGAGACGCGCCGCCGCCAATCCCATCTCGAGGGATTCAGGAGATCGCCTCCGGCACCGCCGGAGAGGGGAATCATCTCCCGGAGGACTCTTCATCGCCATGATCGCCTCCGGATTGATGTGTGAGTAGTTCACCCCTGGACCATGGGTCCATAGCAGTAGCTAGATGGTCGTCTTCTCCTAATTGTGCTATCATGTTCGATCTTGTGAGCTGCCTATCATGATCAAGATCGTTTCTTTGTAATCCTACATGTTGTGTTTGTTGGGATCCGATGGATATTGAATACTATGTCAAGTTGATTATCAATCTATCATATATGAGTTGTTTATGTTCTTGCATGCTCTCCGTTGCTAGTAGAGGCTCTGGCCAAGTTGATACTTGTGACTCCAAGAGGGAGTATTTATGTTCGATAGTGGGTTCATGCCTCCATTAAATCTGGGACAGTGACAGAAAGTTCTAAGGTTGTGGATGTGCTATTGCCACTAGGGATAAAACATCGATGCTTTGTCTAAGGATATTTGTGTTGATTACATTACGCACCATACTTAATGAAATTGTTTTGCAACTTAATACAGGAAGGGGTTCGGATGATAACCTGAAAGTGGACTTTTTAGGCATAGATGCATGCTGGATGGCGGTCTATGTACTTTGTCGTAATGCCCTGATTAAATCTCATAGTACTCATCATGATATATGTATGTGCATTGTTATGCCTTCTTTATTTGTCAATTGCCCAACTGTAATTCGTTCACCCAACATGCTATTTATCTTATGGGAGAGACACCTCTAGTGAACTGTGGACCCCGGTCTATTCTTTACATCTGAAATACAATCTACTGCAATTGTTCTTTACTGTTCTTCGCAAACAATCATCTTCCACACAATACGGTTAATCCTTTGTTCACAGGCCGGTGAGATTGACAACCTCAGTTACGTTGGGGCAAAGTACTTTGGTTGTGTTGTGCGGGTTCCACGTTGGCGCCCCGGTGTTGCGCCGCACTACATTCCGCCACCATCAACCTTCAACGTGCTTCTTGACTCCTACTGGTTCGATTAAACCTTGGTTTCTTACTGAGGGAAACTTGCTACTGTGCGCATCACACCTTCCTCTTGGGGTTCCCAACGGACGTGGGATGAAGCGGCTCGGGCTAACTTTACATGACCGCGTTCATGAGATTTGCTCCACGCTCGACATGCAACTTGTATTGCATAAGTGGCTTTGCGGGTGTCTGTCTCTCCTACTATAGTGAAGATTCAATTTACTCTTCTATTGACAACACTAGTATCACCGTTGTGGTTCATGTTCGTAGGTAGATTGGATCTCACTCGAAAACCCTAAACCACGTAAAATATGCAAACCAAATTAGAGAACGTCTAACTTGTTTTTGCAGGGTTTGGTGATGTGATATGGCCATAATGTGATGATGACTATGTATGAGATGATCATTATTGTATTGTGGCAACCGGCAGGAGCCTTATGGTTGTCTTTAAATTTCATGTTGAGTAGTATTTCAAAGTAGTTGTAATAGTTGCTACATGGAGGACAATCATGAAGACGGCGCCATTGACCTTGGTGCTTCGCCGACGATGATGGAGATCATGCCCGTTGATGATGGAGATCATGTCCGTGCTTTGGAGATGAAGATCAAAGGCGCAAAGACAAGGGGCCATATCATATCACATATGAATTGCATGTGATGTTAATCCTTTATGCATCTTATTTTGCTTAGATCGCGACGGTAGCATTATAAGATGATCCCTCTCACTAAATATCAAGATAATAAAGTGTTCATCCTTAGTAGCACCGTTGCCAAGACTTGTCGTTTCGAAGCATCTCGTGATGATCGGGTGTGATAGACTCAACAAGTGCATACAACGGGTGCAAGCCAGTTTTGCACATGCGGATACTAAGGTGGCCTTGACGAGCCTAGCATGTACAGACATGGTCTCGGAACACGTGATACCGAAAGGTAGAGCATGAATCATATGATTGATATGATGAACACTTTGAGTGTTCGCCATTGAAGTTACATCTTGTCTCGTGATGATCGGACTTGGTGTGGTGGATTTGGTTCGTGTGATCACTAAGACAATTCGAGGGATATTGTTTTGAGTGGGAGTTCACCTAGTTTTTAATTATGTTGAATTAAAATTTGAACTCAATTTGTCATAAACTTAGTCTAAACTATTGCAAATATATGTTGTAGATATGGCATCCCCAATCAATTTTAACCAGTTCCTAGAGAAAGAAAAGCTTAAGAGCAACGGTAGCAACTTCACCGACTGGTTCCGTCATGTGAGGATCTTCCTCAATGGCGGAAATCTGCAATATGTGCTTGATGCACCGCTAGGTGACCCTCCTGCAGAAACTGAAACCGATGAAGTAAAGAATGTTTACGCGACTCGGAAAACTCGGTACTCTCAAGTTCAGTGTGCCATCCTGTGCAGTCTGGAAGCCGATCTTCAAAAATGTTTTGAGCACCACGATCCACATGAGTTAGTCAATGAGTTGAAAACTATCTTTGAAACTCATGCGGCCGTGGAATGCTATGAAGCATCGAAACACTTCTTCAGTTGCATGATGGAAGAAGGCAGCTCCGTTAGTGAGCACATGCTCGCCATGACCGGGCATGCGAAGAAACTCAGTGACTTGGGAATAGTGATTCCTAACAGACTGGGGATTAATCGTGTCCTTCAATCACTGCCACCTAGTTACAAGAACTTTGTGATGAATTACAATATGCAGAACATGAACAAAGAGTTACCTGAACTCTTCGCCATGCTAAAATCTGCTGAGATTGAGATTAAGAAAGAGCACCAAGTGTTGATGGTCAACAAGACCACCAGTTTCAAGAAACAGGGCAAGTCTAAAGGCAAAAACAAGAAGGGTGGCAAGAAAGCTGCCACGCCTCCTGTGAAACCTAAGGCTGGCCCTAAGCCTGATGCTGAGTGCTATTACTGCAAGGAGAAGGGACACTGGAAGCGTAATTGCTCCAAGTATTTGGCGGATCTGAAGAGCGGCCTTGTCAAGAAGAAGAAAGAAGGTATATCTGATATACATGTTATAGATGTTTATCTTACTGGTTCTCGTACTAGTACCTGGGTATTTGATACTGGTTCGGTTGCTCATATTTGTAACTCGAAACAGGAACTAAAGAATAAACGAAGACTACTAAAGGATGAAGTGACGATGCGCGTTGGAAATGGATCCAAAGTCGATGTGATCGCTGTCGGCACACTTCCTCTACATCTACCTTCGGGATTAGTTTTAAACCTCAATAATTGTTATTTTGTACCCGCGTTGAGCATGAACATTATATCTGGATCTTGTTTAATGCAAGACGGTTATTCATTCAAGTCTGAGAATAATAGTTGTTCTATTTTTATGAATAATATCTTTTATGGTCGAGCACCTGAAAAGAATGGTTTATTTCTGTTAGATCTCGATAGTAGTGATACACATATTCATAACATTGATGCTAAGCGAATTAAATTGAATGATAATTCTACTTATATGTGGCACTGTCGTCTTGGTCATATTGGAGTGAAACGCATGAAGAAACTCCATACCGATGGATTACTTGAATCACTTGACTTTGAGTCACTTGATAGATGCGAAGCATGTCTAATGGGAAAAATGACTAAGACTCCATTCTCTGGTATTATGGAGCGAGCTACAGACTTATTGGAAATCATACATACCGATGTGTGCGGACCAATGAGTGTAGCCTCGCGCGGTGGTTATCGTTATGTTCTAACCTTCACGGATGATCTGAGTAGATATGGGTATATCTATTTCATGAAACATAAATCCGAAACTTTCGAGAAGTTTAAGGAATTTCAAAGTGAAGTAGAAAATCAACGTAACAAGAAGATTAAATTTCTACGATCTGATCGCGGAGGTGAATATCTGAGTTATGAGTTTGGCATGCATTTAAAGAAATGCGGAATACTTTCACAATTGACACCGCCGGGAACACCACAACGAAACGGTGTGTCCGAACGTCGTAATCGAACTCTCTTAGATATGGTTCGTTCTATGATGTCTCTTACTGATTTGCCGTTATCATTTTGGAGTTATGCATTAGAGACAGCCGCATTCACTTTAAATAGAGCACCATCAAAATCCGTTGAAACGACGCCGTATGAATTATGGTTTAATAAGAAACCTAAGCTGTCGTTCCTTAAAGTTTGGGGTTGCGAAGCCTATGTAAAAAAGTTACAACCGGACAAGCTAGAACCCAAAGCGGAGAAATGCGTCTTGATAACCCACAAGTATAGGGGATCGCAACAGTCTTCGAGGGAAGTAAAACCCAAATTTATTGATTCGACACAAGGGAGGTAAAGAATACTTATAAGCCTTAACAACTGAGTTGTCAATTCAGCTGCACCTGGAAAAGCACTAGTAACGGGGTGATGTGAAAGCAGCATAATATGAGAGCAGTAGTAACAGTAACACAGCAGCAGTAGCAGTAATATGAGAGCAATGGCACCAGAAAATAGTTGATACTACTTCCAATGACATGTAGAACGAGTATATGATGATGAAAGATGGACCGGGGTTCCCAGCTATCTACACTAGTGGTAACTCTCCAATAACAAGTGTTGGGTGAACAAATTACAGTTGGGCAATTGATAGGATTGAAATAGCATTAAGACAGAACATCAAGATCATTAATCATGTAGGCATGTTTCCCATATATAGTCATACGTGCTCGCAATGAGAAACTTGTACAACATCTTTTGTCCTACCAGCCGGTGGCAGCCGGGCCTCTAGGGAATCTACTGGAAATTAAGGCACTCCTTTTAATAGAGCACCGGAGCAAAGCATTAACACTCCGTGAAAACATGTGATCCTCATATCTAAGCCTTCCCCTCCAGTTGTCCCAATTTCTGTCACTTTGGGGCCTTTGGTTCCGGACATAGACATGTGCATACAACTTGTAGATACAATCTAAGCAATAAGTATAGAGCTTAAATCTAAGATCATGCCACTCGGGCCCTAGTGACAAGCATTAAGCATAACAAGATTGCAGCAACAATAACTTCACAAACTTTATAGATAGACTAATCATAACGTAACAATCCATCGGATCCCAACAAACACAACACCGATTACATCAGATGAATCTCAATCATGTAAGGCAGCTCATGAGATCATTGTATTGAAGTACATGGGGGAGAGAATACCAACTAGCTACAGCTAGAACCCGTAGTCCATGGGGGAACTACTCACGGAGCATGATGGAGGCGGTGGCGTCGATGGAGATGGCTTCGGGGGCACTTCCCCGTCCGGCGAGGTGCGGAACAGACTTTGTCCCGAATTGGAGTTTCGCGATGGCGGCGGCGCCTGAGTCTTTAAGGTTTCGTCAATTGGTATCGAGTTTTTAGGTCGAAAGGGCTTATATAGGCGAAGAGTCGGAGTCGGAGGGTGCACAGGCCCCCTCACGATAGGCCGGCGCGGCCAGGCACGGGGCGCGCCGACATGTTGTGTGGTGGCCCCCTGGCCCCTCTCAGACTCTCCTTCGGTGTTCTGGATGCTTCCGGGAAAAATAGGGTTCGGGCGTTGATTTCGTCGAATTAGAATATTGCCCGAACAGCCTTTCTGGAACCAAAAACAACAGAAAACAGCAACTGGCCCTTCGGCATCTTGTTAATAGGTTAGTTCCATAAAATGCATAAAAACATTATAAAGTGCAAGCAAAACATGTAAGTATTGTCATAAAACAAGCATGGAACATCAGAAATTATAGGTACGTTGGAGACGTATCAGCATCCCCAAGCTTAGTTCCTGCTCGCCCTCGAGTAGGTAAACGATAAAAAGAGTAATTTCTGTAGTGACATGCTACTTACATAATCTTGATCATCCTATTATAAAGCATATGAGATGAATGCAGTGACTCAAGGCAATGATCTATAGTTGCTAACAAATAGATAACATATAGCAAAACTTTTCATGAAGAGTACTTTCAAGACAAGCATCAAAAGTCTTGCATAAGAGTTAACTCATAAAGCAATAAATTCAAAGTAAAGGCATTGAAGCAACACAGAGGAAGATTTAAGTTTCAGCGTTGCTTTCAACTTTCAACATGCATATCTCATGGATAATTGTCAACACAAAGTAATATGATGAATGCAAATATGCAAGTATGTAAGAATCAATGCACAGTTAACACAAGTGTTTGCTTCTAAGATGGAAGGAAGTAGGTAAACTGACTCAACATAAAAGTAAAAGATAGGCCCTTCGCAGAGGGAAGCAGGGATAAAATCATGTGCTAGAGCTTTTTAAGTTTTGAAATCATATAGAGAGTATAAAAGTAAAATTTTGAGAGGTGTTTGTTGTTGTCAACGAATGGTAATGGGTACTCTAACTACCTTATCAACCAGACTTTCAAGAGCGGCTCCCATGAAGGACGTTATCTCTACCAGCAAGGTAGATCATCCCTCTTCTCTTTTGTTTACACATGTATTTTAGTTTTATTTATGGTTGACACTCCTCCCAACCTTTTGCTTTCACAAGCCATGGCTAACCGAATCCTCGGGTGCCTTCCAACATTCACATACCATGAAGGAGTGTCTATTTGCAAAATTAAGTTGCTTACTGATGAATCAGAGCAAAATATGTGAAGAGAATTATTAATGAAGGTTGATTAATTGGGGGCTGGGAACCCCGCGCCAGCTCTTTTTGCAAAATTATTGGATAAGCGGATGTGCCACTAGTCCATTGTGAAAGTCTGTCAAAAGTAAATGACAAGATCGAAAGATAAACACCACATACTTCCTCATGAGCTATAAAACATTGACACAAATAAGAGATAATAGCTTTTGAATTGTTTAAAGGTAGCACATGAAGTATTTGCTTGGAATGGCAGGAAATACCACATAGTAGGTAGATATGGTGGACACAAATGGTATAGGTTTTGGCTCAAGGTTTTGGATGCACGAGAAGCATTTCCTCTCAGTACAAGGCTTTGGCTAGCAAGGTTGTTTGAAGCAAACACAAGTATGAACCGGTACAGCAAAACTTACATAAGAACATATTGCAAGCATTATAATACTCTACATTGTCTTCCTTGTTGCTCAAACACTTTTACCAGAAAATATCTAGACCTTAAGAGAGACCAATCATGCAAACCAATTTCAACAAGCTCTACGGTAGTTCTCCACTAATAGGTTTAAACTACATGATGCAAGAGCTTAATCATGATCTACTTGAGAGCTCAAAACAATTGCCAAGTATCAAATTATTCAAGACATTATGAAGCACTTTCTGTTTCCAACCAAATATCAATAAGTGCAACGGCTTTCAACTCCGCCATGAACATTAAAATAAAGCTAAGAACACTAGTGTTCATATGAAAAAGCGGAGCGTGTCTCTCTCCCACACAAGGATTGCTAGGATCCAAATTTATTCAAACACAAACAAAAATAAAACACACACAGACGCTCCAAGTAAAGCACATATGATGTGACCGAATAAAAATATAGTTTCAATAGAAGAAACCTGATAAGTTGATGAAGAAGGGGATGCCTTGGGCATCCCCAAGCTTAGACGCTTGAGTCTTCTTGAAATATGCAGGGATGAACCACGGGGCATCCCCAAGCTTAGACTTTTCACTCTTCTTGATCATATATCATCCTCCTCTCTTGACCCTTGAAAACTTCCTTCACACCAAACTTCTCATAAACTTCATTAGAGGGGTTAGTACTCAAAAAACTTGAATCCACCTTGGTCCTGTAGTGACACATTGCAAGAACTCAATAAAACATTAGCTACAGCTCTCCACGTCTAGAAAGCCTCACTTAAAGTCCACAAGAGACAATGCAAAAAACAGAGACAGAATCTGTCAAAACAGAACAGCCAGTAAAGACGAATTTTAAACAGGTACTTCCGTTGCTCAAATCAGAAAACTCAAAACTAATGAAAGTTGCGTACATATCTGTGGAACACGCACGTAAATTGGCAGATTTTTCTGAGTTACCTACAGAGAAAACAGCCCAGATTCGTGACAGATAGAAATCTGTTTCTGCGCAGAAATCCAAATCTAGCATCAACCTTCTATTAGAGACTTCACTTGGCACAACATTGCAATAAAATAAAGATAAGGAGAGGTTGCTACAGTAGTAACAACTTCCAAGACACAACAAAATAGTAGCAAAATAAACACATGGGTTATCTCCCAAGAAGTGCTTTCTTTATAGCCATTAAGATGGGCTCGGCAGTTTCAATGATGCTCACATAAGGATGAGAGTTGAAGCGAAAGAGAGCATCAAAAAGCAAATTCAAAACAAATTTAAGTCTAACCCACTTCCTGTGCATAGGAATCTTGTACACAAATAAATTAATGAAGAACAAAGTGACAAGCATAAGAAGATAAAACAAGAGTAACTTCAAAATTTTCAGCATATAGAGAGGTGTTTTAGTACCATGCAAATTTCTACAACCATATTTTCCTCTCTCATAATAATTTTCAGTAGCTTCATGGATAAACTCAACAATATAACTATCACATGCAGCATGCTTTTCATGATCCATAAGCACATAATTTTTATCAAGCTCGAAAATAGTGGGATTAAAACTTTCAAACCCACTTTTATCAATAATATAACAAGATGATTGATCAATCTCAAAAGATATGGGACTCATAGATAAAGTCAAGACTTCTCCAATCCCATTTTCATTAGTAGTACAATTAATATTATCAAGTAACATAGGACCATCATCTAGAGATTTATCATAAACATTTGCTAAGCAAAACTCTTTAGTACCATGCATTTCGACATCAGGCACAAACAAAGCATTATCATAAGATTTATCAAAGTAGCATGGATTATCATAGATAACAGTAGCATAATCATTCTCACAAGTTTTACTCATAGGAAATATTTCAAGAGAATCCACAGGAACATAACATTCAACCTCTTTCGGTAAGCATGGAGGACAATCAAATAGTGTAAGAGATAAAGAGTTACTCTCATTAGAAGGTTGGCATGGGTAGCTAATCCATTCTTCCTCCTTTTGTTCATCACTCTCCTCTTCTTTTTCATCCAATGAGCTTTCAGGTTCATCAATTTCCTCCTCTTTTTCATCCAATGAGCTTTCAGGTTCATCAATTTCTTCTTCCACAGGTTCCTGCAAATTGTGAGTGCATTCTTGTGCATTAATGAGTCTCTCTTTATAATCAATGATATAAGGATTATCGCTGTAACTTTCATTGCAAAAATTAAGGATAGAAGAGACATAATCTTTAAGGTCCTTACAAACAACACAAGTTTCATAATTTTTAACCATGAAGGATTCTATCTCAGAGGCTCCCATAAATAAGACAAATTGTTCTACCTCTTCGAACCCAAAATGAATATAGCTATTCCAATTATAGTTCTTAATTAAAACTTCCTCACTAAAGCCACATTGAAATTTAAGATGTTTAGTGTCCTGTTGAGAGCAACAGTTTATATCATGGCGTTTAAGCAAGATTTTAGCAATTGTATTCAATTTTTCTATCACAACACTCATCACTTTTCCCGTTCTTGATTCTCTATAATTATTATAATATTCTATAAGCTCCAAGTAGGTTATGGGTTCTCCCATAACAGCAGTTTTTAATTTTTAGGTTTTTCAAATTTTTATGGATTTTTGGGTATATGAGAAAAGTAAAACAAGACAAAAAGAAACTAAACAAAAGTAAACTAAGCAAAGTAATACTAGACAGAAATAAACTAAGCACAAATAAACTAGACAAAAGTAAACTAAGCAAAACAAAATAAAATAAAACAGAGAGAGAGGTAGAGTGTACTCCCCAGGTGAACTTATGAGTAGAGCTATGCCTCCCCGGCAACGGCGCCAGAAAATAGTCTTGATAACCCACAAGTATAGGGGATCGCAACAGTCGAGGGAAGTAAAACCCAAATTTATTGATTCGACACAAGGGGAGGTAAAGAATACTTATAAGCCTTAACAACTGAGTTGTCAATTCAGCTGCACCTGGAAAAGCACTAGTAACAGGGGTGATGTGAAAGCAGATAATATGAGCAGTAATAACAGTAACACAGCAGCAGTAGCAGTAATATGAGAGCAATGGCACCAGAAAATAGTTGATACTACTTCCAATGACATGTAGAACGAGTATATGATGATGAAAGATGGACCGGGGTTCCCAGCTATCTACACTAGTGGTAACTCTCCAATAACAAGTGTTGGGTGAACAAATTACAGTTGGGCAATTGATAGGATTGAAATAGCATTAAGACAGAACATCAAGATCATTAATCATGTAGGCATGTTTCCCATATATAGTCATACGTGCTCGCAATGAGAAACTTGTACAACATCTTTTGTCCTACCAGCCGGTGGCAGCCGGGCCTCTAGGGAATCTACTGGAAATTAAGGCATGATACGTCTCCAACGTATCGATAATTTCTTATGTTCCATGCTACATTATTGATGATATCTACATGTTTTATGCACACTTTATGTCATATTCGTGCATTTTCTGGAACTAACCTATTAACAAGATGCCGAAGAGCCAGTTGCTGTTTTCTGCTGTTTTTGGTTTCAGAAATCCTAGTAAGGAAATATTCTCGGAATTGGACGAAATCAACGCCCAGGGTCCTATTTTGCCACGAAGCTTCCAGAAGACCGAAGAGGAGTCGAAGTGGGGCCACGAGGCGCCGCCACCATAGGGCGGCGCGGCCCGGGCCCTGGCCGCGCCGACCTATGGTGTGGGGCCCTCGTGTGGCCCCACGTTGCCCTTCCGCCTACTTAAAGCCTCCGTCGCGAAACCCCCGGTCGAGAGCCACGATACGGAAAACCTTCTTGAGACGCCGCCGCGCCATCCCATCTCGGGGATTAAGAGATCTCCTCCGGCACCGCCGGAGGGGATTCATCTCCCGGAGGACTCTACACCGCCATGGTCGCCTCCGGAGTGATGAGTGAGTAGTTCACCCCTGGACTATGGGTCCATAGCAGTAGCTAGATGGTTGTCTTCTCCTAATTGTGCTTCATTGTTGGATCTTGTGAGCTGCCTAACATGATCAAGATCATCTATCTGTAATTCTATATGTTGCGTTTGTCGGGATCCGATGGATAGAGAATACTATGTTATGGTGATTATCAAGTTATACTTATGTGTTGTTTAAGATCTTGCATGCTCTCCGTTATTAGTAGAGGCTCTGGCCAAGTTTGTACTCTTAACTCCAAGAGGGAGTATTTATGCTCGATAGTGGGTTCATGCCTACATTGATACCTGGGACAGTGACAGAAAGTTCTAAGGTTGTGTTGTGCTGTTGCCACTAGGGATAAAACATTGATGCTATGTCTAAGGATGTAGTTATTGATTACATTACGCACCATACTTAATGCAATTGTCTGTTGCTTTGCAACTTAATACTGGAGGGGGTTCGGACGATAACCTGAAGGTGGACTTTTTAGGCATAGATGCAGTTGGATGGCGGTCTATGTATTTTGTCGTAATGCCCAATTAAATCTCACTATATTTATCATGCCATGTATGTGCATTGTTATGCTCTCTCTATTTGTCAATTGCCCGACTGTAATTTGTTCACCCAACATGCTTTTATCTTATGGGAGAGACACCTCTAGTGAACTGTGGACCCCGGTCCATTCTTTTATACTGAAATACAAATCTGCTGCAATACTTGTTCTTACTGTTTTCTTGCAAACAATCATCTTCCACACAATATGGTTAATCCTTTGTTACAGCAAGCCGGTGAGATTGACAACCTCACTGTTTCGTTGGGGCAAAGTACTTTGTTTGTGTTGTGCAGGTTCCACGTTGGCGCCGGAATCCCTGGTGTTGCGCCGCACTACATCCCGCCGCCATCAACCTTCAACGTGCTTCTTGGCTCCTCCTGGTTCGATAAACCTTGGTTTCTTTCTGAGGGAAAACTTGCCGCTGTGCGCATCATACCTTCCTCTTGGGGTTCCCAACGGACGTGTACATCTACGCGCATCAAGCACTTTTTCTGGCGCCGTTGCCGGGGAGATCAAGACACGCTGCAAGGGGAGTCTCCACTTCCCAATCTCTTTACTTTGTTTTTGTCTTGCTTTATTTTATTTACTACTTTGTTTGCTGCACCTAAACAAAACACAAAAAAATTAGTTGCTAGCTTTACTTTATTTACTGTCTTGCTCTCTATATTAAAAACACAAAAAAATTAGTTACTTGCATTTGCTTTACTTATTTCATCATGTTTCCTTTTAATTTTACCACAAAAGACATACCGGTAGGACGTGGGTCTATAGTTGGGAGAAATAATATAGAAGAATTTTTCAATCATGTTAGTATTACTGAAGATTTTGAAGATAGACACTTGGTAGAACTTGCACCTACCTATGAAATTGCTGCTGCTGCTTTAGTTCGCATGTTGGAAACTAAATTTGTTAATCTCAATCCTATAATCCAACACATGTTTCTTACACTCGGTGATATGGAAGAAGGGGAAAAGAAAGATTTTGTTTTAGAAACCCTTCTTAGAGAATTTGGTGGTCTAGCAAGAGAGGCTAGAAAGGTCTTTGCTAAATTTAATATGCTTGGTTCTCATACTAATTTTGTTGGTCTCCTTGAAAAAATGGACATGGATAGAATAAGGTATACTAATAATATTAATGATGGTGGGGAGATCAAAGCACCAATACCATGTAAACTCCTAGCTATGAATGATGCACTAGAAAATAACTATGCTTGGCTTGTTCCTGAAAATTTGTTCGATGAGAGTAGCAAGCCCAAGACTAATGAAAAGGGAGACGCTAAAACTTATGTATCCAATATACTATGCTTGGTTGAGAAAACTCCCAACACCCCTGGTAATGATGTTGATGCTTCATCTCTTGATAATACTTGATATACACTTTCTGCGCCTAGCTGAAAGGCGTTAAAGAAAAGCGCTTATGGGAGACAACCCATGTTTTTACTACAGTATCTTTGTTTTATATTTGAGTCTTGGAAGTTGTTTACTACTGTAGCAACCTCTCCTTATCATGTTTTTGTGCCAAGTAAAGTCTCTATAGTAAGGTTCATACTAGATTTGGATTACTGCGCAGAAACAGATTTCTTTGCTGTCACGAATCTGGGCCTAATTCTCTGTAGGTAACTCAGAAAATTATGCCAATTTACGTGAGTGATCCTCAGATATGTACGCAACTTTCATTATTTTTGAGTTTTTCCATTTGAGCAAGTCTGGTTCCATTTTAAAATTCGTCTTTACAAACTGTTCTGTTTTGACAGATTCTGCCTTTTATTTCGCATTGCCTCTTTTGCTATGTTGGATGAATTTCTTTGATCCATTAATGTCCAGTAGCTTTATGCAATGTCCAGAAGTGTAAAGAATGATTGTGTCACCTCTGAACATATAAATTTTTATTGTGCAACCTCTGAACATATAAATTTTTATTGTGCACTAACTCTCTAATGAGTTTGCTTGAAGTTTGGTGTGAAGGAAGTTTTCAAGGATCAAGAGAGGAGTATGATATACTATGATCAAGAGGAGTGAAAGCTCTAAGCTTGTGCCCCGGTGGTTCACCCCTGCATATTTTAAGAAGACTCAAGCGTCTAAGCTTGGGGATGCCCAAGGCATCCCCTTCTTCATCGACAACATCATCAGGTTCCTCCCCTGAAACTATATTTTTATTCCGTCACATCTTATGCACTTTGCTTGGAGCGTCGGTTTGTTTTTGTTTTTGTTTTGTTTGAATAAAGTTGGATCCTAGCATTCACTTTATGGGAGAGAGACACGCTCCGCTGTAGCATATGGACAAGTATGTCCTTAGGCTTTACTCATAATGTTCAAGGCGAAGTTTCTTCTTCGTTAAATTGTTATATGGTTGGAATTGGAAAATGATACATGTAGTATTTGCTATAATATTTTGGATAATGTGATACTTGGCAATTGTTGTGCTCATGTTTAAGCTCTTGCATCATATACTTTGCACCCATTAATGAAGAAACACTTAGAGCTTGCTAATTTGGTTTGCATATTTGGTTTCTCTAGAGTCTAGATAATATCTAGTATTGAGTTTTGAACAACAAGGAAGACGGTGTAGAGTCTTATAATGTTTACAATATGTCTTTTATGTGAGTTTTGCTGCACCGTTCATCCTTGTGTTTGTTTCAAATAACCTTGCTAGCCTAAACCTTGTATCGAGAGGGAATACTTCTCATGCATCCAAAATCCTTGAGCCAACCACTATGCCATTTGTGTCCACCATACCTACCTACTACATGGTATTTTCCGCCATTCCAAAGTAAATTGCTTGAGTGCTACCTTTAAAATTCCATCATTCGCCTTTGCAATATATAGCTCATGGGACAAAATAGCCTTAAAAACTATTGTGGTATTGAATATGTACTTATGCACTTTATCTCTTATTAAGTTGCTTGTTGTGCGATAACCATGTTCCTGGGGACGCCATCAACTATTCTTTGTTGAATATCATGTGAGTTGCTATGCATGTCCGTCTTGTCTGAAGTAAGAGAGATCTACCACCTTAATGGTTAGAGCATGCATATTGTTAGAGAAGAACATTGGGCCGCTAACTAAAGCCATGAATCATGGTGGAAGTTTCAGTTTTGGACACATATCCTCAATCTCATGTGAGAATAATAATTGTTGCTACATGCTTATGCATTAAAGAGGAGTCCATTATCTGTTGTCCATGTTGTCCCGGTATGGGTGTCTAAGTTGAAGAATGATCAAAAGCGAGAAATCCAATGCGAACTTTCTCCTTAGACCCTTGTACAGGCGGCATGGAGGTACCCCATTGTGACACTTGGTTAAAACATGTGCATTGCGATGATCCGGTAGTCCAAGCTAATTAGGACAAGGTGCGGGCACTATTAGTATACTATGCATGAGGCTTGCAACTTGTAAGATATAATTTACATAACTCATATGCTTTATTACTACCGTTGACAAAATTGTTTCATGTTTTCAAAATAAAAGCTCTAGCACAAATATAGCAATCGATGCTTTCCTCTTTGAAGGACCATTCTTTTACTTTTATGTTGAGTCAGTTCACCTATCTCTCTCCACCTCAAGAAGCAAACACTTGTGTGAACTGTGCATTGATTCCTACATACTTGCATATTGCACTTGTTATATTACTCTATGTTGACAATTATCCATGAGATATATATGTTATAAGTTGAAAGCAACCGCTGAAACTTAATCTTCCTTTGTGTTGCTTCAATACCTTTACTTTGATTTATTGCTTTATGAGCTAACTCTTATGCAAGACTTATTGATGCTTGTCTTGAAGTACTATTCATGAAAAGTCTTTGCTTTATGATTCACTTGTTTACTCATGTCATTACCATTGTTTTGATCGCTGCATTCATTACATATGCTTACAAATAGTATGATCAAGATTATGATGGCATGTCACTTCAGAAATTATCTTTGTTATCGTTTTACCTGCTCGGGACGAGCAGAACTAAGCTTGGGGATGCTGATACGTCTCCAACGTATCGATAATTTCTTATGTTCCATGCTACATTATTGATGATATCTACATGTTTTATGCACACTTTATGTCATATTCGTGCATTTTCCGGAACTAACCTATTAACAAGATGCCGAAGAGCCAGTTGCTGTTTTCTGCTGTTTTTGGTTTCAGAAATCCTAGTAAGGAAATATTCTCGGAATTGGACGAAATCAACGCCCAGGGTCCTATTTTGCCACGAAGCTTCCAGAAGACCGAAGAGGAGTCGAAGTGGGGCCACGAGGCGCCCCCACCATAGGGCGGCGCGGCCCAGGCCCTGGCCGCGCCGACCTATGGTGTGGGGCCCTCGTGTGGCCCCCACGTTGCCCTTCCGCCTACTTAAAGCCTCCGTCGCAGGCCCCGACCGAGAGCCACGATACGGAAAACCTTCTGAGACGCCGCCGCCGCCAATCCCATCTCGGGGATTACGGAGATCTCCTCCGGCACCGGCGGAGAGGGGATTCATCTCCCGGAGGACTCTACACCGCCATGGTCGCCTCCGGAGTGATGAGTGAGTAGTTCACCCCTGGACTATGGGTCCATAGCAGTAGCTAGATGGTTGTCTTCTCCTAATTGTGCTTCATTGTTGGATCTTGTGAGCTGCCTAACATGATCAAGATCATCTATCTGTAATTCTATATGTTGCGTTTGTCGGGATCCGATGGATAGAGAATACTATGTTATGGTGATTATCAAGTTATACTTATGTGTTGTTTAAGATCTTGCATGCTCTCCGTTATTAGTAGAGGCTCTGGCCAAGTTTGTACTCTTAACTCCAAGAGGGAGTATTTATGCTCGATAGTGGGTTCATGCCTACATTGATACCTGGGACAGTGACAGAAAGTTCTAAGGTTGTGTTGTGCTGTTGCCACTAGGGATAAAACATTGATGCTATGTCTAAGGATGTAGTTATTGATTACATTACGCACCATACTTAATGCAATTGTCTGTTGCTTTGCAACTTAATACTGGAGGGGGTTCGGATGATAACCTGAAGGTGGACTTTTTAGGCATAGATGCAGTTGGATGGCGGTCTATGTATTTTGTCGTAATGCCCAATTAAATCTCACTATATTTATCATGCCATGTATGTGCATTGTTATGCTCTCTCTATTTGTCAATTGCCCGACTGTAATTTGTTCACCCAACATGCTTTTATCTTATGGGAGAGACACCTCTAGTGAACTGTGGACCCCGGTCCATTCTTTTATACTGAAATACAAATCTGCTGCAATACTTGTTCTTACTGTTTTCTTGCAAACAATCATCTTCCACACAATACGGTTAATCCTTTGTTACAAAGCCCGGTGAGATTGACAACCTCCTTTGTTTTGTTGGGGCAAAGTACTTTGTTGTGTTGTGCAGGTTCCACGTTGGCGTCGGAATCCCTGGTGTTGCGCCGCACTACATCCCGCCGCCATCAACCTTCAACGTGCTTCTTGGCTCCTCCTGGTTCGATAAACCTTGGTTTCTTTCTGAGGGAAAACTTGCCGCTGTGCGCATCATACCTTCCTCTTGGGGTTCCCAACGGACGTGTACATCTACGCGCATCAAGGCACTCCTTTTAATAGAGCACTGGAGCAAAGCATTAACACTCCGTGAAAACATGTGATCCTCATATCTAAGCCTTCCCCTCCAGTTGTCCCAATTTCTGTCACTTTGGGGCCTTTGGTTCCGGACATAGACATGTGCATACAACTTGTAGATACAATCTAAGCAATAAGTATAGAGCTTAAATCTAAGATCATGCCACTCGGGCCCTAGTGACAAGCATTAAGCATAACAAGATTGCAGCAACAATAACTTCACAAACTTTATAGATAGACTAATCATAACGTAACAATCCATCGGATCCCAACAAACACAACACCGATTACATCAGATGAATCTCAATCATGTAAGGCAGCTCATGAGATCATTGTATTGAAGTACATGGGGGAGAGAATACCAACTAGCTACAGCTAGAACCCGTAGTCCATGGGGGAACTACTCACGGAGCATGATGGAGGCGGTGGCGTCGATGGAGATGGCTTCCGGGGCACTTCCCCGTCCCGGCAGGTGCCGGACAGAGACTGTCCCCCGAATTGGAGTTTCGCGATGGCGGCGCCTGGAGTCTTTCTGGAGTTTCGTCAATTGGTATCGAGTTTTTAGGTCGAAAGGGCTTATATAGGCGAAGAGTCGGAGTCGGAGGGTGCCTGGGCCCCCCTCACAGTAGGCCGGCGCGGCCAGGCCTGGGGCCGCGCCGCCATGTTGTGTGGTGGCCCCCTGGCCCCTCTCCTCTCCTTCGGTGTTCTGGATGCTTCCGGGAAAAATAGGGTTCTGGGCGTTGATTTCGTCGAATTCCGAGAATATTGCCCGAACAGCCTTTCTGGAACCAAAAACAATAGAAAACAGCAACTGGCCCTTCGGCATCTTGTTAATAGGTTAGTTCCATAAAATGCATAAAAACATTATAAAGTGCAAGCAAAACATGTAAGTATTGTCATAAAACAAGCATGGAACATCAGAAATTATAGGTACGTTGGAGACGTATCAGCATCCCCAAGCTTAGTTCTGCTCGCCCTCGAGTAGGTAAACGATAAAAAGAGTAATTTCTGTAGTGACATGCTACTTACATAATCTTGATCATCCTATTATAAAGCATATGAGATGAATGCAGTGACTCAAGGCAATGATCTATAGTTGCTAACAAATAGATAACATATAGCAAAACTTTTCATGAAGAGTACTTTCAAGACAAGCATCAAAAGTCTTGCATAAGAGTTAACTCATAAAGCAATAAATTCAAAGTAAAGGCATTGAAGCAACACAGAGGAAGATTTAAGTTTCAGCAGTTGCTTTCAACTTTCAACATGCATATCTCATGGATAATTGTCAACACAAAGTAATATGATGAATGCAAATATGCAAGTATGTAAGAATCAATGCACAGTTAACACAAGTGTTTGCTTCTAAGATGGAAGGAAGTAGGTAAACTGACTCAACATAAAAGTAAAAGATAGGCCCTTCGCAGAGGGAAGCAGGGATAAAATCATGTGCTAGAGCTTTTTAAGTTTTGAAATCATATAGAGAGTATAAAAGTAAAATTTTGAGAGGTGTTTGTTGTTGTCAACGAATGGTAATGGGTACTCTAACTACCTTATCAACCAGACTTTCAAGAGCGGCTCCCATGAAGGACGTTATCTCTACCAGCAAGGTAGATCATCCCTCTTCTCTTTTGTTTACACATGTGTTTTAGTTTTATTTATGGTTGACACTCCTCCCAACCTTTTGCTTTCACAAGCCATGGCTAACCGAATCCTCGGGTGCCTTCCAACATTCACATACCATGAAGGAGTGTCTATTTGCAAAATTAAGTTGCTTACTGATGAATCAGAGCAAAATATGTGAAGAGAATTATTAATGAAGGTTGATTAATTGGGGCTGGGAACCCCATTGCCAGCTCTTTTTGCAAAATTATTGGATAAGCGGATGTGCCACTAGTCCATTGTGAAAGTCTGTCAAAAGTAAATGACAAGATCGAAAGATAAACACCACATACTTCCTCATGAGCTATAAAACATTGACACAAATAAGAGATAATAGCTTTTGAATTGTTTAAAGGTAGCACATGAAGTATTTGCTTGGAATGGCAGGAAATACCACATAGTAGGTAGATATGGTGGACACAAATGGTATAGGTTTTGGCTCAAGGTTTTGGATGCACGAGAAGCATTTCCTCTCAGTACAAGGCTTTGGCTAGCAAGGTTGTTTGAAGCAAACACAAGTATGAACCGGTACAGCAAAACTTACATAAGAACATATTGCAAGCATTATAATACTCTACACTGTCTTCCTTGTTGCTCAAACACTTTTACCAGAAAATATCTAGACCTTAAGAGAGACCAATCATGCAAACCAATTTCAACAAGCTCTACGGTAGTTCTCCACTAATAGGTTTAAACTACATGATGCAAGAGCTTAATCATGATCTAGTTGAGAGCTCAAAACAATTGCCAAGTATCAAATTATTCAAGACATTATGAAGCACTTTCTGTTTCCAACCAAATATCAATAAGTGCAGCGGTTTTTAACTCCGCCATGAACATTAAAATAAAGCTAAGAACACTAGTGTTCATATGAAAAAGCGGAGCGTGTCTCTCTCCCACACAAGGATTGCTAGGATCCAAATTTATTCAAACACAAACAAAAATAAAACAAACAGACGCTCCAAGTAAAGCACATATGATGTGACCGAATAAAAATATAGTTTCAATAGAAGAAACCTGATAAGTTGATGAAGAAGGGGATGCCTTGGGCATCCCCAAGCTTAGACGCTTGAGTCTTCTTGAAATATGCAGGGATGAACCACGGGGCATCCCCAAGCTTAGACTTTTCACTCTTCTTGATCATATATCATCCTCCTCTCTTGACCCTTGAAAACTTCCTTCACACCAAACTTCTCATAAACTTCATTAGAGGGGTTAGTACTCAAAAAACTTGAATCCACCTTGGTCCTGTAGTGACACATTGCAAGTACTCAATAAAACATTAGCTACAGCTCTCCACGTCTAGAAAGCCGCACTTAAAGTCCACAAGAGACAATGCAAAAAAAACAGAGACAAAACGAACAGCCAGTAAAGACGAATTTTAAACAGGTACTTCCGTTGCTCAAATCAGAAAACTCAAAACTAATGAAAGTTGCGTACATATCTGTGGAACACGCACGTAAATTGGCAGATTTTTCTGAGTTACCTACAGAGAAAACAGACCAGATTCGTGACAGATAGAAATCTGTTTCTGCGCAGAAATCCAAATCTAGCATCAACCTTCTATTAGAGGCGTCACTTGGCACAACATTGCAATAAAATAAAGATAAGGAGAGGTTGCTACAGTAGTAACAACTTCCAAGACACAACAAAATAGTAGCAAAACAAACACATGGGTTATCTCCCAAGAAGTGCTTTCTTTATAGCCATTAAGATGGGCTCAGTAGTTTCAATGATGCTCACATAAGGATGAGAGTTGAAGCGAAAGAGAGCATCAAAAAGCAAATTCAAAACAAATTTAAGTCTAACCCACTTCCTATGCATAGGAATCTTGTACACAAATAAATTCATGAAGAACAAAGTGACAAGCATAAGAAGATAAAACAAGAGTAACTTCAAAATTTTCAGCATATAGAGAGGTGTTTTAGTACCATGCAAATTTCTACAACCATATTTTCCTCTCTCATAATAATTTTCAGTAGCTTCATGGATAAACTCAACAATATAACTATCACATGCAGCATGCTTTTCATGATCCATAAGCACATAATTTTTATCAAGCTCGAAAATAGTGGGATTAAAACTTTCAAACCCACTTTTATCAATAATATAACAAGATGATTGATCAATCTCAAAAGATATGGGACTCATAGATAAAGTCAAGACTTCTCCAATCCCATTTTCATTAGTAGTACAATTAAATTTATCAAGTAACATAGGACCATCATCTAGAGATTTATCATAAACATTTGCTAAGCAAAACTCTTTAGTACCATGCATTTCGACATCAGGCACAAACAAAGCATTATCATAAGATTTATCAAAGTAGCATGGATTATCATAGATAACAGTAGCATAATCATTTTCACAAGTTTTACTAATAGGAAATATTTCAAGAGAATCCACAGGAACATAACATTCAACCTCTTTCGGTAAGCATGGAGGACAATCAAATAGTGTAAGAGATAAAGAGTTACTCTCATTAGAAGGTTGGCATGGGTAGCTAATCCATTCTTCCTCCTTTTGTTCATCACTCTCCTCTTCTTTTTCATCCAATGAGCTTTCAGGTTCATCAATTTCCTCCTCTTTTTCATCCAATGAGCTTTCAGGTTCATCAATTTCTTCTTCCACAGGTTCCTGCAAATTGTGAGTGCATTCTTGTGCATTAATGAGTCTCTCTTTATAATCAATGATATAAGGATTATCGTGTAACTTTCATTGCAAAAATTAAGGATAGAAGAGACATAATCTTTAAGGTCCTTACAAACAACACAAGTTTCATAATTTTTAACCATGAAGGATTCTATCTCAGAGGCTCCCATAAATAAGACAAATTGTTCTACCTCTTCGAACCCAAAATGAAGATAGCTATTCCAATTATAGTTCTTAATTAAAACTTCCTCACTAAAGCCACATTGAAATTTAAGATGTTTAGTGTCCTGTTGAGAGCAACAGTTTATATCATGGCGTTTAAGCAAGATTTTAGCAATTGTATTCAATTTTTCTATCACAACACTCATCACTTTTCCCGTTCTTGATTCTCTATAATTATTATAATATTCTATAAGCTCCAAGTAGGTTATGGGTTCTCCCATAACAGCAGTTTTTAATTTTTAGGTTTTTCAAATTTTTATGGATTTTTGGGTATATGAGAAAAGTAAAACAAGACAAAAAGAAACTAAACAAAAGTAAACTAAGCAAAGTAATACTAGACAGAAATAAACTAAGCACAAATAAACTAGACAAAAGTAAACTAAGCAAAACAAAATAAAATAAAACAGAGAGAGAGGTAGAGTGTACTCCCCAGGTGAACTTATGAGTAGAGCTATGCCTCCCCGGCAACGGCGCCAGAAAATAGTCTTGATAACCCACAAGTATAGGGGATCGCAACAGTCTTCGAGGGAAGTAAAACCCAAATTTATTGATTCGACACAAGGGGAGGTAAAGAATACTTATAAGCCTTAACAACGAGTTGTCAATTCAGCTGCACCTGGAAAAGCACTAGTAACGGGGTGATGTGAAAGCAGCAGTAATATGAGAGCGTAGTGTAACACATCGCAGTAGCAGTAATATGAGAGCAATGGCACCAGAAAATAGTTGATACTACTTCCAGTGACATGTAGAACGAGTATATGATGATGAAAGATGGACCGGGGTTCCCAGCTATCTACACTAGTGGTAACTCTCCAATAACAAGTGTTGGGTGAACAAATTACAGTTGGGCAATTGATAGGATTGAAATAGCATTAAGACAGAACATCAAGATCATTAATCATGTAGGCATGTTTCCCATATATAGTCATACGTGCTCGCAATGAGAAACTTGTACAACATCTTTTGTCCTACCAGCCGGTGGCAGCCGGGCCTCTAGGGAATCTACTGGAAATTAAGGCACTCCTTTTAATAGAGCACCGGAGCAAAGCATTAACACTCCGTGAAAACATGTGATCCTCATATCTAAGCCTTCCCCTCCAGTTGTCCCAATTTCTGTCACTTTGGGGCCTTTGGTTCCGGACATAGACATGTGCATACAACTTGTAGATACAATCTAAGCAATAAGTATAGAGCTTAAATCTAAGATCATGCCACTCGGGCCCTAGTGACAAGCATTAAGCATAACAAGATTGCAGCAACAATAACTTCACAAACTTTATAGATAGACTAATCATAACGTAACAATCCATCGGATCCCAACAAACACAACACCGATTACATCAGATGAATCTCAATCATGTAAGGCAGCTCATGAGATCATTGTATTGAAGTACATGGGGGAGAGAATACCAACTAGCTACAGCTAGAACCCGTAGTCCATGGGGGAACTACTCACGGAGCATGATGGAGGCGGTGGCGTCGATGGAGATGGCTTCCGGGGGCACTTCCCCGTCCCGGCAGGGTGCCGAAACAGAGACTTCTGTCCCCCGAATTGGAGTTTCACGATGGCGGCGGCGCCCCTGGAGTCTTTCTGGAGTTTCGTCAATTGGTATCGAGTTTTTAGGTCGAAAGGGCTTATATAGGCGAAGAGTCGGAGTCGGAGGGTGCCTGGGCCCCCCTCACAGTAGGCCGGCGCGGCCAGGCCTGGGGCCGCGCCGACATGTTGTGTGGTGGCCCCCTGGCCCCTCTCCGACTCTCCTTCGGTGTTCTGGATGCTTCCGGGAAAAATAGGGTTCTGGGCGTTGATTTCGTCGAATTCCGAGAATATTGCCCGAACAGCCTTTCTGGAACCAAAAACAACAGAAAAAGCGGCCCTTCGGCATCTTGTTAATAGGTTAGTTCCATAAAATGCATAAAAACATTATAAAGTGCAAGCAAAACATGTAAGTATTGTCATAAAACAAGCATGGAACATCAGAAATTATAGGTACGTTGGAGAAATGCGTCTTCATAGGATACCCTAAGGAAACTATAGGGTACACTTTCTATCACAGATCCGAAGGCAAGATCTTTGTTGCTAAGAACGGAACCTTTCTTGAGAAAGAATTTCTCACTAAAGAAGTGACTGGAAGAAAAGTAGAACTCGATGAGATTGATGAATCTTCACTCATTGATCAGAGTAGCGCAGTACCGGAAGATGTTCCTGTGCCGCCTACACCGTCAACAGAGGAAGCTAATGATGATGATCATGAAACTTCAAACGAGATAGCTACTGAACCTCGCAGATCGACAAGGGAACGTGCCACTCCTGATTGGTATGATCCTTGTCTAAATGTCATGATTGTGGACAACAATGATGAAGACCCTGCGACGTATGAAGAAGCAATGATGAGCCCAGATTCCAACAAATGGCAAGAAGCCATGAAATCCGAAATGGGATCCATGTATGATAACAAAGTGTGGACTTTGGTAGACTTACCTGATAGCCGCAAGGCTGTCGAGAATAAATGGATCTTCAAGAGAAAAATAGATGCTGATGGTAATATTACTGTCTATAAAGCTCGACTTGTCGCAAAGGGTTTCCGACAAATTCAAGGTGTTGACTACGATGAGACTTTCTCACCTGTAGCGAAGCTAAAATCTGTGAGGATTTTGTTAGCAATAGCTGCATTTTTCGATTATGAGATTTGGCAGATGGATGTCAAAACGGCGTTCCTTAATGGAGACATTGAGGAAGAGTTGTATATGGTACAACCCAAAGGTTTTGTCGATCCTAAAAATGCTGACAAAGTATGCAAACTTCAGCGTTCAATTTATGGACTGAAGCAAGCATCGAGAAGTTGGAACCGACGCTTTGATAAGGTGATCAAAGACTTCGGGTTTATACAGTGTCATGGAGAGGCCTGTATTTACAAGAAAGTGAGTGGGAGCTCTGTAGCATTCCTGATATTATATGTAGATGACATATTATTGATTGGGAATGATATAGAACTATTAAGCAGTGTAAAGGGTTATTTGAATAATAGTTTTTCAATGAAAGACCTTGGTGAAGCATCGTATATATTAGGCATCAAGATTTATAGAGATAGATCAAGACGTCTAATAGGGCTATCACAGAGTACATACCTGGACAAGATTCTAAAGAAGTTTAGAATGGACGAAAGTAAGAAAGGATTCTTACCTATGTTACCAGGCAAGGTCTTGAGTAAGACTCAAGGTCCGGCTACGGCAGAAGAAAGAGAAAGGATGAGTCAGATCCCCTATGCCTCGGCAGTAGGCTCTATCATGTATGCCATGCTATGTACTAGACCGGATATAGCACATGCTGTTAGTTTGACTAGCAGATATCAAAGTGATCCAGGAATGGAACACTGGACAGCGGTCAAGAATATCCTGAAGTACTTGAAAAGAACTAAGGATATGTTTCTTTGTTATGGAGGTGACCAAGAGCTCGTTGTAACAAGTTACACCGATGCAAGTTGGAACACTGATCCTGATGACTCTAAGTCACATCTGGGTACGTGTTTATATTGAATGGTCTTGCAGTAAGCTGGGCAAGCTCGAAGCAGTGCACGGTGGCGAAGTCTTCAACAGAATCGGATTACATAGCGGCTTCAGAGGCTTCATCAGAAGCGGTATGGATGAAGAGGTTCATTGTAGAGCTCGGTGTGGTTCCTAGTGCATTGGACCCACTAGTCATCTACTGTGACAACATGGGTGCCATCGCCAATGCACAAGAACCAAGGTCACACAAGAGGCTGAAGCATATCAAGCTACGTTATCATTCGATTCGCGAGTACATCGAAGATGGAGAAGTAAAGATTTGCAAAGTACACACTGATCTGAATGTAGCAGATCCGTTGACTAAAGCTCTCCCTAGGGCAAAGCATGACCAACACCAGAATGCCATGGGTGTTAAGTACCTTACAATGTAATCTAGATTATTGACTCTAGTGCAAGTGGGAGACTGTTGGAGATATGCCCAAGAGGCAATAATAAAAGTGGTTATTATATATCTTTATGTTTATGATAAATGTTTATATACCATGCTATAATTGTATTAACCGAAACATTGATACATGTGTGTTATGTAAACAACAATGAGTCCCTAGTAAACCTCTTAACTAGCTTGTTGATTAATAGATGATTAGTTTCATAATCATGAACATTGGATGTTATTAATAACAAGGTTATATCATTATATGAATGATGTAATGGACACACCCAATTAAGCGTAGCATAAGATCATGTCATTAAGTTATTTGCTATAAGCTTTCGATACATAGTTACCTAGTCCTTATGACCATGAGATCATGTAAATCATTTATACTGGAAAGGTACTTTGATTACATCAAACACCACTGCGTAAATGGGTGGTTATAAAGGTGGGATTAAGTATCCGGAAAGTATGAGTTGAGGCATATGGATCAATAGTGGGATTTGTCCATCCCGATGACGGATAGATATACTCTGGGCCCTCTCGGTGGAATGTCGTCTAATGTCTTGCAAGCATATGAATAAGTTCATAAGAGACCACATACCACGGTACGAGTAAAGAGTACTTGTCAGGAGACGAGGTTGAACAAGGTATAGAGTGATACCGATGATCAAACCTCGGACAAGTAAAATATCGCGTGACAAAGGGAATTGGTATCGTATGTGAATGGTTCATTCGATCACTAAGTCATCATTGAATATGTGGGAGACATTATGGATCTCCAGATCCCGCTCTTGGTTATTGGTCGGAGAGAGATCTCAACCATGTCTACATAGTTCGCGAACCGTAGGGTGACACACTTAAGGTTTGATGTTGTAATAGTAGAACTTGAATATGGAATGGAGTTCGAAGTATTGTTCGAAGTCTCGGATGGGATCCCGGACATCACGAGGAGTTCCGGAATGGTCCGGAGAATAAGATTCATATATAGGAAGTCATATTCCAAGTTTGGAAATGATCCGGTGCATTTATGGAAGGTTCTAGAAGGTTCTAGAAAAGTCCGGAAGAAATCACTTTGGAAGGCGGAGTCCCGGAGGGACTCCACCACCATGGCCGGCCAACCCTAAGAGGGGTGGAGTCCCAAGTGGACTCCACCATAGGGGCCGGCCACCCCCCCACATGGAAGGGTGGGAATCCCACTTGGGTGGGAGTCCCACCTTGGGTAGGTTTCCCTACTACATGGAAGGTTTTGGGTTCGGGTCTTATTCGAAGACTTGTAGTCCAACACTTGGGGTTCCACCTATATAATGAGGGACAAGGGGAGGGGGCCGGCCACCCCAAGACCACAAGGTGGCCGCACCCTATAGTGGCCGGCGCCCCCCTCTCCCAAACCCTAGCCGCCCCCTCTCCTCCACCTCTCCCGCACGCTTAGCTCCGCCGGAGTTCTCCATCGCCACCACCACCACGCCGTCGTGCTGCCGGATTCAAGGAGGAGCTACTACTTCCGCTGCCCACTGGAACGGGGAGAAGGACGTCGTCTTCATCAACACCGAACGTGTGACCGAGTACGGAGGTGTTGCCCGATCGTGGCGCCGTGATCAAGATCTTCTACGCGCTTTTGCAAGCGGCAAGTGATCGTCTACCGCAGCAACAAGAGCCTCATCTTGTAGGCTTTGGAAATCTTCAAGGGTGAGTCTCGATCATCTCCTCGTTGCTCCCGTCTTCTAGATTGCATCTTGGCTTGGATTGCGTTCTCGCGGTAGGAATTTTTTGTTTTCTATGCAACGAATCCCTACGTGGTATCAGAGCCGTGTCTATGCATAGATGGTTGCACGAGTAGAACACAATGGTTTTGTGGGCGTTGATGCTTATGTTGTCTTTAGTTTGAGTACTTTGCATCTTTGTGGCATAGTGGGATGAAGCGGCTCGGGCTAACTTTACATGACCGCGTTCATGAGATTTGCTCCACGCTCGACATGCAACTTGTATTGCATAAGTGGCTTTGCGGGTGTCTGTCTCTCCTACTATAGTGAAGATTCAATTTACTCTTCTATTGACAACACTAGTATCACCGTTGTGGTTCATGTTCGTAGGTAGATTGGATCTCACTCGAAAACCCTAAACCACGTAAAATATGCAAACCAAATTAGAGAACGTCTAACTTGTTTTTGCAGGGTTTGGTGATGTGATATGGCCATAATGTGATGATGACTATGTATGAGATGATCATTATTGTATTGTGGCAACCGGCAGGAGCCTTATGGTTGTCTTTAAATTTCATGTTGAGTAGTATTTCAAAGTAGTTGTAATAGTTGCTACATGGAGGACAATCATGAAGACGGCGCCATTGACCTTGGTGCTTCACCGACGATGATGGAGATCATGCCCTTTGATGATGGAGATCATGTCCATGCTTTGGAGATGAAGATCAAAGGCGCAAAGACAAAAGGGCCATATCATATCACATATGAACTGCATGTGATGTTAATCCTTTATGCATCTTATTTTGCTTAGATCGCGACGGTAGCATTATAAGATGATCCCTCTCACTAAAATATCAAGATAATAAAGTGTTCATCCTTAGTAGCACCGTTGCCAAGACTTGTCGTTTCGAAGCATCTCGTGATGATCGGGTGTGATAGACTCAACAAGTGCATACAACGGGTGCAAGCCAGTTTTGCACATGTGGATACTAAGGTGGCCTTGACGAGCCTAGCATGTACAGACATGGTCTCGGAACACGTGATACCGAAAGGTAGAGCATGAATCATATGATTGATATGATGAACACTTTGAGTGTTCGCCATTGAAGTTACATCTTGTCTCGTGATGATCGGACTTGGTGTGATGGATTTGGTTCGTGTGATCACTAAGACAATGCAGGGATATTGTTGGTGCACTAGTTCGGCGAAGAGATAGTGAAATACAAGTAATATGGATGATTATAAGTAGTAATTGCAATCTGAAATAAAGATGGCAGCAAGCGAACATGTAGCAGAACTTGTTGGAAACGGTGTTTCAATGCTTAGAAACAAGGCCTAGGGATCATACTTTCACTAGTGGACACTCTCAACAATGATCACATAATTGAATAAATAAATGCTACTCTCAAACACTCTCTTGTTGGATAACAAACACCATTCATTGTGTAGGGCTATAAAAGCACACCTCAAGCCGGAGTAAACAAGCTCCACAACGTCATAAAGGAATCACACACGATGCGCACACTGTCACCATCACACCGTGGAGAGTGACTCCGGAGTTCATATTAAAGTAACCTCTAGAGTGCATAATAGACAAGAGTAACATCTACATATTCAACTAGATTACAAAGCTCATGATCACATAAAGATCACACCATGGGAGAGAGATGAACCACATAGCTACCGGTAGAGCCCTCAGCCTCGGGGGAGAACTACTCCCTCCTCATCATGGGAGACAGCAACGGCGATGAAGATGGCGATGGAGTCGATGGAGATGGATTCCGGGGGCACTTCCCCGTCTCGGCGGCGTGCCGGAACAGAGACTTCTGTCCCCGAACTTGGCTTCGCGATGGCGGCGGCTACGTAACTTTTCGTGGAATATGACTGATGCCCCTAGGGTTTTTACTTCTGGGAGAATATATAGGCGGAAGGGCAGCGTCGGTGGAGTCCCGAGGGGCCCACCCCATATGGCGCGCGACCAGAGGTGGGGCCGCGCCCCCTGGTGTGGCCGCCTCGTGGCTCCTCTTCGTCTCTCCTTCGGACTTGGAACACTCCGTGGAAAATAGGGCCGTGGGCTTTTGTTTCGTCCAATTCCGAGAATATTTCTGTGTAGAATTTGAAACCAAAAACAACAGAAAACGGCGGCGCTTCGGCATCTTGTTAATAGGTTAGTCCCGGAAAATGCATAAAAATGATATAAAGTGTGAGTAAAACATGTAGGTATTGTCATAAAACTAGCATGGAACATAAGAAATTATAGATACGTTGGAGACGTATCAATCTTATACGATGGAGATCGGACCGTCCAGATCGTATTGGTTCGTGGCGAGCCGGGCCGGTGCGCAGAGCTGGCCGCGGGCCGCTTTAAGCGGCGCGGGGCCCCAGCAGGGCAAAGCCACGCGCCCAAGCGGCGCGCGAAGTTTTACGCTCGCGTGGGCTGTGGGCCGCGGGAGCTAGTTTGGGCCCTGCACAGTTTTTTTGTGCTTTAATATTTCCAGAGGCATTTTTAGGTTAGTCTTGGCCTATTTTTGCATAGTTTTCCCTAAGAAATTGAACCAACTGAGATATTCATTTTAGGAAATAAAAAGTAAGAGTAATGCCTCTGAAAATTTCAAAAGTTAATAGTTAAAAGTCAAAGTTTCCGCTGCAAATAGTAAAAGAAGCATTTTTGTCAAGTTTTTTTCTGAGCAAATTGAACCAACGAGATATTTGTTTCGGGAAATAAAAAGTAACGGAGATGCTTCTGAAAGTTTTAAAGTTTAATGAATTCAAAGTTTCCGCTGCAAATAGTTAAATATGCATTTTAAATTTGGAAATGCAAAAGTGATGATTAAAATTTAAAAAGTTGATTAAAAGTGATCGTTGAAACAATTATGATCCTGTCATTTTATGATCAATGTTATTAATGGCATGATCATGTTTTGTTGTAATAATATGTGTAAAAGTGATAATTAAAATTTTAAAGAGATGATTAAAGTGAGTATTGTGACAATTATGGTTCTGCTATTTTTTTACCAACGTTATTAATGACATGATCATGATTTGTTGTAATAAAAAGTGCATTTATCTCTATTTCTGCCTAATGGTGATATAGATTTAATTGCACAAACACTTGTATGTTCTAATTTTGACCAACGTTGGATCATTGCATGCAATTGTTGTTATGATCTCATTTCATTGTGGTTTGAAGGAGGATACTACTTGATGAGCTGCATCAAGGATGTTCCAACCCTCAGAGGTGACAACTACATTGAATGGAGAAAGAAGATCGATTTGTGCTCAGGTGGACAGGGTTCCCACAGCCGATCAGATCAAAAGATTCAGTCAGAAATGACAAGGATGATGGTGTTGCATGGCAGAATAAAAAGTGGCTAAGTGCCATTTATAAAGAATACAATTGAGAATGCCATTGTGGGCTGAACCCACAGTATATAGGGGAGTATCTTGAGAGAATAAAACCCAAATTTATTGATTCAACACAAGGGGAGGTAAAGAATACTTGCAACAACTGGTGTCAAAAAGCACACTGGAAAAGTGAAATGGCAGTAATATGAAGCGATAATAACTTAACACGCAGCATATAATATGAGAGCAATGGCACCAGGAAATAGTTGATACTACTTCCAATGACATGTAGAACGAGTATATGATGATGAAAGATGGACCGGGGTTCCCAGCTATCTACACTAGTGGTAACTCTCCAATAACAAGTGACAAGTGTTGGGTGAACAAATTACAGTTGGGCAATTGATAGGATTCAAAGCATTAAGTTAGAACATCCAGCTTATTAATCATGTAGGCATGTTTTCCATATATAGTCGTACGTGCTCGCAATGAGAAACTTGCACAACATCTTTTGTCCTACCAGCCGGTGGCAGCCGGGCCTCAAGGGAATCTACTGGATATTAAGGTACTCCTTTTAATAGAGCACCGGAGCATTAACACTTGGTGAAAACATGTGATCCTCACATCACCGCCATCCCCTCCGGTTGTCCCGATTTCTGTCACTTCGGGGCCTTTGGTTCCGGACAGTGACATGTGCATACAACTTGTAGATACAATCTAAGCAATAATTATAGAGCTTAAATCTAAGATCATGCCACTCGGGCCCTAGTGACAAGCATTAAACACAACAAGATTGCAGCAACAATAACTTCACAAACTTTATAGATAGACTAATCATAATGTATCATCCATCGGATCCCAACAAACACAACACCGATTACATCAGATGGATCTCAATCATGTAAGGCAGCTCATGAGATCATTGTATTGAAGTACATGGGATAGAGAGTACCAACTAGCTAGAACCCGTAGTCCATGGGGGGACTACTCACGGAGCATGATGGAGGCGGTGGCGTCGATGGAGATGGCTTGGGGCACTTCCCCGTCCGGCGGTGCCGGAACAGAGACTGTCCCCCGAATTGGAGTTTCGCGATGGTGGTGGCGCCCCTGGTCTTTCTGGAGTTTCATCAATTGGTATCGTGTTTTTAGGTCGAAAGGGCTTATATAGGCGAAGAGACGGAGTCGGAGGGTGCCTGGGCCCCCCTCGGAGGGTGCCATTGCACAACATCTTTTGTCCTACCAGCCGGTGGCAGCCGGGCCTCAAGGGAATCTACTGGATATTAAGGTACTCCTTTTAATAGAGTACCGGAGCAAAGCATTAACACTTGGTGAAAACATGTGATCCTCACATCACCGCCATCCCCTCCGGTTGTCCCGATTTCTGTCACTTCGGGGCCTTTGGTTCCGGACAGTGACATGTGCATACAACTTGTAGATACAATCTAAGCAATAATTATAGAGCTTAAATCTAAGATCATGCCACTCGGGCCCTAGTGACAAGCATTAAACACAACAAGATTGCAGCAACAATAACTTCACAAACTTTATAGATAGACTAATCATAATGTATCATCCATCGGATCCCAACAAACACAACACCGATTACATCAGATGGATCTCAATCATGTAAGGCAGCTCATGAGATCATTGTATTGAAGTACATGGGATAGAGAGTACCAACTAGCTACAGCTAGAACCCGTAGTCCATGGGGGAACTACTCACGGAGCATGATGGAGGCGGTGGCGTCGATGGAGATGGCTTAGGGGCACTTACCGTCCGGCGAGTCGGGCAGAGACTTGTCCCCATTGGAGTTTCGCGATGGTGGTGGCGCCCCTGGAGTCTTTCTGGAGTTTCGTCAATTGGTATCGTGTTTTTAGGTCGAAAGGGCTTATATAGGCGAAGAGACGGAGTCGGAGGGTGCCTGGGCCCCCCTCACAGTAGGCCGGCGCGGCCAGGCCTGGGGCGCGCCGCCATGTTGTGTGGTGGCCCCCTGGCCCCTCTCCGACTCTCCTTCGGTGTTGGATGCTTAGGGAAAAATAGGATGTTGGGTCTTCGTTTCGTCGAATTCCGAGAATATTGCCCGAACAGCCTTTAACCAAAAACAGCAGAAAGGAGGCTGGCACTTTGGCATCTTGTTAATAGGTTAGTTCCAGAAAATGCATAAAAACATTATAAAGTGCAAGCAAAACATGTAAGTATTGTCATAAAACAAGCATGGAACATCAGAAATTATAGGTACGTTGGAGACGTATCAGCATCCCCAAGCTTAGTTCCTGCTCGCCTCGAGTAGGTAAACGATAAAAAGAGTAATTTCTGTAGTGACATGCTACTTACATAACCTTGATCATACTATTACAAAGCACATGAGATGAATGAAGTGACTCAAGGAAATAATCTATAGTTGCTAACAAATAGATAACATATAGCAAAACTTTTCATGAAGAGTACTTTCAAGACAAGCATCAAAAGCCTTGCACAAGAGTTAACTCATAAAGCAATAGATTCAAAGTAAAGGCATCGAAGCAACACAAAGGAAGACTTAAGTTTCAGCAGTTGCTTTCAACTTTCAACATGCATATCTCAAGGATAATTGTCAACACAAAGTAATATGATGAATGCAAATAAGCAAGTATGTAAGAATCAATGCACAGTTGACACAAGTGTTTGCTTCTAAGATGGAAGGAAGTAGGTAAACTGACTCAACATAAAAGTAAAAGAATGGCCCTTCGCAGAGGGAAGCAGGGATTAAATCATGTGCTAGAGCTTTTTAAGTTTTGAAATCATATAGAGAGTATAAAAGTAAAATTTTGAGAGGTGTTTGTTGTTGTCAACGAATGGTAGTGGGCACTCTAACTACCTCATCAACCAGACTTTCAAGAGCGGCTCCCATGAAGGACGTTATCTCTACCAGCAAGGTAGATCATCCCTCTTCTCTTTTGTTTACACATGTATTTTAGTTTTATTTATTTATGGATGACACTCCTCCCAACCTTTTGCTTTTACAAGCCATGGCTAACCGAATCCTCGGGTGCCTTCCAACATTCTCATACCATGAAGGAGTGCCTTTTTATTTTAGTTTTATTATGATGACACTCCTCCCCACCTTTGCTTTCTCAAGCCATGGCTAACCGAATCCTTCGGGTGCCGTCCAACAATCACATACCATGGAGGAGTGTCTATTTTGGTTAATTAATTTGGGACTGGGAATCCCATTGCCAGCTCTTTTTGCAAAATTATTGGATAAGCGGATGAAGCCACTAGTCCATTGGTGAAAGTTGCCCAACAAGATTGAAAGATAAACACCACATACTTCCTCATGAGCTATTAAACATTGACACAAATCAGAGGTGATAAATTTTGAATTGTTTAAAGGTAGCACTCAAGCAATTTACTTTGGAATGGCGGAGAAATACCATGTAGTAGGTAGGTATGGTGGACACAAATGGCATAGTGGTTGGCTCAAGGTTTTGGATGCACGAGAAGCATTCCCTCTCAGTACAAGGCTTTGGCTAGCAAGGTTATTTGAAGCAAACACAAGTATGAACCGGTACAACAAAACTTACATAAGAACATATTGCAAGCATTATAATACTCTACACTGTCTTCCTTGTTGCTCAAACACTTTTACGAAAATATCTAGACCTTAAGAGAGACCAATCATGCAAACCAATTTCAACAAGCTCTACGGTAGTTCTCCACTAATAGGTTTAAACTACATGAAAAAAAACTTAATCATGATCTACTTGAGAGCTCAAAACAATTGCCAAGTGTCAAATTATCCAAGACAATATGAGGCATTTTCTGTTTCCAACCAAATAACCATAAGTGATGTAGCTTCCAACTTTTATCATTGAACATTAAAATAAAGCAAAGAACACAGTGTTCATATGAAAAAGCGGAGCGTGTCTCTCTCCCAAACAAGGATTGCTAGGATCCGAATTTATTCAAACATAAACAAAAATAAAAACACACAGACGCTCCAAGTAAAGCACATAAGATGTGACCGAATAAAAATATAGTTTCAATAGAAGAAACCTGATAAGTTGATGAAGAAGGGGATGCCCAAGGCATCCCCAAGCTTAGAGCTTGAGTCTTCTTGAAATATGCAGGGATGAACCACGGGGGCATCCCCAAGCTTAGACTTTTCACTCTTCTTGATCATATATCATCCTCCTCTCTTGACCCTTGAAAACTTCCTTCACACCAAACTTCTCATAAACTTCATTAGAGGGGTTAGTACTCAAAAAACTTGAATCCACCTTGGTCCTGTAGTGACACATTGCAAGAACTCAATAAAACATTAGCTACAGCTCTCCACGTCTAGAAAGCCTCACTTAAAGTCCACAAGAGACAATGCAAAAAACAGAGACAGAATCTGTCAAAACAGAACAGCCAGTAAAGACGAATTTTAAACAGGTACTTCCGTTGCTCAAATCAGAAAACTCAAAACTAATGAAAGTTGCGTACATATCTGAGGAATACGCACGTAAATTGGCATATTTTTCTGAGTTACCTACAGAGAAAACAGCCCAGATTCGTTACAGATAGAAATCTGTTTCTGCGCAGAAATCCAAATCTAGTATCAACCTTCGATTAGAGGCTTCACTTGGCACAACATTGCAATAAAATAAAGATAAGGAGAGGTTGCTACAGTAGTAACAACTTCCAAGACACAACAAAACAGTAGCAAAATAAACACATGGGTTATCTCCCAAGAAGTTCTTTCTTTATAGCCATTAAGATGGGCTCAGCAGTTTTAATGATGCACACATAAGGATGAGAGTTTAAGCAAAAGAGAGCATCAAAAAGCAAGTTCGAAACACATTTAAGTCTAACCCACTTCCTATGCATAGGAATCTTGTACACAAATAAATTCATGAAGAACAAAGTGACAAGCATAGAAAGGTAAAACAAGAGTAACTTCAAAAGTTTCAGCATATAGAGAGGTGTTTTAGTACCATGCAAATTTCTACAACCATATTTTCCTCTCTCATAATAATTTTCAGTAGCTTCATGGATAAACTCAACAATATAACTATCACATGCAGCATACTTTTCATGATCCACAAACACATAATTTTTATCAAGTTCAAAAATAGTGCGATTAAAACTTTCAAACACACTTTTATCAATAATATAACAAGATGGTTGATCAATCTCAAGAGATATGGGACTCATAGATAATGTCAAGACCTCTCCAATCCCATTTTCATCAGTAGTACAATTAATATTATCAAGTAACATAGGACCATCATCAAGAGATTTATCATAAACATTTGCTACGCAAAATTCTTTAGTACTATGCATTTCGACATCAGGCACAAACAAAGCATTATCAAAGTAGCATGGATTATCATAAATAACAGTAGCATAATTATTCTCACAAGTTTTACTCATAGGGAATATTTCAAGAGAATCCACAGGAACATAACATTCAACCTCTTTCGGTAAGCATGGAGGACAATCAAATAGTGTAAGAGATAAAGAGTTACTCTCATTAGAAGGTTGGCATGGGTAGCTAATCCATTCTTCCTCCTTTTGTTCATCACTCTCCTCTTCTTTTTCATCCAATGAGCTTTCAGGTTCATCAATTTCCTCCTCTTTTTCATCCAATGAGCTTTCAGGTTCATCAATTTCTTCTTCCACAGGTTCCTGCAAATTGTGAGTGCATTCTTGTGCATTAATGAGTCTCTCTTTATAATCAATGATATAAGGATTATCGGTGTAACTTTCATTGCAAAAATTAAGGATAGAAGAGACATAATCTTTAAGGTCCTTACAAACAACACAAGTTTCATAATTTTTAGACATGAAGGATTCTATCTCAGAGGCTCCCATAAATATGACAAATTGTTCTACCTCTTCAAACCCAAAATGAATATAGCTATTCCGATTATAGTTCTTAATTAAAAATTCCTCACTAAAGCCACATTGAAATTTAAGATGTTTAGTGTCCTGTTGAGAGCAACAGTTTATATCATGGCGTTTAAGCAAGATTTTAGCAATTGCATTCAATTTTTCTATCACAGCACTCATCACTTTTCCCGCTCTTGATTCTCTATAATTATTATAATATTCTATAAGCTCCAAGTAGGTTGTAGGTTCTCCCATAGCAACAGTTTTTAATTTTTAGGTTTTTCAAATTTTTATGGATTTTTGGGTATATGAGGAAAGTAAAACAAAACAAAAACAAAAGTAAACTAGGCAAAATAATACTAGACGGAAATAAACTAAGCACAAATAAACTAGACAAAAGTAAACTAAGCAAAACAAAATAAAATAAAATAAGAACAGAGAGAGAGGTAGAGTGTACTCCCCAGGTGAACTTATGAGTAGAGCTATGCCTCCCACAACGGCGCGAAAATAGTCTTGATAACCCACAAGTATAGGGGATCGCAACAGTCTTCGAGGAAGTAAAACCCAAATTTATTGATTCGACACAAGGGGAGGTAAAGAATACTTATAAGCCTTAACAACTGAGTCGTCAATTTAGCTGCACCTGGAAAAGCACTAGTAACAGGGGTGATGTGAAAGCAGAGTAATATGAGAGAAGTAATAACAGTAACACAGCAGCAGTAGCAGTAATATGAGAGCAATGGCACCAGGAAATAGTTGATACTACTTCCAATGACATGTAGAACGAGTATATGATGATGAAAGATGGACCGGGGTTCCCAGCTATCTACACTAGTGGTAACTCTCCAATAACAAGTGACAAGTGTTGGGTGAACAAATTACAGTTGGGCAATTGATAGGATTCAAAGCATTAAGTTAGAACATCCAGCTTATTAATCATGTAGGCATGTTTTCCATATATAATCGTACGTGCTCGCAATGAGAAACTTGCACAACATCTTTTGTCCTACCAGCTTAGGGCCTCAAGGGAATCTCTGGATATTAAGGTACTCCTTTTAATGAATGGAGCAAAGCATTAACACTTGGTGAAAACATGTGATCCTCACATCACCGCCATCCCCTCCGGTTGTCCCGATTTCTGTCACTTCGGGGCCTTTGGTTCCGAACAGTGACATGTGCATACAACTTGTAGATACAATCTAAGCAATAATTATAGAGCTTAAATCTAAGATCATGCCACTCGGGCCCTAGTGACAAGCATTAAACACAACAAGATTGCAGCAACAATAACTTCACAAACTTTATAGATAGACTAATCATAATGTATCATCCATCGGATCCCAACAAACACAACACCGATTACATCAGATGGATCTCAATCATGTAAGGCAGCTCATGAGATCATTGTATTGAAGTACATGGGATAGAGAGTACCAACTAGCTACAGCTAGAACCCGTAGTCCATGGGGGAACTACTCACGGAGCATGATGGAGGCGGTGGCGTCGATGGAGATTCCGGGGGCACTTCCCCGTCCGGCGAGTCTTAGGAACAGAGACGTCCCCCGAGGGTTTCGCAATGGTGGCGGCGCCCCTGGAGTCTTTCTGGAGTTTCATCAATTGGTATCGTGTTTTTAGGTCGAAAGGGCTTATATAGGCGAAGAGACGAAGTCGGAGGCTTCCTGGGCCCCCCTCACAGTAGGCCGGCGCGGCCAGGCCTGGGGCCGCGCCGCCATGTTGTGTGGTGGCCCCCTGGCCCCTCTCCGACTCTCCTTCGGTGTTCTGGATGCTTCCGGGAAAAATAGGATGTTGGGTCTTCGTTTCGTCGAATTCGAGAATATTGCCCGAACAGCCTTTCTGGAACCAAAAACAACAGGAACTGGCACTTTGGTATCTTGTTAATAGGTTAGTTCGGAAAATGCATAAAAACATTATAAAGTGCAAGCAAAACATGTAAGTATTGTCATAAAACAAGCATGGAACATCAGAAATTATAGGTACGTTGGAGACGTATCATGGGCTCAATTGCAGAGTGTGCTTCCATTGGGGAGTACTTAGAAAAGATAAAGAGCCAGTTCACTGGTTCTTCAAAGATAGGGCTACCCAGCTGCTGAAGCAACTGGTGACAAAAAAGTACACATGGACAGGAAGGACTTGGCAAGTGTGACATATGGTGTAATAATACTTATTTGGGTGTTGTTATGTCTGTGTGTAAAGTGAATGAGCAAATATCCTTGTCGAAAAAATAACAAAAGAAAATAAAAAGAACTAATGAATCATCGAAATTATGAATAAAAAGACTCGTTGAAAGTGATATTCTTCCTCCATTAGAATTCTCAGACATAGAACAATGCATCAATTGTATTAAACGAAAATTTGTGAAGCAAATTAAAAAGGGTGCAAATCGAAGCACCGCAACACTAGAAATAATTCACACCGATATATGTGGACCATTTCCTGTGAAAAATGTGGATGGCTATGATTCGTTCATAACATTCATAGATGATTACTCCCGATATGGTTATATTTATCCAAATCAAAGAAAGAACATAAGCGTTGGATAAATTTAAAATATTCAAATCTGAAGTTGAAAATCAGCATGATAAAAGAATAAAGATAGTGAGATCTGATCGTGGAGGGGAGTACTACGGTCGACATGCTCCATATGGCCAAGTCCTTGGACCTTTTGCAAGGTTCTTACAGGATACTGGAATAGTCGTCCAGTATACTATGCCGGGCGAACCTCAGCAGAATGGGGTAGCTTGAAGGCGCAACCGTACCGTTATGAATATGGTGCGCAGTATGATGAGCTATTCCACCCTACCATTGGGATTGTGGATTGAGGCGTTAAAAACCGCTATTCACATTCTAAACAGAGTACCAAGCAAATCGGTGCCCAAAACACCGTATGAGCTATGGACAGGGAGAGTGCCTTCTCTAAATCACCTGAAAGTGTGGGGGAGCCCTGCTGAGGCCAAAGTATTTAATCTATATATCGCAAAGTTAGATACCAAAACAGTCAGCTGCCATTTTATTGGCAATCCTGAAAACTCAAAAGGTTATCGTTTCTACTGTCCAGACAAATATACAAAGTTTGTGGAAACGAGGCATGATGTCTTCTTAGATGACGAAATGATGAGGGGGAGCATGGTAGCTCAGAAAATTGATCTTGAGGAGAAGAGGGTGCATGCACATAATCCGATGACCCAGGAGCCATTTTTGCGCTACCATGTGCACATGCACCGATAATCCCTACGATTGTTGTGCAGCGCTTGTTGTGACTCCACCCATGACAACGATGAGTGAATATTCAGGACCTATCTGTCAGGAGCCGAATGAACCATTTGTTGAGCATGAAAGGGAGCAACAACAATCACCTCCAGAAGCTGAGCCACAAGTTGATGAATAGAATGCTCCAGAGAATGAGGCCCCTAGAAGGTCTACAAGAGCTAGAAAATCAACCATTTCGACTGATTACAAAGTTTACAACACAAAAAAATTCATATGGAAGGTGATCCCACTTCATATGAAGAAACCATGAGAAGCCCAGATTCATCAAAATGGGTGGAAGCCATGGAAGACGAAATGAGATCGATGAGTGCCAACAATGTTTGGGACTTAGAGAATATTTCTAAAGAAGCCAAAACAGTGGGCTGCAAATGGGTCTACAAAATAAAATATGACTCCAATGGGAATGTCGAAAAGTATAAAGCACGACTTGTGGCAAAAGGATTTACACAAAGAGAAGGGATAGATTACAATGAGACATTTTCTCCGGTCTCATGTAAGGATTCCTTCAGAATCATAATGGCACTAGTTGCACATTTTGATTTAGAGTTGCATCAAATGGATGTAAAGACGACATTTCTAAACGGGGATTTAGAAGAAAATGTCTACACGAAATAACCCAAGTGTTTTATCATGGAGGGCAAGGAAGAAATGGGATGCCGCCTAAAGAAATCCATTTATGGATTAAAGCAAGCCTCCAGATAGTGGTATCTAAAGTTTAATGAAACAATTAAGAGATTTGGATTTAAAGAAAATATTAAGGACAACTGCGTTAATGCAAAGTTTAAAAGTGGGAAATATATTTTCCTAATCTTGTATGTGGATGATATTCTGCTTGCAAGCAGTGATGTTAGTCTACTGCAAGAAACAAAGAAATTCTTGTTCTCAAATTTTGATATGAAAGATCTTGATGAAGCATCATATGTTTTGGGCGTAGAAATTCACCGAGATAGGAAAAATGGAATATTAGGATTATCGCAAAAGGCTTATTTAGAAAAGATTCTAACTAAGTATAATATGCATAAGAGCAATGCCACACCTTCCCCTTTAGTCAAGGCGACATTTTTGGGAAATTTCAAAGTCTCCAAAATCAATACGAGCTCGATCAAATGAAAGCGGTCTCATATGCCTTGGCCATTGGAAGTCTACAGTACGCACAACTGTGCACTCGCCATGACTTAGCTTTTATCACCGGAGTACTCGGTAGATATCAATAAAATCCAGGTTTTGAACACTGGAAAATGGTAAAGAAGGCATTGCGTTATGTGAAAGGCACAAAAAACTGCATGCTAGCATACAAAAGATCCGATTACCTAGAAATAAGAGGGTATTCAGATGCAGATTTTGCGTGAGATAAAGATGATAGAAAATCCACATCTGGATATGTAAGCACTCTCGCAGGGGGAGCTATTTCGTGTAGAAGTTCCAAACAGATAATAGTTGCATCATCCATGATGTATGCAGAATTTATAGCATGTTATGAAACCACGGGACAAGTATTATGGTTAAAGAAATTTATACCCGACTTTAAAGTGGTAGATTGTATTGACAAACTACTAAAGATGTATTGCGACAATAAGCCTGCAGTATTTTATGCTCACAACAACAAGTCGAGTAATGCTACGAAACAGATTGAGGTTAAGTATTATGTTGTGAAACACAAGATCCAGGATCAAACTATAAGTCTCGAGCATATAAGGACAAAAGATATGCTTGTGGATCTGCTAACGAAAGTCTTACCACCCAGCGTATTCAAGGAACACGAAGCCAGCATGGGTTTAAGGGAAAGTCTTACCTATCCTGGATCATAAGAGGCCCAAAAGTAAAAAAATTGTTTTAAAACCGAGAAGTGTATTGTGGCTGTCTGATTCTATCGGCAATAGAGCTGTGACGATGAAACATGCCATATGGACTGATCCAAAATGAAACAAATAAAATGAAAGTATAAAGTTAAAAGTAAAGTTGAGATCAAAGGGGAGAATGTTAGGTTGATCTCCACCATGTACGAGCCCAACGACTCAACGTGCCCTTTGACCGCGCCCTGATCGGGGCCGCTCAATCGTTTACTGATTGGTGGGCCCCTGTCGCTTGTGCTATATAAAGTGGTGGGGGCATGTGGCACGCGTCACGAGGTTGCCTAGAGCTACCACTCGCCCCACCGAGATGACCCACAAATCTAGTGTTTGCACAGTGCCGACGGGAAGCTCCACCACCGCCGGGAAGCTCCACCACCGCCGCCTCAGATCGCTCACCCACGCACCGCCGTAGTCACCATGTTGACTTCAACGGGTTCGTCCTCCTCGAGGGAGAAGGTAAACCTCACAGCTTTCACGGTAATCCCTGTCCTACCCGGCTAAGATCTACACCTAGTCGATCTAGTGCATTTAACACTTGTTGCATAGCTTACACTGGCAAATTACTGTTTTGACGTTCAACATGTTTATCGAGAAATTGTTTTCAGGAAAAATATAGGTAGTTACCTCCACTCATGAAAAATTATTGCTAGAACTACGGTTGAGGTTGAAATTACTACGCTTGTGCGCTGTTGAGAAATTACCATCGCGAGAATATGCGTCCTGGAACAATAACTATGAGGAAGTTAACAACATGTTTCATAGCGTGAACCGGGGCAGGGGGTGGCCATGATGCCGAGGTTCAGGGGTCGGTGTCAAATGTGCAACTTCATGAAGCTGGCCAAGAGAACCCTCGAGATGGAAGCGCAGGTCATGAGTATGTCAGCAACGGCAACACTGGTTTTTTGCTTTGTACCTTAGACTGGAGCAGCTTTGAGATACTTGGAGATCCTACTTGCATCGTAGCTCTTAGCTAACTTAACAGTCCCCGAGGGGTTAAACTCATCAATACTCTGCACCGTCTTGTTACTCATGTCAACAGCAATTACCCATGTTGTGTTGTTGTTGTCGCCGCAGCGATTCTTGGCAAGGAAGTAAAAAACGCCATCGTCTTGCAGGCTCAGGCTGGCCAGGCTTATGCGGAGAGTCGACATGGTCGGCTGAGGTGTACCCGCATCCAGCCACAACATCTGCAGCGGTTCAGATATATCAGAGGATTCGAGCTCGTAATCCTTGTGCCACCGAGCCTTCCTATTCGTCTTGATGCTCCATATGGAGGCCTTCCACCTATTCAAGGTGCGGGAGCTGCCCGGAACGACATGAGACTCCATCTCGATGTACTTGATGAAGCCATCAACGAAGGCGACGTCCCGAACAGACCTTGGATTGCCAGGCCGGCTCTGTGGCGGCAGGGGAACGACACGAAGCTTTGGGCAATCGTCGAGCACGTTGCAAAAGATGATATTGCAGAGATCCACCCATGCCACGGTGCCTCGATCTCCTCCGATGGTGATCGTCTTGGATGTGGCGTGGTTCTGCGATATGCCTCCACATCTTCTGGAGGTGATCGTCTTGTCTGTGAAGTGGCAGTGGGATTCCTTCTTCTTCGCCAGCACCGGTTGCTCGCTCCAGGTGTTGGTGCCAGAGTGGTACAGGCAGAGTAGAGAAGTCCCCACGAGTCCGAGGTCCGCACCACGGACCTGTGCGGCGATGACGTAGTCACCGCAGTCATGCTCCTCCTGTCCGCACCTGCTGCCGCAGGTGCGCACGATGGCGAACGAGTGATCGTTGAACACAGGGTGTTGGCCGGGCTGCGGGATGTGCCTGAGCGAGGGGCCGCGGGCGTCGTAGACCAAGTAGTGTAGTTTGTCCACGGGGAAGCCGCGTTCGTCTCTGGCGAAGCCGAACTTGTCTAGGGCGACGCCGACTTTGCCAATGGCGAGGCGGAGGAGCACGAGGCCGCCGTCGGACTCCGCGGCGATGATGTGGGGCTTGACGGCGAACCCGTTGTAGCCAATGGCAGTGGCGTGGACGCAGAAGTAGGAGACCAGCGGCGGGCGGGCGGCGCAGAAGGTGACCTTGATGGTGCCCCGGGCGCCGAGGCCGCTCGTCTCGCAGTAGGCGGTGGTGGCGTTGGTGCGGTCGGCGAAGTAGGCGTACGGCTCGATGAGCACGAACTCTGGTCTCGGGACATTGCCGTCGTCGTCGTCGTCTGGGTAGCCATGAGGAGGAGGTTTCGGGGGTGAGTTGGGTGCGCTTATTAGGATCTCGTCGTCGTCCTCGTCATCCGCAGTCGACGCCTCGCTTTGAGATCCGTTGATGTCATGCTCTTCGTCGTCCGCATCCTCCTCCTCCTCGTCGTCGTCGTCCGCAGTCGACGCCTCGCTTTGAGATCCGTTGATGTCATGCTCTTCGTCGTCCATGCGCACGCCGTACGACCAGCCATCCATCGATATCTCACTTCCAGATTCATTGCTGTCACGCCCTTGGCCTTGGGAGGCTTCCTCGTCGTCGTAGTTGTTGTCGTAGATATACGCAAAAGGATCTAGGGAGCGCCGGTAGCGATAGTAGGGGCGGCCCATTGATCCCACGCTTCAGATCCGATTATCGGTTGTCTCTCGTCTTCAACGTCGATCGATCTTACGGTGTATTGGTGTGATGAGAGGTTTGGAGCGATCAGGGTTGGAGATCAAGGCGGTGGCCACGGGAAACGGGCTACCTGAAAACTACTGGGCTGGACTAGCTCGCTACGCCATATGGGCCGTTGTCGGGCCAATCTGAGCAGGGCCGGGTAGTGGGCAGGGCTTGCTCAGTTCCCCTCCTCCGGGTCCGGGAGACCCCGTCGCCCCGACAGTCCTCGTCGGAAGACGGGGCCCGGCCGCGCTCTCCAGTGAGTCTCCACTCCCCACCACCGCTCACCTGACGCACAGTCCCGCTCCCCAAACCCCAGCACCCGCTCCGCCGCGGCCGGCGATGCTCCTCTCCGGCCCGCAGCCGCCCACCCCGTCGCTGCTGCTCCCGGAGAGCAGCGGCGAGGACGGCGCCGCCGCCCACGACCACGACTCCTCCTCGCGCGCCTCCGCCCCGAAGAAGCGCGCCGAGACCTGGGTCCAGGACGAGACGCTCTGCCTCATCGCGCTGCGCCGGGAGATGGACGACCACTTCAACACCTCCAAGTCCAACAAGCACCTCTGGGAGGCCATCTCCGCCAAGATGCGGGAGCAGGGCTTCGACCGCTCCCCCAGCATGTGCACCGACAAGTGGCGCAACCTCCTCAAGGAGTTCAAGAAGGCGCGCAGCCACGCGCGCAGCAGCGCCGCAGCCGGAGGGAACGGCTCCGCAAAGATGGCGTACTACAAGGAGATCGACGACCTGCTCAAGCGGAGAGGGAAGGCCGCTGGCTCGCCCGGCGGGAGTGGCGGTGTCGCCAAGAGCCCCACGCCAACCACCAAGATCGAGTCCTACCTGCAATTCGCGGATAAGGGTATGAATCATGCTTCTCCTGCCCTTCTGTCTGACTAACACACCTATGCTTGTTTGCTTGCTGACAGGCACTTCAATTCCTCATTCTCAGTAGTTTGGTACTAACTTACACCTTTCGCTTTTGGTCATAGGATTGGGTATGCATCAGTGTAAAATTAGGTATACATCAGTGAATCTGTGCAGCGCCAATTGCTAGCAACTTAAGCTGTTGGTAGTTCCTGTACTGCACAAATTCAGATATTACAGTGTTATTATTTTCTGTCTAGTTTGCTGGCTGAATACAACAACAACAACAACAACAACAACAACAACAACAACAACAACAACAACAACAACAAAGCCTAGTTCACTTATATTTTCTGTCTAGTTCAGTGGCTGACTACTGGCACCAAATTTATAGTATCGACTTAGTTCACTCTTCAAGCTTACTGATCTACGTATTGTGATAATACCTAACAGTTAGCGCAAGCCTATTTGCTAAGCTAACTACTCCTATTTATATTTGCAATTGGTTTGGGTGTCCACCTCGGGTGCTTCGGTGGGTGCATACAAGATGGGGCTATCTGATATACTGATGGATTATATGTCTGGTGTATCTGTTTAATTAATAGTGACTAACTGAGTATTTGGACTTTGTGCTTATTATATTAGATTTATGATTGATTGATTTTTTTGTTAGCTTATGGACTCATGTTCACTGCCTTCAATCTAGGTTTTGAAGATGCTAATATTCCATATGGCCCTGTTGAAGGTACTGATATATTCGTCATCTGCAATAATCCTGACCTATTTATTTCTATATCTCATTTTATCAGCTTGTTTCATGTTTATATGTATGGCCTTCCACTTACTTGGTTCAATATTCTGTCAGAAAGTTGTGCCTGCCTACTGACCTAGAGGTTAGCATATCAAGCTTGAGATAGAGTCATTTGTGGACCAATCGTTATTTTCATGTAATGGACGAACACACGAAAAGTGTTCAAAAAATAGTGAGTTTCTTGGTGAGGCTTTTTGTTGTTAACCCTGTAGAACAGTTTGCACTCTTTACTCACTAATTGCGTAATTCATCCTAAAATGGAAATCTGGTTAGGTTTATAGTGTTCTTTTAACCAAGGGCAAGGATTATAATTTAACTGCTTCAGACTGAAACCAGATCGGATATCTAAGAAGGAAAGTTGCCCATGAAATGCAGGGAAAAAATTATTCTCGATCAAAAAGCACATTTATATCAATGTACTACCTCTGTTTCAATGAATAATGTGTGTTTTTTTTTAAAGTCAAACTATGTTAAGTTTGACCAAGTTTTTTGAAAAAAATATTAACATGTAAAATATAAAATTTATATTGTTAGATAACATCATGGCCTATATTTTCATATGATATCTATATAATATTACAGTTGTTGATAGTTTTTCTTAAAGTTTGGTCTAACTTCATTTAAATTGACTTCTCAATAAAAATATAGGCCTTATTCACTGAAACGGAGGGAATATAATTTAAAAAGAGTAGAGTGCATTGGTAGTCCTATAGGTATCCCTGGAGTGTCATGTTAGTGCTGATAGTATGGCGGTGCATATCTGAGTCCCAGTAGTGCAATAGGTCATTGTAGGTCCAGTCGTGGCTGAATCAGCGGTGACCTGCATATGTGGTTGATTGGCCATTGCCATGTAGGCTGAGGGTCCACGTAGGCTAACTGGAAATTGTCTGGTTTTCGGGTGCAATTCGTAAGGCGAAGGCAAACTGCGAGGGCACAGTTCCAGAAAACGAAGAAGCACCATTCGTGCCTTGCCTTCCTGCTGAGTGACTAACAGGAGAAGCTCTCAAGTCTCAACTAGGGGAGATAACACCAGAGGTGGAAGAGATGTGGAGAGGAGGCGATAAATAGGAGAATGGAGGAAAATATGTATGATGCCAATTTTTGCACATTTTCCTAATAGCCCTGGCAAGAGTTTTGCTGCCAAGTGATTCTCAGTCTACATGGCAGTGCTCTATCCGCCATGCGTGCAGGCCGGCACTGATTTTGGCCCGGTAGAACCAGTAGAGAGTCACTTATTGCATTGTCAGAGCTCAAACACATGCTCTCATACTATTAGGACTAACTTGTCACCCTCAATATACTTTTTGGACCTCCATTGCAGTTTACTCATGCTGTAGTGAGTCACTTATTGCACTATCAGGACTCAAAAACTTTGCATCTAGACCAAATAGCTCACTAATCAAGGTGAATATCACATGGGCCATCACGTCAAGGTGTTGTTTTGACCAGTTTGGCATTAACTACAAACTAAAATTACACTTCATTTTATATCTGATTTGTGTAGTTTCGTAATCCAACTTCCGTCATCAATGTTTGCATACTACAATTGTGATAAAAACAAGGTTATAATCGATGCTGATTTGCTTTTGCCTCTTTCTGTTTTATAGCGAGTGGTAGGTCATTGCTGAGTGTTGACGATCATCTGGAGCCTGACAGGCATCCACTTTCTTTAACTGCAGCTGATGCAGTTGCAACGAATGGTGTGAACCCATGGAATTGGAGAGACACCTCAACTAACGGTACAGACCCATACACAATGCAAGTTAATACATTTCAAGATCTTGTGGATTTTCACCACCAGGAATTTGGACTGATTGGGAATGCTGCTGTCTTACTGTTTAGCTGACGAATTGATTTTGGTTTTCACTGGATAGTATTTATTCTGGTTATGTGAATATCCTCCTGCTCTAAGGAACCTGAAGCCAGAAAAGGCTTAAAAACCTCTGCTATTGTTTCGATTTATTTCTTCTTGATAGATAGTGCACACATTTGTACTATATTTAAGGTGCTAGAACCTATCACTTGCATGGTACAAAAGCTCAACTCCTATAGCAACACAATTTAGCATCCAGTAGCTCAGTTACATTCTCAGGTCAACTCAATTACTTTGGTTCCTTTTCTTCATCTGTTGCATTGATTGAGAAATCTGCATAAACCTCATGCAGGTGGAGATAATCAGGGTACTTATGGTGGGAGGGTTATTTTAGTCAAGTGGGGTGACTACACTAAAAGAATAGGGATTGATGGTACTGCCGAGGCAATTAAAGAGGCCATCAAATCTGCATTCGGATTAAGAACAAGACGAGCTTTTTGGCTTGAAGATGAGGATGAGGTTGTTCGTTCCTTGGACAGGGATATGCCAGTTGGAATATATGCTCTTCATCTTGATAACGGTAATTATAAAATGTATTCTCTTCCATGGAATAAGATTGTTTACTTTCTTCTTAAGAATCAAAATTGGCATATTGTAGTTCTATGGATCATTGATATACCGACTTGATGAATTTTCCCTTACTGACTTGATGAATTTTGCATCTATCTTGCACCATGTTGATCACTAATTGGTAAAATTGTTATTCATGTTCATGGGCATTTATTTTGATGCTTCCAGTAATGATTATGATGCCCTCATTCAAATGAACCTATTCTGCAATTTGTGTGGTCTGCGGACATCCTTGTTGAATATACTTTTAATGTTATAAACCAAAGAAATTATTGGTTTAGTAACTGTTGTTCCTTTTAAAAGAATCTATTACCGAAGATATTAGCTACAGAAGGGCTATCGGTCCAAGCTCATCCCTGTTATGTTCGTTTCAGGGATAACAATCAAGATCTGCACATTCGAAGATGCAGAACGCATGACAGTTCGGACAGAAGATAAAACATTCTACACCGAAGATGACTTCAGAGATTTCCTGTCTCGGCGTGGTTGGACACTCCTCAGGGAGTATAGTGGGTACAGAGTCGCTGATAATCTAGATGATCTTCGCCCTGGTGTGATTTATCAGGGGTTGCGCTCGCTTGTTGATTGATCCTGCATGTGGGTGGGTTAATTTGGCATCATTTGCCTTAAGAGGCATCTAATTTATGTCCACAATAGAAGTGGACCACCATACAGCCTAACATAGTTTAAAGCCAAGCAGGTCTTGGCTGTCCCTGACTATATATGTAAATGTATTCCTGTATAACATTGTACATTTTCCTATAAGAATGGCTGTCCTTGGAAACAAATCCATTCAGCAAGGTTGCCTGAGCATCAATCAATCAGATGGAACTGTGACCATGGGACCGTCTATCCTGGACCGTAACTCGTAACTGGGCTTTTTGAGATTCAGTTGCTTGATGCTTGCCTATAAGAATGCCTGTCCTTTGAAACAAATCCATCCAGCAAGGTTGCCTGAGTATCGATCAATCAGATGGAACCGTGACCATGGGACCGTCTATCCTGGACCGTAACTTGATTTTGTTGTCAAGGGGACCACCGTAACTAGGCTATTTGAGATTCAGTTGCTTGATGCTGTTAGGTTGTACCATGGGATGTGGGTTGTCCAAAACAATTATCTTATTTCCCCAGTTTGATTCAAAACTGGATTTACTTTTGTGCATTCTTAGGTTGCTGGAGTATCAGCAGTCCACTTATGTTCAGTGATGTTAGACGAGCTTGGAGACTGTAGAGCGTGAAGGCGTAGCAAAATTAGACTGTAATATCACATCACGCCTCAAAGCTTGCGATGTAAGAGCTGCGAAGCAAATTTGCAATCCAACAGCAGATGGAAAACGGCAACCGTTGCATCCAATCAAACAGGGATAAAAACAGTACATGTATCGTGAATGAACACAAGGAAAATTTCTCCAGCAAGTACATGTTTCGTGAACGAACACAAGGAGAATTTCCCCAGCAGGGTCACTTCCAGGCGTGAATGAACGATTCAAAGGTTACTTCACGCCTCGAAGCTTGCGATGTAAGAGCTGCCAAGCAAATTTGTAATCCAACAGCAGATGGAAAACGGCAACCATTGCATCCAATCAAACAGGGATAACATAACAGTACATGTTTGGTGAATGAACAAGGACAATTTCTCCAGCAGGTACATGTTTGGTGAATGAACACAAGGAGAATTTCCCCAACACCCAACAGGATCACTTCAACGTGAATGAACAATTCACATAGGTCACTTCACGCTTCGAAGCTTGCGATGTAAGAGCTGCAAAGCAAATTTGCAATCCAACAGCAGATGGAAAACGGCAACAGTTGCATCCAATCAAACAGGGATAAAAAAAAGTACATGTTTCGTGAATGAACACAAGGAAAATTTCTCCAGCAAGTACATGTTTCGTGAACGAACACAAGGAGAATTTCCCCAGCAGGGTCACTTCCAGACGTGAATGAACGATTCACACAGGTCACTTCACGCCTCGAAGCTTGCGATGTAAGAGCTGCGAAGCAAATTTGTAATCCAACAGCAGATGGAAAACGGCAACCGTTGCATCCAATCAAACAGGGATAAAAACAGTACATGTTTCGTGAATGAACACAAGGAAAATTTCTTCAGCAGGTACACGTTTCGTGAATGAACACAAGGAGAATTTCCCCAGCAGGGTCACTTCCAGACGTGAATGAACGATTCACACAGGTGACTTCACGCCTCGAAGCTTGCCAAATTTGCAATCCAACAGCAGATGGCAACCGTTGCATTCAATCAAACAGGGATAAAAAGAGTACATGATTCGTGAATGAACACAAGGAAAAATTCTCCAGCAGGTGTACATGTTTCGTGAATGAACACAAGGAGAGAATTTCCCCAGCAGAGTCACTTCCAGACGTGAATGAACGATTCACACAGGTCACTTCACGCCAGCAGGTGGATGTAATGTCTGGAAGCTCCGGGCTGCCGCAGGTTACTCATCGTCCAGGTCGTCGACCTTGTACGACACCATCGTGTCCACCTTGTGGATCTGCCGTCGCAAGAAGACCGCAGTTAGCACTTTATCAAGCACCTACACCCCATTGCATCCCAAGAACGAAATTGTTACCTTGGTGTCGAAGGAGTGCAGCTTCACCATCTGCGGGTTGTCGATGAGCTTGGCGTCGCTCTCGACCCAGGTGAAGGGCACGGCGGTCTCCGCGTCGGTGTAGGCCAGCACGTCGAATATGCCTGGAGCCAAATTCGAGAGTCAGAAGAGGGAGAGTGTCAGTTCAGTTGAGCACGAAGGTGGAACAGGGTGTTGTTCTCTGTTGTTAAGCAATGGCGTGTTCCTTTGCTTGTGCTTACATGGCTCTTCGAGGCAGGGGAGGAAGGAGATGCAGGAGTTGACCTGCCGCATGATGGCCTGGATCTCCCTCATGATCTCTTTGTCGCTCTTCTCCTTGATCACCCTGAAGCACGATCCATTCAGATGTGTCAGCGGATGCAGTTTCAGTTTCAATTAGGATCGAACAGAATGTCGGAATCAAATCTTATCGGAGCGGCGGCGTGTGCACATACCCCTTCTCGACGACCTCGACGTCGGTGACGATGTTGAAGTTCCAGCGCTCGAGCACCTCGCCGGCGGCCTTGCTCATGATGACCAGGACAATCCTCTGCAGCTGCCCCGCCTCAAGCCACTCTGCAGCAGTCAGTCCGCCGCAATATACAGATTAGCAAAAGGGAAACAGCCAATCGGCCGATCCGCGAGCGGCGAGAGAGAGAGAGGGATCTGGGTTGGGTGGGGAAACGAACCGGAGAGCTGGGAGGTGAGGTTGGTGATGAAGGTCTTGACGGCCTCGTCCTGCGTGAGCAGCATGGGGAGGCCGTACTTCTTCACCCTCGCGAAGCTCTCCTCCGGGTACACCCCGCGGTTGTACAGGATGCTGCAGCCACCGAAAAAAAAAACCACGAATCAGTCACCAAATCCGAAACATTTCCCATTACCGCCCCATCTCGAAATAAATCGGAGCATCGTCAGAGACGACGCCGCCGCTCCCCGGCCCGTCTGCGCACCTGTTCGCCGCGTAACCTGCCAACGAATATCACTCGATTAGAACACGAGCGCGAATGGACAGGGGCGGGGGGATTTGATGGCGGCGCGGGGCGGGGCGGGGCGTACCGAAGAACTCGCTGACGATGGCGGCGGAGCCCTTGAGCGTGATGATGTCCTTGGACACCGTCCTCGATGCCATCTCTTCTCCTCTCGGCCTGGGTCTTCCTCCTCCTACGCGGCGGCGGCGGCGGCGGCGGATCCTCTTTGCTCTCTCTCTCCGGCTGCGTGCGCTCGTGCGGCGTGAGAGGGGAGAAGATGTGGGGAGCAGCAACGGCCAAATTATTCCTGAGGCGGCGGCGCTTATGGGGAATTGGGAACTCGGTTCTTTTCGGAGCGTTTTGGAAATGGATTGGTGGATCCGCACGGTGGTGGCATTTTGAAGTGGACCGGGCCGGCGCTCCCAACGGTCGTCTCTGGGTGGGCCACCGCACCAAGCTTAGGGTGGCGCTATTTCTTTCTCTTTTTTCTTGAGAACGGGTGGCGCGATTGATTACTACTGCTAATGAGATCCCGTATTCCCATACGTCCGTACGTATCTTTTTGTACCGTCAAAGAAGAATGCGAGATGAATCTGGCAACTGGAGCAAGGGTTTGGTTGAATATCAAATTACCGGCACTTCATCTAGATACATGGACTCGGGATAAAGTTTGTGATGAGAGGTTTAGCGACGACCAGCGGTCCAAGATAATCACATTCATGTGGGCAATTTGGACGTAACAATATCACTCATGATAAGGGCGGCCTTGATCTAATTCAGACCATGAAGAGGACGAGGGAGGCCCTAGCAGTCATGGAGATTCCTAGGCATCATGGCAAGATACTACCAGGTCACGATGGAGGCCACCTGATGAAGGGTGGATCAAGATCGACACAGATGCATGTGTGTCGCTGGAGGATCGGAAGTCTGGAGCGGGAGGGGTGGCGAGCGACCCTTCGGACTTCATTGGAGCGTGGAGTAAACCCTACCCGGGTGTTACTAATCCCTTGATCGCCGAGGATTTGGTGCATCGGGATGGGGTGATCTTCGCAAAACTCCGAGGTTTTACAGGAGTGTTGATGGAGATGGACTGCAAGGAGGTCGTCGGTTTATGGGGATCGCGTACGGGTTCTCGCGTTATCATAGGGTCTATCATACAAGAGATTGAAGGACTAGTTTTTTTCTTTTTTTGTCTTTTGATATTATTCATGCAATGAGGTCAGCTCACACTCCCGCCCACCTTTGTGCTAAGCATGCTTGCACTCTGGAGGTTACGAGCTGCTAGATGAACTCCCCGCCCAGTTTCTTGGTTACCAGTATCCAGGCTGATTGCGCTGGTGTTGTTTGAATAAAGCCCTTAATTTCCTCGTAAAAAAACTAACCCATGGTAAGGCGCGGTTAATTCCTGGAACCCGTTCAATGCGACCGTCATCTCACTTGAACAACGGCAGTGATGTTGAGGAGATTAACCTGGTTTCCGAACTAATTAATCATGATATTGGTTCTTGAAAAATTGATAAAGTTAGGAAAATTTTCATTGCACCTGAAGCCGACGCTATTCCGAACATTCCTCTGAGGCGTGATGGTGGCGAGGATTTTGGTGCGGTCTTTGGAGAAGTCAAGCGTGTATACTGTAAAATCAGCGTATCGTGCTCTAATAAGTCGTAACGAGCAGTTGGCTCTAGACGAAGGGACAATAACCAAAACTTCAACGACAAAAAAAATAGATGTGGTCTATTCTCTGGAAACTAAATGCCATACCAAAAGTTCGTGTCTTCTGGTGGAGGGTTCTTCGTGGCATCCTTCCTGTTGAGGCTACTTTGAAGCATAGACATATTTCTCAAACTAGCAGATGCAAGATTTGTCTAGCAATGGATGAGGATCTCATGCATGCGCTGATCAAGTGTGATAATGCACAACGTTTCTAGGGTGAAGCACAAGGCTGGCTGGAGTTCTCTTTACCTATTCTTCATCCTAACACTTGGTCACGAGATATTACATGTGATTCTAGATTCTCTGATCGGGCCAAGATGATCATGATTATGTTGGCGATCTGGAGTTCTCGTAATAGTTGGACTCATGATAGGGGCAGTTACAACCCTATCCAGTCCTTGAAGATGGCAGAAGATGCGTTGGTTGTTCTAGACATACCAAGGAAACACACAACAGTGTTGTCGAGCCATGGATGACGGCCACCTGAGGGGATTTCATTAAGATAAACACCGATGGAGGTATGTCTTTGGCTACTCGAAAAGGTGGCGCTGGAGGAGTTGCAAGATCATGCTCGGCCTATCTTGGAGCTTGGAGTAAACCCTATGAGGGTATTACAAATCCACTCATTGCTGAAACATTGGCGCTAAGAGACAGCGTCATTTTTGCAAGACTACGATGAGGAGAACCATGCCCCATCGGAGAAGCACACAAGTTGAGAACGGAGGCATGATCTAGCTGCGAGAAAGGAGAGGCATTTTGTGGCACCACCAAGAAGGAACACGTCATCGAAGACGTCGTCGTCACCCGCAGTGGCCAAGAAGGCCTTGCGCGGCTTTTGCCAATGTCTCACCCAGAACCTGAAGCCGGGCACCGCCAAGATATCATGGAGGGGAGCAGAGTTAGCACCCCCGATAACACCGCATCAAGTTTTGTGCGGGTTCGGTGGCCACCATCAAGGTTCCATAGTGGGTCAATGACTTCATCTTTTGGGAGAATACGATGAGGCCTTCATGGAGTTTGGGAGCCTTTGTTCCTTCACACGGCTCCAACGGAGAGTAGCACTCGCAAGATTGTGAACTTTAGGATACATCGTCTTCTCCGCATCTCCTCGGTTATTCCTATAACCGAGCTCTTTACTTATGCATTTTACTTTGTGATAGCCTTCGTGCTTGAAGTTATATATCTTGCTATCTCATAGTTGCTTGTCTTGCTTAGCAAAAGTTATTGGTGCACATAGGTGAGTTCTGGATATATAGGTTTTGCGCTTGATAAATTAAACGCTAGTTTTATTCTGCATTTGTTCAAGCTTTAATAGTAAAACTTTTATGCCGCCTATTCACCCCCACCCCCTCTAGGAGGCATCCGTGTCATTCAAGGTCACTTTGGCGGGAATTTTGTCGACATTACACATAATGTTACTACTTGTTACATATATGGATCATTTTTGGTATTTTAGTACGAGCGAAGGGGTACAGCTATTTAGAGAGAAATTGCACCAATGTAACTAGGACAACATGTTGGATAAACGGCGGAGAATTGTTAAACAGAGAAAAATCGTTGTCGGTGACCTCAAATCGGGCATGTTTGTGTCTCCATGAATTTTGGTACAGAGAGATTTGCACCAATTTTACATACATTAAATGTTGGGTGCATCAGACAAATGGTGTATAATAATGTGACATTTTTTAAAATGTTACCTACGAAGAGAGAAATGTTACTTCGGGATTTTTTTGTACCATTGGCAAAAAAAAAAATGGTACCATTTTTTCGCGATTAAATAAAAAATGTTGGACATCGACGTTACATGCTACAAAAAAGTTTGTTACACGCGAACCATTTTTGTACCACGATTGTACAAACGAAATTCGCTCACCTAAGTAAACCGGACGGTTGATGCCTAGCGTTCGCCATCAAGTATTGCCATCCCAAGGTGATGAGGTGACCAAGACCCCAAGTCACCAGCATCAAGCTCATCGCCGACACCTACCGTACCCATACCGCCGGGGCAGCAGAAGCGTGAAGGGACCATCTATGCCACCCGAACCAACCCTTGCCATTCGCATCACAGCTCAACACCCCTCCAAGCATGTGGCGAGACGCCGGCGAGAGACGGGTGCTACTGAAACCACCACTACATCGCCCGCGGAAGGCAGCCGACAAGCACCCGCGAACATCGCACGACTGCCCAGGACCCCTGCCCCGACAGCCAAGACTCGTGCCCAGAACACCACCAGGGCCAACAACCGTCGGAGGGAGCATCAGGTTGACCAATTGCCTTGGTCAAATCCGGGTGTGGCCAGCCATGGCCGGCCACAACACGCGCCCATTGAATGCATGGCAGGTGGTGGCGGCGCAGGTGAGCACGGCCAGGCCAGCGCCACTGCGGAGTCCAGCCCTCCACCAGCGACGCCGCTGACCACAAGGTGGCAGGTCCCTCCCTGCTGCCCTCGTATGGCCAGGAGGCGCGAGATCCCCGCCACCCCCTTCACCAGCGTCGCGCGGACTTGTCCGGTGGCCGCCTCCGGGACCGACAAGGAGGGAGAGGAGGAAAGGAGGGCTGGCAGCGGGAGGGTAGGGTTTGCCCTCCCGGTCGCCTGGACGAGGTGACGCGAGGAGTGGGGGGATCATTGATGCCGATTTGGATTACTCTTAATCTCTCCATACAAGATAATTGTAAAAGATCAAGCTAACGATCTGTTCTAAATCTCTTTAGACTAAATCCTAGTATCAATGAAATGACTTTAATACTTCTGTATCTGGATAAAGTTAAACAAGCTACTATATTGGGATGAAGGGAGTATTATTTAATGAACACCTAAAAACATTGAAACAATGAATGACCCCGAAGGGTTGCACTAAAAGAGAAGTGCATATGAATCTAAAGGTATAATAGATGCCCCCATAGGGGGTCTCACAACGATTAACACTTCTCAGCCGTTGGATCTTGCCTGATTTTGAATCTTGGCCGTCAATTTTTTGCACCGCGGTCATATAAAAGGGCGCCCAAAGTGAGAAACCCTAGCCTCCTGCAGTCTCTCCCCAATCCCACCTCTCTCACCTTCCCCCAATCCCGTCGCTCCTCCTCCCGTCTCTCTCTCTCTCTCTCTCTCTTCCTCCTCCTCCCTGAACGCCCCTCCTTCCTCCTTCCCCATGGACAAAAATCGCAGTGGATGCCCCGAGCTTCACCAGCAGATCCCCTTAATGGCCGGCCCATTGGGGAGGAGCACGGGAGGCCACCGGCCGCCGCCATCCCCGGCTCCACAGCGACCGTGCCTTGGTTGGGCAAAATGGTTGGCCGGGTGGGAGGCCCATGGGGAGGAGCTTGGGAGGCCACCGGCTGGTTGGCCGCCGGCGGGACGCTCATGGGGAGAACGGGAGTCCACCGGCCGCCTCCATCCCCTACGCTCAGGCGACCCAGCCATGGCTGGGGGAACGGTTGGTCGCCGGCGGGAGAAGCGCCGCCATGGCTCGAACCGTCGCTGTGTGTCAGATCGAGTCACGTATGTGAGACATCCAATTTTTCGTGGTGCTAATTCCTTGCCTGACCATTTTTACTATGTAATTTATTCAAATGTTTGCTCTACGTATTTGTATGTATGATTTAACATTAGATCGTTTCTCTAGCTGAATTGGATTTGGGACTAGAAGGCTTGGGAGGCCAAGAGGGAAGGCGCTGCCATAAATGGTAGTGGAGAAAAATGATGTTGCCACTGTGTTGCGGTCGAAACCCACGGCGAGCGACGACGGGCAGCACGAGAGAGGCGGGAGCAACTTAGGGCTGCGGTGGCCTGGTCCTCGGCGACGACCCGCCAGAACTCCGCACGCACGTCCGTCTGATGCAGGCGTGCCACGACTCTATGGTCGGGAAGGTGATGGAGATGCCTCGCTTAGTTTCTGCATGGCATACACGTAAACATTAAATACGAGCCTCGATCGGCTCTCGGGTTATCTGTGAATCGGCTCAAAGAGCCGATCCACCCATGATTCGTACGAGGTGTACGAATATATGGTGGTCTGCTTGATCAAGATAAAGCTAAAACGATCTACGACAATTTGGGGTTTTCACCGCATAATCGGATCATCCTACTCGTGATTGGGCCTCGCGGTCACGCACGGTGATCGTAAGCCGATCCTAGACGGGGCCTAAAAACCAACACGAGGTTGATCCCCGGAACATCCTGTCTAGGGCTAGCAAACTACACCCTACGCATCGCTGGATCCTCCAACCCTTTGTAAGGCCTAACTATGCAGATATTAAACTAATCCTTGAAGAACAAGGAGCAACCATAACGGATCAGATCTACTAAATAATGATCAAGCGGGGTGCCGCCCCTACACCTAAGATAGGTGTAAGGGCGGCTAGATGTCTAAGGGTTGCACTACGACAGCATATGATACGAAAGCAATGCTAACCCTAACACATCTAAGATAACTACGTTGCTCGCCATCAAAAGGCTTCAGTACGAGCAACGCATGAACACGAATAAACTTGTACTGCCTAGATCGCAAGATGCGATCTAGGCAGCATGATGCTTACCCGGAAGAAACCCTCGAGACAAGGGAGTTGGCGATGCGCCTAGATTGATTTGTGGTGAACGTGATTGTTGTTTATTTCATAAACCCTAGATACATATTTATAGTCCGTAGACTTTCTAACGTGGGAATAATCCCAACCATGCACGAGATAAACTCTAACTAATCGATACGTATCCTACTATATTACAGATACACGGGCCAACTAGCCCAAACTTTGCATATAAGGCCGATTCACGTATTTCTTCCATGTATATTCTTCAAGTCCATCTCGATCGCGGCCCACCTCTGACTCGGTCAAATTCTGGTGATAACACATGCCCCCTTGGTTTTGGAATTGATAATTCCAAAATCACTCTGCTTTTCTTCGTCGGGTCATGTCGTGGCAGAACCGTCGCGTATCCTTCATCATGATGCCTTGCCTTCTCAACTTCTCCGCGTGACCTGGCAGTTTTTTTTTAGGCACCACTTCCTCGGAAACTGCTGTGGCATTGAATTTCCACTATATCCCCTTTATTTAACCGCTCCAACAGGTTTACTTCGCATCCCGCATTAGCACTCCAAAAGCCCTCCTGCGCCACCATGTCTTCTTCCTCCTCTTCTCGGATCTTTCCACCGGTCCTCTTCTTCCCGCGAGCCGACGCCGGACGAGGCCCGGAGGAGGTCCATGCGCCAACACCGCCGTGCCATCGAGGCCGGGGAGGAATCGAGCCATGATTTCTCCGTCTGGTCCGAGGACGACAAGTCCTTGACCGACGGGGAAAGTGACCTCCGCTTCGCCGACGGGGAAGCGGAGGAGGAGAGCGATGATGATCGCTTCTCCTGCGACGACTTCCTCGAGGAGGAGGGGAGGAGAAGGAGGAGGAGGAGGAGGGCACCTCCTCCGACGAGCCGCCGGCCAAGCGGTTCTGCCCTTGGCCGGGAACCTCAGCGACCGGACGCGGCGGCAGCGATCGGCGAGGAGGATGAGGACAAGGAGACCGGCCGGTGCCGGCAACCGGCAGCAGCCACGCCGGGGTAGCACTTGATGGCGGCAGCGCGACGACGAGAAGCGTGACGGCCCGTAGATAGGACCTTTAGCATAGGATCAGTAGTAGTAGATGGGGCAATGTATCCCCTAGTATTTCCTTTTGAGAGCAATCAGCTCTTTATGTAAGAAATCTTGCTTATCAATGAAGAACTTCTCCCAATTTGATTTTGCCGATTTCCCTTGAGCTTAATTTAGCCGATTTCCCCTCATACTAATCTTGCCGATTTGTCCCCTTAGCCAATGCTTAATGAGCCGATAGTAACGCATCGGTCCTTCATAATCCATCCTTCAATTCTTCAGCTGATGTCCTTGAGATCTGGTGGATATTGTAGAATTTTCAAGAGAGCCCTTAAATTTCTCGCACCAGCTCCAATCCTCTTCTTCGAGCACTCATCATTTTGTGAAGAAGGTTGCGACGAAGGACCAGCCGATGACACTCCAATCGGCTTCAAAAACAGAGCATCTACCAGGCTAGCTGCCCCCCGAGCCTCAGTCATGGCGAGAATATTGGTGAGGATGCACAGATCAGACCAAGGGCTTTGAACTCAGGTAACTCTGAGGCAGCCACCATGTCGAACCAGCCGAACTTGCCCCCCAAGGTGCGATTGCCTCTTCCTCCGTTGAAATCCGATATTGTAGACGAAACACCTACGGCTTAACGAGCAAAGGCCGTCTTGCACGCCATAGCTGACGCTAGGCGCAATCGGCTCAGCAGAAGGCTCTTGATTGCTGAAGAAGAGAGACTTGATGAAAATCCGCGTCTTGAACACGCAGCTGGTAGATCCTGTGTAATTGTACTAGAGTCGATGGCTGTGCATCGGCTTTGTTTCTTAGTTCTAAAGTCGATGTCCGTGCATCGGCTATATATCGTGATGCTGATTTTTTTTTACTGGCCGATTTTTCTATCGGCCCCCAACATTTCACTGCACACATGTTGAATCTGCACATGTTCATCTGATTAGGTGCCCCCGAGCCGAATCTGTCAGGGAACTGCAGATATCGGCTCTGTAGTTAAACAAAGCACTGTATTTGCACATCGGCTCCGGTAGGACCAATGTTGATTTTCCTAACTCATCAGCCGATGTAAAACCGCTGCCCAGTAGATCGATGTTGAACACAAGCAGAACATGTGGTGAGGATAATTTTGGCCGATTGCTGGAATCGGCCTCCATATTGATCGAAGCGCTCAATGAAGGTTTTGCAATGTCCCTCCATATATCTTTGGGGCCGATCCCAAGGATCGGCCTCGCCACATTTGTCTATAGGTTGGTTCTTGCTACACGGTCAGGCCGGTGGATAAGACCAGCCTAACCCCGTTCTTCGTCACGTCGATGCGCTCGCAGTCGTCCAAATTGATACCTGAGAGTGGCTCTTGGCCTGCTGTTTCCCAAGCGTTCATGCCGGCCGTTGAAATCTCGGCTGAGTCATCGGCCTGGACGACCTCTACCTCATCTCCATCCCACTGTATTACGCATTGGTGCATCGTGGATGGGATGCAACAGTTGGCGTGGATCCAATCTCTTCCTAGCAGAATGCATAGGTGCTCTTGCTGTCGACGATAAAGAATGTCGTAGGGATGGTTTTCCTTCCTACGGTCAGATCCACGTTCAGAACACCTTGTGCGTCAGACGCTTGGCCGTTGAAATCGCTCAATGTCACGTTGGTTTTGATCAGATCCGAGCTAGAGCGTCCCAACCGACGTAGCATAGAGTATGGCATAATGTTGACTGCCGCTCCGGTGTCCACCAGCATCTTGTTGACAGGCCTCCCATCGATATAACCTCGCAAGTACAGGGCCTTCAGATGCCTGTAACTTCTTTCTCGTGGCTTCTCAAAGATAACCGGCCGTGGGCCGCAGTCAAGTTGTGCCACGGGTGCCTCGTCTAATCCTGGAGCACTGAACTCCGTAGGAAGGATGAACACCATGTTTGTGCCAGCCGATGTTTCATCATCGGCTTTCCTTTGCTTGGGGCGCCACTCCATTTTTTGTGGTCGACCCTCTTCATCCAGGGTTCGCTGGATCTTCGCGGCAGATCAGGCTGCGCCTTCCTTAGCGTGTGAAGGTATAACCTTTCGGCTTCCTCCAAGCCGCGCAGTCGCTGAACCCTACGCTTTTGGGAACGGCTGAGTCCATCAGGGCACCACCTTGGCCGGTGGTACTTGTCTTCTTCTTCATCATCGTCTTCCAAATCCTCGAGATCTTCCACCCGAGGGGACTCAGCGTGCTTGCTCCGAGGTGGGAGAGGCCCTAGACGTTTGAACACGGACACGTTAGCTGCATCCTTCCTCTTCTGTCTACATTCTGGGCAGTTGCCGATTGTAGGCAATCGGCTCATTCCTGAATCCCAGCAGTGTCTGAAGAAGGGGCAGTCCCAGTGCCTATCCTCGTCGTCTTGCTCCCTCGATTTTTCCTTGGCACGGCGCTCGTACTCCTCCTCATTGCGATCATGCCGACGATGTCTCCTGGCGTCCCTAGCCAGACGGTCTCTATCATCATCGTCGCTGGATCGTCGGCGTTGGCTATATTGACTCACGTACTTGTTGAGGAGGTGATCGGAGAGAGGTCGCTGATATCTTACATTCCTCACTTCTCCCTCTGTGATGTAGCGCTTGCCATCGTGACGGAGCCGATCGCGTGGAGCGGCCTCCTCTGTGTCCTTGCTACGAGAGCGGCTGCCCTCGTCTCCATCCTTGCCAGAGTGGTGTCCAGGTCCTACCATGTTGATGTTGAACGAGAATCCTGGCTGGCAACCTTCAGGGTAAGTGCACTCCACCATGTTAACGGCGGGGAAGGGGTGGGTGTCGACCTTCATGGCGTACTGGTTAAAAATCAGACGTCCTTGTTCTATCGCCATTTGGATCTGCTGACGCCACACCCTGCAGTCGTTGGTGGCATGGGAGAACGAGTTATGCCATTTGCAGTATGGCTTTCCGTTCAGCTCCTGTGCCGTGGGGATCTTGAGGCCTTCGGGTAACTTCAACTGCTTCTCCTTGAGTAGGAGGTCGAAGATTTGCTCAGTTTTAGTCACGTCAAAATCGAACCCTCTGGGCGGACCTGGTGGCTTAACCCATTTGCAGGACACGGGGGTTGCCCCCCGAGTCCATTCAGCCACTGCTACTTCTTGATCTCCCAGAGCCTTCGTCTTCATCTGCCTCAACCAGGACTACCGCACGCTTGAATTTGTCTGGTACAAGTCCGGGTGGCGCTGTTCATATAACGACAGTTTCTGAACCATGTGCGCCAGTGAAGGGTAGTCTGCTTGGGAGGCCATATCCTTGATTTGTGATGCAAGGCCCACCACTGCCAACTCGACTGCCTCCTTTTCAGTCACACGAGCCGAATAACATCGGTTCCTTAGATTTCTGAAGCGCTGGACGTATTCTGCCACAGTTTCTCCACGCTTCTGACGTATTTGTGCTAGATCGGCAAGGCCAGACTCGGAAGCCTCTGAGTGATACTGCATGTGGAGCTGTTCTTCCAACAAGTCCGGATCGAGTCTCGGTGGCAACGAAGTGTACCACCCGAGCCGATCCTGTGAGGGACTGTGCGAAGAACCTCACACGTAGCTCATCTGCTGCTGAGATCGTGCCCAGCTGTGCCAAGTATCGGCTCACATGCTCGATGGAGCTGGAACCATCTGATCCATTGAACTTGGAGAAATCAGGGAGCCGATATTTGGGTGGTAGCGGGATCAACTCGTACTTGTTGGGGTACGGCTTGGAATAGCCGTTTGTCCTTCTTTTCGGCACCATGCCGAACTGGTCTCTCAGTATAGTACTGATTTGATCCGCGGTGCTGGCTGCAGGAGTCGAACTCTGAAGATTCGCCGGAGTGGCATACTTAGCCAGCCATGCTTGCTTTTCCAGCTCTGAGCCAACTGCAGGAGCTGCGCTCTGGAGGTTTGTTGGAGTGGCGTACTTGGCTAGCCACGTCTGCTTCTCAAGATCTGTCGCTGAAGTTCCTCCTGCTTTTCCAGAAGTCCCCTTTGCAGTCTGGTTTGTGAGTGCCCAGTTACTGCAGTCTGGTACGTATGTGCACGTGTATCCGTGAGGGATCTCCTTAGGCGCCTCGTAGAAGAACTGGTAGTCGCTAGGGTCACCACCGATCTTGTAGACGACGAATGCCGGTGAATTCGGCACTTCTGGTGCTGCCAACGCGAATGGCAGCGGTGGACGGGACTGGAGTGGCATCTCTCCTTGGTATGTCCCGAGAGCTGGTCCTGACGGAGAGTACTGGTGCCTCATGATCTCCTGGATCACCCGAAGAGCAACACGCTCCAAAGTGTTCACCAGGTTCTCGAGTGGCGGTGTAGTGAATGAGCTACCATGAAGTTAACCTCGACACGGGGACCAGTGCGTTCTTCGATGGGCGGATAGGTCTATTCCATCGGCGCACCTTCAGCGAGAACCCTTTCCACGATGCCATGTGAGCGGGTTGTGAAAGGAGCGTGAGGTCGGCTTCGGATCGCTGACCTCGTCATACTTCTTCTTGAGCTCCTCGGTCAGATCCTCGTACGTGACTGGGGTGCCGTCCGCCATCTCGGATGTAGATGGCGATGTGGTTGATGTAGAAGATGGTCTCACCGGGCGTGCCGAATGTGTTGCGGTCGAGACCACCGGCGAGCAGCGACGGGCAACACAGGAGAGCCGGGAGCAACTTAGGGCTGCGGGCGGCCTGGTCCCTCGAGCGACGGCCCGCACGGAACTCACGCACGTCCGATGATGCAAGGGCGTGCCACACGACCTATGCACTGGTCAGGAAGGTGATGGAGATGCCTCGCTTAGTTTCTGCATGGCATACACGTAAACATTAAATACGAGCCTCGATCGGCTCTCAGGTTATCCTGTGAATCGGCTCAAAGAGCCGATCCACCCATGATTCGTACGAGGTGTACGAATATATGGTGGTCCTGCTTGATCAAGATAAAGCTAAAACGATCTACGATGATTTGGGGTTTTCACCGCATAATCGGATCATCCTACTCGTGATTGGGCCTCGCGGTCACGCACGGTGATCGTAAGCCGATCCTAGACGGGGCCTAAAAACCAACACGAGGTTGATCCCCGGAACATCCTGTCTAGGGCTAGCAAACTACACCCTACGCATCGCTGGATCCTCCAACCCTTTGTAAGGCCTAACTATGCAGATATTAAACTAATCCTTGAAGAACAAGGAGCAACCATAACGGATCGGATCTACTAAATAATGATCAAGCGGGGTGCCGCCCCTACACCTAAGATAGGTGTAAGGGCGGCTAGATGTCTAAGGGTTGCACTACGACAGCATATGATACGAAGAGCAATGCTAACCCTAACACATCTAAGATAACTACGTTGCTCGCCATCAAAAAGGCTTCAGTACGAGCAACGCATGAACGACGAATAAACTTGTACTGCCTAGATCTCAAGATGCGATCTAGGCAGCATGATGCTTACCCGGAAGAAACCCTCGAGACAAGGGAGTTGGCGATGCGCCTAGATTGATTTGTGGTGAACGTGATTGTTGTTTATTTCATAAACCCTAGATACATATTTATAGTCCGTAGACTTTCTAACGTGGGAATAATCCCAACCGTGCACGAGACAAACTCTAACTAATCGACACGTATCCTACTATATTACAGATACACGGGCAAACTAGCCCAAACTTTGCATATAAGGCCGATTCACGTATTTCTTCCATGTATATTCTTCAAGTCCATCTCGATCGCGGCCCACCTCTGACTCGGTCAAATTGGTGATAACACACTGATGATAAGCTGGAGGCTCTGTGATTATTCAATATAAACATAATTACTTACGGCCAATCCCACGTTTCCTGTCATTTTCTCCTTAAACAATAATTTTGGCTTGCCCTGAGCTATCTATCAATTTCCTCTATTGTTGCATTCTTTGATTAGTCAAGTAGATGTGCCTTTTTGTAATAAAATCTCACCAATAGTTATTTTTGGGTATATTAGATCTTGCGAGGCTGATAATGGTTGTAAGAGATAAATGGAAAAAACTCTGTTTTGTGACTTCTTGTCATGTAAAGGGCTTTAGTTTCTATTTGGTTCGAACATGAGATTACGATTTTGCTTTAGTCTTTGCATACGGCTAAACATAGTTGAAACGAGTCTAGTGATTTCTTTTCTTATCGATAGCTCAGTTGTGTTTACGGACACAACATTGCCATGGACATTACGAAATGAGCTTGCATTGCGGGATGGAGCTGAATCGAGCTATGGCGATCCCAGCGACGATGGGCGCCCGCCGTCGACCACCACTCACCCGACCCATACAACAGCCACCGCGGGCTGGACTCCCCGGCTCCGACGCCACCCTCCGTCGGCCCCGTCGTCCTCGAGACGCGGCCCTTTGCCGCAGGTATGCTCCCTCCCGCCCCTCGTCGTCGCCCTCGTCGACCGCCGCTCCTGCCTCTCCCGGCTCTGCTGCTCCTCCCTCGCTCCATGCCCTCCCTCGGGCCCCCGCCGTCGCTGCGAGACCCGCGCGCGCCGTTCTTGCGCCTCCGCCGCGCTCCACCCGTCTCCCCGGTGAACTCTTCTCCGATTACTCCATGACCAAGTTCCACTCTCCCGTCTGCCCCGCCCCCTCGCCCCTGGTTGCCCCTCCGCCGCGGCTCCACGCTGCAGCTTGCGTGCGTCCGCTCCGCCGGGCCGGCCAGAGCTCCCGCTCTCAGCTTGCCTCACTTTCTTCTTCTCCCACTCCGACGACCCTTCTCCGTCTCCGGCCGGCGACGGCGTCTTCTCTACCACGGTCTCCGGCACCAGCGTCGCGGCGGCGCTGCTCTCCACGCCACGGCGTCGCGGGGCCCTGCGTGTTGACTTTCCCTTCAAAAAACTTAGCCGTTGAGGCCATGCACTCAGCCCGGGCCGCGCTGGCTTTCCTGCTCCCTTGCATGTCAACAAAACCGTCACCCCCGACGTAAGCCCCTACGGGGGTGGCCCCGCGCGGAGGCCGCGTCGCCTGTTCCCTCTGCCTCTCCGGCCCCACCCTCCACGTCCCAACCGCCTCTTGCGTGTCGCCCTCACACGCCACGCCGCCTCCTCTACGGCACGTGCCCCCCTCCACCACCTGCAGGGGCCCGCCGGACCGGCGACCACGCCACGCCCCCGCTCCAACCGCACGATCCCCATCCAACGCCCCGCAGTGGGCGGACGTGGCCGGGCCCCCGCCACTCGACGCCCCACCGCTCTCCTTCTCCCTCCGTTATCCTCGGCGACCCCGTTCGCTCCGCCCCTCTCTCGTCGACATATATGCGGAGAGGTTGTGCTGCTGCCTCCTCCCAGACCACCCCGTCCGCGGCTGCGAAACCCAATGCAGCCGCATGTGCCGCAACCCGGCCACGGCGGTGGCTGCCCCCTCTTCGGCGCCGCCCCCGTGCTGCACCACCCACCCCTCCATCCTCCGCACCCGCCGTCCCTCCGCCTCGCGTCGCCGGCGGCCGCGGACAACTCCCCGTCACGCCTCACCCCTTTGCCTTCGCCATGATGCCACCTCCGGGCTTCACCACTGCGCCGCCCGGCCCGGCCTCCCAACGCCACAACGCCCACCCCTCCCTGCCGCTCCCGCCCCACGAAACCCGTCTCACCCTACTCTCCCATCTCGCCGCTAGACTTTGCCGGCGCCTCCGCCGCCGAGGGCTCCGGCGGTACGCCGGCCGGAGGCGGTGGCGAGGACGCGGAGACACGGCGGTGGCGACTCCGCCGTCTCGATCCGCGTCGAGCCACCCGCCACCCGCCACATCGACGTCTACATGCCGGCCGGCGCCGCTCCTCGAGCACATTGGCTTCGCCTACGTGCACCGGAGCGGCCTCGCCGGGCCGATCGTCCTCTGCCCTCTAACCCGCGTCCCGAGGTATCTTTGGCGGACACGGCGCTCGGTGCCACGGCGCCACCGTCGTTCTCTTCGCTCCCGAGCCAGCCGTGAAGCGGCGGTCGCGGCAGCCCGTTCCCCGTCTCGAGCACTACGTCTCGCCCGGCGGCATGAGGAGGCGCCGAACCGCCGCTTCACCCACGCGGCTCGCCGCCTCGCCTCGTCCGCTTCCCCTTCGACCATTGGACGGTGCCGCGCATCCGGGCTCCGTCGGGCGGATGGGCAACCCCGACATCGCCCGGTCTACTGTCGGGCGGAACTACGTCGCCGTCCTGCTCGTCATTAAGTATGAGAACTACTTCCGTATTCCTCAAGACATGGACGTCAAGAACGCCGATGGCGACTACACCGTGGTGGAGGTGCGGCGTCTCCGCCGGGTGCCGATCGTCGGTGCGGCCGGTGGTGGTAACGGAGGAGGTGGCGGCGGCGGCGGGCGCGGTGGCGGTGCGGTGGCGGCGGCGGGCGGCATGGACCTCGGGCGGCCCGCCGCGCGGATGGGCCGTGGGCGGCGCCCGGACTCCTTCGTCAAGGCAGACCGCCGTCCTCGCGCTTCGGCGGCGCGAGGCTGCCCGCGGTGTCGCACTCCCACGCCGGCCGCTCATGGCCAGCCTTTGTGTTCCGCGGCGCCGGACGCCGCGCCGCCGCGACCGCCGATGATGCGCCCCGCGCGGCGGATTTCTCCATCGACGTCCGCGAGTTGTGCCCCGGCGTGATCGCACGCTCCCGCCGCCATTACCAACGGCGGCGTCCCACACACGGACATCCGCGTGGGTGCGTGCGACCATTTCCTCCACATCGTCGTCCGTGGAGAGCCGGGCGGGCGTACTGCCGTCCCGCGCATGGCATCCCCGGCGTCGTCGGGCCGCGCGGCCTGGCCCACCTCCTGGTCTGGGCCATCGGCGTCGTCGACCAGATCGTGAAGGCCCCTGGTGTGGCCTCTTGCCTCTCTGTCCGCGTCCTCGCCGACGCCGTGACTGCGCCTCGCCCCTCGAGCTGGTGCCCTACCATGGTGCCGTGAACGCCAACACGGCGCGGCGTGGTGGCGGGAACTGTCTCTGCGCTCGCTCCGCCGAAGACCATGGCGAGGTCCGGTGATGGAGGCGCCGGCCACCGGCTTGTGATCTTGCTCTGCCCCGGCGCGCTACCTCCACGTCGCCGCGGCCGCCCGCCAGTCTGCTCCACCCACCCTCCGCCCCGTCTCGGTCGGCGGGGTGAAGCGCAGCGCCCCCGTGCGTGATCGGGGCGGCCCCTCTTCGAGTCCGTCATGGCGCGCGCTATCGAGCTCAAGGCCCTCAAGTCCGGGACGGCGGGGCCTCCGTCAACCTCGGTGCCACCGCCCTTCCGCGCCGATGAGCTGCTCTCCATGGCCCATGCTGTCGGCTCCACGAGGACGACGTGCGTGCGCTCGCGTCCGCTTCCGGCGCGCCACCGCTCCATGAGTTCCCTACCCAAGCTTGGGGCGGGCCAATGGTCCCTGGATGATCGCGCCTCGCTCTCGCGCGTGCACGCCCGCGCCAAACGTCTACACATAGCTCAATGCAGCAACGTGCGTCTCAGTTCATGTTGTATAACCCGCACGTTTTGCTCACCTTGGCGTTGTCGGTGTGGAGCTGTTCCACCACCGGCCCCAGGCTTAGATAGTCCGGTTCTGGATTCATTCCACACCGTCGGTCGTTCTTTCTGAGTGTGGTTGATGTAAATAGCTTGGTGGCAATCAAGTTTCCATGGATGTAAACCGTTTCTCACAACTCCTCCTCTCCTCCTGGAACATCCGCGCTTAAATGACCCAGACAAATGCCTTGATGTAAAAATGAACCTATCAAACCCCTACATGTTATTGCCTCCAAGAATCGAAGCTCCCCTCGATCCCTCGAAAGCGGCGACTTTCCTCCCCCGGGTTCACTTCCTTCTCCTTCCTACCTTCCATTGGCGCATCCGGTGGCATTGTCACCGCGTGGGACTATTGAAGGAGATATGCCCTAGAGGCAATAATAAAGTGGTTATTATTTATATCTTTATGTTTATGATAAATGTTTATATATCATGCTATAATTGTATTAACCGAAACATTAGTACATGTGTGATATGTAGACAACAAGAAGTCCCTAGTATGCCTCTTAAACTAGCTTGTTGATTAATGGATGATTAGTTTCATAATCATGAACATTGGATGTTATTAATAACAAGGTTATGTCATTGTATGAATGATGTAATGGACACACCCAATTAAGCGTAGCATAAGATCTCGTCATTAAGTTATTTGCTATAAGCTTTCGATACATAGTTACCTAGTCCTTATGACCATGAGATCATGTAAATCACTTATACCGGAAAGGTACTTTGATTACACCAAACACCACTGCGTAAATGGGTGGCTATAAAGGTGGGATTAAGTATCCGGAAAGTATGAGTTGAGGCATATGGATCAACAGTGGGATTTGTCCATCCCGATGACGGATAGATATACTCTGGGCCCTCTCGGTGGAATGTCGTCTAATGTCTTGCAAGCATATGAATGAGTTCATAAGAGACCACATACCACGGTACGAGTAAAGAGTACTTGTTAGGAGACGAGGTTGAACAAGGTATAGAGTGATACCGAAGATCAAACCTCGGACAAGTAAAATATCGCGTGACAAAGGGAATTGGTATTGTATATGAATGGTTCATTCGATCACTAAAGTCATCGTTGAATATGTGGGAGCCATTATGGATCTCCGGATCCCGCTATTGGTTATTGGTCGGAGTGAGTACTCAACCATGTCCGCATAGTTCACGAACCGTAGGGTGACACACTTAAAGTTGGATGTTGAAATGGTAGAACTTGAATATGGAATGGAGTTCGAATATTTGTTCGAAGTCCCGGATGAGATCCCGGACATCACGAGGAGTTCCGGAATGGTCCGGAGAATAAGATTCATATATAGGATGTCATTTTATGTGAATTAAAATGTCGCGGAAGGTTCTATGGAAGGTTCTAGAAGGTTCTAGAAAAGTCCGGAAGAAACCACCAAGGAAGGTGGAGTCCACATGGGACTCCACCTCCATGGCCGGCCAACCCTAGTGGGGGAGGAGTCCCAAGTGGACTCCCCCTTAGGGGGCCGGCCACCCCCCATATGGGAGGTGGAACTCCCACCTCTAGTGGGAGTCCTAGCTTGGCTAGGTTTCCCTCCATATGGAAGGTTTTTGGTTCGGGTCTTATTCGAAGACTTGGGGACTAACTCTTGGGGTTCCACCTATATAATGAGGGGCAAGGGAGGGGGCCGGCCACCACAAAGCCACAAGTTGGCCGCACCCCCTTGAGCCGGCCACCCCCTCCCAAACCCTAGCCGCCCCCCTCTCCTCCATATCTTCCGCGTAGCTTTAGCGAAGCTCCGCCGGAGTTCTCCACCACCACCGACACCACGCCGTCGTGCTGTCGGATTCAAGAGGAGCTACTACTTCCGCTGCCCGCTGGAACGGGAGGTGGACGTCGTCTTCATCAACAACCGAACGTGTGACCGAGTACGGAGGTGCTGCCCGTTCGTGGCGCCGGAACCGATCGTGATCAAGATCTTCTACGCGCTTTTGCAAGCGGCAAGTGAACGTCTACCGCAGCAACAAGAGCCTCCTCTTGTAGGCTTTGGAATCTCTTCAAGGGTGAGACTCGATACCCCCTCGTTGCTACCGTCTTCTAGATTGCATCTTGGCTTGGATTGCGTGTTCGCGGTAGGAAATTTTTTGTTTTCTATGCAACGTTATCCTACACTCGCGACGCGTTACCCACCTGTCGGACCGCAGATGCAATACCGCTCTCCTCCACCTTCGAGTGGCGGCCGCGGCACCCGCACCGTCACCAACATCTATGCGCGGTGCGAGCTGATCGCGAGACGACTTCCTCTCGAGCTCCAGTCCCTCTCGGACTTGGGCTCGACCCCAGCTTGTTGGGAGACTTCATCATTGCCCAATGCGCCGAAGACAGAAACAACGACAACTTTGACGCCGCGCCGTGGGCAGCCTAAACGACCTCATCGACGACCTTGCTCTCCGGGAACTCCCTCTTCTAGATCCGAGATACCTGGACAAACTCCCGAGACGACCCCACCCTCGTCGGTGGACCGCGCGCTTATTAATCTCGCGGGGTGCCGCCTCTTCAACTCGACTCTTCACTCGCTGGTTCGCACCACCTCGGACCACGTGCCCCTCCTCTGACGGCGTCCTCGCGCGGCGAAAACTCAGATTTTCGATATGAGAAGGCATGGGCCCTTCACCTGAATACAGGTCCCTTGTTGCCTCCGTTTGGGCCCGGCCGCAAAATAGGCTACCCCAAGCCTCCCGAGAATTTGCAACACCCTGAAATGGGTCCGAGCTGAATCTAAACATTGGGCAAAACAGCGCCGCCGGTCGGCAGGTCGTCTCTAATTGCGGGAGGGTTCTCGAGCTTCTTGATTTAATAGAAGAACTCCGGCCGCTTCCGGCCCCGGAAAAATTGCTCGGGAATGCGTTCGTCGGCACCTTTCCCTGGAATACAAAGCCCTCAATGCCTACTGGAAACAACGCTTCACATTCTGCCTTTGCCGTTTTGGTGAGGACAACACCAAATTTTTTCATGCATGCGCTTCCACGCGTCTCCGGAAAAACCAGATCAAGGTCCTACATGATGGCGGGCGAGTGCTCTACAACCACTACGAAAAAGCGGAGCTGCTGCGCGCCTTCTACGTCATTCTTCTCGGCACCTCCACCCCGCCGGTGTGGGGCTTTGACCTCCGTGCCGACATGCGCAGCGTCGCTGGATTGCGGGAGCTAGACCGGCCCTTCACCATCCGGGGGAGGCCAAGGACGGTTTGGGCTGTGCGTACGGACGGCGGCCCACGGCCGGATGGGTTGGCTGCCTTCTTTCGCACCTTCTAGGATCTTGTCCCGGACCTCATGGCCTTCCTCCGGGACTTCTATGATGGGGTGGCCCCTCTCGACGGCCTCAACCGAGCATTTATCACCCTCATCCCCAAGAAAGAAGAGGTGCTCACCGGCGACGGTTTCCTCCCCATCTCACTCCCGAGCTGCGTTATGAAGATTGTCACTAGCATCCTCACGACAAGGCTCCGCAATACATTGAGCGGATTATCTCCTTTGAACAATCGGGGTTCGTCAAAGGAAACATAGTCGACAACTTCACGTATGCGGATGTGATTCAGTGAAATGCGTGCCGTAAAAACCACCGGTTGTGCTCAAGATTGACTTTAAAAAGGCCTTCGACTCCGTCAAGCGGATTGCATTAGACGCCATCTGGATGCTCGCGGCATTGGGCCTCTTTTCTGTCGTCGTGGTGAACGGAGCAGATGCCATAGGATGGCTTAAGTTGGGGCCGAATGGGCGCTAGAGGATTCGGGGGAGGGTTTTTGATTAGATTGGATGAACTTCCGGGTGCTTTCCTCAAGAACTTGGCCTTGGCCGAGGTAGACGAAGAGAGGCACAAGGAAGAACTGCTCTAGATCTCTTTCTTCATTGATAGAACGAGGTTACGGGTTTTGTGCTTACGGATTCTCTCGTGCCGCGATGGGGAGTGCCCCTCTCCTTATATAGGGAGAGGGTGGCTTCTGAGGAAGAAACCCTAATGGCATCTTTGAACAGACAAACTACTTTACAAAGCTACTTTAATCATGGGTGACGCCGGTATCTTCTTTAATCAGGGAGGCTGACGTCCTCCGGTTGCTTTTGGCATCACCTTCTTCTTTGGCGTCAGGGCTTCTTTTAAAGCTACTTTCACTACAAGAAAAGTTGCCATGGCCGACGAAGTTGAAGTCGCGCCGTGGTTGCTGGTGTACCATGGCCGACGATTTTGGTCCCTCCGTGGTGCATGTCAAAACTTTTTTCGTTTTGAGGCCACCTAGCCCGTGAAAGCGGCCAAAGCGTCGCGTATGGTGGCCCGGGACGTGGTGCATCTCGAAATCTCGGGTTCGCCGGCCGAGTCAACGCAAATCCGCACCGCGAGGGATGTAGGGCCCAGATGGCAGCCTCTCTGGCATTGTTTTTTCTTGATCGCGCCATCTCGTTCAACGTTCTCCGATCGAGCCGTTTACGATGCAGGATCATGGGTCCCGCATGTCATCCTCTATGAACCAAAATTCTTTCTATTCTTGGATTTTTTTGACCCGATTTCTCGGCTACTTCCTTTTTCTTTTGATCCCTTGCCACCTTGGAAACGTTGAGACGCTGCTGCTAAATGGAACCCGCATGTCATCCTCTATGTGCAATCAACTTTCTTTTCTTGGAGTTTTTTGGCACCTCATATTTGGTCACTTGCCTTTTTTTCGATCCCTGCCGCCTCTCAAACGGTGATACCGCTCTTTAAACTGGGACCCGCATGTCATCCTCTATGTACTATAAAACTTTCTTTTCTTGAATTATTTTTGGCACCTCATGTTTGGTCACTTGCCTTTTTCTTTCGATCCGCTGCCTCTCAAACGGTGATACCGCTGCTGCTAAATGGGACCCGCATGTCATCCTCTATGTACTATAAAACTTTCTTTTCTTGAATTATTTTTGGCTCCTAATATTTGGTCACTTGCCTTTTTCTTTCGATCTCATGCCACGTTTGAAACGTTGAGGAACCTGCGGGCTCATGGGACGCATGTCATCCTCTATGTACTATAAAAGTTCATTTTCTTGGTTTTTTTTCACCCTCTGATTTTTGGCAATTTCTTTTTCTTTTGATCCCCCGCCTCTCAAGCGGTGATACCGCTGCTGCTAAATGGGACCACATGTCATCCTCTATGTACTATAAAACTTTCTTTTCTTGGATTATTTTTGGCACCTCATATTCGTTCACTTGCCTTTTTCTTTCGATCCCCTGCCGCCTCTCAAACAGTGAGACCGCTGCCTAAATGGGACCCGCATGTCATCCTCTATGAGCAATCAACTTTCTTTTCTTGGAGTTTTTTTGGCACCTCATATTTGGGCACTTGCCTTTTTCTTTCGATCTCATGCCACGTTTGAAACGTTGAGGAACTTGCTGGCTCATGGGACCGCATGTCATCCTCTATGTGCTATAAAAGTTTCTTTTCTTGAATTATTTTTGGCTCCTCATATTTTTCACTTGCCTTTTTCTTTCGATCTCATGCCACGTTTGAAACGTTGAGGAACCTGCTGGCTCGGACCCGCATGTCATCCTCTATGTGCTATAAAAGTTTATTTTCTTTATTTTTTTCACCCTCCGATTTTTGTCTATTTCCTTTTTCTTTTGATCCCCTGCCGCCTTGAAACGTTGGGTAAGCTGCTGACTCATGGGACCCGCATGTCATCCTCTATGTACAATCAACTTTCTTTTTCTTTTGATCTCAAGCCGCATTTGAAACGTTGAGACCACTGCTGCTAAATGGGACCCGCATGTCATCCTCTACGTACAATAAAGTTTCTTTTCTTGGATTATCTTTGGCTCCTGATATTTTGTCACTTGCCTTTTTCTTTCGATCTCATGCCGCCTTTGAAACGTTGAGTAAGGTGCTGGCTCATGGGTCCCGCATGTCATCCTCTACGAACAATAAAAGTTTCCTTTCTTGGAGTTATTTTTACCCCTAATTTCTGGCTATTTGCCTTTTTCTTTTGATCTCCTGCCCCCTTGAAACGATGAGGACGCTGTTGGCAGGTCGGTCCCATGTCATCCTCTATGAACAATAAAAAGTTTCCTTTGATGGATTTATTTTGAACCCATAATTAATTTCGGATATTTTCTGCCGCCTTGGAATCGTTGAGGATGTTGCTGCCTCATGGGTCCCGCATGTCATCCTCTCAGAACGGTAAATGTTTATTTTCTTGGATTTTGTTGACCAAATGATTTTTGGCTTATTTTTCTTTCGATCACGTGCAGCCTTTAAAACGTTGAGGAATGACTGGCTCACGGGTCCACATGTCAACCTCTATGAACAATAAACGCGAGGATGCTTTCTGCCTCATGGGTCCATGTCATCCTCTCGAACGAAAATGTTTCTTTTCTTGGATTTTTTACCAACAGATTTATGGTTTATTTTTTCTTTCCATCCCCTGCCTTTAAAACGTTGACGACGCTGTTGGCTCATGGGTCCCCGATGTCAGCCTCCCCGTACAAGAAACATATGATATCTTGATTATTTTGCAGACAATAAACAATGTATTGCGCTCTGAGCTATTTCAAATGGATAATTAAATATTTATTTTTACATAAACAAACTTATATGTTGAATCTCCTTGTTTTTTGTCTTTGCGAAGCATAGGACTTTCCTGTTTTTTAGAAAATTCGGAACTTTCCTGTTTTGGAGTGGGCTGAAATTGTACGAGTCAAAAGGCCAAGCAGGATAGTTCGAAGGCCCAGATGTCCAGATGCAACCCAATTGAAATCTTTCTTCTTGGATTTTCACCCGATTTCTGGCTACTTCATTTTTCTTTTGGTTGTGCGCCTTGGAAACGTTGAGACCGCTGCTGCAAAATGGGACCCGCATGTCATCCTCTACGTACAATAAAATTTCTTTTCTTGGATTATTTTGGCTCCCGATATTTGGTCACTTGCCTTTTTCTTTCGATCCCGTGCCGCCTCTCAAACGGTGATACCGCTGCTGCTAATTGGGACCGCATGTCATCCTCTATGTACAATCAAGTTTCTTTTCTTGAATTATTTTTGGCTCCCGATATTTGGTCACTTGCCTTTTTCTTTCGATCTCATGCCACGTTTGAAACGTTGAGGAACCTGCTGGCTCATGGGACCCGCATGTCATCCTCTATGTACTATAAAAGTTCATTTTCTTTGTTTTTTTCACCCTCTGATTTTTGGCTATTTCCTTTTTCTTTTGATCCCCTGCCGCCTTGGAAACGTTGAGTAAGCTGCTAGCTCATGGGACCCGCATGTCATCCTCTATGTCCATCAACTTTATTTTCTTGGATTTTTTTTGACCCCCTAATTTCTGGCTACTTTCTTTTTCTTTTGATCTCAAGCCGCATTTGAAACGTTGGGACCGCTGCTGCAAAATGGGACCCGCATGTCATCCTCTATGTAAATAAAGTTTCTTTTCTTGGATTATCTTGGGCTCCTGATATTTTGTCACTTGCCTTTTTCTTTCGATCTCATGCCGCCTTTGAAACGTTAAGTAAGCTGCTGGCTCATGGGTCCCGCATGTCATCCTCTACGAACAATAAAAGTTTCCTTTCTTGGAGTTATTTTTTACCCTAATTTCTGGCTATTTGCCTTTTTCTTTTGATCTCCGCCCCCTTTGAAACGATGAGGACGCTGTGTGGCAGGTCGGTCCCATATGTCATCCTCTATGAACAATAAAACTTTCCTTTGATGGATTTATTTTGAACCCCTAATTAATTTCTGGCTATTTCCTTTTTCTTTGATCCCCGCCTTGGAAACGTTGAGGATGCTGCTGCCTCATCGGTCCCGCATGTCATCCTCTCGGAACGATAATTTTTTCTTTTCTTGGATTTTTTTACCAACTGATATTTGGTTTTTTTTATTTTTCGATCCCCTGCCGCCTTTGAAACATTGACGACGCTGTGGCTCATGGGTCCACGATGTCAGCCTCCCCGTACAAGAAACATGTGATATCTTGATTATTTTGCAGACAATAAACAGTGTATTTCGCTCTGAGCTATTGCAAACGGATAAATTAAATCTTTATTTTTACAACTTATATCTTGAATCTCCTTGTTTTTTGTTTTGGCGAAGCATAGGACTTTCCTGTTTTTTTTTTTGAGAAAAATCCGAACTTTCATGTTCTGGAGTGGGCTGAAATTGTACGAGTCAAAAGGCCCGAAGGATAGTTCGAAGGCTGATGTCCAGATGCACCCAATTGAAATCTTTCTTTTCTTGGATTTTTTTCACCTGATTCTGGCTACTTCATTTTTCTTTTGGTCCTGTGCCACCTTGGAAACGTTGAGACCGCTGGCTGCAAAATGGGACCCGCATGTCATCCTCTATGTACAATAAAGTTTCTTTTCTTGGATTATTTTTGGCTCCCTGATATTTGGTCACTTGCCTTTTCTTTCGATCTCATGCCACGTTTGAAACGTTGAGGAATCTGCTGACTCATGGGACCGCATGTCATCCTCTATGTACAATAAAAGTTTGATTTCTTGGATTTTTTCACCCTCTGATTTTTGGCTATTTCCTTTTTCTTTTGATCCCCGCCTTTGAAACGTTTAGTAAGTCTGTGGCTCATAGGTCCCACATGTCGATTTGTATGAACGATAAAGCTTTCCTATCTTGGAGTTTTTTGACTAATTTACGGCTACTTTCATTTCTTTTGATCTCAAGCGCATTTGAAACGTTGGGACCACTGCCGCACAATGGGACCCGCATGTCATCCTCTATGTACAATCAAGTTTCTTTTCTTGGATTATTTTTGGCTCGATATTTGGTCACTTGCCTTTTCTTTCGATCTCATGCCACGTTTGAAACGTTGAGGAACTTGCTAGCTCATGGGACCCGCATGTCATCCTCTATGTACAATCAAGTTTCTTTTCTTGGATTATTTTTGGCTCCCGATATTTGGTCACTTGCCTTTCTTTTGATCCCCTGCCCCTTTGAAGCGTTGAGTAAGCTGCTGGCTCAAGGGACCCGCATGTCATCCTCTATGTCCATCAACATTCTTTTCTTGGATTTTTTTGACCACCTAATTACTATTACTTTCTTTTCTTTTGATCTCAAGCCGCATTTCAAACATTGAGACCGCTGCTGCAAAATTGGACCCACATGTCATCCTCTATGTACAATAAATCTTGGATTATTTTTGGCTCCTGATATTGGGTCACTTGCCTTTTCTTTCGATCTCATGCCGCCTTTGAAACGTTGAGTAAGCTGCTGGCTCATGGTCCCGCATGTCATCCTCTACGAACAATAAAAGTTTCCTTTCTTGGAGTTATTTTTGACCCCTAATTTCGGCTATTTGCCTTTTTCTTTTCATCCCCTGCCCCCTTTGAAACGATGAGGACGCTGGTCGGTCCCACATGTCATCCTCAATGAACAATAAAAGTTTCCTTTGGTGGATTTATTTTTGACCCCTAATTAATTTCTGGCTATTTCCTTTTATTCTTTTGATCCCCTGGCGCCTTGGAATCGTTAAGGATGCTGCTGCCTCATGGGTCCCGCATGTCATCCTCTCAGAAAGGTTAATGTTTCTTTTCTTGGATTTTGTTTACCAACTGATTTTTGGCTTTTTTCTTCTTTCGATCTCCTGCCGCCTTTAAAACATTGACGACGCTGCTGGCTCACGGGTCCCACATGTCAGCCTCTATAAACAATAAACGTTGAGGATGCTGCTGCCTCATGGGTCCCGCATGTCATCCTCTCAGAATGATAAATGTTTTCTTTTCTTGGATTTTTACCAACTTATTTTTGGTTTTATTTTCGATCCCCTGCCGCCTTTGAAACGTTGATGACGCTGCGGCTCATGGGTCCCCGATGTCACCTCCCCGTACAAGAAACATGTGATACGCTCGAGCTATTGCAAATCGAGCTATTACGGACAATAAACATTGTATTTCGCTCTGAGCTATTGCAACTGATAAATTAAATCTTTATATTTACATAAACAAACTTATATGTTGAATCTCCTTGTTTTTGTTTTTCCGAAGCATAGGACTTTCTGTTTTTTTTTAGAAAAATCCGAACTTTCCTGTTTTGGAGTGTGCTGAAATTGTACGAGTCAAAAGGCCCAGCAAGATAGTTCGAAGCCAGATGTCCAGATGCAGCCCAATTGAAATCTTTCTTTTCTTGGATTTCGGCTACTTCATTTTCTTTTGGTCTGTCCGCCTTGGAAGCGTTGAGACCGCTGCTACAAAATGGGACTGCATGTCATCCTCTATGTACTATAAAACTTTCTTTTCTTGGATTTTTTGGCACCTCATATTTGGTCACTTGCCTTTTTCTTTCGATCTCCTGCCGCCTCTCAAACGTTGATACAGCTGCTGCTAAATGGGACCCGCATGTCATCCTCTATGTACATTCAAGTTTCTTTTCTTGGATTATTTTTGGCTCTTGATATTTGGTCACTTGCCTTTTTCTTTCGATCTCATGCCGACTTTGAAACGTTGAGGCTGCTGGCTCATGGGTCCCGCATGTCATCCTCTATGAACAATAAAAGTTTCCTTTGTTGGATTTATTTTTGACCCCTAATTAATTTGGCTATTTCCTTTTTTCTTTTGATCCCTGTCGCTTCTCAAACGGTGATACCGATGCTAAATGGGACCCGCATGTCATCCTCTATGTACTATAAAACTTTCTTTTCTTGGATTTTTTTGGCACCTCATATTTGGTCACTTGCCTTTTTCTTTCGATCGCCTGCCGCCTCTCAAACGTTGATACAGCTGTGCTAAATGGGACCCGCATGTCATCCTCTATGTACATTCAAGTTTCTTTTCTTGGATTATTTTTGGCTCTTGATATTTGGTCACTTGCCTTTTTCTTTCGATCTCATGCCGACTTTGAAACGTTGAGGCTGCTGGCTCATGGGTCCCGCATGTCATCCTCTATGAACAATAAAAGTTTCCTTTGTTGGATTTATTTTTTACCCTACTTAATTTCTGGCTATTTCCTTTTTTTTTGATCCCCTGCCGCCTTGGAATAGTTGAGGATGCTGCTGCCTCATGGGTCCCGCATGTCATCCCCTCAGAAAGGTAAATGTTTCTTTTCTTGGTTTTGTTTACCAACTGATTTTTGGCTTATTTTTCTTTCGATCTCCTGCCGCCTTTAAAACGTTGACGACGCTGTGGCTCATGGGTCCCTGATGTCAGCCTCCCCGTACAAGAAACATGTGATATCTTGATTATTTTGCAGACAATAAACAGTGTATTTCGCTCTGAGCTATTGCAAAGGGATAAATTAAATCTTTGTTTTTACATAAACAAACTTATATGTTGAATCTCCTTGTTTTTTGTTTTTGCCAAGCATTGGACTTTCCTGTTTTGGAGTGGGCTTAAATTGTACGAGTCAAAAGGCTTCCAGCACGATAGTTCGAAGGCCCAGATGTCCAGATGCAGCCCAATTGAAATCTTTCTTTTCATGGATTTTTTGACACCCTGATTTCTGGCTACTTCCTTTTTCTTTTGATCCTGTGCCGCCTGGAAACTATGAGACCGCTATTGCAAAATGGGACCCACATGTCATCCTCTATGTACAATAAAAGTTTCTTTTCGTGGATTATTTTTGGCTCCTGATATTTGGTCACTTGCCTTTTTTCTTTCGATCCCGTGCAAAATGGGACCCGCATGTCGTCCTCTATTTACAAAAAAAGTTTCCTTTCTTGGAGTTATTTTTTACCCTAATTTGTGGCTACTTCCTTTTTTTTTGATTCCCTGCCGCCTTTGAAACGTTGAGGACTCTGCTGGCTCATGGGCCCCACATGTCAGCCTCTGTGAACAATAAACCTTTCCTCTGTGAACACTAGCATTGACGAACTGAATGTGAACATGCGTTACAGGCTTTTTTTAGTAAATTTTGTCAACCAATTGCTAGCTTCTGTATATATCACTAGTAGTACATACATCGCGAAAGCATTAGAATATTAGACCATGTTCACAAGAATAACATCAAGTCTGAACTACATTAACAGAGTGATAAAATATATTGTTCAGACCAGTACAAAATATAGGGAGTTAAACTAACACTATGCAGAAATTGGCCCATCTCTTGCATATATCCCTCTAGCAAAGGGATCAGCCACTGACAAGTCATGTACCAACCAGCTAAGAACACCGTCCGAGCTGAACTTATCTAAGGATGGTAAATATCCAAACTGAAAATCAACATCTCTATAAGCGGTGTTCTTCAGGTCTAGCTGCTTGAACTGGGTATCCCACCAGATCTTCTTGTGATGATATCTTACACCAAAATTCATTACTTTGAGCATTCTAGTGTTCTGTATAAAGAACCTGGAGACAATAACATCATTTCTCCTTCCTCGGTAGTCAGAAATCGAAATTTCTTTGAGGTGGAGATCAAGGCATTCAATGGGACAGGCTGGCTCATTATGCAGCACATGAACCTTATTGCCGGTTCTATAAAACTGCAAAGAAGTCAAATTAAGTAGTCAGTACAATAACAAAGTACTTCATAGCTATCAACTAATGAATATCTCAGGTGAGTTGAATCATGTGTTAATTGAGGACCGTGGAACAACATAATCCCCTGACACGTTCCAATTTGATAGATGCACTTTTTTACATCTGTTATTGTCATTGTAAAGTTGGGGAAAGGTTACCAACATGGGAAACTCCAATCCGCAACTAGTTGCGGGTGCACCCCATTTTTCTTTTGACACTTCCAAGTTTCCAAAAAAAATGTAAACTAAAAGTCTGGACATACATTGTGTTCTATCATGTGCTTCTGTGAAGTTTCATCCAAAAATATGATAATATGTGATCTACACAAAAAAAGAACAAATGATGTGTAAATAGTAAGTCACACTATTTACATATGTCTTCTCTTTTTTACACAGATCACATATTATCATGTGTTTATATGAAACTTCACAGATGCACAAGATACAACACATTGTATGACAAGAAGTTTAGTTTTGAACCAACATAATATAACTCCATTGTGGATGTTCTTCTAGTACAATTGTTCAACTGATCTAGGCTAATAACAGGTTAACTCCATGTAACTCTACAGTTTTTGCTCATAGTGGTAAACAGTTAACAACAACGAATTTACCTGGATATATAGCTTCTCCGTGCAGGGAAAGCATCTAAGAAATGCAAGTAGTTGATCCAGACGAGGGCCGTCAGATTTTAGAACCAAGTTCTTCACTGTGCACAGAGAATTTTCCAAGCTTATGGGCATCATCCTCTACAGGACAATGGTACATATGTCAAAAAAAATAACAAAAATGTGAGTTAATTCAACAAGAAGAAGGCTGTTCTACCAAAAAGTTTATGCGTCCAATAACAAGTTGGCAGCCAGGGTACGACGCAAAGCCCAACACCATCAACTTTGGTGCGTTGGCGACCTGGATTAGTAGTGGAACATCATCAACGCATATGACCAATCTCTCGAGGCAAGATGCATCCATAATTTGCACCGTGTCTAACTGAATAAGTTCGGTGGTGTTGCGTTTCCAATAGCTAGCCACACTAATTGTACGAAGATTTGGCATTTGAATGTTGAGTTGGGTGAACCCGTGGACCCCCTCAAGGTGAAGTGCCTCGAGCACAATACAGCGGGTGAACAGGCGGTCGATGTTCGTCGCCTTACAGATGTAGACGTCATAGAGCAAGAGCCTTTTGAGTTGGGGGAAAAGAAGCATGGAGTTGGCATGAATCTCGGGCAAATAGCAAGTAGAAATGCTGACAATGCGCAGCGTGGGCGCGCAGCGGAACGCGGACAGCGGGAAGGAGCGCATCACTGTTCCAGCATCGAATCTGAGGTTCTCGACGCAAGATAGGGTGCTGGACCGGAACCAGCTGTCGAGCGTGGTGTCGACCTTGCAAGTGGTTCTGAAGGGGTCGATTGACACGCTTCTGGCGGGGCCAGGGTGAGCGGCGAGGATACTGGAGACCGCGGCGATGCGTTTGTGGTTTTGCTTGGCGAGTTGGTCGTCGATCTCGAGGTTAAGTGGGACGGAGTGCCAGAGGTGGCGCCACCGTTTGGAGACCAAGGTTGTGCTTACAGCGGATATAGTGGGCAGGTGGGAGATGATGATGTGGAGAATCTGGTCCGGTAGGCGGCTGATGAGGTCGTTGTCGCCGACGAGGAGGTTAAGTGGGACGGAGCGCCAGAGGTGGCGCCACCGTTTGGAGAGCAATGTTGTCCTTACAGCGGATATCATGGGCAGGAGGGAGATGATGATGTGCAGCATCTCGTCGGGGAGGCGGCTGATGAGGTCGAGGCTCGACGGAGGCTCTTCCCGATCTGGCTCGACCCGCCTTCGGGAGTTGAGCGGCTCCGCCTCCATCTGACACGGCGGCGACACACGCAACGCCGCAGTCGTCTGCTCGAAGTGTGTAGCAGGTAGCGGAGCGGATCTGCTGGACAGGGGAATAGGCGCAGCGGCGGTGGTGAGGACAGAAAGGTACTCGGCGGTGGATTTAGGTGGATGGCGGATGCAAGTGCGCTGGGGGTTTTTGGAGGAGACGGCAAGCGCTATGCAAGGAACTATTGCGGCGGGCGGCCAGCCGGGGTGCCTGAGGAGAGAAAGGTATACTACTACTGATGCGGTGCGGCGTTTGCGTCTCCCTTCCCCACGCGTGCAGCCTTCACATTTCACAAGACGTGCGAGTTTTTCAACAGAGATTATCAAGTGGAGAGACTTTCCCAATGCAATTGTCTCTCCACTTGATAATCACTCTTGAAAACACCGAGAAGATGGCGGTGAAGAAGACGGAGAGGCAAGGAAAAAAACAATATGAATTGAAATCAAATATAATACGGGCGTTCCTTCTCTCTCTGGTCTCTGCTGCACTTACTGCACCTGTGGTGCAGGCGTGTGACCCGAGAAGAAGCTAATGTACTGTATAGCCGTCCCTTGCACGCCGTGTAGCTGTATTTTGTCTCGTCAAATCAGCTCGGGACAGTTTCAGCAGAGTTTTTTCTTGCCATCATCATAATAGGCGAACATTACCACGGGCACACGGTAGTGCACATCCAACTTCTACTACTCAATCCTCCATATGCTGCACAAACCACCACTTTAACTTTTTCTTCGCAGTTTTCATGATTTTTAGCAGTTTCCACTCAAGCTGGTGGTTAAATCTCGTTTGCTCGACTCGTTTGAGCTCGGCTCGTTTTGTCGAGCGAGCTGAGCAGCATTTTTGCTCGTTAAGGTTAACGAGCTAAACAATCGAGCCGACTATGTTCGTGAGCTACTCGTTAAGATCAACAAGCTGGCTTCACCAGTTTTGCGAGTCACTTTAGTTATCTCAAATATTTGGCAGGAAGGGGCCAAGCAAAATAGTATGCTTTAACCATGCTTGAAACTCCTACATTAGGATCTAAAAACCTATGCTTCCGCTCTTCCTCACCAGGCAATGCACACATGTTTGTTCATTGCCTCCTTAACGATCCTTAACGAGCTGCTCGCGAGCGCTCGCAAGAACATAACGAGTCGAGCCGAACAATGATTTCAGCTCGTTATTCTTAACGAGCTTAACGATTCGAGCCTTAACGATCACGAGCTTAACAAGCCGAGCCTTAACGTTCCGAGCAGCTCGTTAGTCCACCATGTGGTGGTCTAATCTGTTGCAATTTTTACCACTTGGTCATCTGATCAGTTATTTTGTCATGTCGATAGCAAAATCAACAAGTGGATGCCAACTTTTTTGAAGGGCTACTCTCTAAAACACAGTTTGCATTATGGCATGTTTGGTATTTTCCCTAGGTAGTACATCCAAAAAAAAATTGACTACATGCTTTTATTTGCCTATTTTAAGCACCTTTTACCATGATTTCAAATTTAGGTCAAACTCACGGGGGCCATAGGATGCACGGCATTTATTTGGCAATTGTTTCAGTATGGCCAACTAGTTAGGCCTCCTTTGGTTCATAGGAAATGGAAAGTATAGGAAAAGGAAAATCATAGAATTGGGATGTCATGTCTACTTGAATCCTATGGGAATCGTGCTCCTTTGATTCATATGATTGTCATAGGAATTATGTTGGATTTGGTTCTTATGGGAAAAATTCCTATACAAGTCATTTGATTCATAGGAACTATTCATATAGGAATCTTGTAGTGCAAATCTTATAGGAAAAAACCATTAGCTAATACCTCATGGAAAAGTTCCTTTGCCACAATCAAAGACACATCATGCCGAAGTTTTGTTCTAGGACATGGACACGTTCAAACTAATCATGGTAATAGATGATACAACATCGCACACATAAATAGACGACATGTCTAAAATCATACATTTTTTGAACACAGAAATGTCCCGAAGGACCTCGCGACACTGCTTTTATATTATGATGACGGTGGGATTACAGACTGCAAGCTAGGAGGACCCTCCAAGTAAAAGGAAACTACAGACAAGACATCCAAAAGTACAAAAAGAACTCTAGTTCTAGAAAAGGAAACTCCATCCGGTCCTTCTCCACCGAGTAAATATTCTCTTACTTTGCATCTCAAACATTTCCCTGACTTTGAGTCCCTGAACGCGCTAGTACACTCAATAAAGACAGAGAGAGAGAGAGAGACGCTGAGGAGGACTTTGAGTTCTAGTACCTCACCTGCCCGAAATAAGTACGCTGGCAGCCTGACCTGCCCTAAGTACGTCCGGTCAAATCGATGCCTTGCCTTGCACGCCGTCTGCGCGCATCCATGTCTTCCCGATGAAATTGTCAGTCCAATAAAATCGGAAATTTAATTCGGCTATTGGGCGGATATGCTACCTCGACCCAAAAAAACATATTTTTAATTTTCAAAAAATTCTAACAAAAAAATCCGCATGTACTTCTCGATAATCTATGTGTGTTCGTGTAGTTTCGTGAAAAGCCGATATTTTTTGTGGTTGATGTAAGAAGACAAAAGCAAGTACTCCGTATTACAAACAGCTTTATTTTTAGCAATAAATTTTATCTTTTTTACATAGCCCAAACGACAATTTAGTTTTTTATGGAAAGACTTTATGCGCTCTTAGCATGTGAAGATGAAAAGATTAATTTTTTGTTTGGAATTTTTTTACATTTCAAAATATATAGATGTTGCAGTTCAAACTAAAGGGAGCATACGCAACCAGGAGCCAAAACATCCTCCCCCAAAAAATATGATTTGTTTTCTATTTGCGACGCTTCCGCGATGCCTATCACATGTCTGTATAGCCGCAGCTAGCACCATCGAGCACGCCCCAATGCTCTGTGTATTGTCTTGTCAATTCAATGGTCAAGGTAATCTGACCAAAAGATACGTCTTGGAGTACGCGTGCGCCTTATTCCTTGAAATGGAGGTAGTGTGGCCCAAATGCGAAAAGTGTTACTCCTCCTATTCTAGTATACCATACTACGTATTACTCAAAACAAGTTAGAAGTTATGTCAAGTATGACTAGTGCAAATAAACCCTCTGGCATTAAGAGTATGTTAGAAGTTCGGATCATGATGAACAAGTTAAATGTAATCTTCAAAACGTACAGCTATGTCAAGTATGACTAGTGCAAATAAACCCTCTGGCATTAAGAGAAACATCAAATAGTACAAAACACCTGAACAAAAACGAAATTACAACAAAATCCTTGAGATGCCCTTCGTCTTCAACCTCCAGACCGTGTCGACAGCACCATGGCCGACACTAATCCAACCCAGGAAGCCAGAATCCTAGGATAAGCAAGCTCGAAAGGTAGGTGGCCACGGAAGCTCTAGCACGTACCAATTCAGCACGCGCGAGGGCCCGCCCAGCATCTCAATCGGCACGGTGTGAAGCCAGTCCTCGTCTCGAGCTCTCTCGAAGCGTGAGAGCTCGCCGGATTCTCTGTCGAGAGCAAGAATGAAGTTTCCGAGCCCACCGAACACGTACCACTGGAAGAAACGGGCGTTGCACCCCACAAAGAGGATATCCGACCGGCCTGTGTGCGTGGCGTGGAGAGGCACGATGGCGCCGGAGGAGGTCCAAGCGTGGCCACCAGGGCCAGGCGAGAACACGCAGGTCTTGCAGATGCCGTCATGATAGATCAGGCACGTCACCCTGTAATTTGACAGACTGATGCGCGCCGCAGCGTCCTCGCCATGGAGGGCGGCGCCCAGGAACAAGCTTACGAATGTTGTGTGCGAAACAGCAGGGGGTGGAGGGACCGTCACGTACTGACCTGCCAGGGGATCGCAGACGACGAGACGTGAAGGCTGCTCGAAAGGCTTTCCGTGTTCGGTGTGGTCGAAGTCCGCAAGGAGTAGGAGGCCGCCCCGAGAGTCGGCGAGCTCCAAACTGAGGTCGCCGTTTGGCGCCCGTGGGAGGAAGTCGAGCGCGAGATTATTTGCGGCGACCCCGGCCCAACATGACGAGGAAGAGGGAACGAAGTGGGGCAGCAAGCCAGACGGCCGATAGTGACAATGGGAGAAGCTGATGTGGTAGTGGCCGGCGACTATGGAGGATGGCGCGCCGTGGCGAGCGGAGAGGACACGGAAGTCCTCCGCCGCGATGACCTTGCGCCAGCTCCTGCAGGCGAACGCGGCGCGGACGAGATCCAGAGGCGAGGTGAGGCGCAGGAACACCAGCCCGAGAAGTTCATCCGGGATGGCGTCACCCTTGTCCTCCTGCCCGGACTTCCTCTGAGCATTCTTCCAGCGGGGGCGGCTGTGCCCCATCTCCGGCTGGACCTAGCTCGCGTACGGGGGCGAGGTGTGCTGTAGGGAGGAAGCTAGGGAAGTAGCGAGGCGGCCGGCTTGGTAGAGACTAGAGGAGTTAAGGAGGAGACTTATGTACTGAAAAAGTTCCGTGGAATCAAATTCCTATATTGGTTAATTACATGCAAGGATGAGCAGAGTAGTTGGTTGTGTAATTGAGACGAGATTACGAGCTTGATCCCCACACACGAACCACATCGTAAAGCTTCATGAAAGAAAAATAGGAAAACAACAAAATTGTGTGGCACAACAGTTGCTTTCTCCAAGTTCCTATAGAGGGAGTACTATGAACATATTCAAACTAGACAAATCATGTATCTACCCCCTAACCCCTAAAACTCAGTCTTATGAAATCTAGCATAAAGAGATCGAAGTCGTTTTGGGTTTCAAACATGGAAATTTCAAGAACATCCCAAAAGCTTCATTTTAGAGTGACTAAGAAGGATCCATGCTTACCTTTTCATTTTCATGTTTTAAACTTGTTTAAATCATGGTCAAACCTAGGATTTGACCAAGATTCAAATGGGCCTAAAAATTCAGAAAAAATCAAAAGAATGAAAAACCAAAGCACATATATAGCATTCTTATGTCATATATATAGTAAGCATTCAAGTTGATAAACAAGGTCTAGACATATATATTCAAACCAGAAAAATCATGTATATATCTACCCCTAAAACCCTAAACTCTGTCTTATGAAGTCAATCATGAAGAGAAGTGGTTTTGGGTTTCAAACATGGAAATTTCAAGAACCTCCCAAAAGCTTCATTTTAGAGTGACTAAGAAGGATCCAGGCTTATCTTTTCATTTCATGTTTTAAACTTGTTTAAATCCTGGTCAAACCTAGGATTTGATGAAGATACAAATGGGTGGGCACAATATTCAAAAAAATCAGAAAAATGAAAAACCAAATCACATTGTCTTCTTATGACATATCGTAAGCATTCAAGTTGATAAACAAGGTATAGATATATCCAAACCAGACAAATCATGTATCTACCCCCTGTCGATCTTATGAAGTCTAGCATGAAGGGAAGTCGTTTTCGGTTTCAAACATGGAAATTTCAAGAACATCCCAAAAGCTTCCATTTTAGAGTGACTAAGAAGGATACAGACTTCCTTTTTTATTTTCATGTTTTAAACTTGTTTAAATCTTGGTCAAACCAAGGATTTGACCAAGATTCAAATGGGCCTAAAAATTTAGAAAAAATCAAAAGAGAATGAAAAACCAAAGCACATAGCATTCTTATGTCATATGTATAGTAAGCATTCAAGTTGATAAACAAGGTCTAGACATATTCAAACCAGAAAAATCATGTATATATCTACCCCTAAAACCCTAAACTGTCTTATGAAGTCAATCATGAAGAGAAGTGGTTTTGGGTTTCAAACATGGAAATTTCAAGAACCTCCCAAAAGATTTATTTTAGAGTGACTAATAAGGATCCATGCTTACCTTTTCATTTTCATAATTTAAACTTGTTTAAATCTTTGTCAAACCTAGGATTTGACCAAGATTCAAATATATGGGCATAAAATTCAAAAAAATCAGAAAAATGAAAAACAAAAGCATATAGTCTTCTTATGTCATATAGTAAGCATTCAAGTTGATAAATTAACAAGGTTTGGACATATTCAAACCATACAAATCATGTATCTACCCCTAACCCTAAACTCGGTCGATCTTATGAAGTCTAGCATGAAGAGAGGTCGTTTTGGGTTTCAAACATGGAAATTTCAAGAACATCCCAAAAGTTCATTTTAGAGTGACTAAGAAGGATCCAGGCTTACTTATTCGTTTTCACGTGTTAAACTTGTCTAAATCTTGGTCAAACCTAGGATTTGACCAAGATTCAAATGCGCAGAAAATTAAAAAAATCAGAAAAATGAAACCCAAAGTACATAGTCTTCTTATGTCATATAGTAAGCATATTCAAGTTGATAAACAAGGTTTGAACCTTGATCTGTAGTACTGGGCAAAACCCTAGTTTAACCTATTTAGGGCTCCTTTGATTTAAAGGATAGGAAAAGCATAGGAATAGGAAAGGTATAGGATTGGAATGGCATGTCTACTTAAAACCTATAGGAAGATGAAGTTTGTTTGATTGTAGCAAAGGAATTTTTCCATGAGGTATGAGCTAATGCTTTTTTCCTATAGGAATTACACTAGGGCTCCTTTGATTTAAAGGATAGGAAAAGCATAGGAATAGGAAAGGTATAGGATTGGAATGGCATGTCTACTTAAAACCTATAGGAAGATGAAGTTTGTTTGATTGTAGCAAAGGAATTTTTCCATGAGGTATGAGCTAATGCTTTTTTCCTATAGGAATTACACTACAAGATTCCTATAGGAATTTTTCCTATAGGATATGTTCCTATGAATCAAACAACATGTATAGGAATTTTTCCCATAGGAACCAAATCCTACACAATTCCTATGCAAATCCTTTGAATCAAAGGAGCCCTAATTAGATTCGTAGGTTGATTTTTCTACCTTTTTATTATTACTATGCAGCACATGTGTGTTTGCCCGTCGAGTGAAACTCGGAGGAAGAGGATCACTCGGAAGGAGAGAAGAAGGGAGAGCATTATGGTGTCTCCCCTTTTCGGGTGATGATGTTGACTTTTGTGCGGGGTTTGTCAGTGAGCAGGAGGTGCGAGCGAGCGAGCGAGCGAGTCGAGCGAGGCCGAGAATGAGAGAGATTTGTTTTTTGTGAGAGGGACAACCGAAGGATCCAGAAGGACCCACAGACTTCCAATACGCATCCTGATGCGTCTTCTCTTGACAAAGAAGATGGCTGGGAGTTTGCGTACCTATTGCACGTGACTTGTGCTCACTGAAGTGTGGGACCTCACGCGTGGGCACCACACGTAAGTGACAGACCTGTTGGTGTAAAAACTCGGTTGATTATTATAGTGCATTAGAACAAAGTTTCCTATGGATTCAAGGGTAGGAAATCCAAGTTAACTCATTTACATGACATTATTTTTCTTATGTCATATAGTAAGCATTAAAGTTGATAAACAATGTCTAGACATATTCAAACCAGACAAATCATGTATCTATACCCCTAACCCCTAAACTCTGTCTTATGAAGTCAAGCATGTGAAGAGATGTGGTTTGGGTTTAAACATGGAAATTTCAAAAACCTCCCAAAAGCTTCATTTTAGAGTGCCTAAGAAGGATACATGCTCCCCTTTTCATTTTCATGTTTTAAACTTGTTTTAATTATCTTGGTCAAACCTAGGATTTGATGAAGATACAAATGGGTGGGCACAAAATTCAAAAAATCAGAAAAATGGAAAACCAAATCACATAGTCTTCTTATGTCATATCGTAAGCATTCAAGTTGATAAACAAGGTCTAAATATATCCAAACCAGACAAATCATGTATCTACCCCCTGTCGATCTTATGAAGTCTAGCATGAAGGGAAGTCGTTTTGGGTTTCAAACATGGAAATTTCAAGAACATCCCAAAAGCTTCATTTTAGAGTAAATAAGAAGGATACAGACTTCCCTTTTCATTTTCATGTTTTAAACTTGTTTAAATCTTGGTCAAACCAAGGATTTGACCAAGATTCAAATGGCCCTAAAAAATTCAGAAAAAATCAAAAGAATGAAAAACCAAAGCACATAGCATTCTTATGTCATATGTATATATAGTAAGCATTCATGTTGATAAACAAGGTCTAGACATATATATTCAAACCAGAAAAATCATGTATATATCTACCCCTAAAACCCAAATTAAACTCAGTCAATCATGAAGAGAAGTGGTTTTGGGTTTCAAACATGGAAATTTCAAGAACCTCCCAAAAGCTTCATTTTAGAGTGACTAAGAAGGATCCAGGCTTACTTATTCGTTTTCATGTGTTAAACTTGTCTAAATCTTGGTCAAACCTAGGATTTGACCAAGATATGATTCAAATGCGCAAAAAATTAAAAAAATCAGAAAAAATGAAAAACCAAAGTACATCATATTCAAACCATACAAATCATGTATCTATACCCCTAACCCTAAACTTTGTCTTATGAAGTCAAGCATGAAGAGAAGTGGTTTTGGGTTTCAAACATGGAAATTTCAAAAACCTCCCAAAAACTTCATTTTAAAGTGACTGAGAAGGTTACATGCTTCCCTTTTCATTTTCATGTTTTAAACTTGTTTAAATTATCTTGGTCAAACCTAGGATTTCATGAAGATACAAATGGGTGGGCACAATATTCAAAAAAATCAGAAAAATGAAAAACCAAATCACATTGTCTTCTTATGTCATATCGTAAGCATTCAAGTTGATAAACAAGGTCTAGGTATATCCAAACCAGACAAATCATGTATCTACCCCCTGTCGATCTTATGAAGTCTAGCATGAAGGGAAGTCATTTTCGGTTTCAAACATGGAAATTTCAAGAACATCCCAAAAGCTTCCATTTTAGAGTGACTAAGAAGGATACAGACTTCCCTTTTCATTTTCATGTTTTAAACTTGTTTAAATCCTTGTCAAACCAAAGATTTGACCAAGATTCAAATGGGGGCCTAAAAATTTAGAAAAAAAATCAAAAGAGAATGAAAAACCAAAGCACATAGCATTCTTATGTCATATGTATAGTAAGCATTCAAGTTGATAAACCAGGTCTAGACATATATATTCAAACCAGAAAAATCATGTATATATCTACCCCTAAAACCCTAAACTCTGTCTTATTATGAAGTCAATCATGAAGAGAAGTGGTTTTGGGTTTCAAACATGGAAATTTCAAGAACCTCCCAAAAGCTTCATTTTAGAGTGACTAAGAAGGATCCAGGCTTATCTTTTCATTTCATGTTTTAAACTTGTTTAAATCCTGGTCAAACCTAGGATTTGATGAAGATACAAATGGGTGGGCACAATATTCAAAAAAATCAGAAAAATGAAAAACCAAATCACATTGTCTTCTTATGTCATATCGTAAGCATTCAAGTTGATAAACAAGGTCTAGATATATCCAAACCAGACAAATCATGTATCTACCCCCTGTCGATCTTATGAAGTCTAGCATGAAGGGAAGTCGTTTTCGGTTTCAAACATGGAAATTTCAAGAACATCCCAAAAGCTTCCATTTTAGAGTGACTAAGAAGGATACAGACTTCCTTTTTTATTTTCATGTTTTAAACTTGTTTAAATCTTGGTCAAACCAAGGATTTGACCAAGATTCAAATGGGCCTAAAAATTTAGAAAAAAATCAAAAGAGAATGAAAAAACAAAGCACATAGCATTCTTATGTCATATGTATAGTAAGCATTCAAGTTGATAAACAAGGTCTAGACATATTCAAACCAGAAAAATCATGTATATATCTACCCCTAAAACCCTAAACTCTGTCTTATGAAGTCAATCATGAAGAGAAGTGGTTTTGGGTTTCAAACATGGAAATTTCAAGAACCTCCAAAAGATTTATTTTAGAGTGACTAATAAGGATCCATGCTTACCTTTTCATTTTCATAATTTAAACTTGTTTAAATCTTTGTCAAACCTAGGATTTGACCAAGATTCAAATATATGGGCATAAAATTCAAAAAAATCAGAAAAATGAAAAACAAAAGCATATAGTCTTCTTATGTCATATAGTAAGCATTCAAGTTGATAAATTAACAAGGTTTGGACATATTCAAACCATACAAATCATGTATCTACCCCTAACCCTAAACTCGATCTTATGAAGTCTAGCATGAAGAGAGGTCGTTTTGGGTTTCAAACATGGAAATTTCAAGAACATCCCAAAAGCTTCATTTTAGAGTGACTAAGAAGGATCCAGGCTTACTTATTCATTTTCACGTGTTAAACTTGTCTAAATCTTGGTCAAACCTAGGATTTGACCAAGATTCAAATGCGCAGAAAATTAAAAAATCAGAAAAATGAAAACCAAAGTACATAGTCTTCTTATGTCATATAGTAAGCATATTCAAGTTGATAAACAAGGTTTGAGCCTTGATCTGTAGTACTGGGCAAAACCCTAGTTTAACCTATTTAATTATAGATTCGTAGGTTGATTTTTCTACCTTTTTATTATTACTATGCAGCACATGTGTGTTTGCCCATCGAGTGAAACTCGGAGGAAGAGGATCACTCGGAAGGAGAGAAGAAGGGAGAGCATTATGGTGTCTCCCCTTTTCGGGTGATGTTCTTTTTTGGTGATGTTGACTTTGTGCAGGGTTTGGTGCGCAGGAGCGAGCGAGGCGAGAATGAGAGAGATTTTTTTTTTTTGTGAGAGGGACAACCGAAGGATCCAGAAGGACCCACAGACTTCCAATCCTGATGCGTCTTCTCTTGACAAAGAAGATGGCTGGGAGTTTGCGTACCTATTGCACGTGACTTGTGCTCATGAAGTGTGGGACCTCACGCGTGGGCACCACACGTAAGTGACAGACCTGTTGGTGTAAAACTTCGGTTGATTATTATAGTGCATTAGAACAAAGTTTCCTATGGATTCAAGGGTAGGAAATCCAAGTTAACTCATTTACATGACATTATTTTTCTTATGTCATATAGTAAGCATTAAAGTTGATAAACAATATCTAGACATATTCAAACCAGACAAATCATGTATCTATACCCCTAACCCCTAAACTCTGTCTTATGAAGTCAAGCATGTGAAGAGATGTGGTTTTGGGTTTCAAACATGGAAATTTCAAAAACCTCCCAAAAGCTTCATTTTATAGTGCCTAAGAAGGATACATGCTTCCCTTTTCATTTTCATGTTTTAAACTTGTTTTAATTATCTTGGTCAAACCTAGGATTTGACGAAGATACAAATGGGTGGGCACAAAATTCAAAAAATCAGAAAAATGGAAAACCAAATCACATAGTCTTCTTATGTCATATCGTAAGCATTCAAGTTGATAAACAAGGTCTAAATATATCCAAACCAGACAAATCATGTATCTACCCCGTCGATCTTATGAAGTCTAGCATGAAGGAAGTCGTTTTGGGTTTCAAACATGGAAATTTCAAGAACATCCCAAAAGCTTCATTTTAGAGTAAATAAGAAGGATACAGACTTCCCTTTTCATTTTCATGTTTTAAACTTGTTTAAATCTTGGTCAAACCAAGGATTTGACCAAGATTCAAATGGCCCTAAAAAATTCAGAAAAAAATCAAAAGAATGAAAAACCAAAGCACATAGCATTCTTATGTCATATGTATAGTAAGCATTCATGTTGATAAACAAGGTCTAGACATATATATTCAAACCAGAAAAATCATGTATATATCTACCCCTAAAACCCAAATTAAACTCAGTCAATCATGAAGAGAAGTGGTTTTGGGTTTCAAACATGGAAATTTCAAGAACCTCCCAAAATCTTCATTTTAGAGTGACTAAGAAGGATCCAGGCTTACTTATTCGTTTTCACGTGTTAAACTTGACCAAGATATGATTCAAATGCGCAGAAAATTAAAAAAATCAGAAAAATGAAAAACCAAAGTACATCATATTCAAACCATACAAATCATGTATCTATACCCCTAACCCTAAACTTTGTCTTATGAAGTCAAGCATGAAGAAAGTGGTTTTGGGTTTCAAACATGGAAATTTCAAAAACCTCCCAAAAACTTCATTTTAAAGTGACTGAGAAGGTTACATGCTTCCCTTTTCATTTTCATGTTTTAAACTTGTTTAAATTATCTTGGTCAAACCTAGGATTTCATGAAGATACAAATGGGTGGGCACAATATTCAAAAAATCAGAAAAATGAAAAACCAAATCACATTGTCTTCTTATGTCATATCGTAAGCATTCAAGTTGATAAACAAGGTCTAGATATATCCAAACCAGACAAATCATGTATCTACCCCCTGTCGATCTTATGAAGTCTAGCATGAAGGGAAGTCATTTTCGGTTTCAAACATGGAAATTTCAAGAACATCCCAAAAGCTTCCATTTTAGAGTGACTAAGAAGGATACAGACTTCCCTTTTCATTTTCATGTTTTAAACTTGTTTAAATCCTTGTCAAACCAAAGATTTGACCAAGATTCAAATGGGGGCCTAAAAATTTAGAAAAAAATCAAAAGAAATGAAAAACCAAAGCACATAGCATTCTTATGTCATATGTATAGTAAGCATTCAAGTTGATAAACCAGGTCTAGACATATATATTCAAACCAGAAAAATCATGTATATATCTACCCCTAACCCTAAACTCTGTCTTATGAAGTCAATCATGAAGAGAAGTGGTTTTGGGTTTCAAACATGGGAATTTCAAGAACCTCCCAAAAGATTTATTTTAGAGTGACTAATAAGGATCCATGCTTACCTTTTCATTTTCATAATTTAAACTTGTTTAAATCTTTGTCAAACCTAGGATTTGACCAAGATTCAAATATATGGGCATAAAATTCAAAAAAATCAGAAAAATGAAAAACAAAAGCATATAGTCTTCTTATGTCATATAGTAAGCATTCAAGTTGATAAATTAACAAGGTTTGGACATATTCAAACCATACAAATCATGTATCTACCCCTAACCCTAAACTCGGTCGATCTTATGAAGTCTAGCATGAAGAGAGGTCGTTTTGGGTTTCAAACATGGAAATTTCAAGAACATCCCAAAAGTTCATTTTAGAGTGACTAAGAAGGATCCAGGCTTACTTATTCGTTTTCACGTGTTAAACTTGTCTAAATCTTGGTCAAACCTAGGATTTGACCAAGATTCAAATGTAGAAAATTAAAAAAATCAGAAAAATGAAAACCAAAGTACATAGTCTTCTTATGTCATATAGTAAGCATATTCAAGTTGATAAACAAGGTTTGAGCCTTGATCTGTAGTACTGGGCAAAACCCTAGTTTAACCTATTTAATTATAGATTCGTAGGTTGATTTTTCTACCTTTTTATTATTACTATGCAGCACATGTGTGTTTGCCCGTCGAGTGAAACTCGGAGGAAGAGGGATCACTCGGAAGGAGAGAAGAAGGGAGAGCATTATGGTGTCTCCCCTTTTTCGGGTGATGATGTTGACTTTTGTGCAGGGTTTGTCAGTGAGCAGGAGGTGCGAGCGAGCGAGCGAGCGAGGCCGAGAATGAGAGAGATTTGTTTTTTTGTGAGAGGGACAACCGAAGGATCCAGAAGGACCCAGAGACTTCCAATACGCATCCTGATGCGTCTTCTCTTGACAAAGAAGATGGCTGGGAGTTTGCGTACCTATTGCACGTGACTTGTGCTCACTGAAGTGTGGGACCTCACGCGTGGGCACCACACGTAAGTGACAGACCTGTTGGTGTAAAACTCGGTTGATTATTATAGTGCATTAGAACAAAGTTTCCTATGGATTCAAGGGTAGGAAATCCAAGTTAACTCATTTACATGACATTATTTTTCTTATGTCATATAGTAAGCATTAAAGTTGATAAACAATGTCTAGACATATTCCAACCAGACAAATCATGTATCTATACCCTAACCCCTAAACTCTGTCTTATGAAGTCAAGCATGTGAAGAGATGTGGTTTTGGGTTTCAAACATGGAAATTTCAAAAACCTCCCAAAAGCTTCATTTTATAGTGCCTAAGAAGGATACATGCTTCCCTTTTCATTTTCATGTTTTAAACTTGTTTTAATTATCTTGGTCAAACCTAGGATTTGACGAAGATACAAATGGGTGGGCACAAAATTCAAAAAAATCAGAAAAATGGAAAACCAAATCACGTAGTCTTCTTATGTCATATCGTAAGCATTCAAGTTGATAAACAAGGTCTAAATATATCCAAACCAGACAAATCATGTATCTACCCCCTGTCGATCTTATGAAGTCTAGCATGAAGGGAAGTCGTTTTGGGTTTCAAGCATGGAAATTTCAAGAACATCCCAAAAGCTTCATTTTAGAGTAAATAAGAAGGATACAGACTTCCCTTTTCATTTTCATGTTTTAAACTTGTTTAAATCTTGGTCAAACCAAGGATTTGACCAAGATTCAAATGGCCCTAAAAATTCAGAAAAAAATCAAAAGAATGAAAAACAAAAGCACATAGCATTCTTATGTCATATGTATAGTAAGCATTCATGTTGATAAACAAGGTCTAGACATATATATTCAAACCAGAAAAATCATGTATATATCTACCCCTAAAACCCAAATTAAACTCAGTCAATCATGAAGAGAAGTGGTTTTGGGTTTCAAACATGGAAATTTCAAGAACCTCCCAAAAGCTTCATTTTAGAGTGACTAAGAAGGATCCAGGCTTACTTATTCGTTTTCACGTGTTAAACTTGACCAAGATATGATTCAAATGCGCAGAAAATTAAAAAAATCAGAAAAATGAAAAACCAAAGTACATCATATTCAAACCATACAAATCATGTATCTATACCCCTAACCCTAAACTTTGTCTTATGAAGTCACATGAAGAGAAGTGGTTTTGGGTTTCAAACATGGAAATTTCAAAAACCTCCCAAAAACTTCATTTTAAAGTGACTGAGAAGGTTACATGCTTCCCTTTTCATTTTCATGTTTTAAACTTGTTTAAATTATCTTGGTCAAACCTAGGATTTCATGAAGATACAAATGGGTGGGCAAAAAATCAGAAAAATGAAAAACCAAATCACATTGTCTTCTTATGTCACATCGTAAGCATTCAAGTTGATAAACAAGGTCTAGATATATCCAAACCAGACAAATCATGTATCTACCCCTATCGATCTTATGAAGTCTAGCATGAAGGAAAGTCGTTTTCGGTTTCAAACATGGAAATTTCAAGAACATCCCAAAAGCTTCATTTTAGAGTGATTAAGAAGGATCCAGCACTTCCTTTTTATTTTCATGTTTTAAACTTGTTTAAATCTTGGTCAAACCAAGGATTTGACCAAGATTCAAATGGGCCTAAAAATTTAGAAAAAAATCAAAAGAGAATGAAAAAACAAAGCACATAGCATTCTTATGTCATATGTATAGTAAGCATTCAAGTTGATAAACAAGGTCTAGACATATTCAAACCAGAAAAATCATGTATATATCTACCCCTAACCCTAAACTCTGTCTTATGAAGTCAATCATGAAGAGAAGTGGTTTTGGGTTTCAAACATGGAAATTTCAAGAACCTCCCAAAAGATTTATTTTAGAGTGACTAATAAGGATCCATGCTTACCTTTTCATTTTCATAATTTAAACTTGTTTAAATCTTTGTCAAACCTAGGATTTGACCAAGATTCAAATATATGGGCATAAAATTCAAAAAAATTAGAAAAATGAAAAACAAAAGCATATAGTCTTCTTATGTCATATAGTAAGCATTCAAGTTGATAAATTAACAAGGTTTGGACATATTCAAACCATACAAATCATGTATCTACCCCTAACCCTAAACTCGGTCGATCTTATGAAGTCTAGCATGAAGAGAGGTCGTTTTGGGTTTCAAACATGGAAATTTCAAGAACATCCCAAAAGTTCATTTTAGAGTGACTAAGAAGGATCCAGGCTTACTTATTCGTTTTCACGTGTTAAACTTGTCTAAATCTTGGTCAAACCTAGGATTTGACCAAGATTCAAATGCGCAGAAAATTAAAAAATCAGAAAAATGAAAACCAAAGTACATAGTCTTCTTATGTCATATAGTAAGCATATTCAAGTTGATAAACAAGGTTTTGAGCCTTGATCTGTAGTATTGGGCAAAACCCTAGTTTAACCTATTTAATTATAGATTCGTAGGTTGATTTTTCTACCTTTTTATTATTACTATGCAGCACATGTGTGTTTGCGCGTCGAGTGAAACTCAGAGGAAGAGGGATCACTCGGAAGGAGAGAAGAAGGGAGAGCATTATGGTGTCTCCCTTTTCGGGTGATGATGTTGACTTTTGTGCAGGGTTTGTCAGTGAGCAGGAGGTGCGAGCGAGCGAGCGCGAGGCCGAGAATGAGAGAGATTTGTTTTTTGTGAGAGGGACAACCGAAGGATCCAGAAGGACCCACGGACTTCCAATACGCATCCTGATGCGTCTTCTCTTGACAAAGAAGATGGCTGAGTTTGCGTACCTATTTGCACGTGACTTGTGCTCATTGAAGTGTGGGACCTCACGCGTGGGCACCACACGTAAGTGACAGACCTGTTGGTGTAAAACTCGGTTGATTATTATAGTGCATTAGAACAAAGTTTCCTATGGATTCAAGGGTAGGAAATCCAAGTTAACTCATTTACATGACATTATTTTTCTTATGTCATATAGTAAGCATTAAAGTTGATAAACAATGTCTAGACATATTCCAACCAGACAAATCATGTATCTATACCCCTAACCCCTAAACTCTGTCTTATGAAGTCAAGCATGTGAAGAGATGTGGTTTTGGGTTTCAAACATGGAAATTTGAAAAACCTCCCAAAAGCTTCATTTTATAGTGCCTAAGAAGGATACATGCTTCCCTTTTCATTTTCATGTTTTAAACTTGTTTTAATTATCTTGGTCAAACCTAGGATTTGACGAAGATACAAATGGGTGGGCACAAAATTCAAAAAAATCAAAAAAATGGAAAACCAAATCACATAGTCTTCTTATGTCATATCGTAAGCATTCAAGTTGATAAACAAGGTCTAAATATATCCAAACCAGACAAATCATGTATCTACCCCCTGTCGATCTTATGAAGTCTAGCATGAAGAGAAGTCGTTTTGGGTTTCAAACATGGAAATTTCAAGAACATCCCAAAAGCTTCATTTTAGAGTAAATAAGAAGGATACAGACTTCCCTTTTCATTTTCATGTTTTAAACTTGTTTAAATCTTGGTCAAACCAAGGATTTGACCAAGATTCAAATGGCCCTAAAAATTCAGAAAAAAATCAAAAGAATGAAAAACCAAAGCACATAGCATTCTTATGTCATATGTATAGTAAGCATTCATGTTGATAAACAAGGTCTAGACATATATATTCAAACCGGAAAAATCATGTATATATCTACCCCTAAAACCCAAATTAAACTCAGTCAATCATGAAGAGAAGTGGTTTTGGGTTTCAAACATGGAAATTTCAAGAACCTCCCAAAAGCTTCATTTTAGAGTGACTAAGAAGGATCCAGGCTTACTTATTCGTTTTCACGTGTTAAACTTGACCAAGATATGATTCAAATGCGCAGAAAATTAAAAAAATCAGAAAAATGAAAAACCAAAGTACATCATATTCAAACCATACAAATCATGTATCTATACCCCTAACCCTAAACTTTGTCTTATGAAGTCAAGCATGAAGAGAAGTGGTTTTGGTTTCAAACATGGAAATTTCAAAAACCTCCCAAAAACTTCATTTTAGAGTGACTGAGAAGGTTACATGCTTCCCTTTTCATTTTCATGTTTTAAACTTGTTTAAATTATCTTGGTCAAACCTAGGATTTCATGAAGATACAAATGGGTGGGCACAATATTCAAAAAAATCAGAAAAATGAAAAACCAAATCACATTGTCTTCTTATGTCATATCGTAAGCATTCAAGTTGATAAACAAGGTCTAGATATATCCAAACCGGACAAATCATGTATCTACCCCCTATCGATCTTATGAAGTCTAGCATGAAGGGAAGTCGTTTTAGGTTTCAAACATGGAAATTTCAAGAACATCCCAAAAGCTTCCATTTAGAGTGACTAAGAAGGATCTGAGACTTCCTTTTATTTTCATGTTTTAAACTTGTTTAAATCTTGGTCAAACCAGGATTTACCAAGATTCAAATGGGCCTAAAATTTAGAAAAAAATCAAAAGAGAATGAAAAAACAAAGCACATAGCATTCTTATGTCATATGTATAGTAAGCATTCAAGTTGATAAACAAGGTCTAGACATATTCAAACCAGAAAAATCATGTATATATCTACCCCTAAAACCCTAAACTTGTCTTATGAAGTCAATCATGAAGAGAAGTGGTTTTGGGTTTCAAACATGGAAATTTCAAGAACCTCCCAAAAGATTTATTTTAGAGTGACTAATAAGGATCCATGCTTACCTTTTCATTTTCATAATTTAAACTTGTTTAAATCTTTGTCAAACCTAGGATTTGACCAAATTTATGGGCATAAAATTCAAAAAAATCAGAAAAATGAAAAACAAAAGCATATAGTCTTCTTATGTCATATAGTAAGCATTCAAGTTGATAAATTAACAAGGTTTGGACATATTCAAACCATACAAATCATGTATCTACCCCCTAACCCTAAACTCAGTCGATCTTATGAAGTCTAGCATGAAGAGAGGTCGTTTTGGTTTTCAAACATGGAAATTTCAAGAACATCCCAAAAGCTTCATTTTAGAGTGACTAAGAAGGATCCGGGCTTACTTATTCGTTTTCACGTGTTAAACTTGTCTAAATCTTGGTCAAACCTAGGATTTGACCAAGATATGATTCAAATGCGCAGAAAATTAAAAATCAAAAAAATGAAAAACCAAAGTACATCATATTCAAACCATACAAATCATGTATCTATACCCCCTAACCCTAAACTTTGTCTTATGAAGTCAAGCATGAAGAGAAGTGGTTTTGGGTTTCAAACATAGAAATTTCAAAAACCTCCCAAAAAGCTTCATTTTAGAGTGACTAAGAAGGATACATGCTTCCCTTTTTCATTTTCATGTTTTAAACTTGTTTAAATTATCTTGGTCAAACCTAGGATTTCATGAAGATACAAATGGGTGGGCACAATATTCAAAAAAATCAGAAAAATGAAAAACCAAATCACATTGTCTTCTTATGTCATATCGTAAGCATTCATGTTGATAAACAAGGTCTAGATATATCAAACCCGAGACAAATCATGTATCTACCCCACTGTCGATCTTATGAAGTCTAGCATGAAGGAAAGTCATTTTCGGTTTCAAACATGGAAATTTCAAGAACATCCCAAAGCTTTCATTTAGAGTGACTAAGAAGGATCTAGACTTCCTTTTCATTTTCATGTTTAAACTTGTTTAAATCCTTGTCAAACCAAAGATTTGACCAAGATTCAAATGGGGGCTAAAAATTTAAAAAAAAATCAAGAGAATGAAAAACCAAAGCACATAGCATTCTTATGTCATATGTATAGTAAGCATTCAAGTTGATAAACGGGTCTAGACATATATATTCAAACCGGAAAATCATGTATATATCTACCCTAAGACCCTAAACTACGTCTTATGAAGTCAATCATGAAGAGAAGTGGTTTTGGGTTCAAACATGGAAATTTCAAGAACCTCCCGAAAGCTTCATTTTATAGTGACTAAGAAGGATCCAGGCTTATCTTTTCATTTCATGTTTTAAACTTGTTTAAATCCTGGTCAAACCTAGGATTTGATGAAGATACAAATGGGTGGGCACAATATTCAAAAAAAATCAGAAAAATGAAAAACCAAAATCAATAGTCTTCTTATGTCATGTAGTAAGCATTCAAGTTGATAAACAAGGTCTAGATATATCCAAAACCGGACAAATCATGTATCTACCCACTGTCGATCTTATGAAGTCTAGCATGAAGAAAAGTTTGGCCGGTTTCAAACATGGAAATTTCAAGAACATCCCAAAAGCTTCCATTTTAAGAGTGACTAAGAAGGATAGAGACTTCCTTTTTTATTTTCATGTTTTAAACTTGTTTAAATCTTGGTCAAACCAAGGATTTGACCAAGATTCAAATAGCCCTAAAAATTTAGAAAAAAATCAAAAGAGAATGAAAAAACAAAGCACATAGCATTCTTATGTCATATGTATAGTAAGCATTCAAGTTGATAAACAAGGTCTAGACATATTCAAACAAAAAAATCATGTATATATCTACCCTAACCCTAAGCTCTGTCTTATGAAGTCAATCATGAAGAGAAGTGGTTTTTGGGTTTCAAACATGGAAATTTCAGAAACCCCAAAAGATTTATTTTAGAGTGACTAATAAGGATCATGCTTACCTTTTCATTTTCATAATTTAAACTTGTTTAAATCTTTGTCAAACAGGATTTGACCAGATTCAAATATATGGGCATAAAATTCAAAAAAATGGAAAAATGAAAAACAAAAGCATATAGTCTTCTTATGTCATATAGTAAGCATTCAAGTTGATAAATTAACAAGGTTTTGGACATATTCAAACCATACAAATCATGTATCTACCCCCTAACCCTAAACTCGGTCGATCTTATGAAGTCTAGCATGAAGAGGTCGTTTTGGGTTTCAAACATGGAAATTTCAAGAACATCCCAAAAGCTTCATTTTAGAGTGACTAAGAAGGATCGAGGGGCTTACTTATTAGTTTTCACGTGTTAAACTTGTCTAAATCTTAGTCCAAACCTAGGATTTGACCAAGATTTAAATGTGCAGAAAATTAAAAAATCAGAAAAATGAAAACCAAAGTACATAGTCTTCTTATGTCATATAGTAAGCATATTCAAGTTGATAAACAAGGTTTTGACATATTCAAACCATAGGCAAAACCCTAGTTTAACCTATTTAATTATAGATTCGTAGGTTGATTTTTCTACCTTTTATTATTACTATGCAGCACATGTGTGTTTGCCCGTCGAGTGAAACTCGGAGGAAGAGGGATCACTCGGAAAGAGAGAAGAAGGGAGAGCATTATGGTGTCTCCCCTTTTTCGGGTGATGATGTTGACTTTTGTGCAGGGTTTGTCAGTGAGCGGAGGTGCGAGCGAGTCGAGCGAGGCCGAAAATGAGAGAGATTTGTTTTTTTTGTGAGAGGGACAACGGAAGGATCCAGAAGGACCAGAGAGAGAGAGGGGGGAGTTTTGATGCGTCTTCTCTTGACAAAGAAGATGGTGGGAGTTTGCGTACCTATTGCACGTGACTGGTGCTCACTGGAGTGTGGGACCTCACGCATGGGCACCACACGTAAGTGTGACCTGTTGGTGTAAAACTCGGTTGATTATTATAGTGCATTAGAACAAAGTTTCCTAAGGATTCAAGGGTAGGAAATCCAAGTTAGCTCATTTACATGACATTATTTTTCTTATGTCATATAGTAAGCATTAAAGTTGATAAACAATGTCTAGACATATTCCAACCAGACAAATCATGTATCTATACCCCTAACCCCTAAACTTTGTCTTATGAAGTCAAGCATGTGAAGAGATGTGGTTTTGGGTTTCAAACATGGAAATTTCAAAAACCTCCCAAAAGCTTCATTTTATAGTGCCTAAGAAGGATACATGCTTCCCTTTTCATTTTCATGTTTTAAACTTGTTTTAATTATCTTGGTCAAACCTAGGATTTGACGAAGATACAAATGGGTGGGCACAAAATTAAAAAAAATCAGAAAAATGGAAAACCAAATCACATAGTCTTCTTATGTCATATCGTAAGCATTCAAGTTGATAAACAAGGTCTAAATATATCCAAACCAGGACAAATCATGTATCTACCCCCTGTCGATCTTATGAAGTCTAGCATGAAGGGAAGTCGTTTTGGGTTTCAAACATGGAAATTTCAAGAACATCCCAAAGCATTTTAGAGTAAATAAGAAGGATCAGACTTCCCTTTTTCATTTTCATGTTTTAAACTTGTTTAAATCTTAGTCAAACTAAGATTTGACCAAGATTCAAATAGCCCCTAAAAAAAAAATTCGGAAAAAAAATCAAAAGAGATAAAAAACCAAAGCACATAGCATTCTTATGTCATATGTATAGTAAGCATTCATGTTGATAAACAAGGTCTAGACATATATATTCAAACCAAAAAAATCATGTATATATCTACCCCTAAAACCCTAATTAAACTCAGTCAATCATGAAGAGAAGTGGTTTTGGGTTTCAAACATGGAAATTTCAAGAACCTCCCAAAAGCTTCATTTTAGAGTGACTAAGAAGGATCCAGGCTTACTTATTCGTTTTCACGTGTTAAACTTGACCAAGATATGATTCAAATGCGCAGAAAATTAAAAAAATCAGAAAAATGAAAAACCAAAGTACATCATATTCAAACCATACAAATCATGTATCTATACCCCCTAACCCTAAACTTTGTCTTATGAAGTCAAGCATGAAGAGAAGTGGTTTTGGGTTTCAACATGGAAATTTCAAAAACCTCCCAAAAACTTCATTTTAGAGTGACTGAGAAGGTTACATGCTTCCCTTTTCATTTTCATGTTTTAAACTTCTTGTTTAAATTATCTTAGTCAAACCTAGGATTTCATGAAAGTAAAATGGGTGGGCACAATATTCAAAAAAAATCAGAAAAATAAAGCTGATACATTGTCTTCTTATGTCATATCGTTAGCATTCAAGTTGATAAACAAGGTCTAGATATATCCAAACCGGACAAATCATGTATCTACCCCACTGTCGATCTTATGAAGTCTAGCATGAAGGAAAGTGTCATTTTCGGTTTCAAACATGGAAATTTCAAGAACATCCCAAAAGCTTCCATTTTAGAGTGACTAAGAAGGATACCAGACTTCCCTTTTCATTTTCATGTTTTAAACTTGTTTAAATCCTTGTCAAACCAAAGATTTGACCAAGATTCAAATGGGGGCCTAAAAATTTAGAAAAAAAATCAAAGAAAATGAAAAACCAAAGCACATAGCATTCTTATGTCATATGTATAGTAAGCATTCAAGTTGATAAACCAGGTCTAGACATATATATTCAAACTAGAAAAATCATGTATATATCTACCCCTAAAACCCTAAACTCTGTCTATGAAGTCAATCATGAAGAGAAGTGGTTTTGGGTTTCAAACATGGAAATTTCAAGAACCTCCCAAAAGATTTATTTTAGAGTGACTAATAAGGATCCATGCTTACCTTTTCATTTTCATAATTTAAACTTGTTTAAATCTTTGTCAAACCTAGGATTTGACCAAGATTCAAATATATGGGCATAAAATTCAAAAAAATCAGAAAAATGAAAAACAAAAGCATATAGTCTTCTTATGTCATATAGTAAGCATTCAAGTTGATAAATTAACAAGGTTTGGACATATATTCAAACCATACAAATCATGTATCTACCCCCTAACCCTAAACTCAGTCGATCTTATGAAGTCTAGCATGAAGAGAGGTCGTTTTGGGTTTCAAACATGGAAATTTCAGAACATCCCAAAAGTTCATTTTAGAGTGACTAAGAAGGATCCGGGCTTACTTATTCGTTTCACGTGTTAAACTTGTCTAAATCTTGGTCAAACCTAGGATTTGACCAAGATTCAAATGCGCAAAAAATTAAAAAAATCAGAAAAATGAAAACCAAAGTACATAGTCTTCTTATGTCATATAGTAAGCATATTCAAGTTGATAAACAAGGTTTGAACCTTGAACTGTAGTAGTGGGCAAAACCCTAGTTTAACCTATTTAATTATAGATTCGTAGGTTGATTTTTCTACTTTTTTTTACTATACAGCACATGTGTGTTTGCCCGTCGAGTGAGACTCGGAGAGGAAGAAGGATCACTCGGAAGGAGAGAAGAAGGAGGGAGAGCATTATGGTGTCTCCCCTTTTTCGAGTGATGATGTTGACTTTTGTGCAGGGTTTTTCGGTGAGCGGGGAGGTGCGAGCGAGCGGCGCGGGCCGAGAATGAGAGAGATTTGTTTTTTGTGAGAGGGACAACAGAAGGATCCAGCAGAAGGACCCACGGACTTCCAATACGCATCTGATTACGTCTTCTCTTGACAAAGAAGATGGGTGGAGTTTGCGTACCTATTGCACGTGACTTGTGCTCAATGAAGTGTGGGACCTCACGCGTGGGCACCACACGTAAGTGAAAGACCTGACCTGTTGGTGTAAAACTCGGTTGATTATTATAGTGCATTAGAACAAAGTTCCCTATGGATTCAAGGGTAGGAAATCCAAGTTAACTCATTTACATGACATTATTTTCTTATGTCATATAGTAAGCATTAAAGTTGATAAACAATGTCTAGACATATTCCAACCAGACAAATCATGTATCTATACCCCTAACCCCTAAACTCTTTGTCTTATGAAGTCAAGCATGTGAAGAGATGTGGTTTTGGGTTTCAAACATGGAAATTTCAAAAACCTCCCAAAAGCTTCATTTTATAGTGCCTAAGAAGGATACATGCTTCCCTTTTCATTTTCATGTTTTAAACTTGTTTTAATTATCTTGGTCAAACCTAGGATTTGACGAAGATACAAATGGGTGGGCACAAAATTCAAAAAAATCAGAAAAATGGAAAACCAAATCACCACATAGTCTTCTTATGTCATATCGTAAGCATTCAAGTTGATAAAGAAGGTCTAGACATATTCAAAACCGGACAAATCCATGTATCTGCCCCACTGTCGATCTTATGAAGTCTAGCATGAAGGAAGTCGTTTTGGGTTTCAAACATGGAAATTTCAAGAACATCCCAAAAGCTTCATTTTAGAGTAAATAAGAAGGATAGAGACTTCCCTTTTAATTTTCATGTTTTAAACATGTTTAAATCTGGTCAAACCAAGGATTTGACCAAGATTCAAATGGCCCTAAAAAATTCAGAAAAAAATCAAAAGAATGAAAAACCAAAGCACATAGCATTCTTATGTCATATGTATAGTAAGCATTCATGTTGATAAACAAGGTCTAGACATATATATTCAAACCAGAAAAATCATGTATATATCTACCCCTAAAACCCAAATTAAACTCAGTCAATCATGAAGAGAAGTGGTTTTGGGTTTCAAACATGGAAATTTCAAGAACCTCCCAAAAGCTTCATTTTAGAGTGACTAAGGAGGATCCAGGCTTTTTTCGTTTTCACGTGTTAAACTTGACCAAGATATGATTCAAATGCGCAGAAAAATTAAAAAAAATCAGAAAAATGAAAAACCAAAGTTCATCATATTCAAACCATACAAATCATGTATCTATACCCCCTAACCTAAACTTTGTCTTATGAAGTCAAGCATGAAGAGAAGTGGTTTTGGGTTTTTCAAACATGGAAATTTCAAAAACCTCCAAAAACTTCATTTTATGAGAAGGTTGCATGCTTCCCTTTTCATTTCATGTTTTAAACTTGTTTAAATTATCTTGGTCAAACCTAGGATTTGACAAGATTCACAATATTCAAAAAAATCAGAAAAATGAAAAACCAAATCACATTGTCTTCTTATGTCACATCGTAAGCATTCAAGTTGATAAACAAGGTCTAGATATATCCAAACCAGGACAAATCATGTATCTACCCCTATCGATCTTATGAAGTCTAGCATGAAGGAAGTCGTTTCGGTTTGAAAATTTCAAGAACATCCCAAAAGCTTCCATTTTAGAGTGACTAAGAAGGATCTGAGACTTCCTTTTTATTTTCATGTTTTAAACTTGTTTAAATCTTGGTCAAACCAAATTTGACCAAGATTCAAATGGGCCTAAAAATTTAGAAAAAAATCAAAAGAGAATGAAAAAACAAAGCACATAGCATTCTTATGTCATATGTATAGTAAGCATTCAAGTTGATAAACAAAGGTCTAGACATATATATTCAAACCAGAAAAATCATGTATATATCTACCCCAACCCTAAACTCTGTCTTATGAAGTCAATCATGAAGAGAAGTGGTTTTGGGTTTCAAACATGGAAATTTCAAGAACCTCCAAAAAGATTTATTTTAGAGTGACTAATAAGGATCCATGCTTACCTTTTCATTTTCATAATTTAAACTTGTTTAAATCTTTGTCAAACCT